>CAWUDS030001268.1:700299-1400598 GCA_963859935.3 Lathyrus sativus | reverse complement strand
CCTCACACAATCTCACATAAAAAAGATGACAGACCCACCGCCAAAAGGATGACAGGGATAACTCACACAGCTACTTCCCCCAAAAGGATGATAGAGAAAACAGTCGCACAATCTAACATCAACAAGACGACAGACCCACCACCAAAAGGATGATGAAGCGAACTCACACCGGTTACTACCACCAAAACGATGATAGAGCAAACACTCGCGCAATTTGACATCAACAAGATGACAGACCACCCACCAAAAGGATGACGAAGCAAACTCACACCGGCTACTATCACCAAAAGTATGATAGAGAAAAACACTCGCACAAATTGACATCAACAAGATGACAGACCCACAACCAAAAGGATGACGGAGCAAACTCACATCGGCTACTACCACCAAAGGGATGATAGAGAAAAAGACTCGTACAATCTGGCATCAACAAGATGACAGACCCACCAACGAAAGGACGACAGAGCGAACTCACACCGGCTACTACCACAAAAGGATTATAGAGCATAACACTTGCACAATCTGACATTAGAAAGATGACAGACCCAACACTAAAAGGATGACGAAGCAAACTCACACCGGCTACTACCACCAAAAGGGTGATAGAGAAAAAGACTCGCACAATCTGGCATAAACAAGATGACAGACCCACCACCAAAAGGATGATGGAGCGAATTCACACATCGACTACTACCACCAAAAGGATGATAAAGCAAACACTCGCATAATCTGGAATCAACAAGATGACAGACCCACCACCAAAAGGATGATGAAGCAAACTCGCACCGGTTACTACCACTAAAAGGATGATAGAGCAAGCACTCGTGCAATTTGACATCAACAAGATGACAGACCCACCACCAAAAGGATGATGAAGCAAATTCACACCGGTTACTACCACTAAAAGGATGATAGAGCAAACACTCGTGCAATTTGACATCAACATGATGACAGTCCCACCACTAAAAGGATGACGGAGCAAACTCACACCGGCTACTCCCACTAAAAGGATGATAGAGAAAAACACTCACACAATCTGGCATCACCGAGATGATAAACTCACCACCAAAAGGATGACAGAGCAAACTCACACCGGCTACTACCACTAAAAGGATGATAGAGAAAAATACTCGCGCAATATGGCATCAACAAGATGACAGACCCACCACAAAAAGAATGATGGGGCAAACTCACACCTTTTACTACCACCAAAAGGAGGATAGAGCAATCCCTCACACAATCTCACATAAATAAGATGACAGACCCACCTCCAAAAGGATGACAGGGCTAACACACACAACTACTTCCCCCAAAAAGATGATAGAGAAAACAGTCGCACAATCTAACATCAACAAGATGACAGACCCACCACCAAAAGGATGATGAAGCGAACTCACACCGGTTACTACCACCAAAACGATGAAAGAGCAAACACTCGCATAATTTGACATCAACAAGATGACAAACCCACCACCAAAAGGATGATGGAGCAAACTCACACCGGCTACTATCACCAAAAGTATGATAGATAAAAACACTCGCACAAATTGACATCAACAAGATGACAGACCCACCACCAAAAGGATGATAGAGCAAACTCACATCGACTACTACCACCAAAAGGATGATAGAGAAAAAGACTCGCACAATCTGACATCAACGAGATGACAGACCCACCACCAAAATGACGACAGAGCGAACTCACACCGGCTACTACCACAAAAAGGATTATAGAGCAAAACACTCACACAATCTGACATCAGCAAGATGACATACCCACCACTAAAAGGATGACGAAGCAAACTCACACCGGCTACTACCACCAAAAGGATGATAGAGAAAAAGAGTCGCACAATCTGGCATAAACAAGATGACAGACCCACCACCAAAAGGATGATGGAGCGAATTCACACATCGACTACTACCACCAAAAGGATGATAAAGCAAACACTCGCATAATCTGGAATCAACAAGATGACAGACCCACCACCAAAAGGATGATGAAGCAAACTCGCACCGGTTACTACCACTAAAAGGATGATAGAGCAAGCACTCGTGCAATTTGACATCAACAAGATGACAGACCCACCACCAAAAGGATGATGAAGCAAACTCACACCGGTTACTACCACTAAAAGGATGATAGAGCAAACACTCGTGCAATTTGACATCAACAAGATGACAGACCCACCACTAAAAGGATGACGGAGCAAACTCACACCGGCTACTCCCACTAAAAGGATGATAGAGAAAAACACTCGCACAATCTGGCATCACCGAGATGATAGACTCACCACCAAAAGGATGACAGAGCAAACTCACACCGGCTACTACCACTAAAAGGATGATAGAGAAAAATACTCGCGCAATATGGCATCAACAAGATGACAAACCCACCACAAAAAGGATGATGGGGCAAACTCACACCCGCTACTACCACCAAAAGGAGGATAGAGCAATCCCTCACACAATCTCACATAAAAAAGATGACAGACCCACCGCCAAAAGGATGACAGGGCTAACTCACACAGCTACTTCCCCCAAAAGGATGATAGAGAAAACAGTCGCACAATCTAACATCAACAAGACGACAGACCCACCACCAAAAGGATGATGAAGCGAACTCACACCGGTTACTACCACCAAAACGATGATAGAGCAAACACTCGCGCAATTTGACATCAACAAGATGACAGACCAACCACCAAAAGGATGACGAAGCAAACTCACACCGGCTACTATCACCAAAAGTATGATAGAGAAAAACACTCGCACAAATTGACATCAACAAGATGACAGACCCACAACCAAAAGGATGACGGAGCAAACTCACATCGGCTACTACCACCAAAGGGATGATAGAGAAAAAGACTCGTACAATCTGGCATCAACAAGATGACAGACCCACCAACGAAAGGACGACAGAGCGAACTCACACCGGCTACTACCACAAAAGGATTATAGAGCATAACACTTGCACAATCTGACATTAGAAAGATGACAGACCCAACACTAAAAGGATGACGAAGCAAACTCACACCGGCTACTACCACCAAAAGGGTGATAGAGAAAAAGACTCGCACAATCTGGCATAAACAAGATGACAGACCCACCACCAAAAGGATGATGGAGCGAATTCACACATCGACTACTACCACCAAAAGGATGATAAAGCAAACACTCGCATAATCTGGAATCAACAAGATGACAGACCCACCACCAAAAGGATGATGAAGCAAACTCGCACCGGTTACTACCACTAAAAGGATGATAGAGCAAGCACTCGTGCAATTTGACATCAACAAGATGACAGACCCACCACCAAAAGGATGATGAAGCAAACTCACACCGGTTACTACCACTAAAAGGATGATAGAGCAAACACTCGTGCAATTTGACATCAACAAGATGACAGACCCACCACTAAAAGGATGACGGAGCAAACTCACACCGGCTACTCCCACTAAAAGGATGATAGAGAAAAACACTCGCACAATCTGGCATCACCGAGATGATAGACTCACCACCAAAAGGATGACAGAGCAAACTCACACCGGCTACTACCACTAAAAGGATGATAGAGAAAAATACTCGCGCAATATGGCATCAACAAGATGACAAACCCACCACAAAAAGGATGATGGGGCAAACTCACACCCGCTACTACCACCAAAAGGAGGATAGAGCAATCCCTCACACAATCTCACATAAAAAAGATGACAGACCCACCGCCAAAAGGATGACAGGGCTAACTCACACAGCTACTTCCCCCAAAAGGATGATAGAGAAAACAGTCGCACAATCTAACATCAACAAGACGACAGACCCACCACCAAAAGGATGATGAAGCGAACTCACACCGGTTACTACCACCAAAACGATGATAGAGCAAACACTCGCGCAATTTGACATCAACAAGATGACAGACCAACCACCAAAAGGATGACGAAGCAAACTCACACCGGCTACTATCACCAAAAGTATGATAGAGAAAAACACTCGCACAAATTGACATCAACAAGATGACAGACCCACAACCAAAAGGATGACGGAGCAAACTCACATCGGCTACTACCACCAAAGGGATGATAGAGAAAAAGACTCGTACAATCTGGCATCAACAAGATGACAGACCCACCAACGAAAGGACGACAGAGCGAACTCACACCGGCTACTACCACAAAAGGATTATAGAGCATAACACTTGCACAATCTGACATTAGAAAGATGACAGACCCAACACTAAAAGGATGACGAAGCAAACTCACACCGGCTACTACCACCAAAAGGGTGATAGAGAAAAAGACTCGCACAATCTGGCATAAACAAGATGACAGACCCACCACCAAAAGGATGATGGAGCGAATTCACACATCGACTACTACCACCAAAAGGATGATAAAGCAAACACTCGCATAATCTGGAATCAACAAGATGACAGACCCACCACCAAAAGGATGATGAAGCAAACTCGCACCGGTTACTACCACTAAAAGGATGATAGAGCAAGCACTCGTGCAATTTGACATCAACAAGATGACAGACCCACCACCAAAAGGATGATGAAGCAAATTCACACCGGTTACTACCACTAAAAGGATGATAGAGCAAACACTCGTGCAATTTGACATCAACATGATGACAGTCCCACCACTAAAAGGATGACGGAGCAAACTCACACCGGCTACTCCCACTAAAAGGATGATAGAGAAAAACACTCACACAATCTGGCATCACCGAGATGATAAACTCACCACCAAAAGGATGACAGAGCAAACTCACACCGGCTACTACCACTAAAAGGATGATAGAGAAAAATACTCGCGCAATATGGCATCAACAAGATGACAGACCCACCACAAAAAGAATGATGGGGCAAACTCACACCTTTTACTACCACCAAAAGGAGGATAGAGCAATCCCTCACACAATCTCACATAAATAAGATGACAGACCCACCTCCAAAAGGATGACAGGGCTAACACACACAACTACTTCCCCCAAAAAGATGATAGAGAAAACAGTCGCACAATCTAACATCAACAAGATGACAGACCCACCACCAAAAGGATGATGAAGCGAACTCACACCGGTTACTACCACCAAAACGATGAAAGAGCAAACACTCGCATAATTTGACATCAACAAGATGACAAACCCACCACCAAAAGGATGATGGAGCAAACTCACACCGGCTACTATCACCAAAAGTATGATAGATAAAAACACTCGCACAAATTGACATCAACAAGATGACAGACCCACCACCAAAAGGATGATAGAGCAAACTCACATCGACTACTACCACCAAAAGGATGATAGAGAAAAAGACTCGCACAATCTGACATCAACGAGATGACAGACCCACCACCAAAATGACGACAGAGCGAACTCACACCGGCTACTACCACAAAAAGGATTATAGAGCAAAACACTCACACAATCTGACATCAGCAAGATGACATACCCACCACTAAAAGGATGACGAAGCAAACTCACACCGGCTACTACCACCAAAAGGATGATAGAGAAAAAGAGTCGCACAATCTGGCATAAACAAGATGACAGACCCACCACCAAAAGGATGATGGAGCGAATTCACACATCGACTACTACCACCAAAAGGATGATAAAGCAAACACTCGCATAATTTGGAATCAACAAGATGACAGACCCACCACCAAAAGGATGATGAAGCAAACTCGCACCGGTTACTACCACTAAAAGGATGATAGAGCAAGCACTCGTGCAATTTGACATCAACAAGATGACAGACCCACCACCAAAAGGATGATGAAGCAAACTCACACCGGTTACTACCACTAAAAGGATGATAGAGCAAACACTCGTGCAATTTGACATCAACAAGATGACAGACCCACCACTAAAAGGATGACGGAGCAAACTCACACCGGCTACTCCCACTAAAAGGATGATAGAGAAAAACACTCGCACAATCTGGCATCACCGAGATGATAGACTCACCACCAAAAGGATGACAGAGCAAACTCACACCGGCTACTACCACTAAAAGGATGATAGAGAAAAATACTCGCGCAATATGGCATCAACAAGATGACAGACCCACCACAAAAAGGATGATGGGGCAAACTCACACCCGCTACTACCACCAAAAGGAGGATAGAGCAATCCCTCACACAATCTCACATAAAAAAGATGACAGACCCACCGCCAAAAGGATGACAGGGCTAACTCACACAGCTACTTCCCCCAAAAGGATGATAGAGAAAACAGTCGCACAATCTAACATCAACAAGACGACAGACCCACCACCAAAAGGATGATGAAGCGAACTCACACCGGTTACTACCACCAAAACGATGATAGAGCAAACACTCGCGCAATTTGACATCAACAAGATGACAGACCAACCACCAAAAGGATGACGAAGCAAACTCACACCGGCTACTGTCACCAAAAGTATGATAGAGAAAAACACTCGCACAAATTGACATCAACAAGATGACAGACCCACAACCAAAAGGATGACGGAGCAAACTCACATCGGCTACTACCACCAAAGGGATGATAGAGAAAAAGACTCGTACAATCTGGCATCAACAAGATGACAGACCCACCAACGAAAGGACGACAGAGCGAACTCACACCGGCTACTACCACAAAAGGATTATAGAGCATAACACTTGCACAATCTGACATTAGAAAGATGACAGACCCAACACTAAAAGGATGACGAAGCAAACTCACACCGGCTACTACCACCAAAAGGGTGATAGAGAAAAAGACTCGCACAATCTGGTAACAACAAGATGTCAGACCCACCAACGAAAGGACGACATAGCGAACTCACACCGGCTACTACCACAAAAAGGATTATAGAGCAAAACACTCGCACAATCTGACATCAGCAAGATGACATACCCACCACTAAAAGGATGACGAAGCAAACTCACACCGGCTACTACCACCAAAAGGATGATAGAGAAAAAGACTCGCACAATCTGGCATAAACAAGATGACAGACCCACCACCAAAAGGATGATGGAGCGAATTCACACATCGACTACTACCACCAAAAGGATGATAAAGCAAACACTCGCATAATCTGGACTCAACAAGATGACAGACCCACCACCAAAAGGATGATGAAGCAAACTCGCACCGGTTACTACCACTAAAAGGATGATAGAGCAAGCACTCGTGCAATTTGACATCAACAAGATGACAGACCCACCACCAAAAGGATGATGAAGCAAACTCACACCGGTTACTACCAATAAAAGGATGATAGAGCAAACACTCGTGCAATTTGACATCAACAAGATGACAGTCCCACCACTAAAAGGATGACTGAGCAAACTCACACTGGCTACTCCCACTAAAAGGATGATAGAGAAAAACACAAGCACAATCTGGCATCACCGAGATGATAGACTCACCACCAAAAGGATGACAGAGCAAACTCACACCGGCTACTACCACTAAAAGGATGATAGAGAAAAATACTCGCACAATATGGCATCAACAAGATGAGAGACCCACCACAAAAAGGATGATGGGGCAAACTCACACCCACTACTACCACCAAAAGGAGGATAGAGCAATCCCTCACACAATCTCACATAAAAAAGATGACAGACCCACCGCCAAAAGGATGACAGGGCTAACTCACACAGCTACTTCCCCCAAAAGGATGATAGAGAAAACAGTCGCACAATCTAACATCAACAAGACGACAGAGCCACCACCAAAAGGATAATGAAGCGAACTCACACCGGTTACTACCACCAAAAAGATGATAGAGCAAACACTCGCGCAATTTGACATCAACAAGATGACAGACCAACCACCAAAAGGATGACGAAGCAAACTCACACCGGCTACTATCACCAAAAGTATGATAGAGAAAAACACTCGCAAAAATTGACATCAACAAGATGACAGACCCACAACCAAAAGGATGACGGAGCAAACTCACATCGGCTACTACCACCTAAGGGATGATAGAGAAAAATACTCGTACAATCTGGCATCAACGAGATGACAGACCCACCAACGAAAGGACGACAGAGCGAACTCACACCGGCTACTACCACAAAAGGATTATAGAGCATAACACTTGCACAATCTGACATTAGAAAGATGACAGACCCAACACTAAAAGGATGACGAAGCAAACTCACACCGGCTACTACCACCAAAAGGATGATAGAGAAAAAGACTCGCACAATCTGGCATCAACGAGATGACAGACCCACCAACAAAAGGATGACATAGCGAACTCACACCGGCTACTACCACAAAAAGGATTATAGAGCAAAACACTCGCACAATCTGACATCAGCAAGATGACATACCCACCACTAAAAGGATGACGAAGCAAACTCACACCGACTACTACCACCAAAAGGATGATAGAGAAAAAGACTCGTACAATCTGGCATAAACAAGATGACAGACCCACCACCAAAAGGATGATGGAGCGAATTCACACATCGACTACTACCACCAAAAGGATGATAAAGCAAACACTCGCATAATCTGGAATCAACAAGATGACAGACCCACCACCAAAAGGATGATGAAGCAAACTCGCACCGGTTACTACCACTAAAAGGATGATAGAGCAAGCACTCGTGCAATTTGACATCAACAAGATGACAGACCCACCACCAAAAGGATGATGAAGCAAACTCACACCGGTTACTACCACTAAAAGGACGATAGAGCAAACACTCGTGCAATTTGACATCAACAAGATGACAGTCCCACCACTAAAAGGATGACGGAGCAAACTCACACCGGCTACTCCCACTAAAAGGATGATAGAGAAAAACACTCGCACAATCTGGCATCACCGAGATGATAGACTCACCACCAAAAGGATGACAGAGCAAACTCACACCGGCTACTACCACTAAAAGGATGATAGAGAAAAATACTCGCGCAATATGGCATCAACAAGATGACAGACCCACCACAAAAAGGATGATGGGGAAAACTCACACCCGCTACTACCACCAAAAGGAGGATAGAGCAATCCCTCACACAATCTCACATAGAAAAGACGACAGACCCACCGCCAAAAGGATGACAGGGCTAACTCACATAGCTACTTCCCCCAAAAGGATGATGGAGAAAACAGTCGCACAATCTAACATCAACAAGATGACAGACCCACCACCAAAAGGATGATGAAGCGAACTCACACCGGTTACTACCACCAAAACGATGATAGAGCAAACACTCGCATAATTTGACATCAACAAGATGACAAACCCACCACGAATAGGGTGACGGAGCAAACTCACACCGGCTACTATCACCAAAAGTATGATAGAGAAAAACACTCGCACAAATTGACATCAACAAGATGACATACCCAAAACCAAAAGGCTGACGGAGCAAACTCACATCGGCTACTACCACCAAAAGGATGATAGAGAAAAAGACTCGCACAATCTGGCATCAACGAGATGACAGACCCACCACCAAAATGACGACAGAGCAAACTCACACCGGCTACTACCCCAAAAGGATTATAGAGCAAAACACTTGCGCAATCTGACATTAGCAAGATGACAGACCCAACACTAAAAGGATGACGAAGCAAACTCACACCGGCTACTACCACCAAAAGGATGATAGAGAAAAAGACTCGCACAATCTGGCATCAACAAGATGACAGACCCAGCAACGAAAGGACGACAAAGCAAACTCACACCGGCTACTACCACAAAAAGGATTATAGAGCAAAACACTCGCACAATCTAACTTCAATAAGATGACAGACCCACCACTAAAAGGATGACGAAGCAAACTCACACCGGCTACTACCACCAAAAGGATGATAGAGAAAAAGACTCGCACAATCTGGCATAAACAAGATGACAGACCCACCACCAAAAGGATGATGGAGTGAATTCACACATCGACTACTACCACCAAAAGGATGATAAAGCAAACACTCGCATAATCTGGAATCAACAAGATGACAGACCCACCACCAAAAGGATGATGAAGCAAACTCACACCGGTTACTACCAATAAAAGGATGATACAGCAAACACTCGTGCAATTTGACATCAACAAGATGACAGTCCCACCACTAAAAGGATGACTGAGCAAACTCACACTGGCTACTCCCACTAAAAGGATGATAGAGAAAAACACTCGCACAATCTGGCATCACCGAGATGATAGATTCACCACCAAAAGGATGACAGAGCAAACTCACACTGGCTACTACCACTAAAAGGATGATAGAGAAAAATACTCGCGCAATATGGCATCAACAAGATGAGAGACCCACCACAAAAAGGATGATGGGGAAAACTCACACCCACTACTACCACCAAAAGGAGGATAGAGCAATCCCTCACACAATCTCACATAAAAAAGATAACAGACCCACCGTCAAAAGGATGACAGGGCTAACTCACACAGCTACTTCCCCCAAAAGGATGATAGAGAAAACAGTCGCACAATCTAACATCAACAAGACGGCAGACCCACCACTAAAAGGATAATGAAGCGAACTCACACCGGTTACTACCACCAAAACGATGATAGAGCAAACACTCGCGCAATTTGACATCAACAAGATGACAGACCAACCACCAAAAGGATGACGGAGCAAACTCACACCGGCTACTATCACCAAAAGTATGATAGAGAAAAACACTCGCACAAATTGACATCAACAAGATGACAGACCCACAACAAAAAGGATGACGGAGCAAACTCACATCGGCTACTACCACCAAAGGGATGATAGAGAAAAATACTCGTACAATCTGGCATCAACGAGATGACAGACCCACCACCAAAATGACGACAGAGCGAACTCACACCGGCTACTACCCCAAAAGGATTATAGAGGAAAACACTTGCGCAATCTGACATTAGCAAGATGACAGACCCAACACTAAAAGGATGACGAAGCAAACTCACACTGGCTACTACCACCAAAAGGATGATAGAGAAAAAGACTCGCACAATCTGGCATCAACAAGATGACAGACCCACCAATGAAAGGACGACAAAGCAAACTCACACCGGCTACTACCACAAAAAGGATTATAGAGAAAAACACTCGCACAATCTAACTTCAATAAGATGACAGACCCACCACTAAAAGGATGACGAAGCAAACTCACACCGGCTACTACCACCAAAAGGATGATAGAGAAAAAGACTCGCACAATCTGGCATAAACAAGATGACAGACCCACCACCAAAAGGATGATGGAGCGAATTCACACATCGACTACTACCACCAAAAGGATGATAAAGCAAACACTCGCATAATCTGGAATCAACAAGATGACAGACCCACCACCAAAAGGATGATGAAGCAAACTCGCACCGGTTACTACCACTAAAAGGATGATAGAGCAAGCACTCGTGCAATTTGACATCAACAAGATGACAGACCCACCACCAAAAGGATGATGAAGCAAACACACACCGGTTACTACCACTAAAAGGATGATAGAGCAAACACTCGTGCAATTTGACATCAACAAGATGACAGTCCCACCACTAAAAGGATGACGGAGTAAACTCACACCGGCTACTCCCACTAAAAAGATGATAGAGTAAAACACTCGCACAATCTGGCATCACTGATATGATAGACTCACCACCAAAAGGATGACAGAGCAAACTCACACTGGCTACTACCACTAAAAGGATGATAGAGAAAAATACTCGCGCAATATGGCATCAACAAGATGACAGACCCACCATAAAAAGGATGATGGGGCAAACTCACACCCGCAACTACCACCAAATGGAGGATAGAGCAATCCCTCACACAATCTCACATAGAAAAGATGACAGACCCACCGCCAAAAGGATGACAGGGCTAACTCACACAGCTACTTCCCCCAAATGGATGATAGAGAAAACAGTCGCACAATCTAACATCAACAAGATGACAGACCCACCACCAAAAGGATGATGAAGCGAACTCACACCGGTTACTACCACCAAAACGATGATAGAGCAAACACTCGCATAATTTGACATCAACAAGATGACAAACCCACCACCAAAAGGATGACGGAGCAAACTCACACCGGCTACTATCACCAAAAGTATGATAGAGAAAAACACTCGCACAAATTGACATCAACAAGATGACAGACCCAAAACCAAAAGGATGACGGAGCAAACTCACATCGGCTACTACCACCAAAAGGATGATAGAGAAAAAGACTCGCACAATCTGGGATCAACAAGATGACAGACCCAGCAACGAAAGGACGACAAAGCAAACTCACACCGGCTACTACCACAAAAAGGATTATAGAGCAAAACACTCGCACAATCTAACTTCAATAAGATGACAGACCCACCACTAAAAGGATGACGAAGCAAACTCACACCGGCTACTACCACCAAAAGGATGATAGAGAAAAAGACTCGCACAATCTGGCATAAACAAGATGACAGACCCACCACCAAAAGGATGATGGAGCGAATTCACACATCGACTACTACCACCAAAAGGATGATAAAGAAAACACTCGCATAATCTGGAATCAACAAGATGACAGACCCACCACCAAAAGGATGATGAAGCAAACTCGCGTCGGTTACTACCACTAAAAGGATGATAGAGCAAGCACTCGTGGAATTTGACATCAACAAGATGACAGACCTACCACCAAAAGGATGATGAAGCAAACTCACACCGGTTACTACCACTAAAAGGATGATAGAGCAAACACTCGTGCAATTTGACATCAACAAGATGACAGTCCCACCACTAAAAGGATGACGGAGTAAACTCACACCGGCTACTCCCACTAAAAGGATGATAGAGTAAAACACTCGCACAATCTGGCATCATCGATATGATAGACTCACCACCAAAAGGATGACAGAGCAAACTCACACCGGCTACTACCACTAAAAGGATGATAGAGAAAAATACTCGCGCAATATGGCATCAACAAGATGACAGACCCACCACAAAAAGGATGATGTGGCAAACTCACACCCGCAACTACCACCAAAAGGAGGATAGAGGAATCCCTCACACAATCTCACATAGAAAAGATGACAGACCCACCGCCAAAAGGATGACAGGGCTAACTCACACAGCTACTTCCCCCAAAAGGATGATAGAGAAAACAGTCGCACAATCTAACATCAACAAGATGACAGACCCACCACCAAAAGGATGATGAAGCGAACTCACACCGGTTACTACCACCAAAACGATGATAGAGCAAACACTCGCGCAATTTGACATCAACAAGATGACAGACCAACCACCAAAAGGATGACGGAGCAAACTCACACCGGCTACTATCACCAAAAGTATGATAGAGAAAAACACTCGCACAAATTGACATCAACAAGATGACAGACCCAAAACCAAAAGAATGACGGAGCAAACTCACATCGGCTACTACCACCAAAAGGATGATAGAGAAAAAGACTCGCACAATCTGGCATCAACGAGATGACAGACCCACCACCAAAATGACGACAGAGCGAACTCACACCGGCTACTACCCCAAAAGGATTATAGAGCAAAACACTTGCGCAATCCGACATTAGCAAGATGACAGACCCAGCAACGAAAGGACGACAAAGCAAACTCACACCGGCTACTACCACAAAAAGGATTATAGAGCAAAACACTCGCACAATCTAACTTCAATAAGATGACAGACCCACCACTAAAAGGATGATGAAGCAAACTCACACCGGCTACTACCACCAAAAGGATGATAGAGAAAAAGACTCGCACAATCTGGCATAAACAAGATGACAAACCCACCACCAAAAGGATGATGGAGTGAACTCACACATCGACTACTACCACCAAAAGGATGATAAAGCAAACACTCGCATAATCTGGAATCAACAAGATGACAGACCCACCACCAAAAGGATGATGAAGCAAACTCGCACCGGTTACTACCACTAAAAGGATGATAGAGCAAACACTCGTGCAATTTGACATCAACAAGATGACAGACCCACCACCAAAAGGATGATGAGGCAAACTCACACCGGTTACTACCACTAAAAGGATGATAGAGGAAACACTCGTGCAATTTGACATCAACAAGATGACAGACCCACCATTAAAAGGATGACAGAGCAAACTCACACCGGCTACTCCCACTAAAAGGATGATAGAGAAAAACACTCGCACAATCTGGCATCACCGAGATGATAGACTCACCACCAAAAGGATGACAGAGCAAACTCACACTGGCTACTACCACTAAAAGGATGATAGAGAAAAATACTCGCGCAATATGGCATCAACAAGATGAGAGACCCACCACAAAAAGGATGATGGGGAAAACTCACACCCACTACTACCACCAAAAGGAGGATAGAGCAATCCCTCACACAATCTCTCATAAAAAAGATAACAGACCCACCGTCAAAAGGATGACAGGGCTAACTCACACAGCTACTTCCCCCAAAAGGATGATAGAGAAAACAGTCGCACAATCTAACATCAACAAGACGGCAGACCCACCACTAAAAGGATAATGAAGCGAACTCACACCGGTTACTACCACCAAAACGATGATAGAGCAAACACTCGCGCAATTTGACATCAACAAGATGACAGACCAACCACCAAAAGGATGACGGAGCAAACTCACACCGGCTACTATCACCAAAAGTATGATAGAGAAAAACACTCGCACAAATTGACATCAACAAGATGACAGACCCACAACCAAAAGGATGACGGAGCAAACTCACATCGGCTACTACCACCAAAGGGATGATAGAGAAAAATACTCGTACAATCTGGCATCAACGAGATGACAGACCCACCACCAAAATGACGACAGAGCGAACTCACACCGGCTACTACCCCAAAAGGATTATAGAGGAAAACACTTGCGCAATCTGACATTAGCAAGATGATAGACCCAACACTAAAAGGATGACGAAGCAAACTCACACTGGCTACTACCACCAAAAGGATGATAGAGAAAAAGACTCGCACAATCTGCCATCAACAAGATGACAGACCCAGCAACAAAAGGACGACAAAGCAAACTCACACCGGCTACTACCACAAAAAGGATTATAGAGAAAAACACTCGCACAATCTAACTTCAATAAGATGACAGACCCACCACTAAAAGGATGACGAAGCAAACTCACACCGGCTACTACCACCAAAAGGATGATAGAGAAAAAGACTCGCACAATCTGGCATAAACAAGATGACTGACCCACCACCAAAAGGATGATGGAGCGAATTCACACATCGACTACTACCACCAAAAGGATGATAAAGCAAACACTCGCATAATCTGGAATCAACAAGATGACAGACCCACCACCAAAAGGATGATGAAGCAAACTCGCACCGGTTACTACCACTAAAAGGATTATAGAGCAAGCACTCGTGCAATTTGACATCAACAAGATGACAGACCCACCACCAAAAGGATGATGAAGCAAACTCACACCGGTTACTACCACTAAAAGGATGATAGAGCAAACACTCGTGCAATTTGACATCAACAAGATGACAGTCCCACCACTAAAAGGATGACGGAGTAAACTCACACCGGCTACTCCCACTAAAAAGATGATAGAGTAAAACACTCGCACAATCTGGCATCACTGATATGATAGACTCACCACCAAAAGGATGACAGAGCAAACTCACACCGGCTACTACCACTAAAAGGATGATAGAGAAAAATACTCGCGCAATATGGCATCAACAAGATGACAGACCCACCACAAAAAGGATGATGGGGCAAACTCACACCCGCAACTACCACCAAAAGGAGGATAGAGCAATCCCTCACACAATCTCACATAGAAAAGATGACAGACCCACCGCCAAAAGGATGACAGGGCTAACTCACACAGCTACTTCCCCCAAAAGGATGATAGAGAAAACAGTCGCACAATCTAACATCAACAAGATGACAGACCCACCACCAAAAGGATGATGAAGCGAACTCACACCGGTTACTACCACCAAAACGATGATAGAGCAAACACTCGCATAATTTGACATCAACAAGATGACAAACCCACCACCAAAAGGATGACGGAGCAAACTCACACCGGCTACTATCACCAAAAGTATGATAGAGAAAAACACTCGCACAAATTGACATCAACAAGATGACAGACCCAAAACCAAAAGGATGACGGAGCAAACTCACATCGGCTACTACCACCAAAAGGATGATAGAGAAAAAGACTCGCAAAATCTGGGATCAACAAGATGACAGACCCAGCAACGAAAGGACGACAAAGCAAACTCACACCGGCTACTACCACAAAAAGGATTATAGAGCAAAACACTCGCACAATCTAACTTCAATAAGATGACAGACCCACCACTAAAAGGATGACGAAGCAAACTCACACCGGCTACTACCACCAAAAGGATGATAGAGAAAAAGACTCGCACAATCTGGCATAAACAAGATGACAGACCCACCACCAAAAGGATGATGGAGCGAATTCACACATCGACTACTACCACCAAAAGGATGATAAAGAAAACACTCGCATAATCTGGAATCAACAAGATGACAGACCCACCACCAAAAGGATGATGAAGCAAACTCGCGTCGGTTACTACCACTAAAAGAATGATAGAGCAAGCACTCGTGGAATTTGACATCAACAAGATGACAGACCCACCACCAAAAGGATGATGAAGCAAACTCACACCGGTTACTACCACTAAAAGGATGATAGAGCAAACACTCGTGCAATTTGACATCAACAAGATGACAGTCCCACCACTAAAAGGATGACGGAGTAAACTCACACTGGCTACTCCCACTAAAAGGATGATAGAGTAAAACACTCGCACAATCTGGCATCACCGATATGATAGACTCACCACCAAAAGGATGACAGAGCAAACTCACACCGGCTACTACCACTAAAAGGATGATAGAGAAAAATACTCGCGCAATATGGCATCAACAAGATGACAGACCCACCACAAAAAGGATGATGTGGCAAACTCACACCCGCAACTACCACCAAAAGGAGGATAGAGGAATCCCTCACACAATCTCACATAGAAAAGATGACAGACCCACCGCCAAAAGGATGACAGGGCTAACTCACACAGCTACTTCCCCCAAAAGGATGATAGAGAAAACAGTCGCACAATCTAACATCAACAAGATGACAGACCCACCACCAAAAGGATGATGAAGCGAACTCACACCGGTTACTACCACCAAAACGATGATAGAGCAAACACTCGCATAATTTGACATCAACAAGATGACAAACCCACCACCAAAAGGATGACGGAGCAAACTCACACCGGCTACTATCACCAAAAGTATGATAGAGAAAAACACTCGCACAAATTGACATCAACAAGATGACAGACCCAAAACCAAAAGGATGACGGAGCAAAATCACATCGGCTACTACCACCAAAAGGATGATAGAGAAAAAGACTCGCACAATCTGGGATCAACAAGATGACAGACCCAGCAACGAAAGGACGACAAAGCAAACTCACACCAGCTACTACCACAAAAAGGATTATAGAGCAAAACACTCGCACAATCTAACTTCAATAAGATGACAGACCCACCACTAAAAGGATGACGAAGCAAACTCATACCGGCTACTACCACCAAAAGGATGATAGAGAAAAAGACTCGCACAATCTGGCATAAACAAGATGACAGACCCACCACCAAAAGGATGATGGAGCGAATTTACACATCGACTACTACCACCAAAAGGATGATAAAGAAAACACTCGCATAATCTGGAATCAACAAGATGACAGACCCACCACCAAAAGGATGATGAAGCAAACTCGCGTCGGTTACTACCACTAAAAGGATGATAGAGCAAGCACTCGTGGAATTTGACATCAACAAGATGACAGACCCACCACCAAAAGGATGATGAAGCAAACTCACACCGGTTACTACCACTAAAAGGATGATAGAGCAAACACTCGTGCAATTTGACATCAACAAGATGACAGTCCCACCACTAAAAGGATGACGGAGTAAACTCACACTGGCTACTCCCACTAAAAGGATAATAGAGTAAAACACTCGCACAATCTGGCATCACCGATATGATAGACTCACCACCAAAAGGATGACAGAGCAAACTCACACCGGCTACTACCACTAAAAGGATGATAGAGAAAAATACTCGCGCAATATGGCATCAACAAGATGACAGACCCACCACAAAAAGGATGATGTGGCAAACTCACACCCGCAACTACCACCAAAAGGAGGATAGAGGAATCCCTCACACAATCTCACATAGAAAAGATGACAGACCCACCGCCAAAAGGATGACAGGGCTAACTCACACAGCTACTTCCCCCAAAAGGATGATAGAGAAAACAGTCGCACAATCTAACATCAACAAGATGACAGACCCACCACCAAAAGGATGATGAAGTGAACTCACACCGGTTACTACCACCAAAACGATGATAGAGGAAACACTCGCATAATTTGACATCAACAAGATGACAAACCCACCACCAAAACGATGACGGAGCAAACTCACACCGGCTACTATCACCAAAAGTATGATAGAGAAAAACACTCGCACAAATTGACATCAACAAGATGACAAACCCAAAACCAAAAGAATGACGGAGCAAACTCACATCGGCTACTACCACCAAAAGGATGATAGAGAAAAAGACTCGCACAATCTGGCATCAACGAGATGACAGACCCACCACCAAAATGACGACAGAGCGAACTCACACCGGCTACTACCCCAAAAGGATTATAGAGCAAAACACTTGCGCAATCTGACATTAGCAAGATGACAGACCCAACACTAAAAGGATGACGAAGCAAACTCACACCGGCTACTACCACCAAAAGGATGATAGAGAAAAAGACTCGCACAATCTGGCATCAACAAGATGACAGACCCAGCAACGAAAGGACGACAAAGCAAACTCACACCGGCTACTACCACAAAAAGGATTATAGAGCAAAAACTCGCACAATCTAACTTCAATAAGATGACAGAACCACCACTAAAAGGATGACGAAGCAAACTCACACCGACTACTACCACCAAAAGGATGATAGAGAAAAAGACTCGCACAACCTGGCATAAACAAGATGACAGACCCACCACCAAAAGGATGATGGAGTGAATTCACACATCGACTACTACCACCAAAAGGATGATAAAGCAAACACTCGCATAATCTGGAATCAACAAGATGACAGACCCACCACCAAAAGGATGATGAAGCAAACTCGCACCGGTTACTACCACTAAAAGGATGATAGAGCAAACACTCGTGCAATTTGACATCAACAAGATGACAGACCCACCACCAAAAGGATGATGAGGCAAACTCACACCGGTTACTACCACTAAAAGGATGATAGAGCAAACACTCGTGCAATTTGACATCAACAAGATGACAGTCCCACCACTAAAAGGATGACGGAGCAAACTCACACCGGCTACTCCCACTAAAAGGATGATAGCGTAAAACACTCGCACAATCTGGCATCCCTGATATGATAGACTCACCACCAAAAGGATGACATAGCAAACTCACACCGGCTACTACCACTAAAAGGATGATAGAGAAAAATACTCGCGCAATATGGCATCAACAAGATGACAGACCCACCACAAAAAGGATGATGGGGCAAACTCACACCTGCTACTACCACCAAAAGGAGGATAGAGCAATCCCTCACACAATCTCACATAGAAAAGATGACAGACCCACCGCCAAAAGGATGACAGGGCTAACTCACACAGCTACTTCCCCCAAAAGGATGATAGAGAAAACAGTCGCACAATCTAACATCAACAAGATGACAGACCCACCACCAAAAGGATGATGAAGCGAACTCACACCGGTTACTACTGACAAAACGATAATAGAGCAAACACTCGCATAATTTGACATCAACAAGATGACAAACCCACCACCAAAAGGATGACGGAGCAAACTCACACCGGCTACTATCACCAAAAAGTATGATAGAGAAAAACACTCGCACAAATTGACATCAACAAGATGACAGACCCAAAACCAAAAGGATGACGGGGCAAACTCACATCGGCTACTACCACCAAAAGGATGATAGAGAAAAAGACTCGCACAATCTGGCATCAACGAGATGACAGACCCACCACCAAAATGACGACAGAGCGAACTCACACCGACTACTACCCCAAAAGGATTACAGAGCAAAACACTTGCGCAATCCGACATTAGCAAGATGACAGACCCAACACTAAAAGGATGACGAAGCAAACTCACACCGGCTACTACCACCAAAAGGATGATAGAGAAAAAGACTCGCACAATCTGGCATCAACAAGATGACAGACCCAGCAACGAAAGGACGACAAAGCAAACTCACACCGGCTACTACCACAAAAAGGATTATAGAGCAAAACACTCGCACAATCTAACTTCAATAAGATGACAGACCCACTACTAAAAGGATGATGAAGCAAACTCACACCGGCTACTACCACCAAAAGGATGATAGAGAAAAAGACTCGCACAATCTGGCATAAACAAGATGACAAACCCACCACCAAAAGGATGATGAAGCAAACTCACACCGATTACTACCACTAAAAGGATGATAGAGCAAACACTCGTGCAATTTGACATCAACAAGATGACAGACCCACCATTAAAAGGATGACGGAGTAAACTCACACCGGCTACTCCCACTAAAAGGATGATAGAGAAAAACACTCGCACAATCTGGCATCACCGAGATGATAGACTCACCACCAAAAGGATGACAGAGAAAACTCACACCGGCTACTACCACTAAAAGGATGATAGAGAAAAATACTCGCGCAATATGGCATCAACGAGATGACAGACCCACCACAAAAAGGATGATGGGGCAAACTCACACCCTCTACTACCACCAAAAGGATGATAGAGCAATCCCTCACACAATCTCACATAAAAAAGATGACAGACCCACCGCCCAAAGGATGACAGAGCTAACTCACACCAACTACTTCCCCCAAAAGGATGATAGAGAAAACAGTCGCAAAATCTGACATCAACTAGATGACAAACCCACCACCAAAAGGATGATGAAGCGAACTCACACTGGTTACTACCACCAAAACGATGATAGAGCAAACACTCGCGCAATTTGACATCAACAAGATGACAGACCCACCACCAAAAGGATGACGGAGCAAACTCACACCGGCTACTATCACCAAAAGTATGATAAAGAAAAACACTCGCACAAATTGACATCAACAAGATGACAGACCCAAAACCAAAAGGATGACGGAGCAAACTCACATCGGCTACTACCACCAAAAGGATGATAGAGAAAAAGACTCGCACAATCTGGCATCAACGAGATGACAGACCCACCACCAAAATGACGACAGAGCAAACTCACACCGGCTACTACCCCAAAAGGATTATAGAGCAAAACACTTGCGCAATCTGAGATTAGCAAGATGACAGACCCAACACTAAAAGGATGACGAAGCAAACTCACACCGGCTACTACCACCAAAAGGATGATAGAGAAAAAGACTTGCACAATCTGGCATCAACAAGATGATAGACCCAGCAACGAAAGGAAGACAAAGCAAACTCACACCGGCTACTACCACAAAAAGGATTATAGAGCAAAACACTCGCACAATCTAACTTCAATAAGATGACAGACCCACCACTAAAAGGATGACGAAGCAAACTCACACCGGCTACTACCACCAAAAGGATGATAGAGAAAAAGACTCGCACAATCTGGCATAAACAAGATGACAGACCCACCACCAAAAGGATGATGGAGTGAATTCACACATCGACTACTACCACCAAAAGGATGATAAAGCAAACACTCGCATAATCTGGAATCAACAAGATGACAGACCCACCACCAAAAGGATGATGAAGCAAACTCGCACCGGTTACTACCACTAAAAGGATGATAGAGCAAACACTCGTGCAATTTGACATCAACAAGATGACAGACCCACCACCAAAAGGATGATGAGGCAAACTCACACCGGTTACTACCACTAAAAGGATGATAGAGCAAACACTCGTGCAATTTGACATCAACAAGATGACAGACCCACCATTAAAAGGATGACGGAGCAAACTCACACCGGCTACTCCCACTAAAAGGATGATAGAGAAAAACACTCGCACAATCTGGCATCACCGAGATGATAGACTCACCACCAAAAGGATGACAGAGAAAACTCACACCGGCTACTACCACTAAAAGGATGATAGAGAAAAACACTCGCGCAATATGGCATCAACAAGATGACAGACCCACCACAAAAAGGATGATGGGGCAAACTCACACCCTCTACTACCACCAAAAGGATGATAGAGCAATCCCTCACACAATCTCACATAAAAAAGATAACAGACCCACCGCCAAAAGGATGACAGAGCTAACTCACACCAACTACTTCCCCCAAAAGGATGATAGAGAAAACAGTCGCACAATTTGACATCAACTAGATGACAAACCCACCACCAAAAGGATGATGAAGCGAACTCACACCGGTTACTACCACCAAAACGATGATAGAGCAAACACTCGCGCAATTTGACATCAACAAGATGACAGACCCACCACCAAAAGGATGGCGGAGCAAACTCACACCGGCTACTATCACCAAAAGTAGGATAAAGAAAAACACTCGCACAAATTGACATCAACAAGATGACAGACCCAAAACCAAAAGGATGACGGAGCAAACTCACATCGGCTACTACCACCAAAAGGATGATAGAGAAAAAGACTCGCACAATCTGGCATCAACGAGATGACAGACCCACCACCAAAATGACGACAGAGCAAACTCACACCGGCTACTACCCCAAAAGGATTATAGAGCAAAACACTTGCGCAATCTGAGATTAGCAAGATGACAGACCCAACACTAAAAGGATGACGAAGCAAACTCACACCGGCTACTACCACCAAAAGGATGATAGAGAAAAAGACTCGCACAATCTGGCATCAACAAGATGAGAGACCCAGCAACGAAAGGAAGACAAAGCAAACTCACACCGGCTACTACCACAAAAAGGATTATAGAGCAAAACACTCGCACAATCTAACTTCAATAAGATGACAGACCCACCACTAAAAGGATGACGAAGCAAACTCACACCGGCTACTACCACCAAAAGGATGATAGAGAAAAAGACTCGCACAATCTGGCATAAACAAGATGACAGACCCACCACCAAAAGGATGATGGAGTGAATTCACACATCGACTACTACCACCAAAAGGATGATAAAGCAAACACTCGCATAATCTGGAATCAACAAGATGACAGACCCACCACCAAAAGGATGATGAAGCAAACTCGCACCGGTTACTACCACTAAAAGGATGATAGAGCAAACACTCGTGCAATTTGACATCAACAAGATGACAGACCCACCACCAAAAGGATGATGAGGCAAACTCACACCGGTTACTACCACTAAAAGGATGATAGAGCAAACACTCGTGCAATTTGACATCAACAAGATGACAGACCCACCATTAAAAGGATGACGGAGCAAACTCACACCGGCTACTCCCACTAAAAGGATGATAGAGAAAAACACTCGCACAATCTGGCATCACCGAGATGATAGACTCACCACCAAAAGGATGACAGAGAAAACTCACACCGGCTACTACCACTAAAAGGATGATAGAGAAAAACACTCGCGCAATATGGCATCAACAAGATGACAGACCCACCACAAAAAGGATGATGGGGCAAACTCACACCCTCTACTACCACCAAAAGGATGATAGAGCAATCCCTCACACAATCTCACATTAAAAAGATAACAGACCCACCGCCAAAAGGATGACAGAGCTAACTCACACCAACTACTTCCCCCAAAAGGATGATAGAGAAAACAGTCGCACAATTTGACATCAACTAGATGACAAACCCACCACCAAAAGGATGATGAAGCGAACTCACACCGGTTACTACCACCAAAACGATGATAGAGCAAACACTCGCGCAATTGGACATCAACAAGATGACAGACCCACCACCAAAAGGATGACGGAGCAAACTCACACCGGCTACTATCACCAAAAGTATGATAAAGAAAAACACTCGCACAAATTGACATCAACAAGATGACAGACCTACCACCAAAAGGATGATGGAGCAAAATCACATCGGCTACTACCACCAAAAGGATGATAAAGAAAAAGACTCGCACAATCTGGCATCAACGAGATGACAGACCCACCAACGAAAGGACGATAGAGCGAACTCACACCGGCTACTACCACAAAAGGATTATAGAGCAAAACAGTTGGACAATCTGACATTAGAAAGATGACAAACCCAACACTAAAAGGATGACGAAGCAAACTCACACTGGCTACTACCACCAAAAGGATGATAGAGAAAAAGACTCGCACAATCTGGCATCAACGAGATGACAGACCCACCAACGAAAGGATGACATAGCGAACTCACACCGGCTACTACCACAAAAAGGATTATAGAGCAAAACACTCGCACAATCTGACATCAGCAACATGACATACCCACCACTAAAAGGATGACGAAGCAAACTCACACCGGCTACTACCACCAAAGGATGATAGAGAAAAAGACTCGCACAATCTGGCATAAACAAGATGACAGACCCACCACCAAGAGGAAGATGGAGCGAATTCACACATCGACTACTACCACCAAAAGGATGATAAAGCAAACACTCGCATAATCTGGAATCCACAAGATGACAGACCCACCACCAAAAGGATGATGAAGCAAACTCGCACCGGTTACTACCACTAAAAGGATGATAGAGCAAACACTCGTGCTATTTGACATCAACAAGATAACAAACCCACCACCAAAAGGATGATGAAGCAAACTCACACCGGTTACTACCACTAAAAGGATGATAGAGCAAACACTCGTGCAATTTGACATCAACAAGATGACAGACCCACCACTAAAAGGATGACGGAGCAAACTCACACCGGCTACTCCCACTAAAAGGATGATAGAGAAAAACACTTGCACAATCTAGCATCACCGAGATGATAGAATCACCACCAAAAGGATGACAGAGCATACTCACACCGGCTACTATCACTAAAAGGATGATAGAGAAAAACACTCGCGCAGTATGGTATCAACAAGATGACAGACCCACCACAAAAAGGATGATGGGGCAAACTCACACCCTCTACTACCACAAAAAGGATGATAGAGCAATCCCTCAAACAATCTCACATAAAAAAGATGACAGACCCACCGCCAAAAGGATGACAGAGCTAACTCACACCAGCTACTTCCCCCAAAAGGATGATAGAGAAAACAGTCGCACAATCTGACATCAACAAGATGATAAACCCACCACCAAAAGGATGATGAAGCGAACTCACACCGGTTACTACCACCAAAACGATGATAGAGCAAACACTCGCGCAATTTGACATCAACAAGATGACAGACCCACCACCAAAAGGATGACGGAGCAAACTCACACCGGCTACTATCACCAAAAGTATGATAAAGAAAAACACTCGCACAAATTGACATCAACAAGATGACAGACCCACCACCAAAAGGATGACGGAGCAAAATCACATCGGCTACTACCACCAAAAGGATGATAGAGAAAAAGACTCGCACAATCTGGCATCAACGAGATGACAGACCCACCAACGAAAGGACGATAGAGCGAACTCACACCGGCTACTATGACAAAAGGATTATAGAGCAAAACACTTGGACAATCTGACATTAGAAAGATGACAGACCCAACACTAAAAGGATGACGAAGCAAACTCATACTGGCTACTACCACCAAAAGGATGATAGAGAAAAAGACTCGCACAATCTGGCATCAACGAGATGACAGACCCACCAACGAAAGGATGACATAGCAAACTCACACCGGCTACTACCACAAAAAGGATTATAGAGCAAAACACTCGCACAATCTGACATCAGCAAGATGACATACCCACCACTAAAAGGATGACGAAGCAAACTCACACCGGCTACTACCACCAAAAGGATGATAGAGAAAAAGACTCGCACAATCTGGCATAAACAAGATGACAGACCCACCACCAAGAGGAAGATGAAGCGAATTCACACATCGACTACTACCACCAAAAGGATGATAAAGCAAACACTCGCATAATCTTGAATCCATAAGATGACAGACCCACCACCAAAAGGATGATGAAGCAAACTCGCACCGGTTACTACCACTAAAAGGATGATAGAGCAAACACACGTGCAATTTGACATCAACAAGATAACAAACCCACCACCAAAAGGATGATGAAGCAAACTCACACCGGTTACTACCACTAAAAGGATGATAGAGCAAACACTCGTGCAATTTGACATCAACAAGATGACAGACCCACCATTAAAAGGATGACGGAGCAAACTCACACCGGCTACTCCCACTAAAAGGATGATAGAGAAAAACACTCGCACAATCTGGCATCACCGAGATGATAGACTCACCACCAAAAGGATGACAGAGAAAACTCACACCGGCTACTACCACTAAAAGGATGATAGGGAAAAACACTCGCGCAATATGGCATCAACAAGATGACAGACCCACCACAAAAAGGATGATGGGGCAAACTCACACCCTCTACTACCACAAAAAGGATGATAGAGCAATCCCTCACACAATCTCACATAAAAAAGATGACAGACCCACCGCCAAAAGGATGACAGAGCTAACTCACACCAGCTACTTCCCCCAAAAGGATGATAGAGAAAACAGTCGCACAATCTGACATCAACAAGATGATAAACCCACCACCAAAAGGATGATGAAGCGAACTCACACCGGTTACTACCACCAAAACGATGATAGAGCAAACACTCGCGCAATTTGACATCAACAAGATGACAGACCCACCACCAAAAGGATGACGGAGCAAACTCACACCGGCTACTATCACCAAAAGTATGATAAAGAAAAACACTCGCACAAATTGACATCAATAAGATGACAGACCCACCACCAAAAGGATGACGGAGCAAAATCACATCGGCTACTACCACCAAAAGGATGATAGAGAAAAAGACTCGCACAATCTGGCATCAACGAGATGACAGACCCACCAACGAAAGGACGATAGAGCGAACTCACACCGGCTACTACGACAAAAGGATTATAGAGCAAAACACTTGGACAATCTGACATTAGAAAGATGACAGACCCAACACTAAAAGGATGACGAAGCAAACTCACACTGGCTACTACCACCAAAAGGATGATAGAGAAAAAGACTCGCACAATCTGGCATCAACGAGATGACAGACCCACCAACGAAAGGATGACATAGCAAACTCACACCGGCTACTACCACAAAAAGGATTATAGAGCAAAACACTCGCACAATCTGACATCAGCAAGATGACATACCCACCACTAAAAGGATGACGAAGCAAACTCCCACCGGCTACTACCACCAAAAGGATGATAGAGAAAAAGACTCACACAATCTGGCATAAACAAGATGATAGACCCACCACCAAGAGGAAGATGAAGCGAATTCACACATCGACTACTACCACCAAAAGGATGATAAAGCAAACACTCGCATAATCTTGAATCCACAAGATGACAGACCCACCACCAAAAGGATGATGAAGCAAACTCGCACCGGTTACTACCACTAAAAGGATGATAGAGCAAACACACGTGCAATTTGACATCAACAAGATAACAGACCCACCACCAAAAGGATGATGAAGCAAACTCACACCGGTTACTACCACTAAAAGGATGATAGAGCAAACACTCGTACAATTTGACATCAACAAGATGACAGACCCACCACTAAAAGGATGACGGAGCAAACTCACACCGGCTACTCCCACTAAAAGGATGATAGAGAAAAACACTCGCACAATCTAGCATCACCGAGATGATAGAATCACCACCAAAAGGATAACAGAGCAAACTCACACCGGCTACTATCACTAAAAGGATGATAGAGAAAAACACTCGCGCAGTATGGTATCAACAAGATGACAGACCCACCACAAAAAGGATGATGGGGCAAACTCACACCCTCTACTACCACAAAAAGGATGATAGAGCAATCCCTCACACAATCTCACATAAAAAAGATGACAGACCCACCGCCAAAAGGATGACAGAGCTAACTCACACCAGCTACTTCCCCCAAAAGGATGATAGAGAAAACAGTCGCACAATCTGACATCAACAAGATGACAAACCCACCACCAAAAGGATGATGAAGCAAACTCACACCGGTTACTACCACCAAAGTGATGATAGAGCAAACACTCGCGCAATTTGACATCAACAAGATGACAGACCCACCACCAAAAGGATGATGGAGCAAACTCACACCGGCTACTATCACCAAAAGTATGATAGAGAAAAACACTCGCACAAATTGACATCAACAAGATGACAGACCCACCACCAAAAGGATGACGGAGCAAACTCACATCGGCTACTACCACCAAAAGGATGATAGAGAAAAAGACTCGCACAATCTGGCATCAACGAGATGACAGACCCACCACCAAAATGACGACAGAGCGAACTCACACCGGCTACTACCCCAAAAGGATTATAGAGAAAAACACTTGCGCAGTTTGACATTAGCAAGATGACAGACCCAACACTAAAAGGATGACGAAGCAAACTCACACCGGCTACTACCACCAAAAGGATGATAGAGAAAAAGACTTGCACAATCTGGCATCAACGAGATGACAGACCCACCAACGAAAGGACGACATAGCGAACTCACACCGGCTACTACCACAAAAAGGATTATAGAGCAAAACACTCGCACAATCTGACATCAGCAAGATGACATACCCGCCACTAAAAGGATGACGAAGCAAACTCACACCGGCTACTACCACCAAAAGGATGATAGAGAAAAAGACTCGCACAATCTGGCATAAACAAGATGACAGACCCACCACCAAAAGGATGATGGAGCGAATTCACACATCGACTACTACCCCCAAAAGGATGATAAAGCAAACACTCGTATAATCTGGAATCAACAAGATGACAGACCCACCACCAAAAGGATGATGAAGCAAACTCGCACCGGTTACTACCACTTAAAGGATGATAGAGCAAACACTCGTGCAATTTGACATCAACAAGATGACAGAACCACCACCAAAAGGATGATGAAGCAAACTCACACCGGTTACTAGCACTAAAAGGATGATAGAGCAAACACTCGTGCAATTTGACATCAACAAGATGAGAGTCCCACCACTAAATGGATGACGGAGCAAACTCACACCGGCTACTCCCACTAAAAGGATGATAGAGAAAAACACTCGCACAATCTGGCATCACCGAGATGATAGACTCACCACCAAAAGGATGACAGAGCAAACTCAAAACGGCTACTACCACTAAAAGGATGATAGAGAAAAACACTCGTGCAATATGGCATCAACAAGATGACAGACCCACCAATAAAAGGATGATGGGGCAAACTCACACCCGCTACTACCACCAAAAGGATGATAGAGCAATCCCTCAAACAATCTCACATAAAAAAGATGACATACCCACCGCTAAAAGGATGACATAGCTAACTCACACAGCTACTTCCCCCAAAAGGATGATAGAGAAAACAGTCATACAATCTGACATCAACAAGATGACAGACCCATCACCAAAAGGATGATGAAGCAAACTCACACCGGTTACTACCACCAAAATGATGACAGAGCAAACACTCGCATAATTTGACATCAACAAGATGACAGACCCACCACCAAAAGGATGACGGAGAAAACTCACACCTGCTACTATCACCAAAAGTATGATAGAGAAAAACACTCGCACAAATTGACATCAACAAGATGACAGACCCACCACCAAAAGGATGACAGAGCAAACTCACATCGGCTACTACCACCAAAAGGATGATAGAGAAAAAGACTCGCACAATCTGGCATCAACGAGATGACAGACCCACCACCAAAATTACGACAGAGCGAACTCACACCAGCTACTACCCCAAAAGGATTATAGAGCAAAACACTTGCACAATCTGACATTAGCAAGATGACAGACCCAACACTAAAAGGATGACGAAGCAAACTCACACCGGCTACTACCACCAAAAGGATGATAGAAAAAAAGACTCGCACAATCTGGCATCAACAAGATGACAGACCCACCAACGAAAGGACGACAAAGCAAACTCACACCGGCTACTACCACAAAAAGGATTATAGAGCAAAACACTCGCACAATCTAACTTCAGTAAGATGACATACCCACCACTAAAAGGTTGACGAAGCAAACTCACACCGGCTACTACCACCAAAAGGATGATAGAGAAAAAGACTCGCACAATCTGGCATAAACAAGATGACAGACCCACCACCAAAAGGATGATGGAGCGAATTCACACATCGACTACTACCACCAAAAGTATGATAAAGCAAACACTCGCGTAATCTGGAATCAACAAGATGACAAACCCACCACCAAAAGGATGATGAAGCAAACTCGCACCAGTTACTACCACTAAAAGGATGATAGAGCAAACACTCGTGCAATTTGACATCAACAAGATAACAGACCCACCACCAAAAGGATGATGAAGCAAACTCACACCGGTTACTACCACTAAAAGGATGATAGAGCAAACACTCGTGCAATTTGACATCAACAAGATGACAGACCCACCACTAAAAGGATGACGGAGCAAACTCACACCGGCTACTCCCACTAAAAGGATGATAGAGAAAAAAACTCGCACAATCTAGCATCACCGAGATGATAGAATCACCACCAAAAGGATGATAGAGCAAACTCACACCGGCTACTACCACTAAAAGGATGATAGAGAAAAACACTCGCGCAATATGGTATCAACAAGATGACAGACCCACCACAAAAAGGATGATGGGGCAAACTCACACCCTCTACTACCACAAAAAGGATGATAGAGCAATCCCTCACACAATCTCACATAAAAAAGATGACAGACCCACCGCCAAAAGGATGACAGAGCTAACTCACACCAGCTACTTCCCCCAAAAGTATGATAGAGAAAACAGTCGCACAATCGGACATCAACAAGATGACAAACCCACCACCAAAAGGATGATGAAGCGAACTCACACCGGTTACTACCACCAAAACGATGATAGAGCAAACACTCGCGCAATTTGACATCAACAAGCTGACAGACCCACCACCAAAAGGATGACGGAGCAAACTCACACCGGCTACTATCACTAAAAGTATGATAGAGAAAAACACTCGCACAAATTGACGTCAACAAGATGACAGACCCACCACCAAAAGGATGACAGAGCAAACTCACATCAGCTTTTACCACCAAAAGGATGATAGAGAAAAAGACTCACACAATCTGGCATCAACGAGATGACAGACCCACCACCAAAATGACGACAGAGCGAACTCACACCGGCTACTACCCCAAAAGGATTATAGAGAAAAACACTTGCGCAGTTTGACATTAGCAAGATGACAGACCCAATACAAAAAGGATGACGAAGCAAACTCACACCGGCTACTACCACCAAAAGGATGATAGAGAAAAAGACTTGCACAATCTGGCATCAACGAGATGACAGACCCACCAACGAAAGGACGACATAGCGAACTCACACCGGCTACTACCACAAAAAGGATTATAGAGCAAAACACTCGCATAATCTGACATCAATAAGATGACATACCCACCACTAAAAGGATGACGAAGCAAACTCACACTGGCTACTACCACCAAAAGGATGATAGAGAAAAAGACTCGCACAATCTGGCATAAACAAGATGACAGACCCACCACCAAAAGGATGATGGAGCAAATTCACACATCGACTACTACCCCTAAAAGGATGATAAAGCAAACACTCGCATAATCTGGAATCAACAAGATGACAGACCCACCACCAAAAGGATGATGAAGCAAACTCGCACCGGTTACTACCACTAAAAGGATGATAGAGCAAACACTCGTGCAATTTGACATCAACAAGATGACAGAACCACCACCAAAAGGATGATGAAGCAAACTCACACCGGTTACTACCACTAAAAGGATGATAGAGCAAACACTCGTGCAATTTGACATCGACAAGATAACAGTCCCACCACTAAAAGGATGACGGAGCAAACTCACACCGGCTACTCCCACTAAAAGGATGATAGAGAAAAACACTCGCACAATCTGGCATCACCGAGATGATAGACTCACCACCAAAAGGATGACAGAGCAAACTCACACCGGCTACTACCACTAAAAGGATGATAGAGAAAAACACTCGCGCAATATGGCATCAACAAGATGACAGACCCACCACAAAAAGGATGATGGGGCAAACTCACACCCGCTACTACCACCAAAAGGATGATAGAGCAATCCCTCACACAATCTCACATAAGAAAGATGATAGACCCACCGCTAAAAGGATGACATAGCTAACTCACACAGCTACTTCCCCCAAAAGGATGATAGAGAAAACAATCGCACAATCTGACATCAACAAGATGACAGACCCGCCACCAAAAGGATGATGAAGAAAACTCACACCGGTTACTACCACCAAAATGATGACAGAGCAAACACTCGCACAATTTGACATCAACAAGATGACAGACCCACCACCAAAAGGATGACGGAGCAAACTCACACCCTCTACTATCACCAAAAGTATGATAGAGAAAAACACTCGCACAAATTGACATCAACAAGATGATAGACCCGTCACCAAAAGGATGACGGAGCAAACTCACATCGGCTACTACCACCAAAAGGATGATAGAGAAAAAGACTCGCACAATCTGGCATCAACGAGATGACAGACCCACAACCAAAATTACGACAGAGCGAACTCCCACCAGCTACTACCCCAAAAGGATTATAGAGCAAAACACTTGCACAATCTGACATTAGCAAGATGACAGACCCAACACTAAAAGGATGACGAAGCAAACTCACACCGGCTACTACCACCAAAAGGATGATAGAAAAAAAGACTCGCACAATCTGGCATCAACAAGATGACAGACCCACCAACGAAAGGACGACAAAGAAAACTCACACCGGCCACTACCACAAAAAGGATTATAGAGCAAAACACTCCCACAATCTAACTTCAGTAAGATGACAGACCCACCACTAAAAGGATGACGAAGCAAACTCACACCGGCTACTACCACCAAAAGGATGATAGAGAAAAAGACTCGCACAATCTGGCATAAACAAGATGACAGACCCACCACCAAAAGGATGATGGAGCGAATTCACACATCGACTACTACCACCAAAAGTATGATAAAGTAAACACTCGCATAATCTGGAATCAACAAGATGACAGACCCACCACCAAAAGGATGATGAAGCAAACTCGCACCAGTTACAACCACTAAAAGGATGATAGAGCAAACACTCGTGCAATTTGACATCAGCAAGATGACAGAACCACCACCAAAAGGATGATGAAGCAAACTCACACCGGTTACTACCACTAAAAGGAAGATAGAGCAAACACTCGTGCAATTTGACATCAACAAGATGACAGTCCTACCACTAAAAGGATGACGGAGCAAACTCACACCAGCTACTCCCACTAAAAGGATGATAGAGAAAAACAATCGCACAATTTGGCATCACCGAGATGATAGACTCACCACCAAAAGGATGACAGAGCAAACTCACACCGGCTACTACCACTAAAAGGATGATAGAGAAATACACTCGCGGAATATGGCATCAACAAGATGACAGACCCACCACAAAAAGAATGATGGGGCAAACTCACACCCGCTACTACAACCAAAAGGATGATAGAGCAATCCCTCACACAATCTCACATAAAAAAGATGACAGACCCACCGCCAAAAGGATGACAGAGCTAACTCACACAACTACTTCCCCCAAAAGGATGATAGAGAAAACAGTCGCACAATCTGACATCAATAAGATGACAGACCAACCACCAAAAGGACGATGAAGCGAACTCACATCGTTTACTACCACCAAAACGATGACAGAGCAAACACTCACATAATTTGACATCAACAAGATGACAGACCCACCACCAAAAGGATGACGGAGCAAACTCACACCGGCTACTATCACCAAAAGTATGATAGAGAAAAACACTCGCACAAATTGACATCAACAAGATGACAGACCCACCACCAAAAGGATGACGGAGCAAACTCACATCGGCTACTACCACCAAAAGGATGATAGAGAAAAAGACTCGCACAATCTGGCATCAACGAGATGACAGACCCACCACCAAAATGACGACAAAGCGAACTCACACCGGCTACTACCCCAAAAGGATTATAGAGCAAAACACTTGCACAATCTGACATTAGCAAGATGACAGACCCAACAATAAAAGGATGACGAAGCAAACTAACACTGGCTACTACCACCAAAAGGATGATAGAGAAAAAGACTCGCACAATCTTGCAACAACAAGACGACAGACCCACCAACCAAAGGACGACAAAGCAAACTTACACCGGCTACTACCACAAAAAGGATTATAGAGCAAAACACTCGCACAATCTAACTTCAACAAGATGACAGACCCACCACTAAAAGGATGACGAAGCAAATCACACCGGCTACTACCACCAAAAGGATGATAGAGAAAAAGACTCGCACAATCTGGCATAAACAAGATGACAGACCCACCACCAAAAGGATGATGGAGCGAATTCACACATCGACTACTACCACCAAAAGGATGACAAAGCAAACACCTGCATAATCTGGAATCAACAAGATGAGAGACCCACCACCTAAATGATGACGGAGCAAACTCACACCGTCTACTACCACTAAAAGGATGATAGAGCAAACACCCGTGGAATTTGACATCAACAAGATGACAGACCCACCACCAAAAGGATGATGAAGCAAACTCACACCGGTTACTACCACTAAAAGGATGATAGAGAAAACACTCGTGCAATTTGACATCAACAAGATGACAGACCCACCACTAAAAGGATGACAGAGCAAACTCACACCGGCTACTCCCACTAAAAGGATGATAGAGAAAAACACTCGCACAATCTGGCATCACCGAGATGATAGATTCACCACCAAAAGGATGACAGAGAAAACATACACCGGCTACTACCACTAAAAGGATGATAGAGAAAAACACTCGGGCAATATGGCATCAACAAGATGACAGACCCACCACAAAAAGGATGATGGGGCAAACTCACACCCGCTACTACCACCAAAAGGATGATAGAGCAATCCCTCACACAATCTCACATAAAAAAGATGACAGACCCACCACCAAAAGGATGACGGAGCTAACTCACACCAGCTACTTCCCCCAAAAGGATGATAGAGAAAACAGTCGCACAATCTGACATCAACAAGATGACAGACCCACCACCAAAAGGATGATGAAGCGAACTCACACCGGTTACTACCACCAAAAAGATGACAGAGCAAACACTCGCACAATCTAACTTCAACAAGATGAAAGACCCACCACTAAAAGGATGACGAAGCAAACTCACACCGGCTACTATCACCAAAAGTATGATAGAGAAAAACACTCGCACAAATTGACATCAACAAGATGACAGACCCACCACCAAAAGGATGATGGAGCGAATTCACACATCGACTACTACCACCAAAAGGATGACAAAGCAAACACCTGCATAATCTGGAATCAACAAGATGAGAGACCCACCACCTAAATGATGACGGAGCAAACTCACACCGTCTACTACCACTAAAAGGATGATAGAGCAAACACCTGTGGAATTTGACATCAACAAGATGACAGACCCACCACCAAAAGGATGATGAAGCAAACTCACACCGATTACTACCACTAAAAGGATGATAGAGCAAACACTCGTGCAATTTGACATCAATAAGATGACAGACCCACCACTAAAAGGATGACGGAGCAAACTCACACCGGCTACTCCCACTAAAAGGATGATAGAGAAAAACACTCGCACAATCTGGCATCACCGAGATGATAGATTCGCCACCAAAAGGATGACTGAGCAAACATACACCGGCTACTACCACTAAAAGGATGATAGAGAAAAACACTCGGGCAATATGGCATCAACAAGATGACAGACCCACCACAAAAAGGATGATGGGCAAACTCACACCCGCTACTACCACCAAAAGGATGATAGAGCAATCCCTCACACAATCTCACATAAAAAAGATGACAGACCCACCACGAAAAGGATGACGGAGCTAACTCACACCAGCTACTTCCCCCAAAAGGATGATAGAGAAAACAGTTGCACAATCTGACATCAACAAGATGACAGACCCACCACCAAAAGGATGATGAAGCGAACTCACTCCGGTTACTACCACCAAAAAGATGACAGAGCAAACACTCGCATAATTTGACATCAACAAGATGACAGACCCACCACCAAAAGGATGACGAAGCAAACTCACACCGGCTACTATCACCAAAAGTATGATAGAGAAAAACACTCGCACAAATTGACATCAACAAGATGACAGACCCACCACCAAAAGGATGACGGAGCAAACTCACATCGGCTACTACCACCAAAAGGATGATAGAGAAAAAGACTCGCACAATCTGGCATCAACGAGATGACAGAGCCACCACCAAAATAACGACAGAGGGAACTCACACCGGCTACTACCCCAAAAGGATTATAGAGCAAAATACTTGCACAATCTGACATTAGCAAGATGACAGACCCAACAATAAAAGGATGACGAAGCAAACTAACACTGGCTACTACCACCAAAAGGATGATAGAGAAAAAGACTCACACAATCTGGCAACAACAAGATGATAGACCCACCAACGAAAGGACGACAAAGCAAACTCACACCGGCTACTACCACAAAAAGGATTATAGAGCAAAACCCTTGCACAATCTAACTTCAGCAAGATGACAGACCCACCACTAAAAGGATGATGAAGCAAACTCACACCGGCTACTACCACCAAAAGGATGATAGAGAAAAAGACTCGCACAATCTGGCATAAACAAGATGACAGACCCACCACCAAAAGGATGATGGAGCGAATTCACACATCGACTACTACCACCAAAAGGATGATAAAGCAAACACTCGCATAATATGGAATCAACAAGATGACAGACCCACCACCAAAACGACGATGAAGCAAACTCACACCGGTTACTACCACTAAAAGGATGATAGAGCAAACACTCGTGCAATTTTACATCAACAAGATGACAGACCCACCACTAAAAGGATGACAGAGCAAACTCACACCGGCTACTCCCACTAAAAGGATGATAGAGAAAAACACTCGCACAATCTGGCATCACCGAGATGATAGACTCACCACCAAAAGGATGACAGAGCAAACTCACGCTCGCTACTACCACTAAAAGGATGATAGAGAAACACACTCGCGCAATATGGCATCAACAAGATGACAGACCCACCACAAAAAGGATGATGGGGCAAACTCACACCCGCTACTACCACCAAAAGGATGATAGATAAATCCTTCACACAAGGATGACAGAGCTAACTCACACCAGCTACTTCCCCCAAAAGGATGATAGAGAAAACAATCGCACAATCTGACATCAACAAGATGACAGACCTACCACCAAAAGGATGATGAAGCGAACTCACACTGGTTACTACCACCAAAACGATGATAGAGCAAACACTCGCGCAATTTGACATCAACAAGATGACAGACCCACCACCAAAAGGATAACGGAGCAAACTCACACCGGCTACTATCTCCAAAAGCATGATAGAGAAAACACTCGCACAAATTGACATCAACAAGATGACAGAGCCACCACCAAAAGGATGACGGAGCAAACTCACATCGGCTACTACCACCAAAAGGATGATAGAGAAAAAGACTCACACAATCTGGGATCAACGAGATGACAAAATCACCACCAAAACGACGACAGAGCGAACTCACACCGGCTACTACCACAAAAGGATTATAGAGCAAAACACTTGCACAATTTGACATTAGCAAGATGACAGACCCAACACGAAAAGGATGACGAAGCAAACTCACACCGGCTACTACCACCAAAAGGATGATAGAGAAAAAGACTCGCACAATCTGGCATCAACGAGATGACAGACCCACCAACGAAAGGACGACAAAGCGAACTCGCACCGGCTACTACCACAAAAAGGATTATAGAGCAAAACACTCACACAATCTGACATCAGCAAGATGACATACCCACCACTAAAAGGATGACGAAGCAAACTCACACCGGCTACTACCACCAAAATGATGATAGAGAAAAAGACTCGCACAATCTGGCATAAACAAGATGACAGACCCACCACCAAAAGGATGATGGAGCGAATTCACACATCGAATACTACCACCAAAAGGATGATAAAGCAAACACTCACATAATCTGGAATCAACAAGATGACAGACCCACCACCAAAAGGATGACGGAGCAAACTCACACCAGCTACTACCACTAAAAGGATGATAGAGCAAACACTCGTGCAATTTGACATCAACAAGATGACAGACCCACCACCTAAAGGATGATGAAGCAAACTCACACCGGTTACTACCACTAAAAGGATGATAGAGCAAACACTCGTGCAATTTGACATCAACAAGATGACAGACCCAGCACTAAAAGGATGACGGAGCAAACTCACACCGGCTACTCCCACTAAAAGGATGATAGAGAAAAACACTCGCACAATCTGACATCACCGAGATGATAGACTCACCACCAAAAGGATGACAGAGCAAACTCACACTGGCTACTACCACGAAAAGGATGATAGAGAAAAACACTCACGCAATATGGCATCAGCAAGATGATAGACCCACCACAAAAAGGATGATGGGGCAAACTCACACCCGCTACTACCTTCAAAAGGATGATAGAGAAATCCCTTACACAATCTCACATAAAAAAGATGACAGACCCACCGCCAAAAGGATGACAGAGCTAACTCACACCAGCTACTTCCCCCAAAAGGATGATAGAGAAAACAGTCGCACAATCTGACATCAACAAGATGACAGACCCACCACCAAAAGGATGATGAAGCGAACTCACACCGGTTACTACCACCAAAACGATGATAGAGCAAACACTCGCGCAATTTGACATCAACAAGATGACAGACCCACCACCATAAGGATGACGGAGCAAACTCACACCGGCTACTATCTCCAAAAGTATGATAGAGAAAACACTCGCACAAATTGACTTCAACAAGATGACAGAGCCGCCACCAAAAGTATGACGGAGCAAACTCACATCGGCTATTAGCACCAAAAGGATGATAGAGAAAAAGACTCGCACAATCTGGCATCAACGAGATGACAGACCCACCAATAAAAGGACGATAGAGCGAACTCACACCGACTACTACCACAAAAGGATTATAGAGCAAAACACTTGCACAGTCTGACATTAGCAAGATGACATACCCAACACTAAGAGGATGACGAAGCAAACTCACACCGGCTATTACCACCAAAAGGATGATAGAGAAAAAGACTCGCACAATCTGGCATCAACGAGATGACAGACTCACCAATGAAAGGACGACAGAGCGAACTCACACCGGCTACTACCACAAAAAGGATTATAGAGCAAAACACTCGCACAATCTGACATCAGCAAGATGACAGACCCACCACTAAAAGGATGACGAAGCAAACTCACACCGGCTACTACCACCAAAAGGATGATAGAGAAAAAGACTCGCAAAATCTGGCATAAACAAGATGACAGACCCACCACTAAAAGGATGATGGAGCGAATTCACACATCGACTACTACCACCAAAAGAATGATAAAGCAAACACTCGCATAATCTAGAATCAACAAGATGACAGACCCACCACCAAAAGGATGACGGAGCAAACTCACACCGGCTACTACCACTAAAAGGATGATAGAGCAAACACTCGTGCATTTGACATCAACAAGATGACAGACACACCACCAAAAGGATGATGAAGAAAACTCACACCGGTTACTACCACTAAAAGAATGATAGAGCAAACACTCGTGCAATTTGACATCAACAAGATGACAGACCCAGCATTAAAAGGATGACGGAGCAAACTCACACCGGCTACTCCCACTAAAAGGATGATAGAGAAAACACTCGCACAATCTGGCATTACCGAGATGATAGACTCACCACCCAAAGTATGACAGAGCAAACTCACACTGGCTACTACCACTAAAAGGATGATAGAGAAAAACACTCACGCAATATGGCATCACCAAGATGACAGACCCACCACAAAATAGATGATGGGGCAAACTCACACCCGATACTATCACCAAAAGGATGATAGAGAAATCCCTCACACAATCTCATATAAAAAAGATGACATACCCACCGCCAAAAGGATGACAGAGCTAACTCACACCAGCTACATCCCCCAAAAGGATGATAGAGAAAATACTCGCACAATCTGACATCAACAAGATGACAGACCCACCACCAAAAGGATGACGAAGCGAACTCACACCGGTTACTACAACCAAAACGATGATAGAGCAAACACTCGCGCAATTTGACATCAACAAGATGACAGACCCACCACCAAAAGGATGACGGAGCAAACTCACACCGGCTACTATCTCCAAAAGTATGATAGAGAAAAACACTCGCACAAATTGACATCAACTAGATGATAGAGCCACCACCAAAAGGATGTGGAGCAAACTCACATCGGCTACTACCACCAAAAGGATGATAGAGAAAAAGACTCGCACAATCTGGCATCAACGAGATGACAGATCCACCAACAAAAGGACGACAGGGCGAACTCACACCGGCTACTACCACAAAAGGATTATAGAGCAAAACACTTGTACAATCTGACATTAGCAAGATGACAGACCCAACACTAAAAGGATGACGAAGCAAACTCACACCGGCTACTACCACCAAAAGGATGATAGAGAAAAAGACTCGCACAATCTGGCATCAACGAGATGACAGACTCACCAATGAAAGGACGACAGAGCGAACTCACACCGGCTACTACCACAAAAAGGATTATAGAGCAAAACACTCGCACAATCTGACATCAGCAAGATGATAGACCCACCACTAAAAGGATGACGAAGCAAACTCACATCGGCTACTACCACCAAAAGGATGATAGAGAAAAAGACTCGCACAATCTGGCATAAACAAGATGACAAACCCACCACCAAAAGGATGATGGAGCGAATTCACACATCGACTACTACCACCAAAAGGATGATAAAGCAAACACTCACATAATCTAGAATCAACAAGATGACAGACCCACCACCAAAAGGATGACGAAGCAAACTCACACAGGCTACTACCACTAAAAGGATGATAGAGCAAACACTCGTGCAATTTGACATCAACAAGATGACAGACCCACCACCAAAAGGATGATGAAGCAAACTCACACCGGTTACTACCACTAAAAGGATGATGAAGCAAACTCACACCGGTTACTACCACTAAAAGGATGATAGAGCAAACACTCGTGCAATTTGACATCAGCAAGATGACAGACCCACCATTAAAAGGATGACGGAGCAAACTCACACCGGCTACTCCCACTAAAAGGATGATAGAGAAAAACACTCGCACAATCTGGCATCACCGAGATGATAGACTCACCACAAAAGGATGACAGAGCAAACTCACACTGGCAATTACCACTAAAAGGATGATAGAGAAAAACACTCACGCAATATGGCATCAACAAGATGACAGACCCACCATAAAAAGGATGATGGGGCAAACTCACACCCGCTACTACCACCAAAAGGATGATAGAGAAATCCCTCACACAATCTCACATAAAAAAGATGACAGACCCACCGCCAAAAGGATGACAAAGCTAACTCAACCCAGCTACTTCCCCCAAAAGGATGATAGAGAAAATAGTCGCACAATCTGACATCAACAAGATGACAGACCCACCACCAAAAGGATGATGAAGCGAACTCACACCGGTTACTACCCCCAAAACGATGATAGAGCAAACACTCGTGCAATATGACATCAACAAGATGACAGACCCACCACCAAAAGGATGACGGAGCAAACTCACACTGGCTGCTATCTCCAAAAGTATGATAGAGAAAAACACTCGCACAAATTGACATCAACAAGATGACAGAGCCACCACCAAAAGGATGTCAGAGCAAACTCACATCGGCTAATACCACCAAAAGGATGATAGAGAAAAAGACTCGCACAATCTGGCATCAACGAGATGACAGACCCACCAACAAAAGGACGATAGGGCGAACTCACACCGGCTACTACCACAAAAGGATTATAGAGCAAAACACTTGCACAATCTGACATTAGCAAGATGACAGACCCAACACTAAAAGGATGACGAAGCAAACTCACACCGGCTAATACCACCAAAAGGATGATAGAGAAAAAGACTCATACAATCTGGCATCAACGAGATGACAGACTTTCCAACGAAAGGACGACAGAGCGAACTCACACCGGCTACTACCACAAAAAGGATTATAGAGCCAAACACCCACACAATCTGACATTAGCAAGATGACAGACCCAACACTAAAAGGATGACGAAGCAAACTCACACCAGCTACTACCACCAAAAGGATGATAGAGAAAAAGACTCGCACAATCTGGCATAAACAAGATGACAGACCCACCACCAAAAGGATGATGGAGTGAATTCAAACATCGACTACTACCACCAAAAGGATGATAAAGCAAACACTCGCAAAATCTAGAATCAACAAGATGACAGACCCACAACCAAAAGGATGACGGAGAAAACTCACACCGGTTACTACCACTAAAAGGATGATAGAGCAAACACTCGTGCAATTTGACATCAACAAGATGACAGACCCACCACTAGAAGGATGACGGAGCAAACTCACACCGGCTACTCCCATTAAAAGGATGATTGAGAAAAACACTCGCACAATCTGGCATCACCGAGATGATAGACTCACCACCAAAAGAATGACAGAGCAAACTCACACTGGCTACTACCACTAAAAGGATGATAAAGAAAAACACTCACGCAATATGGCATCAACAAGATGACAGACCCACCACAAAAAGGATGATGGGGCAAACTCACACTCGCTACTACCACCAAAAGGATGATAGAGAAATCCCTCACACAATCTCACATAAAAAAGATGACAGACCCGCAGCCAAAAGGATGACAGAGCTAACTCACACCAGCTACTTCCCCCAAAAAGATGATAGAGAAAACAGTCGCACAATCTGACATCAACAAGATGACAGACCCACCACCAAAAGGATGATGAATCAAACTCACACCGGTTACTACCACCAAAATGATGATAGAGCAAACACTCGCGCAATTTGACATCAACGATGACAGAGCAAACTTACACTGGCTACTATCTCCAAAAGTATGAGAGAGAAAAACACTCGCACAAATTGACATCAACAAGATGACATAGCCACCACCAAAAGGATGACGGAGCAAACTCACATCGGCTACTACCACCAAAAGGATGATAGAGAAAAAGACTCGCACAATCTGGCATCAACGAGATGACAGACTCACCAATGAAAGGACGACAGAGCGAACTCACACCGGCTACTACCACAAAAAGGATTATAGAGCAAAACACTCGCACAATCTGACATCAGCAAGATGACAGACCCACCACTAAAAGGATGACGAAGCAAACTCACACCGGCTACTACCACCAAAAGGATGATAGAGAAAAAGACTCGCAAAATCTGGAATCATTGAGATGACAGACTCACCAACGAAAGCACGACAGAGCGAACTCACACCGGCTACTACCACAAAAAGGATTATAGATCCAAACACTCGCACAATCTGACATCAGCAAGATGACAGACCCACCACTAAAAGGATGACGAAGCAAACTCACACCGGCTACTACCACCAAGAGGATGATAGAGAAAAAGACTCGCACAATCTGGCATAAATAAGATGACAGACCCACCACCAAAAGGATGATGGAGCGAATTCACACATCGACTACTACCACCAAAAGGATGATAAAGCAAACACTCGCATAATCTAGAATCAACAAGATGACAGACCCACCACCAAAAGGATGACGGAGCAAACTCACACCGGCTACTACCACTAAAAGGATGATAGAGCAAACACTCGTGCAATTTGACATCAACAAGATGACAGACCCACCACCAAAAGGATGATGAAGCAAACTCACACCGGTTACTACCACTAAAAGGATGATGAAGCAAACTCACACCGGTTACTACCACTAAAAGGATGATAGAGCAAACACTCGTGCAATTTGACATCAGCAAGATGACAGACCCACCACTAAAAGGATGACGGAGCAAACTCACACCGGTTACTCCCACTAAAAGGATGATAGAGAAAAACACTCGCACAATCTGGCATCACCGAGATGATAGACTCACCACCAAAAGGATGACAGAGCAAACTCACAACGGCTACTACCACTAAAAGGATGATAGAGAAAAACACTCACGCAATATGGCATCAACAAGATGACAGACCCACCACAAAAAGGATGATGGGGCAAACTCACACCAGCTACTACCACTAAAAGGACGATAGAGAAATCCCTCACACAATCTCACATAAAAAAGATGACAGACTCACCGCCAAAAGGATGACAGAGCAACTCACACCAGCTACTTCCCCCAAAAAGATGATAGAGAAAACAGTCGCACAATCTGACATCAACAAGATGACAGACCCACCACCAAAAGGATGATGAAGCAAACTCACACCGGTTACTACCACCAAAATGATGATAGAGCAAACACTCGCGCAATTTGACATCAACAAGATGACAGACCCACCACCAAAAGGATGACAGAGCAAACTCACACCGGCTACTATCTCCAAAAGTATGATAGAGAAAAACACTCGCACAAATTGACATCAACAAGATGACAGAGCCACCACCAAAAGGATGACGGAGCAAACTCACACCGGCTACTACCACCAAAAGGATGAATGAGAAAAAGACTCGCACAATCTGGCATCAACGAGATGACAGACTCACCAACGAAAGGACGACAGAGCGAACTCACACCGACTACTACCACAAAAAGGATTTTAGAGGCAAACAATCGCACAATCTAACATCAGCAAGATGACAGACCCACCACTAAAAGGATGACGAAGCAAACTCACACCGGCTACAACCACCAAAAGGATGATAGAGAAAAAGACTCGCACAATCTGGCATAAACAAGATGACAGACCCACCACGAAAAGGATGATGGAGCGAATTCACACATCGACTACTACCACCAAAAGGATGATAAAGAAAACACTCGCATAATCTAGAATCAACAAGATGACAGACCCACCACCAAAAGGATGACAGAGCAAACTCATACCGGCTACTACCACTAAAAGGATGATAGAGCAAACACTCGTGCAATTTGACATCAACAAGATGACAGACCCACCACCAAAAGGATGATGAAGCAAACTCACACCGGTTACTACCACTAAAAGGATGATAGAGCAAACACTTGTGCAATTTGACATCAACAAGATGACAGACCCACCACTAAAAGGATGATGGAGCAAACTCACACCGGCTACTCCCACTAAAAGGATGATAGAGAAAAACACTCGCACAATCTGGCATCACCGAGATGATAGACTCACCACCAAAAGGATGACAGAGCAAACTCACAACGGCTACTACTACTAAAAGGATGATAGATAAAAACACTCATGCAATATGGCATCAACAAGATGACAGACCCACCACAAAAAGGATGATGGGGCAAACTCACACCAGCTACTACCACCAAAAGGACGATAGAGAAATCCCTCACACAATCTCACATAAAAAAGATGACAGACCCACCGCCAAAAGGATGACAGAGCTAACTCACACCAGCCACTTCCTCCAAAAAGATGATAGAGAAAACAGTCGCACAATCTGACATCAACAAGATGACAGACCCACCACCAAAAGGATGATGAAGCAAACTCACACCGGTTACTGAAGTTGAGAAAATTACTTAGAAGGGGGGGGGGGTTGAATAAGTAAGACTAAAAATCAGAACTTAGAACACAGATATTTTTATCCTGGTTCGTTGAAAACAACTACTCCAGTCCACCCTCTCAAGAGTGATTTGCCTTTCTCTGTCAAGGACTTAATCCACTATTTAAATCAAACAAATTACAAATAGCAACACCTAAGAACAACTGTTCTTAGTCTTCTCAAGAGCAACTGATCCCAACTGGATCCTCTTAAGGAAAACCTTTTACAAACAATGTAAAACTTTTACAAGAGTAAGGATGCTTCTAATAAGCTGTTATCACAACTGTGATATTTCTCTTAAGTTAAGAACAATGTTAAAGCAAAATAAAATAATAAGAGCTTGAGAGATTTGCTTTGATGAGTGATTTTGCTAGAGGTTTGATGCTGAAGAAGATGGAGTGGACTTCTTTATATAGGCACTAAGATCCAAGAAGTCTTGTTACGTTGAAGGCTGTGCAGAAAAACCTGAAGCCTTTTGTCTTCACATTGGAGGCTGTGCTGAAACAGGCCTGATGCCTTTTGTCTTTACTTGCAGAAAACTTTCCTTAGAATGGAATGCACAGATAAAACCTTTTTGTCTGTGTCCTTGTGTCTAGCACAAAATAGGAAAGAGCTGTTGAGATAAACCAACGTACATATTTAAATCTTCTTCAAAGTAAGTTCAGCTTTCAACATAAGAATCTGAATCTTCAGAGTCTCCAGACTAGAGATCATCTGGATCTTCAGAGTCTTGGATATTCTTCAGATTGAGCTGAATCAGAGTAGGTGCAGCTTGTGTGCTTGAGCGTGTAAATCCATCAGAGCAGAGTCTTCTATGCTTTAGAGGCTCCTGCTTCAGAATCTTCAAGAGATAGTATTCAGATTCTTCTGGGAGCAGTGTTCAGATCTTCACTTAAGATGCTCTTGAACTTATGAAGCCTTTCATAATAACAATGTTCAGATCCAAATATGCTTTCTTAAGATAATTTTCTTTAATGCATGTAGCAAACAATCTAGAACACGTTTAGAGTATATAATTCTTGAATACAAAATTTATAAGTGTTATCATCAAAACATAGAGATATAACTAAGACACAATCTGTGCTCTTACAATCTCCCCCTTTTTGATGATGACAAAACATGAGAAATTTTGTTTAATAAAGAGTAAGGATTAGAAACTCCCCCTGAGATTAACAATCTCCCCCTGAAATAAATACTCCAATAGAATAGAATACTTCCCTTTTTGATTAAGTATATTTCAGATTCAGAGCCTGATGAAAGAGTTCAGAGTCAAATCTTGATGCCAGATATATATGACTTCCTTTAGTCAGAGCGTCTGGTTATCATCTTGCATGAATTCTCTTTCAGAATAAATGTATCAGAGTAAGATATCAGAGTTATCAGAATTGATTGACTACTCAGATTTTCTTTATAGGATCAGGTTCTGGTTGACATAGTCTCAGGGTAACTTCAAAGAATTATGTCAGATATATCAATGTAATCTGAAAGACTTAAATTCAAAGAAAATTAATAAAATGTCTGAATTTCAGTTGTAGTAATTGCTTATAAGTTGAACACTCAGTTTCTCTTTTTCTCCCCCTTTTTGTCATAATCAAAAAGATTTTCAAAGACAGAAAGATATAGAAGAAAAGAATCATATAGGAGCAAAACATGTTATCATGCAATTAAAACAAACTAAAGTTCACAGTCAAAACAGGCATATGCCAAAACACATAACACGACAAAAAAAACAAACAGACAGCAAAAGCAGTTCATGTGCAAAACAACAAACAAAACTAGGTCTGGCGAGAGGCAATGAGGGTCAGAAGCTCTGTCATCTTGGCAGCTGACTCTTCTTGCTTAGACATCCAGGTCTTGATTTCATCAGTTGTCTTTTCTTGCTTGATCATCCAGTCCTTTATATCCTTCACATCATTCACAAGTTCTGAAACCACAGACGAAGACGGAGCAGATGCAGTAGCAGCAGGGTTTCCTTGATTAATTCTGCAAATTTGGTCTTAGCAAGCTTAGAGCATTTTGCTCTAACCTTTAAGGCAGCTTTGTTGAACATCCAGATGAAGCGCTTCCAAGCAGTATTCGAAACATTGGGATCCAAACTAGACATGCATACAACCTTAACACGATCATATTCAGAATCTAACTCCTTTTTGAAAATATCAAACATAGCATTAACACAAGATCCTAAATCTGACTGTTCAGTCTGTCCAGAGGAAAAAGGATTAGGGGTGTTAACAGGAGTAGGTTCAAATGGTTGTGGTTGAGGTGTGGGTGGTTGAGATGTGTGGATGTCAGATTGAGGGAGTTCAGATGATTGAGGAAAAGTCTGATTCTCAGATGGATTAGTTTTAGGTTGTTGAGGAATGGTTTGGTTTTCAGATGTTTGAGTGTCAGATGGTTGAGTTTCAGATGGTTGTTGACGAGATGGAGAGTTTGGTGGGGTATGAAACAAGGCAATGTTAAGATGTTTCTTCATAACACTTTCAGAGCGATCTTGTTTGAGTGATTCTGAATCACAGTCAGATGAATCAGATGAATCAGAAGATTCATCTGAGTGAACAGATGTTGAAGAAATTACAATTGTTTGGTTGAGGGGTTGAATATCAAGAATATTGTCAGAAAGATTTGGATCTTCTGAGGGAATTGTTTGTTCAGAGTGTTCAGTTTGAACAGTCTCTGGTTGGTTTTGTTCTGAAATAATTGTTTCTGGTTGGAGAGTCTCTAGTTGGGGATTCTCTGGTTGTGACAAAGTTGGTTGTGGAGTTGCTGTTGGAGAGTTTTCTGGTTGAGTTGGTTCTGGTGTTACTGTTGGAGAGTTTTCTAGTTGAGTTGGTTCTGGTGTTACTGTTGGAGAGTTTTCTGGTTGAGTTGGTTGTGGAGGTGGAATTTCTGTTTGAATTGTTTGAAGTTGTGGTTCAGATGGATTTGGTACAGGAGATGATTGTAAATTTACTGGTTCAGAGGGGAGTGGTTCAGATGAGATATTGACAGACTGTTTGGATTTGGAAGTTCTTTGTATAAGGCTTGGAGAGAGTTGTGGTGAAGACAAAGGTGAATGAACAGTAGGAGTAGGATCAGATGCTAATACTTGTTGAATGGTGTCTCTGATCTCTTCCAAAGTAGCTTCTCTAGGGCTGATTCTGGCCTTCTTTCCTTCTTTCTTCTTCTTTCTTGAAGCTTCAGATGCTTTTCTCTTCTTCTGAACGGATCCTTCGTCAGCCTTCCTCTTACTGCGCCTTTCCTTCATCTGATTTGGCAATTCTTCTCCTGGCTTCTGAACGAGATTGGCAGGTAGAGGAATTCCTTCCTTTAGACATTCAGTAATGTACAACCAGACAAATTCCTTAGGTTCATCTGCACTAAATAGTGGAAAGTCTTCCACAGGAATTCTTCTGCCTTGAACCTCTTCAGAGTTGATCTTCCTTAGTTGACCTTTCAATTCTGAAATGATTTTCATCCTTTTCAGATTGAGTCCATTAATTTCAGAGCCAATGATGTAAGTCAGATCTTCTGTAATCTTCGCATCAGTTAGATGCTGTACCAGCTTGTTCTCAATAAGGATGTATGAAATCAACCTTCCCAGGGGTATCCACGTCCTAACTTTACCAGCTTTAGCTCTTACTTCCTCTCTGGTTTCTTTGACATGAGTTAGCAAATGACTGAAGATAAGATACGGTAGATCCACTTTGACATTTTTGCTGATGCAGTACATAAAATACAGATGTTCCGAACTCACATAGTCTGGTGAGTTGGATGGTTTTCTGTGAAAAAATGTACTCATAAAGATTTTTGCCCAGATCCTATAAATGGGTTTCAAATCTTTAACCTTACTTGACGACAATCCAGCTATAGTAACTTCTTCATAAACCCTAGCCATATCAATGCGAGAAGAAGCAAGATTTGAAACTCCATCAGATTCAGTATAACTGAACAGTTGTCTGATCAGTTTTTCAGTAATAACTATCTCCATTCCAAGAACCGAGGAATGAATAAACTTGGGACCAACGCTTGCATGAATCCAAAATTCCTTTACTAGTGATGGAAATACAGGACCCATTAGCCTTTCAAAGTATTTTTCCCAACCTTGAGCTTTAATGGCAGAAATGAGGTCGAACCCATTTTCCTTTAACGAATCAAGATCAATGAAGCTTTCACAGAGCACCTCCAGATCAGCCACTGGAGTGAATAAGGTATGTTCAGGTTCTTTGTACATAATAGTTTTGTTGGGTTTTGCAACAGTGTTTGAAGTAGACGCCATTGAAGAAGAAGAGGACCTTGGTTTAGGTTTAGGGTTTTGGTAGAGATTGAAAAGAAAGCAGAAACGCATGAATGAAGTGAATGTGGAAAGTGTGAAAATAGTGTGATAGGTGATATATATAGATAACCAAAAAGCAAGTATAGGGCACACAAAAGACACTTACGCACGTTTGGACAGCATTTAATGAAAAATAATCATTTCATATTAAATTTATGACAGCTGGGGGGAAAACCAAGAAAAGTGAGATTTTCAAAGCAATACCTCAAACGTCAATTCAGTTGAGCACTCCATCTTTTCAGATATTGAGTGACACGTGTTTGCTTTGTTGGCGCATCTGATGTCTCTCAAGAAATGAAACGTTTCCAACTTTCAGATCTTCTGAGCTTGTTAGTTCAGAGTATTACCAAAAAAAAAATTGAATATATATAATTGAACGAATAAACAGATGAAATACTTCAGATTATTAAACATTTTGCATCTGAGAGGTTGCCTCTGAGAAATATTACTCTGGACACAAATCCATACAAATATTTTTCAGAATAAACTTAAATCTATCTTCAGCAAGGGGTTTTGTGAAAATATCAGCCCATTGATGATCTGTATCAACAAAAGCTAAATTAATTACACCCTTCTGAACATAGTCTCTGATGAAGTGATGTTTAATTTCTATATGTTTTGCCTTAGAATGCAAGATTGGATTTTTTGACAAACATATAGCAGAAGTATTATCACAGAAGATAGAAAGATTACTCTCATAGATTTGATAATCTTCTAATTGACTCTTCATCCAGAGCATCTGAGTACAACATCCAGCAGCAGCAATGTATTCTGCCTCTGTAGTTGATAGTGCTATGGTGGGTTGCTTCTTGCTGTACCATGAGATCAGATGACTTCCAAGAAACTGACAGCTTCCAGAAGTGCTCTTACGTTCAACTCTGTCTCCAGCATAGTCAGCATCACAGAATCCAACTAATGAAAATTCATCAGATCTTCTGTAACACAAACCCATGTTAGCAGTACCTTTCAGATGCCTTAGAATCCTCTTAACAGCTGTTAAGTGTGATTCTCTAGGATCTGATTGGAATCTAGCACATAAGCAAACACTAAACAGAATATCTGGTCTAGAAGCAGTCAAGTATAGAAGAGATCCTATCATACCTCTGTAGAGTTTTTGATCTACCTTCTTACTTACCTCTTCCTTACCTAGAGTGCTTGTAGGATGCATTGGGGTCTTTGCCATTTTGCTATCAATCATGTTGAACTTCTTCAGAAGCTCTTTAACATATTTGGTTTGATGTATGTAGGTACACTCTGGAGTCTAATTGACTTGGATTCCCAAGAAGAATCTCAATTCTCCCATCATGCTCATTTCAAATTCTTCCTGCATACATTTAGCAAACTCCTTTCCAAGCGTAATATTTGTTGATCCAAAAATAATGTCATCTACATAAATTTGACAAATTAGCAGATCTTTCTTAACAGTTTTACAGAATAAAGTTGTATCCACTTTTCCTCTGATAAAATTTTTCTTCAGAAGGAAGTTGCTCAACCTCTCATACCAAGCTCTGGGAGCTTGTTTTAATCCATAAAGGGATTTCTTTAATTTGAAAACATGATCTGGAAAGTTTTCACTTTCAGAGCCAGGAGGTTGGTGGACATATACTTCTTCTTCTATAATACCATTAAGAAAATCACTTTTAACATCCATCTGATACAGAGTGATGTTATTCTGTGCAGCAAATGAAATAAGAAGACGAATAGATTCTAACCTTGCCACTGGAGCATATGTCTCAGTGTAATCAATACCTTCTTGTTGACTATATCCTTGAGCAACCAACCTTGCCTTATTCCTTTCTACCTCTCCCTTTTCATTCAGCTTATTCCTGAAGACCCATTTTGTTCCAATGACATTGAATCCTTTAGGTCTAGGAACCAGATCCCAAACTTCATTTCTAGTGAATTGATTCAGCTCTTCTTGCATAGCTATAATCCATTCATTATCTTCCAGAGCCTCATCTACAGATGTTGGTTCTATCAATGACACTAAGCCAAATAAGGAAGATTCAGAAGTTCTAAGAAATGATCTTGTCCTTATAGGATCATCTTTCTTTCCAATTATCACATCTTCTGGATGAGAAGCTTTGATTCTGGAAGAAGATCCTCTGACAGTTGGTCTTTCAGAAATATGCAAGTTGTTTAGTTGGGAGGTCAAAGGTGTAGCATCTGGGGGTGCGTCAGATTCTTTGTTCTTTGCCTTTTCTGCCTCTGAGCCTTCAGAGTCTGTGAGAATCACTTCTCTATCTGCAGAACTTTCAAACTGCTTTGGCTTTTCAGAGCCAAGCTTATCATCAAATCTGACATGAATAGATTCTTCCACAATCTGTGTTTCAGTATTGAATACTCTGTAGCCTTTAGAGCGTTCAGAATAACACAGCATGAAACACTTCTGTGCTTTGGAATCAAACTTGTTCAGATTATCTTTAGTATTAAGTATATAACAAATACATCCAAAAGGATGAAAATAAGCAATGTTAGGCTTTCTGTTTCTCCACAATTCATAGGGAGTCTTTTTCAGAAGAGGTCTTACAGACACTCTGTTCTGAATATAACAAGCTGTGTTAATTGCTTCTGCCCAGAAATATTTTGCCAGATTTGTCTCGTTGATCATGGTTCTGGCCATTTCTTGCAATGTTCTATTTTTCCTCTCTACAACTCCATTTTGTTGTGGAGTTCTAGGGCAGGAGAAATCAGGTGCAATGCCTTTTTCAGAAAAATATTTTTCAAAATGTTTATTTTCAAATTCTCCACCATGATCACTTCTGACTTTAATAATTTTACAATCTTTTTCAGTCTGGACTTGATTGCAGAAGTCAAAGAACACAGAATGAGACTCATCCTTGTGTTTTAGAAACTTTACCCATGTCCATCTGCTGTAGTCATCTACAATGACTAACCCATACTTCTTGCCTCTGATGGATGCAGTTTTCACTGGTCCAAACAGATCAATGTGAAGTAATTCCAATGGTCTGGAGGTAGAAACAACATTTTTTGATTTAAAATGAGATTTTGAAAATTTACCTCTTTGACATGCTTCACACAGAGCATCTGAGTTGAACTTCAACTTAGGAAGTCCTCTGACCAGATTGAGTTTATTAATCTGAGATATACGTCTCATATTAATATGCCCGAATCTTCTATGCCAGACCCATTGCTCATCATGCACAGATAAGAGGCATTTTACATTTTGAACTTTAAGTTCTGAAAGGTTAATTTTATAAATGTTGTGTTTCCTCTTTCCATTGAATAGGATAGAACCATCCTTTTGACATACAGCTTTGCAACATTTTTGATTAAAGATTATATCATAACCATTGTCACTTAATTGACTTATGGACAATAGATTATGTTTCAATCCTTCAACTAACAAAACATTAGAAATAGAGGGTAGGTTGCCATTACCTATAGTTCCAGAGCCAATGATCTTGCCCTTCTGGTTCCCTCCAAATTTCACGTCCCCTCCAGATCTAAGTTCCAGACTTTGGAACATAGACCTTTCTCCCGTCATGTGTCGTGAGCATCCAGAGTCCAGGTACCATGATTGGTGTCCTGACTTTGCTGCTAAGGACATCTGCAACAGGGATTATTTTGTCTTTAGGTACCCAGATCTTCTTGGGTCCTTTAGGGTTAGTTGTCTTGTAGGTTTGTCTAAACTTTTGTTTTTCAACATAGTTTTTGTTTAGACTTGCCTTAGATCTAAACACATGAGTATTCTTTTCAGAGCTCGTGTGTTTAATATCATTTAAATGACCAAATTTAAAATTAGAGTATAAAGGAGTTATCTTAATGATCAGATCATCTACAGGTATAGGTCTTACATCTTTTTCAAGAGAAGAGGATTGAAATCCAATTCCCTTTCTTTTATTCCTACTAACTCCATAGATCATAGAAGCCATCTTGCTTCTGTCTATGCTTTTAGTGAGGAACCTCTGAAAACTAGAGTCATATTTTTCCAAAATATTTTCAGATGACTTAGCTTCAGAGTCAGATTCTTGTTGGGCAATTTCCAAATCATTTTTGATTTTTATATTTATTTCTCTCTGCTCAACAAGTTCTGTTTTCAGATTATCAATCTCAGATTCAAGATTGCTTTTCAGCTTCTTGTTTTTGAGTTTGATATTATTGTAGCTTTTCAAAACTTCAGATAACACCTTTATAAGTTCTTCTTTGGTAAGTTTAGACATTACCTCTTCAGCGTCAGAGTCGGAGTCTGACTCAGATTCAGATGATAATTCTTCATTCTGATCTTCTATTCCAGCCATTAATGCCATGTTGGCACACTCTTCTTCTGCTTCAGATTCAGATTCAGATTCATCTGAATCATCCCAAGTTGCCATAAGAACCTTCTTCTTTTTATCAAACTTTCTCTTGGGTTTCTCCTTGAGAAGTTTGGGGCAGTCATTTTTGTAGTGCCCAGGTTCCTTGCATTCATAGCATGTGACCTCTTTCTTTCCAGATCTTCTGTGTCCAGAAGATTCCTTCCTGTGGTCAGCTTTTCTGAAGTTGTTAAACTTCTTTCCCTTGTGCTTCCAGAGCTTGTTGATTCTTCTGGAAAGCATGGACAGTTCATCTTCTTCTTCAGAAGACGATTCTTCAGAACTTTCTTCTTTTACCTGCAAGGCTTTAACAGGTTTGTTAGATTTTAAAGCTATGGATTTACCTTTATCTTTCTTCTGGGGTTCATCTTCCTCCAGCTCTATTTCATGGCTTCTCAAAGAACTGATAAGTTCTTCTAAAGAGATCTTGTTCAGATCTTTTGCCATCTTCAATGCAGTCACCATTGGTCTCCATCTGGTGGGAAGACTTCTGATGATCTTCTTGACATGATCTGATGTTGAGTAGCCCTTATCCAGAACTTTCAGACCAGCTGTAAGAATCTGAAATCTAGAAAACATAGTTTCTACATTTTCAGACTCTTCCATTTTAAATGCCTCATACTTCTGTATGAGCGCCAGCGCCTTGGTCTCCTTAACCTGGGAGTTTCCCTCATGAGTCATTTTGAGTGACTCAAACATGTCATGAGCAGTATCTCTGTTTGTAATCTTCTCATACTCAGTATGAGAGATTGCATTAAGCAGTATAGTTCTGGCTTTGTGGTGATTCTTGAAATCTCTTTTCTGAACTTCAGTCATTGATTTTCTATCAATCTTTTTGCCATCCTCATCAGTAGGATGTTTATATCCATCAATGACCATATCCCAAAGATCAGCATCATACCCAAGGAAAAAACTTTCTATTCTATCTTTCCAATAGTCAAATTTTTCCCCATCAAACATGGGTGGCTTGGTACTGATCCTATCTCCTTCATATTTGTAAGTTTATGTAGATGTATTATCCATAATGACAACCAAACAAATATCAAAGTATCTTTCTCACTGGATCTTTAACTGTCACGGTTAAGTGAAGCACACGCAGAACCGGAGCTCTGATACCAACTGAAGGTGAGAAAATTACTTAGAAGGGGGGGTTGAATAAGTAAGACTAAAAATCAGAACTTAGAACACAGATATTTTTATCCTGGTTCGTTGAAAACAACTACTCCAGTCCACCCTCTCAAGAGTGATTTGCCTTTCTCTGTCAAGGACTTAATCCACTATTTAAATCAAACAGATTACAAATAGCAACACCTAAGAACAACTGTTCTTAGTCTTCTCAAGAGCAACTGATCCCAACTGGATCCTCTTAAGGAAAACCTTTTACAAACAATGTAAAACTTTTACAAGAGTAAGGATGCTTCTAATAAGCTGTTATCACAACTGTGATATTTCTCTTAAGTTAAGAACAATGTTAAAGCAAAATAAAATAATAAGAGCTTGAGAGATTTGCTTTGATGAGTGATTTTGCTAGAGGTTCGATGCTGAAGAAGATGGAGTGGACTTCTTTATATAGGCACTAAGATCCAAGAAGTCTTGTTACGTTGAAGGCTGTGCAGAAAAACCTGAAGCCTTTTGTCTTCACATTGGAGGTTGTGCTGAAACAGGCCTGATGCCTTTTGTCTTTACTTGCAGAAAACTTTCCTTAGAATGGAATGCACAGATAAAACCTTTTTGTCTGTGTCCTTGTGTCTAGCACAAAATAGGAAAGAGTTGTTGAGATAAACCAACGTACATATTTAAATCTTCTTCAAAGTAAGTTCAGCTTTCAACATAAGAATCTGAATCTTCAGAGTCTCCAGACTAGAGATCATCTGGATCTTCAGAGTCTTGGATATTCTTCAGATTGAGCTGAATCAGAGTAGGTGCAGCTTGTGTGCTTGAGCGTGTAAATCCATCAGAGCAGAGTCTTCTATGCTTTAGAGGCTCCTGCTTCAGAATCTTCAAGAGATAGTATTCAGATTCTTCTGGGAGCAGTGTTCAGATCTTCACTTAAGATGCTCTTGAACTTATGAAGCCTTTCATAATAACAATGTTCAGATCCAAATATGCTTTCTTAAGATAATTTTCTTTAGTGCCTGTAGCAAACAATCTAGAACACGTTTAGAGTATATAATTCTTGAATACAAAATTTATAAGTGTTATCATCAAAACATAGAGATATAACTAAGACACAATCTGTGCTCTTACAGTTACTACCACCAAAATGATGATAGAGCAAACACTCGCGCAATTTGACATCAACAAGATGACAGACCCACCACCAAAAGGATGATGAAGCAAACTCATACTGGTTACTACCACTAAAAGGATGATAGAGCAAACACTCGTGCAATTTGACATCAACAAGATGACAGACCCACCACTAAAAGGATGACGGAGCAAACTCACACCGGCTACTCCCACTAAAAGGATGATAGAGAAAAACACTCGCACAATCTGGCATCACCGAGATGATAGACTCGCCACCAAAAGGATGACAGAGCAAACTCACACTGGCTACTACCACTAAAAGGATGATAGAGAAAAACACTCACGCAATATGGCATCAACAAGATGACAGACCCACCACAAAATGGATGATGGGGAAACTGCAATGTGCCGTCATCAATTAAAGCCTGGATGCCTCTCTTCAAATCATCACACCCCCCAGCTAGGGTCCAGCATTCTAAGCAATACTCGTCGCATCCTGGATAAACACCCCCTTGCAGCAATCTGCATTTTATCTCGTTCAGCGGCGTCTTTAAATCATCCACTCTCGTAATCAAACTCAAACCTTCCTCAGTCAGAATGGCGTTTGCCCCATGATTAGGCATGGGTTTCTGCACTATATTCGGACCTGCCGTTCCGAAATTGATAGCCTTATTGTCTAAAAGATCCTGCACAACATGCTTAAAAGCATGGAAACCCTCTACATCGTGGCCCGGAGCCCCAGAGTGGAACTCACAGTGCCTGCTTGCATCATAGCCGTACGGAGGAGTTCCCGTTATTGGTGCCAGAGTTCTCTTCTCTACCAGGTTCAAACCCAACAATGTCTGCAACAAATCTGCATAGGTTGAGGGAGGCTTCTCAAACACTCTTCTTGGTTTACCACCCTGGAATCTTCGTTGAGCCTGCTGTGCCCCCTGCTGCGGCTGCTGTTGCTGCTGCATTGGCTGCTGCTGCTGCTGCATTGGCTGCTGTTGAAATGGTGATTGTTGATATGGAATAGTAACACTCGCCACCTGCTGCGGCTGATGATATTGGTTCCGACCTCTGCCTCGGCCTCGGCCCCCAAACACTGCGCTTGCCTCGCCCTAACGGCGCCCACCAAAAGCCTTCCTATTACTGCCAGATGCAGTCGATTCCTCAACTTGGAATTTTCCCTGCTTAATGTTACGTTCAATCTTTTCTCCCATCAGAATTAAGTCTAAGAAACTGGCCAGAGATGTATGAAACAACTTGTCATGAAACATGCCTGTGAATGTGCCGACGAACATGTCATTCATTTCCTTGTCTTCTAAAGGAGGACGGACCCTAGCAGCCATGTCGCGCCATCTTTGCGCGTACTCTTTAAAGCTCTCATCCTTCTTCTAAGATAACCCTGTCAATTGGACCCGATTGGGCGCCAAGTCGCTGTTATACTTATAGTGAGCTACAAATGCCTCTGCCAATTGCTTCCATGTCTTTATATTGGTCGGCTCCAACCCCATGTACCACTCTAGGGAAGGGCCTGATAGACTATCTTGAAAGAAATGCATTGGCATTCTCTCATCAGTTGAGTACGCAGACATCTTTCGATAATAAGCCCGCACGTGCACTTTCGGACATGTGTCCCCTTTATACTTATCAAACGTAGGAGCTTTGAATTTGATTGGCACCCTCAAGCCAGGTACCAGACCCATTGTTGCCATGTCTAAGCCCACAACACTTTGGTTCAGGACCCCCCTCATCTGCTCTTCTAGTATTCTGATCTTCTGGGAGTCATCCATCGGCCCTTCGAAACCTCCGCCGGAGAAAGCGTCCTCCTGCTGATCTTCTTGCCACATACCATTCCCAGCTCCATACCCATCATATCCATTATTGCGGCCAGCTCTGATCTGATTCATCACTGTGCCTCGCCCTCTGTTGTCGTACCCCTGAGCAACTCCATCAGGTCCAAAAGCCATTAACCCAGCGCCGTTTCCATTTCCGAAACCTCCGTAACCCTGATTGACCACACCATAACCATCTTGCCCAAAGCCTTGAGCATTGAAACCGTATTTCCCAGCGTTATCGAATCCCTGATCGTTGAACCCGAATCCAGCATTGCCGAAGCCGTTGCCTCCCATATTATCACCCAAGTTGACATCACCAAGCCCAACGTTATGGACAGCAGTCTCGTTCCCAACTCCGACGTTACCGTTCCCAGCAGCGGTAGCGTTGTTGACATTAGCAGCAGGTATATTGACTACAGGTGGAGCCACTGGCGTGGGAGTGCCATCTCCATGAACAGTGTCGACTCGCACAGACTGATGATCCTCATTACCGTGACCAGCATTTCTGACCAACAGAGGCTGCACCATGGCTTGCAAATTCTCCTGACCTTTTGCAATAGCTTCCATGGTCTGCATAAAGAGAGCTAGCTTCTCGCGCACATCTTGCATCTCGTTCTGCATTTGATCCATGATTCTTCGACAGTTGGTACGAGTGGAATAGCGGTGCGGGTGCTGATCTGCAATCCTGAAAACGCCTTGCAGAGCAGGAAATAAGATACCATCCAAAGATTACCTGTAATGCAATATGAATATGAATGCAATGCAATGTGTGTGTCTGTGCATTAGGGAAATTCACTCCCCGATTCTAGTGTGAAGTTGCCGGTGCAGTGACAGTGCTAGCAATACAAAGATTGGAGTTGAATCACAGAAAGCCTCATATATTGCGGAGAAACCAATAAGCCAAGAATACAATATCACTGAGAGTACAATAAGAAGGCATGACCTCAGCCAACAATCCTGGTGATGGTCAGCACTATGCAAATAAAGCATACAAGTTACTACATGAAATGATCAAGCACTCCCATAAGTCTGGTACTCTTCTATTAACTTATTGGTCTCTGGATGGCCTAGTCTGGTAAGCAGCCCTTCAACAAGTTGGTTTCTTTTCTTAAGAACACGTCGCATGTCTTCAACAGATTCCTCCCATGCCCCTTCTCCGGAGCGATCCTCTAACTTCCGCTTTTGAGACACGGCTTCGTCCCTACCTTTGATGGCCTTGTTTAGTGCATTCTGGAGACTATACCGGGTCATCACTTCTTCTTCACACTTATCGATGCTAGACTTCAACTGCTCTTCGAGATCGGAAATTTGCTGCTTCAACTTATCCTCCCTCTTTTTATTGTTGGTCAATGTAGCATTCCAAGTCTTATTGCAAGAAGAGATCTCTCGGTGTGCTGCGTCGAGTGCCTTCTTTTTGGATTCCAGCATGTCATGGGAGCTTCTGAACTCTTTCCCAAGACGTTCGCGCTTCTTCCTTTCTTCAGTCAACTCAGCCCCTAGTCTGTTCACTAGCTCAATCTGCTGTTGGAAAGCATGCACGGCCTTGTTTTTCTCACTGCATATCTGGGCTAGCTCTTGCTCCAGCCCTTCATTGATCTTTATCAAGGCTTCTTTCTCTTTCACCACTTGCTCGTAGGCCTCCCTAGAAACAGTAGTTGGCTCTGCCACCGGAATAGGAACAAGGACTGGTGCATCTGGAAATGGCATCCGCAACTGACTTGCTCTCTCCTGGATCCAAACTTTGTAAGGTGCATAAGCCTGACAGTCGTTCTTCCCTAACAACGGCTTCCCTCTTCGGTTAATACACGTCCAGGCATGCTGCAGCTTGGCTAATAACTCCCCCTTCAAATCTCCGGTGAAGTACAGAGATTCCTGTACTTCCTCCTCTTTGGGTGGGTTCTTCAGCGCATATCCGAATTGGCGAATGAACAGAGAAGGGTTGTAATTGATACACCCTTTCCTTCCTATTAACGGAACATTAGGGTACCCAGAACAACTGAATATAAGCTCAGCCCCTAGCAGGTCTCGATCAAACCATTCGACGTCTTCGGAAGATAACCTCATCAGGCGCTCCGGCCAGCTAACTGGGACTGTAGTCTCTATGACAGATCTCCTCTTAGGAAGGTGGCTCTCAAACCACATACCCAGCAATGGTACACAGAAATGAACATTCTTTCCTCTTCCCTTCTTATTCTTGTAATGCAGTGAGTGGTAGAAATCTCCGACCAAGGTAGGTACAGGATTACCAGCGGCAAACAAGTAGAAGGCGTCGAAGTCCACAAAATCCGGTACATTGGGAAACAATACTATGCCGTAAATGCACAGAGCCAGCACAGCATTGAAGGCAATCCAGCACCCGCTCTTAGCGTACTCCTGGGCTTTACCAATCAAGAACTGGAGCGAGAAGCCTGGAACTCCACGGGAAACAGTAGTCAACAGTTCAGTCGCATCCATATGCAAAGCTTTTGCCAAGTCCTCCGGCTTGGGCTTAGCGCCAGAATGAATGAATGGAACCTTGTTCTGCACTGGTAGCTCAGTAAATTCCACATACTCTTCAATGGTAGGCCCCAGAATAAAATCAGCGAACGTAAAACATCTCAATGCGGGATCATAGAATTGCATCAAGGCGTACAACCCATCTAGCTCCATCTCCGTGGGTTTGCGCACCAATCTCAATAGTCTTCCATAGCTCATTCTGAAGCTCCTACGAACATCCTCATCAGCCAGAGAGATCAACCCAAGCAGGGGAATAACATTAGGAGTAGGCAATTTGTAAGCAACTGTCCTCCTTAAGTTGGCCATGACCAATCACTCAGAAATCCGGACACTAGAACTAGGGAAATGCAAATGCACCTGCAGCACAGACACACGTTAGTGGGATGCAATGATGATGAGTATGCAAACAAATGCAATGCAAGTGACATGCAACAGGGACCAAATGCCGTAGCTGAATGGCCTGAACCATATCAATAAGTCTCAGATAGACTCTCTAGACGTCCTCAAACCCTGGTCTCAGATAGACCTAACACAAAGCTCCCCCACTGGTCTCTGACAGACCTCAAACAAAAACTCCCACTGGTCTCTGGTAGACCTCAAATCATATCTCGAACTGGTCTCTGACAGACCTCAGAACTCTTCAAATGGTCTCTGACAGACCTCCGAACTCTCCAATTGGTCTCTGACAGACCTCAGAACTCTCCCTAAATACTCAAGATCTCTGATCAAGAAATAACTGGTGTCTGAAGGTCTAGTTACCTGCATAACCCCAAACCCTCTCACAGGTGGATGTCCTAGTAACTGACAAAGGTATGGCATCCTATGCGGTCGCCGGCGTCACAGACTTTCAGGTTTGATGATACGATTCCCAGAAGGAGTGGCATCATCAAATCCTAAAGAGGCCTCACTTAGCCAACTTCCAAATGATCGGTCCCCAGAGTCGACAATTCAACTAACCAACAACCCACGCCAACCAAAGGAAGGGGCAGGAGGCCAACCAGAAGAACCTCGTCTGAGTGTAGATTTCGCGGGACACCAAGGCAAGCAAAGCAAGCGGGCGCCCACTAATCTCTTCTCTAAGTCTAAGGTGCACTCAAGCCCAGGTCCGGCTTCTCACTCAATATCAGAACACCCATCACAACCCCAAAATACAGCAATAATGACAATAATAATATGCTGAAAGTAAAGGTCAGAAATATAAATCCATACAAAATCCTCGACGGGAAAACAAGCGTTAGGATTGACTCTCTTAAGGGACGTTGGATCCCAAATGCATAAGAACTATCGCAGTCCTTAGCAGCCAGGGGACGTTGGGTCCCCAGCAGAGTCGCCAGCTGTCGCTACTGCGAAAATCGACGCCGGCTGAACAGAAGAGTCGCCACCGTGCGTTATTTATCCCACGGGAGGGAAAGGAAACGCTCAGAGTAAACCTCGCACAACACGGGAAAGGTATGGTCATCGCAACCAAAACCTGGGTTCGGGAGTCGGTTACGCAAGGGGAAGGTATTAGCACCCCTCACGTCCGTCGTACTCGACGGGATCCACGCTTGTTTTCGGTCGAAAAGATTGTTACTTCTATCTATACTAAGGGTTAAGGGTTAAAAGAAAAGAAAATGACCCGGCAAAGTATCGCACTTTATGCCTACGTATTCCCGTCTGGAACGAGAAATCAGAGTCAACGTAGTTCGCCTACCTACGGGAAAGGAGGGGAAGGTTACTCGCTAGGATATCGCATCCTATGCCTACGTACTTTCATACAGCATGAAAGATCAGAGCAAACGTAGTTCGGGCCACGTACGACACAATCTTGTCTTGATTGTTTTTATCCTTCTGAAAAAGGTTTTCCTGATTAACAGTCCCAGCGGACAAAAATGACGTTTTGATGAGTTCACATTCTTTTACGGAAGAAGTGTCTTTTATTGTATTTGAAATATTATAGTGTTTTTCTGTTTGTTTTGAGAAAAGAAAGAGACAGAACTCTAACCTACGGTTGCGAAGGGAATAGAACTGACCTAATGTTATCATGCATGGGTTAAGACCTAATGTCTATCATGCTCCTCTCTTGCGCAGAGAGAAACAGAGATCCTAAGGGAATAGACGGAAACAGAAACAATATCAGATATACTATAAAGCAATAAAATGCATGGATGCAACAATACCAGCGAGGCAAGGGAGTCCCACTCAACCTCAAACCTAGAAAACAATAGGCAAAAGTGAACAGGATTCACTTTCAACCCAACAGGGTAAACAGCAAACAATACAATCCGGGAAATCAATCAATACATCAGAAATGAATAACAACTAAAATAAACAGCCACAACAGCTCTGCCTCAACACCTATCTTCAAGTCATCTCCAATCAGCTACAAGCTTCAGCAAGCCTCAATCTCCATCTCCACATCCTTCAAGCAAGGTCTTTGTCATCAATCTTCAGTCTGCAATGGCTTTTCTTCAAGTCTCAAACCTCCAGGATGAGGGATCAATCACAAGAGTGAATTGGGTGTTAAGCAATTAGTTGACTACCAAGGGTGGCAAACAAACTGCTACTAACACATAAGATATTTTCTCTCAAGAGTTTTATCCCTTAGACAGTAGTACCAAGCCTTCCAAAGGAAGGGGGTGAGTGTCTTAGAGAGACTCTGTATCACTGAGAAGAATGGAGGCAGTCAAGACCTTCCATGTTTGAGAATCAAGTTGTCTACTCTAAAGCTCTGTCTAGCTCCTAAACCCTAGACTCCTCAACAACTGCCAGCAAAGGATGCTCCTCATCAATTCTGGAAGTTGGACTTCAGTCTCTGGATCTCCAATGGCCTTCATCATCACAAGTCTTCATCTCTCCCAATCCTCAAGCAATCCCAATACCCACACAGATAAACAATAATCCCTAGAGAGGGCACACCACACCAGTCAAGCAAATACAGACAATACTAATAGCAGTAGGGGAATCCTAATATTTGCTAAGGGATCTAATAACTACCCCTAATCCCTATAGTCCCATATCCCAAACTTTCAGTCTCTAAATCCTAAGGGAAATGATTCAATTCTCCTAAGTCATCACTTAAACCCTAATTTTGTTCATGCTATTCACATCTAATCAAATCACCTAAAATTAATTTCTAAAATTGTGAATTAAATCCTATATACAAGATACATGTCTAACCTAATCAACCTAAAAAGAAGGGATTAAAAATACTAAAGCATCTATTAGAACAAAAATCATCAAATTTAAGCATCAAACTAAGCTTAACAAAATGCTATTTACAAGAAAAATGCATGAAAAATATTAAAATAAAATAAAATGTCAATTTTATTTCTTGGTATTTTTCTAGATAGAATTATGGACCTAGAGAAAAAAGAACCAATTAAAACTAAGCTATTTTCATTTTTTTATGATTTTTTAAAGATGACAAAAATATTAAAGGAATTAAAATCTCAAAATAGAAATAAAAGGGAAGGGGGGTGCTATCAGCATACACGCCTAGTTGAAATTCCAGGTGGGCCATGAACCAGGGGTGCGGATATTAAAAGCAGTAGGCCCAACGCGCTCAGAAAATTGAATTAAAAAACCAAAATAAAATGATCAAATCCTCGGTGCAGAAAGTAATAATTTCACGTGCATTCCAATGGGCCTATCCAAAAGGGGGTGGAGATAGTGATCTGAGTCCAAGGCCCAGACGCGCGTTTAATGAAAACGCTGCGTTTCGTTCGGTCAGCTCCCTCCAATTTTCAATTTGAATCTCAGCCATACGATGCGATGAAATTGTCAAATAATTGAGATGATCAGACGGTCATCCTTCATCGTCCCCAAACCAAAACCCTAACTTCAGAATTTCACTCCCCATGCAGCCATGTTCAAGTCCCACATGCTCCTTCAATACGCCATGAAATCAAGACCTATAAAGACCAAACTCACTCCATTTCTTCCCCTCTACACGGCCATGCTCTTAGTTTTGACTGAAACCAATCCTATAATAAAACCCGATCGGTGGAAACCTTTGATTCATCAACTGTACACTGCCATGGAAGTTCACCAGACTTGCCAACTCTTGTACTAATGTATTCTCCATATTGCACTGATTACTCTGAGCTAATTCACCATGATTAACACCCCCTAAACTAAGGTTTCTTGATCATCAAAGTCTCAACACTCTGCCATCAAACTTCATAGAACTCTCTCTAAATCTCAGGAATCAATCCCCTATGGTCCCTAAGCATTTTGATCCTAACCACATGATCTAAAACTGAATAAGTAAGGAGATTCGAAGAGAAATGCCTACCTTGAAAGTGATGATGACTATGGTGGTTCTCCTTCAATTCAAGCCTTGATGCTTGCTTCAAGTGATCTTCAATGGATGCTAGCCCTTCTGTTTGCACTGGTTCTTGCTCAAACTTCTTGGATCACCCTAGCCACTCCTTCATGCAACTTGGAGTGAAGCTTTGGATCTCATGAACCAGCCACGAATTCCTCTCACTCTTGTTTTCCAATTGCTCTATGATGATGATGGAAGATGATGGAAACAAGAACTATGATGATTGATGAAGTTTTAATGGAGTTTGAGATCAAAATGCAACATGGATGGAGGAACTCAAACTATGGTATGCAAGCACAATCAATCACCAACCCCTGCACAAATGGCTTCATTTCATTATATAGATGATTACTAACAGCTTGAGAAGTTTCTAGAATGATCTTGGAGAATTCTAGAAAGTTGTCGAAATTCATGGAAATTCTCATTTGATGGTATTTTGAATTCACATGATATCTCATGCTTGCACCTTTGTAAACTTGTGTTGAAATCTCCTTTCATGAGATATTGGAGTGATAAGAGAGCTTACATGCCTTTATTTTTGCTTTATGTTGAACTTCTCATGTGTATCTTATTATGCAAGTAACAAAATAACAAAGCAAGTCCAAAAATTAACCCTTAACTCAAAAAAGTGGATGAACCAATGTCTTTAAAATGATGTTTGGAATCAATTTGGTATATTGGATGACCCATATTGGATTTGTAGATCTCTCAAACCAATTTTTTATTTCAACTTTTTCAACTTATATGTCTTTTTTAGGTCATTTTCCACCAACTTTGGTCAAGTCTCATTCCATGCATTTACAAACTTCCATGACTTCTTTTCTAGACTTAAAATGTCATTTTGAGCAACTTTGATGTTGTGAAGTTTTTCATTTGAAGCTTCCTTGTATGAGTTTTGGGCATAGGCTAAGAATGACCTGTAATCCTCAGATGACCAAAATACCCTTTTCTTTCCAAGACCATAAGTAGAGTTATACAAATCATATTAAGGCATACTATACCATTCTAGAAAGCTAAGACAATGTGGAACAACTCTTATGTTTACCAGAAATTCATTTGAAATCTCCTTGAGGGGTAAAAATAGCTTGGACGTCAAGTCACTTTCACAGAAAAAATTTCAGATACCTTAGGTGACCTGTAACTTGCAAGGACCATAACTTGAGTTCTATAAATCTCCTTAGTGTCTTCCACCACTCAAATTAAAGGTATTGAGATCCTCTACAAGTTTCATGTTGACCAAGGATCCATTTGAAGCTTTCATTTTGACTTATCTTGCTTGGAAATTTGACCTAAACTAGGGGATTTTACCTAGAAACCCTAATTTAGAAACTCCTCCTCTCCTTGATTTCTCTTGATTTCTTCTTAGCAAAACAACATATCCTTCTTTACATGTCAAATGATGAACCCCACATCTCTCCAATAGCCCTTAAAGCCTTTCAATCAATCACTTGACCTAGAGTTGACCTAGAGTTGACCCCAGATGAAACCCTGGTTGACTGTCTTCAACTGCAATACTTGTGATCATATCAATGACTTGTATCCTTCTCCAAATGACTTTCTAAGTCTCCCATGATGCCCACATACTCTCCATGCCCAGTCCACAACTCATAACCTCTTTGATGATCCCCAGATACCCTCAGCTAGGAGATAGATGCACTGCTTGACCCACTGACTTGATAGCTTTCAAATTCTTTCAGATGACTTGAATGAGCTTGAATTTGAATAATAACCTCTTGATAGGCTCATAGAGATTAGAATAATGCTTGGTCCCCTGTTGGATGACTTGCTATGCTATGCTATGCAGATGATTAGACTATGTACATGACTCTATATGCAAATGCTAATGTAATTGAAACATAAACCAAGTGAACAAGGTTGAGCAAATTTTAGGGTGCAACACCCACCACAAAAGGATGATGGGGCAAACTCACACCAGCTACTACCACCAAAAGGACGATAGAGAAATCCCTCACACAATCACACATAAAAAAGATGACAGACCCACCGCCAAAAGGATGACAGAGCTAACTCACACCAGCTACTTCCCCCAAAAAGATGATAGAGAAAACAGTCGCACAATCTGACATCAACAAGATGACAGACCCACCACGAAAAGGATGATGAAGCAAACTCACACCGGTTACTACCACCAAAATGATGATAGAGCAAACACTCGCGCAATTTGACATCCACAAGATGACAGACCCACCACCAAAAGGATGACAGAGCAAACTCACACCGGCTACTATCTCCAAAAGTATGATAGAGAAAAACACTCGCACAAATTGACATCAACAAGATGACAGAGCCACCACCAAAAGGATGACGGAGCAAACTCACACCGGCTACTACCACCAAAAGTATGAATGAGAAAAAGACTCTCACAATCTGGCATCAACGAGATGCCAGACTCACCAACGAAAGGACGACAGAGCGAACTCACACTGGCTACTACCACAAAAAGGATTTTAAAGCCAAACACTCGCACAATCTAACATCAGCAAGATGACAGACCCACCACTAAAAGGATGATGAAGCAAACTCACACCGGCTACAACCACCAAAAGGATGATAGAGAAAAAGACTCGCACAATCTGGCATAAACAAGATGACAGACCCACTACGAAAAGGATGATGGAGCGAATTCACACATCGACTACTACCACCAAAAGGATGATAAAGAAAATACTCGCATAATCTAGAATCAACAAGATGACAGACCCACCGCCAAAAGGATGATAGAGCTAACTCACACCAGCTACTTCCCCCAAAAGGATGATAGAGCAAACACTCGTGCAATTTGACATCAACAAGATGACAGACCCACCACCAAAAGGATGATGAAGCAAACTCACACCGGTTACTACCACTAAAAGGATGATAGGGCAAACACTCGTGCAATTTGACATCAACAAGATGACAGACCCACCACTAAAAGGATGACGGAGCAAACTCACACCGGCTACTCCCACTAAAAGGATGATAGAGAAAAACACTCGCACAATCTGGCATCACCGAGATGATAGACTCGCCACCAAAAGGATGATAGAGCAAACTCACACTGGCTACTACCACTAAAAGGATGATAGAGAAAAACACTCACGCAATATGGCATCAATAAGATGACAGACCCACCACAAAAAGGATGATGAGGAAAACTCACACCCGCTACTACCACCCAAAGGATGATAGAGAAATCCCTCACACAATCTCACATAAAAAAGATGACAGGCCCACCGCCAAAAGGATGACAGAGCTAACTCACACCAGCTACTTCCCTCAAAAGGATGATAAAGAAAACAGTCGCACAATCTGACATCAACAAGATGACAGACCCACCACCAAAAGGATGATGAAGCAAACTCACACCGGTTACTACCACCAAAATGATAATAGATCAAACACTCGCGCAATTTGACATCAACAAGATGACAGACCCACCACCAAAAGGATGACAGAGCAAACTCACACCGGCTACTATCTCCAAAAGTATGATAGAGAAAAACACTCGCACAAATTGACATCAACAAGATGACAGAGCCACCACCAAAAGAATGACGGAGCAAACTCATATCGGCTACTACCACCAAAAGGATGATAGAGAAAAAAACTCGCACAATCTGGCATCAACGAGATGACAAACCCACCAACAAAAGGACGACAGAGCGAACTCACATCAGCTACTACCGCAAAAGGATTATAGAGCAAAACACTTGCACAATCTGACATTAGCAAGATGAAAGACCCAACACTAAAATGATGACGAAGCAAACTCACACCGGCTACTACCACCAAAAGGATGATAGAGAAAAAGACTCGCACACTCTCGCATCAACGAGATGACAGACTCACCAACGAAAGGACGACAGAGCGAACTCACACCGGCTACTACCACAAAAAGGATTATAGAGAAAAACACTCGCACAATCTGACATCAGCAAGATGACAGACCCACCCCTAAAAGGATGACGAAGCAAACTCACACCGGCTACTACCACCAAAAGGATGATAGAGAAAAAGACTCGCACAATCTGGCATAAACAAGATGACAGACCCACCACCAAAAGGATGATGGAGCGAATTCACACATCGACTACTACCACCAAAAGGATGATAAAGCAAACACTCGCATAATCTAGAATCAAGAAGATGACAGACCCACCACCAAAAGGATGACGGAGCAAACTCACACCGGCTACTACCACTAAAAGGATGATAGAGCAAACACTCGTGCAATTTGACATCAACAAGATGACAGACCCACCACCAAAAGGATGATGAAGCAAACTCATACCGGTTACTACCACTAAAAGGATGATAGAGCAAACACTCGTGCAATTTGACATCAACAAGATGACAGACCCACCACTAAAAGGATGACGGAGCAAACTCACACCGGCTACTCCCACTAAAAGGATGATAGAGAAAAACACTCGCACAATCTGGAATCACCGAGATGATAGACTCACCACCAAAAGAATGACAGAGCAAACTCACACTGGCTACTACCACTAAAAGGACGATAGAGAAAAACACTCGCGCAATATGGCATCAACAAGATGACAGACCCACCACAAAAAGGATGATGGGGCAAACTCACACCCGCTACTACAACCCAAAGGATGATAGAGAAATCCCTCACAAAATCTCACATAAAAAAGATGACAGACCCACCGCCAAAACGATGACAGAGCTAACTCACACCAGCTACTTCCCCCAAAAGGATGATAGAGAAAACAGTCGCACAATCTGACATCAACAAGATGACAGACCCACCACCAAAAGGATGATAAAGCGAACTCACACCAGTTACTACCACTAAAACGATGATAGAAAAAACACTCGCGCAATTTGACATCAACAAGATGACAGACCCACCAACAAAAGGAGGACGGAGCAAACTCACACCGGCTACTATCACCAAAAGTATGATAGAGAAAAACACTCGCACAAATTGACATCAACAAGATGACAGACCCACCACCAAAGGGATGACGGAGCAAACTCACATCGGCTACTACCACCAAAAAGATGATAGAGAAAAAGACTCGCACAATCTGGTATCAACGAGATGACAGACCAGCTAACGAAAGGACGACAAAGCGAACTCACACCGGCTACTACCACAAAAGGATTATAGAGCAAAACACTTGCACAATCTGACATTAGCAAGATGACAGACCCAACACTAAAAGGATGACGAAGCAAACTCACACCGGCTACTACCACCACAAGGATGATAGAGAAAAAGACTCGCACAATCTGGGATAAACAAGATGACAGACCCACCACCAAAAGGATGGTGGAGCGAATTCACACATCGACTACTTCCACCAAAAGGATGATAAAGCAAACACTCGCATAATCTGGAATCAACAAGATGACAGACCCACCACCAAAAGGATGATGAAGCAAACTCACACCGGTTACTACCACTAAAAGGATGATAGAGCAAACACTCGTCCAATTTGACATCAACAAGATGACAGACCCACCACCAAAAGGATGATGAAGCAAAGTCACACCGGTTACTACCACTAAAAGGATGATAGAGCAAACACTCGTGCAATTTGACATCAACAAGATGACAGACCCACCACTAAAAGGATGAAGGAGCAAACTCACACCGGCTACTCCCAGTAAAAGGATGATACAGAAAAACACTCGCACAATCTGGCATCACCGAGATGATAGACTCACCACCAAAAGGATGACAGAGCAAACTCACACCGGCTACTACCACTAAAAGGATGATAGAGAAAAACACTTGCGAAATATGGCATCAACAAGATGACAGACCCACCACAAAAACGATGATGGGGCAAACTCACACCAGCTACTACCACCAAAAGGACGATAGAGAAATCCCTCACACAATCACACATAAAAAAGATGACAGACCCACCGCCAAAAGGATGACAGAGCTAACTCACACCAGCTACTTCCCCCAAAAAGATGATAGAGAAAACAGTCGCACAATCTGACATCAACAAGATGACAGACCCACCACGAAAAGGATGATGAAGCAAACTCACACCGGTTACTACCACCAAAATGATGATAGAGCAAACACTCGCGCAATTTGACATCCACAAGATGACAGACCCACCACCAAAAGGATGACAGAGCAAACTCACACCGGCTACTATCTCCAAAAGTATGATAGAGAAAAACACTCGCACAAATTGACATCAACAAGATGACAGAGCCACCACCAAAAGGATGACGGAGCAAACTCACACCGGCTACTACCACCAAAAGTATGAATGAGAAAAAGACTCTCACAATCTGGCATCAACGAGATGACAGACTCACCAACGAAAGGACGACAGAGCGAACTCGCACTGGCTACTACCACAAAAAGGATTTTAAAGCCAAACACTCGCACAATCTAACATCAGCAAGATGACAGACCCACCACTAAAAGGATGATGAAGCAAACTCACACCGGCTACAACCACCAAAAGGATGATAGAGAAAAAGACTCGCACAATCTGGCATAAACAAGATGACAGACCCACTACGAAAAGGATGATGGAGCGAATTCACACATCGACTACTACCACCAAAAGGATGATAAAGAAAATACTCGCATAATCTAGAATCAACAAGATGACAGACCCACCGCCAAAAGGATGATAGAGCTAACTCACACCAGCTACTTCCCCCAAAAGGATGATAGAGCAAACACTCGTGCAATTTGACATCAAAAAGATGACAGACCCACCACCAAAAGGATGATGAAGCAAACTCACACCGGTTACTACCACTAAAAGGATGATAGAGCAAACACTCGTGCAATTTGACATCAACAAGATGACAGACCCACCACTAAAAGGATGACGGAGCAAACTCACACCGGCTACTCCCACTAAAAGGATGATAGAGAAAAACACTCGCACAATCTGGCATCACCGAGATGATAGACTCGCCACCAAAAGGATGACAGAGCAAACTCACACTGGCTACTACCACTAAAAGGATGATAGAGAAAAACACTCACGCAATATGGCATCAATAAGATGACAGACCCACCACAAAAAGGATGATGAGGAAAACTCATACCCGCTACTACCACCCAAAGGATGATAGAGAAATCCCTCACACAATCTCACATAAAAAAGATGACAGACCCACCGCCAAAAGGATGACAGAGCTAACTCACACCAGCTACTTCCCTCAAAAGGATGATAAAGAAAACAGTCGCACAATCTGACATCAACAAGATGACAGACCCACCACCAAAAGGATGATGAAGCAAACTCACACCGGTTACTACCACCAAAATGATGATAGATCAAACACTCGCGCAATTTGACATCAACAAGATGACAGACCCACCACCAAAAGGATGACAGAGCAAACTCACACCGGCTACTATCTCCAAAAGTATGATAGAGAAAAACACTCGCACAAATTGACATCAACAAGATGACAGAGCCACCACCAAAAGAATGACGGAGCAAACTCATATCGGCTACTACCACCAAAAGGATGATAGAGAAAAAAACTCGCACAATCTGGCATCAACGAGATGACAAACCCACCAACAAAAGGACGACAGAGCGAACTCACATCAGCTACTACCGCAAAAGGATTATAGAGCAAAACACTTGCACAATCTGACATTAGCAAGATGAAAGACCCAACACTAAAAGGATGACGAAGCAAACTCACACCGGCTACTACCACCAAAAGGATGATAGAGAAAAAGACTCGCACACTCTCGCATCAACGAGATGACAGACTCACCAACGAAAGGACGACAGAGCGAACTCACACCGGCTACTACCACAAAAAGGATTATAGAGAAAAACACTCGCACAATCTGACATCAGCAAGATGACAGACCCACCCCTAAAAGGATGACGAAGCAAACTCACACCGGCTACTACCACCAAAAGGATGATAGAGAAAAAGACTCGCACAATCTGGCATAAACAAGATGACAGACCCACCACCAAAAGGATGATGGAGCGAATTCACACATCGACTACTACCACCAAAAGGATGATAAAGCAAACACTCGCATAATCTAGAATCAAGAAGATGACAGACCCACCACCAAAAGGATGACGGAGCAAACTCACACCGGCTACTACCACTAAAAGGATGATAGAGCAAACACTCGTGCAATTTGACATCAACAAGATGACAGACCCACCACCAAAAGGATGATGAAGCAAACTCATACCGGTTACTACCACTAAAAGGATGATAGAGCAAACACTCGTGCAATTTGACATCAACAAGATGACAGACCCACCACTAAAAGGATGACGGAGCAAACTCACACCGGCTACTCCCACTAAAAGGATGATAGAGAAAAACACTCGCACAATCTGGAATCACCGAGATGATAGACTCACCACCAAAAGAATGACAGAGCAAACTCACACTGGCTACTACCACTAAAAGGACGATAGAGAAAAACACTCGCGCAATATGGCATCAACAAGATGACAGACCCACCACAAAAAGGATGATGGGGCAAACTCACACCCGCTACTACAACCCAAAGGATGATAGAGAAATCCCTCACAAAATCTCACATAAAAAAGATGACAGACCCACCGCCAAAAGGATGACAGAGCTAACTCACACCAGCTACTTCCCCCAAAAGGATGATAGAGAAAACAGTCGCACAATCTGACATCAACAAGATGACAGACCCACCACCAAAAGGATGATAAAGCGAACTCACACCAGTTACTACCACTAAAACGATGATAGAAAAAACACTCGCGCAATTTGACATCAACAAGATGACAGACCCACCAACAAAAGGAGGACGGAGCAAACTCACACCGGCTACTATCACCAAAAGTATGATAGAGAAAAACACTCGCACAAATTGACATCAACAAGATGACAGACCCACCACCAAAGGGATGACGGAGCAAACTCACATCGGCTACTACCACCAAAAAGATGATAGAGAAAAAGACTCGCACAATCTGGTATCAACGAGATGACAGACCAGCTAACGAAAGGACGACAAAGCGAACTCACACCGGCTACTACCACAAAAGGATTATAGAGCAAAACACTTGCACAATCTGACATTAGCAAGATGACAGACCCAACACTAAAAGGATGACGAAGCAAACTCACACCGGCTACTACCACCAAAAGGATGATAGAGAAAAAGACTCGCACAATCTGGGATAAACAAGATGACAGACCCACCACCAAAAGGATGGTGGAGCGAATTCACACATCGACTACTTCCACCAAAAGGATGATAAAGCAAACACTCGCATAATCTGGAATCAACAAGATGACAGACCCACCACCAAAAGGATGATGAAGCAAACTCACACCGGTTACTACCACTAAAAGGATGATAGAGCAAACACTCGTCCAATTTGACATCAACAAGATGACAGACCCACTACCAAAAGGATGATGAAGCAAAGTCACACCGGTTACTACCACTAAAAGGATGATAGAGCAAACACTCGTGCAATTTGACATCAACAAGATGACAGACCCACCACTAAAAGGATGAAGGAGCAAACTCACACCGGCTACTCCCAGTAAAAGGATGATACAGAAAAACACTCGCACAATCTGGCATCACCGAGATGATAGACTCACCACCAAAAGGATGACAGAGCAAACTCACACCGGCTACTACCACTAAAAGGATGATAGAGAAAAACACTTGCGAAATATGGCATCAACAAGATGACAGACCCACCACAAAAACGATGATGGGGCAAACTCACACCCGCTACTACCACCAAAAGGATGATAGAGCAATCCCTCACACAATCTCACATAAAAAAGACGACAGAACCACCACCAAAAGGATGACGGAGCTAACTCACACCAGCTACTTCCCCCAAAAGGATGATAGAGAAAACAGTCGTACAATCTGACATCAACAAGATGACAGACTCACCACCAAAAGGATGATGAAGTGAACTCACACCGGTTACTACCACCAAAACGATGAAAGAGCAAACACTCGCGCAATTTGACATCAACAAGATGAGAAACCCACAACCAAAAGGATGACGGAGCAAACTCACACCGGTTAGTACCACCAAAACGATGAAAGAGCAAACACTCGCGCAATTTGACATCAACAAGATGAAAAACCCACCACCAAAAGGATGACGGAGCAAACTCACATCGGCTACTACCACTAAAAGGATGATAGAGAAAAAGATTCGCACATTCTGGCATCAACGAGATGACACACCCACCAACGAAAGGAGGACAGAGTGAACTCACACCGGCTACTACCATAAAAGGATTATAGAGCAAAACACTTGCACAATCTGACATTAGCAAGATGACAGACCCAACACTAAAAGGATGACGAAGCAAACTCACACCGGCTACTACCACCAAAAGGATGATAGAGAAAAAGACTCGCACAATCTGGGATAAACAAGATGACAGACCCACCACTAAAAGGATGATGGAGCAAATTCACACATCGACTACTTCCACCAAAAGGATGATAAAGCAAACACTCGCAGAATATGGAATCAACAATATGACAAACCCACCACCAAAAGGATGATGAAGCAAACTCGCACCGGTTACTACCACTAAAAGGATGATAGAGCAAACACTCGTGCAATTTGACATCAACAAGATGACAGACCCACCACCAAAAGGATGATGAAGCAAACTCGCACCACTTACTACCACTAAAAGGATGATAGAGCAAACACTCGTGCAATTTGACATCAACAAGATGACAGACCCACCACTAAAAGGATGAAGGATCAAACGCACACCGGCTACTCCCACTAAAAGGATGATAGAGAAAAACAATCGCACAATCTAGCATCACCAAGATGATAGACTCACCACCAAAAGGATGACAGAGCAAACTCACACTGGCTACTACCACTAAAAGGATGATAGAGAAAAACACTCGCGAAATATGGCATCATCAAGATGACAGACCCACCACAAAAAGGATGATGGGGCAAACTCACACCCGCTACTACCACCAAAAGGATGATAGAGCAAACCCTCACACAATCTCACATAAAAAAGATGACAGACCCACCACCAAAAGGATGACGGAGCTAACTCACACCAGCTACTTCCCCCAAAAGGATGATAGAGAAAACAGTCGTACAATCTGACATCAACAAGATGACAGACTCACCACCAAAAGGATGATGAAGCGAACTCACACAGGTTACTACCACCAAAACGATGAAAGAGCAAACACTCGCGCAATTTGACATCAACAAGATGACAGACCCACAACCAAAAGGATGACGGAGCAAACTCACACCGGGTACTATCACCAAAAGTATGATAGAGAAAACCACTCACACAAATTGACATCAACAAGATGACAGAACCACCACCAAAAGGATGACGGAGCAAACTCACATCGGCTACTACCACTAAAAGGATGATAGAGAAAAAGATTCGCACAATCTGGCATCAACGACATGACACACCCACCAACGAAAGGACAACAGAGCGAACTCACACCGGCTACTACCACAAAAGGATTATAGAGCAAAAAACTTGCACAATCTGACATTAGCAAGATGACAGACCCAACACTAAAAGGATGACGAAGCAAACTCACACCGGCTACTACCACCAAAAGGATGATAGAGAAAAAGACTCGCACAATCTGGGATAAACAAGATGACAGACCCACCACCAAAAGGATGATGGAGCAAATTCACACATCGACTACTTCCACCAAAAGGATGATAAAGCAAACACTCGCAGAATATGGAATCAACAATATGACAAACCCACCACCAAAAGGATGATGAAGCAAACTCGCACCGGTTACTACCACTAAAAGGATGATAGAGCAAACACTCGTGCAATTTGACATCAACAAGATGACAGACCCACCACCAAAAGGATGATGAAGCAAACTCGCACCGGTTACTACCACTAAAAGGATGATAGAGCAAGCACTCGTGCAATTTGACATCAACAAGATGACAGACCCACCACCAAAAGGATGATGAAGCAAACTCACACCGGATACTACCACTAAAAGGATGATAGAGCAAACACTCGTGCAATTTGACATCAACAAGATGACAGATCCACCACTAAAAGGATGAAGGAGCAAACTCACACCGGCTACTCCCAGTAAAAGGATGATACAGAAAAACACTCGCACAATCTGGCATCACCGAGATGATAGACTCACCACCAAAAGGATGACAGAGCAAACTCACACCGGCTACTACCACTAAAAGGATGATAGAGAAAAACACTTGCGAAATATGGCATCAACAAGATGACAAACCCACCACAAAAACGATTATGGGGCAAACTCACACCCGCTACTACCACCAAAAGGATGATAGAGCAATCCCTCACACAATCTCACATAAAAAAGACGACAGAACCACCACCAAAAGGATGACGGAGCTAACTCACACCAGCTACTTCCCCCAAAAGGATGATAGAGAAAACAGTCGTACAATCTGACATCAACAAGATGACAGACTCACCACCAAAAGGATGATGAAGCGAACTCACACCGGTTACTACCACCAAAACGATGAAAGAGCAAACACTCGCGCAATTTGACATCAACAAGATGACAAACCCACAACCAAAAGGATGACGGAGCAAACTCACACCGGTTAGTACCACCAAAACGATGAAAGAGCAAACACTCGCGCAATTTGACATCAACAAGATGAAAAACCCACCACCAAAAGGATGACGGAGCAAACTCACATCGGCTACTACCACTAAAAGGATGATAGAGAAAAAGATTTGCACATTCTGGCATCAACGAGATGACACACCCACCAACGAAAGGACGACAGAGTGAACTCACACCGGCTACTACCATAAAAGGGTTATAGAGCAAAACACTTGCACAAAATGACATTAGCAAGATGACAGACCCAACACTAAAAGGATGACGAAGAAAACTCACACCGGCTACTACCACCAAAAGGATGATAGAGAAAAAGACTCGCACAATCTGGGATAAACAAGATGACAGACCTACCACCAAAAGGATAATGGAGCGAATTCACACATCGACTACTTCCACCAAAAGGATGATAAAGCAAACACTCGCAGAATATGGAATCAACAATATGACAAACCCACCACCAAAAGGATGATGAAGCAAACTCGCACCGGTTACTACCACTAAAAGGATGATAGAGCAAACACTCGTGCAATTTGACATCAACAAGATGACAGACCCACCACCAAAAGGATGATGAAGCAAACTCGCACCAGTTACTACCACTAAAAGGATGATAGAGCAAACACTCGTGCAATTTGACATCAACAAGATGACAGACCCACCACTAAAAGGATGAAGGATCAAACGCACACCGGCTACTCCCACTAAAAGGATGATAGAGAAAAACACTCGCACAATCTAGCATCACCAAGATGATAGACTCACCACCAAAAGGATGACAGAGCAAACTCACACTGGCTACTACCACTAAAAGGATGATAGAGAAAAACACTCGCGCAATATGGCATCATCAAGATGACAGACCCACCACAAAAACGATGATGGGGCAAACTCACACCCGCTACTACCACCAAAAGGATGATAGAGCAAACCCTCACACAATCTCACATAAAAAAGATGACAGACCCACCACCAAAAGGATGACGGAGCTAACTCACACCAGCTACTTCCCCCAAAAGGATGATAGAGAAAACAGTCGTACAATCTGACATCAACAAGATGACAGACTCACCACCAAAAGGATGATGAAGCGAACTCACACAGGTTACTACCACCAAAATGATGAAAGAGCAAACACTCGCGCAATTTGACATCAACAAGATGACAGACCCACAACCAAAAGGATGACGGAGCAAACTCACACCGGGTACTATCACCAAAAGTATGATAGAGAAAACCACTCACACAAATTGACATCAACAAGATGACAGACCCACCACCAAAAGGATGACGGAGCAAACTCACATCGGCTACTACCACTAAAAGGATGATAGAGAAAAAGATTCGCACAATCTGGCATCAACGACATGACACACCCACCAACGAAAGGACAACAGAGCGAACTCACACCGGCTACTACCACAAAAGGATTATAGAGCAAAACACTTGCACAATCTGACATTAGCAAGATGACAGACCCAACACTAAAAGGATGACGAAGCAAACTCACACCGGCTACTACCACCAAAAGGATGATAGAGAAAAAGACTCGCACAATCTGGGATAAACAAGATGACAGACCCACCACCAAAAGGATGATGGAGCAAATTCACACATCGACTACTTCCACCAAAAGGATGATAAAGCAAACACTCGCAGAATATGGAATCAACAATATGACAAACCCACCACCAAAAGGATGATGAAGCAAACTCGCACCGGTTACTACCACTAAAAGGATGATAGAGCAAACACTCGTGCAATTTGTCATCAACAAGATGACAGACCCACCACCAAAAGGATGATGAAGCAAACTCGCACCGGTTACTACCACTAAAAGGATGATAGAGCAAACACTCGTGCAATTTGACATCAACAAGATGACAGACCCACCACCAAAAGGATGATGAAGCAAACTCACACCGGATACTACCACTAAAAGGATGATAGAGCAAACACTCGTGCAATTTGACATCAACAAGATGACAGATCCACCACTAAAAGGATGAAGGAGCAAACTCACACCGGCTACTCCCAGTAAAAGGATGATACAGAAAAACACTCACACAATCTGGCATCACCGAGATGATAGACTCACCACCAAAAGGATGACAGAGCAAACTCACACCGGCTACTACCACTAAAAGGATGATAGAGAAAAACACTTGCGAAATATGGCATCAACAAGATGACAGACCCACCACAAAAACGATTATGGGGCAAACTCACACCCGCTACTACCACCAAAAGGATGATAGAGCAATCCCTCACACAATCTCACATAAAAAAGACGACAGAACCACCACCAAAAGGATGACGGAGCTAACTCACACCAGCTACTTCCCCCAAAAGGATGATAGAGAAAACAGTCGTACAATCTGACATCAACAAGATGACAGACTCACCACCAAAAGGATGATGAAGCGAACTCACACCGGTTACTACCACCAAAACGATGAAAGAGCAAACACTCGCGCAATTTGACATCAACAAGATGACAAACCCACAACCAAAAGGATGACAGAGCAAACTCACACCGGTTAGTACCACCAAAACGATGAAAGAGCAAACACTCGCGCAATTTGACATCAACAAGATGAAAAACCCACCACCAAAAGGATGACGGAGCAAACTCACATCGGCTACTAGCACTAAAAGGATGATAGAGAAAAAGATTCGCACATTCTGGCATCAACGAGATGACACACCCACCAACGAAAGGACGACAGAGTGAACTCACACCGGCTACTACCACAAAAGGATTATAGAGCAAAACACTTGCACAATCTGACATTAGCAAGATGACAGGCCCAACACTAAAAGGATGACGAAGCAAACTCACACCGGCTACTACCACCAAAAGGATGATAGAGAAAAAGACTCGCACAATCTGGGATAAACAAGATGACAGACCCACCACTAAAAGGATGATGGAGCAAATTCACACATCGACTACTTCCACCAAAAGGATGATAAAGCAAACACTCGCAGAATATGGAATCAACAATATGACAAACCCACCACCAAAAGGATGATGAAGCAAACTCGCACCGGTTACTACCACTAAAAGGATGATAGAGCAAACACTCGTGCAATTTGACATCAACAAGATGACAGACCCACCACCAAAAGGATGATGAAGCAAACTCGCACCAGTTACTACCACTAAAAGGATGATAGAGCAAACACTCGTGCAATTTGACATCAACAAGATGACAGACCCACCACTAAAAAGATGGAGGAGCAAACTTACACCGGCTACTACCACTAAAAGGATGATAGAGAAAAACACTCGCACAATCTGGAATCACCGAGATGATAGACTCACCACCAAAAGAATGACAGAGCAAACTCACACTGGCTACTACCACTAAAAGGACGATAGAGAAAAACACTCGCGCAATATGGCATCAACAAGATGACAGACCCACCACAAAAAGGATGATGGGGCAAACTCACACCCGCTACTACAACCCAAAGGATGATAGAGAAATCCCTCACAAAATCTCACATAAAAAAGATGACAGACCCACCGCCAAAAGGATGACAGAGCTAACTCACACCAGCTACTTCCCCCAAAAGGATGATAGAGAAAACAGTCGCACAATCTGACATCAACAAGATGACAGACCCACCACCAAAAGGATGATAAAGCGAACTCACACCAGTTACTACCACTAAAACGATGATAGAAAAAACACTCGCGCAATTTGACATCAACAAGATGACAGACCCACCAACAAAAGGAGGACGGAGCAAACTCACACCGGCTACTATCACCAAAAGTATGATAGAGAAAAACACTCGCACAAATTGACATCAACAAGATGACAGACCCACCACCAAAGGGATGACGGAGCAAACTCACATCGGCTACTATCACCAAAAAGATGATAGAGAAAAAGACTCGCACAATCTGGTATCAACGAGATGACAGACCAGCTAACGAAAGGACGACAAAGCGAACTCACACCGGCTACTACCACAAAAGGATTATAGAGCAAAACACTTGCACAATCTGACATTAGCAAGATGACAGACCCAACACTAAAAGGATGACGAAGCAAACTCACACCGGCTACTACCACCAAAAGGATGATAGAGAAAAAGACTCGCACAATCTGGGATAAACAAGATGACAGACCCACCACCAAAAGGATGGTGGAGCGAATTCACACATCGACTACTTCCACCAAAAGGATGATAAAGCAAACACTCGCATAATCTGGAATCAACAAGATGACAGACCCACCACCAAAAGGATGATGAAGCAAACTCACACCGATTACTACCACTAAAAGGATGATAGAGCAAACACTCGTCCAATTTGACATCAACAAGATGACAGACCCACCACCAAAAGGATGATGAAGCAAAGTCACACCGGTTACTACCACTAAAAGGATGATAGAGCAAACACTCGTGCAATTTGACATCAACAAGATGACAGACCCACCACTAAAAGGATGAAGGAGCAAACTCACATCGGCTACTCCCAGTAAAAGGATGATACAGAAAAACACTCGCACAATCTGGCATCACCGAGATGATAGACTCACCACCAAAAGGATGACAGAGCAAACTCACACCGGCTACTACCACTAAAAGGATGATAGAGAAAAACACTTGCGAAATATGGCATCAACAAGATGACAGACCCACCACAAAAACGATGATGGGGCAAACTCACACCCGCTACTACCACCAAAAGGATGATAGAGCAATCCCTCACACAATCTCACATAAAAAAGACGACAGAACCACCACCAAAAGGATGACGGAGCTAACTCACACCAGCTACTTCCCCCAAAAGGATGATAGAGAAAACAGTCGTACAATCTGACATCAACAAGATGACAGACTCACCACCAAAAGGATGATGAAGTGAACTCACACCGGTTACTACCACCAAAACGATGAAAGAGCAAACACTCGCGCAATTTGACATCAACAAGATGAGAAACCCACAACCAAAAGGATGACGGAGCAAACTCACACCGGTTAGTACCACCAAAACGATGAAAGAGCAAACACTCGCGCAATTTGACATCAACAAGATGAAAAACCCACCACCAAAAGGATGACGGAGCAAACTCACATCGGCTACTACCACTAAAAGGATGATAGAGAAAAAGATTCGTACATTCTGGCATCAACGAGATGACACACCCACCAACGAAAGGACGACAGAGTGAACTCACACCGGCTACTACCATAAAAGGATTATAGAGCAAAACACTTGCACAATCTGACATTAGCAAGATGACAGACCCAACACTAAAAGGATGACGAAGCAAACTCACACCGGCTACTACCACCAAAAGGATGATAGAGAAAAAGACTCGCACAATCTGGGATAAACAAGATGACAGACCCACCACTAAAAGGATGATGGAGCAAATTCACACATCGACTACTTCCACCAAAAGGATGATAAAGCAAACACTCGCAGAATATGGAATCAACAATATGACAAACCCACCACCAAAAGGATGATGAAGCAAACTCGCACCGGTTACTACCACTAAAAGGATGATAGAGCAAACACTCGTGCAATTTGACATCAACAAGATGACAGACCCACCACCAAAAGGATGATGAAGCAAACTCGCACCAGTTACTACCACTAAAAAGATGATAGAGCAAACACTCGTGCAATTTGACATCAACAAGATGACAGACCCACCACTAAAAGGATGAAGGAGCAAACTCACACCGGCTACTCCCACTAAAAGGATGATAGAGAAAAACACTCGCACAATCTAGCATCACCAAGATGATAGACTCACCACCAAAAGGATGACAGAGCAAACTCACACTGGCTACTACCACTAAAAGGATGATAGAGAAAAACGCTCGCGCAATATGGCATCATCAAGATGACAGACCCACCACAAAAAGGATGATGGGGCAAACTCACACCCGCTACTACCACCAAAAGGATGATAGAGCAAACCCTCACACAATCTCACATAAAAAAGATGACAGACCCACCACCAAAAGGATGACGGAGCTAACTCACACCAGCTACTTCCCCCAAAAGGATGATAGAGAAAACAGTCGTACAATCTGACATCAACAAGATGACAGACTCACCACCAAAAGGATGATGAAGCGAACTCACACAGGTTACTACCACCAAAACGATGAAAGAGCAAACACTCGCGCAATTTGACATCAACAAGATGACAGACCCACAACCAAAAGGATGACGGAGCAAACTCACACCGGGTACTATCACCAAAAGTATGATAGAGAAAACCACTCACACAAATTGACATCAACAAGATGACAGACCCAGCACCAAAAGGATGACTGAGCAAACTCACATCGGCTACTACCACTAAAAGGATGATAGAGAAAAAGATTCGCACAATCTGGCATCAACGACATGACACACCCACCAACGAAAGGACAACAGAGCGAACTCACACCGGCTACTACCACAAAAGGATTATAGAGCAAAACACTTGCACAATCTGACATTAGCAAGATGACAGACCCAACACTAAAAGGATGACGAAGCAAACTCACACCGGCTACTACCACCAAAAGGATGATAGAGAAAAAGACTCGCACAATCTGGGATAAACAAGATGACAGACCCACCACCAAAAGGATGATGGAGCAAATTCACACATCGACTACTTCCACCAAAAGGATGATAAAGCAAACACTCGCAGAATATGGAATCAACAATATGACAAACCCACCACCAAAAGGATGATGAAGCAAACTCGCACCGGTTACTACCACTAAAAGGATGATAGAGCAAACACTCGTGCAATTTGACATCAACAAGATGACAGACCCACCACCAAAAGGATGATGAAGCAAACTCGCACCGGTTACTACCACTAAAAGGATGATAGAGCAAACACTCGTGCAATTTGACATCAACAAGATGACAGACCCACCACCAAAAGGATGATGAAGCAAACTCACACCGGATACTACCACTAAAAGGATGATAGAGCAAACACTCGTGCAATTTGACATCAACAAGATGACAGATCCACCACTAAAAGGATGAAGGAGCAAACTCACACCGGCTACTCCCAGTAAAAGGATGATACAGAAAAACACTCGCACAATCTGGCATCACCGAGATGATAGACTCACCACCAAAAGGATGACATAGCAAACTCACACCGGCTACTACCACTAAAAGGATGATAGAGAAAAACACTTGCGAAATATGGCATCAACAAGATGACAGACCCACCACAAAAACGATTATGGGGCAAACTCACACCCGCTACTACCACCAAAAGGATGATAGAGCAATCCCTCACACAATCTCACATAAAAAAGACGACAGAACCACCACCAAAAGGATGACGGAGCTAACTCACACCAGCTACTTCCCCCAAAAGGATGATAGAGAAAACAGTCGTACAATCTGACATCAACAAGATGACAGACTCACCACCAAAAGGATGATGAAGCGAACTCACACCGGTTACTACCACCAAAACGATGAAAGAGAAAACACTCGCGCAATTTGACATCAACAAGATGACAAACCCACAACCAAAAGGATGACGGAGCAAACTCACACCGGTTAGTACCACCAAAACGATGAAAGAGCAAACACTCGCGCAATTTGACATCAACAAGATGAAAAACCCACCACCAAAAGGATGACGGAGCAAACTCACATCGGCTACTAGCACTAAAAGGATGATAGAGAAAAAGATTCGCACATTCTGGCATCAACGAGATGACACACCCACCAACGAAAGGACGACAGAGTGAACTCACACCGGCTACTACCACAAAAGGATTATAGAGCAAAACACTTGCACAATCTGACATTAGCAAGATGACAGGCCCAACACTAAAAGGATGACGAAGCAAACTCACACCGGCTACTACCACCAAAAGGATGATAGAGAAAAAGACTCGCACAATCTGGGATAAACAAGATGACAGACCCACCACTAAAAGGATGATGGAGCAAATTCACACATCGACTACTTCCACCAAAAGGATGATAAAGCAAACACTCGCAGAATATGGAATCAACAATATGACAAACCCACCACCAAAAGGATGATGAAGCAAACTCGCACCGGTTACTACCACTAAAAGGATGATAGAGCAAACACTCGTGCAATTTGACATCAACAAGATGACAGACCCACCACCAAAAGGATGATGAAGCAAACTCGCACCAGTTACTACCACTAAAAGGATGATAGAGCAAACACTCGTGCAATTTGACATCAACAAGATGACAGACCCACCACTAAAAAGATGAAGGAGCAAACTTACACCGGCTACTACCACTAAAAGGATGATAGAGAAAAACACTCGCACAATCTGGAATCACCGAGATGATAGACTCACCACCAAAAGAATGACAGAGCAAACTCACACTGGCTACTACCACTAAAAGGACGATAGAGAAAAACACTCGCGCAATATGGCATCAACAAGATGACAGACCCACCACAAAAAGGATGATGGGGCAAACTCACACCCGCTACTACAACCCAAAGGATGATAGAGAAATCCCTCACAAAATCTCACATAAAAAAGATGACAGACCCACCGCCAAAAGGATGACAGAGCTAACTCACACCAGCTACTTCCCCCAAAAGGATGATAGAGAAAACAGTCGCACAATCTGACATCAACAAGATGACAGACCCACCACCAAAAGGATGATAAAGCGAACTCACACCAGTTACTACCACTAAAACGATGATAGAAAAAACACTCGCGCAATTTGACATCAACAAGATGACAGACCCACCAACAAAAGGAGGACGGAGCAAACTCACACCGGCTACTATCACCAAAAGTATGATAGAGAAAAACACCCGCACAAATTGACATCAACAAGATGACAGACCCACCACCAAAGGGATGACGGAGCAAACTCACATCGGCTACTATCACCAAAAAGATGATAGAGAAAAAGACTCGCACAATCTGGTATCAACGAGATGACAGACCAGCTAACGAAAGGACGACAAAGCGAACTCACACCGGCTACTACCACAAAAGGATTATAGAGCAAAACACTTGCACAATCTGACATTAGCAAGATGACAGACCCAACACTAAAAGGATGACGAAGCAAACTCACACCGGCTACTACCACCAAAAGGATGATAGAGAAAAAGACTCGCACAATCTGGGATAAACAAGATGACAGACCCACCACCAAAAGGATGGTGGAGCGAATTCACACATCGACTACTTCCACCAAAAGGATGATAAAGCAAACACTCGCATAATCTGGAATCAACAAGATGACAGACCCACCACCAAAAGGATGATGAAGCAAACTCACACCGGTTACTACCACTAAAAGGATGATAGAGCAAACACTCGTCCAATTTGACATCAACAAGATGACAGACCCACCACCAAAAGGATGATGAAGCAAAGTCACACCGGTTACTACCACTAAAAGGATGATAGAGCAAACACTCGTGCAATTTGACATCAACAAGATGACAGACCCACCACTAAAAGGATGAAGGAGCAAACTCACATCGGCTACTCCCAGTAAAAGGATGATACAGAAAAACACTCGCACAATCTGGCATCACCGAGATGATAGACTCACCACCAAAAGGATGACAGAGCAAACTCACACCGGCTACTACCACTAAAAGGATGAAAGAGAAAAACACTTGCGAAATATGGCATCAACAAGATGACAGACCCACCACAAAAACGATGATGGGGCAAACTCACACCCGCTACTACCACCAAAAGGATGATAGAGCAATCCCTCACACAATCTCACATAAAAAAGACGACAGAACCACCACCAAAAGGATGACGGAGCTAACTCACACCAGCTACTTCCCCCAAAAGGATGATAGAGAAAACAGTCGTACAATCTGACATCAACAAGATGACAGACTCACCACCAAAAGGATGATGAAGTGAACTCACACCGGTTACTACCACCAAAACGATGAAAGAGCAAACACTCGCGCAATTTGACATCAACAAGATGAGAAACCCACAACCAAAAGGATGACGGAGCAAACTCACACCGGTTAGTACCACCAAAACGATGAAAGAGCAAACACTCGCGCAATTTGACATCAACAAGATGAAAAACCCACCACCAAAAGGATGACGGAGCAAACTCACATCGGCTACTACCACTAAAAGGATGATAGAGAAAAAGATTCGTACATTCTGGCATCAACGAGATGACACACCCACCAACGAAAGGACGACAGAGTGAACTCACACCGGCTACTACCATAAAAGGATTATAGAGCAAAACACTTGCACAATCTGACATTAGCAAGATGACAGACCCAACACTAAAAGGATGACGAAGCAAACTCACACCGGCTACTACCACCAAAAGGATGATAGAGAAAAAGACTCGCACAATCTGGGATAAACAAGATGACAGACCCACCACTAAAAGGATGATGGAGCAAATTCACACATCGACTACTTCCACCAAAAGGATGATAAAGCAAACACTCGCAGAATATGGAATCAACAATATGACAAACCCACCACCAAAAGGATGATGAAGCAAACTCGCACCGGTTACTACCACTAAAAGGATGATAGAGCAAACACTCGTGCAATTTGACATCAACAAGATGACAGACCCACCACCAAAAGGATGATGAAGCAAACTCGCACCAGTTACTACCACTAAAAGGATGATAGAGCAAACACTCGTGCAATTTGACATCAACAAGATGACAGACCCACCACTAAAAGGATGAAGGAGCAAACTCACACCGGCTACTCCCACTAAAAGGATGATAGAGAAAAACACTCGCACAATCTAGCATCACCAAGATGATAGACTCACCACCAAAAGGATGACAGAGCAAACTCACACTGGCTACTACCACTAAAAGGATGATAGAGAAAAACACTCGCGCAATATGGCATCATCAAGATGACAGACCCACCACAAAAAGGATGATGGGGCAAACTCACACCCGCTACTACCACCAAAAGGATGATAGAGCAAACCCTCACACAATCTCACATAAAAAAGATGACAGACCCACCACCAAAAGGATGACGGAGCTAACTCACACCAGCTACTTCCCCCAAAAGGATGATAGAGAAAACAGTCGTACAATCTGACATCAACAAGATGACAGACTCACCACCAAAAGGATGATGAAGCGAACTCACACAGGTTACTACCACCAAAACGATGAAAGAGCAAACACTCGCGCAATTTGACATCAACAAGATGACAGACCCACAACCAAAAGGATGACGGAGCAAACTCACACCGGGTACTATCACCAAAAGTATGATAGAGAAAACCACTCACACAAATTGACATCAACAAGATGACAGACCCACCACCAAAAGGATGACTGAGCAAACTCACATCGGCTACTACCACTAAAAGGATGATAGAGAAAAAGATTCGCACAATCTGGCATCAACGACATGACACACCCACCAACGAAAGGACAACAGAGCGAACTCACACCGGCTACTACCACAAAAGGATTATAGAGCAAAACACTTGCACAATCTGACATTAGCAAGATGACAGACCCAACACTAAAAGGATGACGAAGCAAACTCACACCGGCTACTACCACCAAAAGGATGATAGAGAAAAAGACTCGCACAATCTGGGATAAACAAGATGACAGACCCACCACCAAAAGGATGATGGAGCAAATTCACACATCGACTACTTCCACCAAAAGGATGATAAAGCAAACACTCGCAGAATATGGAATCAACAATATGACAAACCCACCACCAAAAGGATGATGAAGCAAACTCGCACCGGTTACTACCACTAAAAGGATGATAGAGCAAACACTCGTGCAATTTGACATCAACAAGATGACAGACCCACCACCAAAAGGATGATGAAGAAAACTCGCACCGGTTACTACCACTAAAAGGATGATAGAGCAAACACTCGTGCAATTTGACATCAACAAGATGACAGACCCACCACCAAAAGGATGATGAAGCAAACTCACACCGGATACTACCACTAAAAGGATGATAGAGCAAACACTCGTGCAATTTGACATCAACAAGATGACAGATCCACCACTAAAAGGATGAAGGAGCAAACTCACACTGGCTACTCCCAGTAAAAGGATGATACAGAAAAACACTCGCACAATCTGGCATCACCGAGATGATAGACTCACCACCAAAAGGATGACAGAGCAAACTCACACCGGCTACTACCACTAAAAGGATGATAGAGAAAAACACTTGCGAAATATGGCATCAACAAGATGACAGACCCACCACAAAAACGATTATGGGGCAAACTCACACCCGCTACTACCACCAAAAGGATGATAGAGCAATCCCTCACACAATCTCACATAAAAAAGACGACAGAACCACCACCAAAAGGATGACGGAGCTAACTCACACCAGCTACTTCCCCCAAAAGGATGATAGAGAAAACAGTCGTACAATCTGACATCAACAAGATGACAGACTCACCACCAAAAGGATGATGAAGCGAACTCACACCGGTTACTACCACCAAAACGATGAAAGAGCAAACACTCGCGCAATTTGACATCAACAAGATGACAAACCCACAACCAAAAGGATGACGGAGCAAACTCACACCGGTTAGTACCACGAAAACGATGAAAGAGCAAACACTCGCGCAATTTGACATCAACAAGATGAAAAACCCACCACCAAAAGGATGACGGAGCAAACTCACATCGGCTACTACCACTAAAAGGATGATAGAGAAAAAGATTTGCACATTCTGGCATCAACGAGATGACACACCCACCAACGAAAGGACGACAGAGTGAACTCACACCGGCTACTACCATAAAAGGATTATAGAGCAAAACACTTGCACAATCTGACATTAGCAAGATGATAGACCCAACACTAAAAGGATGACGAAGCAAACTCACACCGGCTACTACCACCAAAAGGATGATAGAGAAAAAGACTCGCACAATCTGGGATAAACAAGATGACAGACCCACCACTAAAAGGATGATGGAGCAAATTCACACATCGACTACTTCCACCAAAAGGATGATAAAGCAAACACTCGCAGAATATGGAATCAACAATATGACAAACCCACCACCAAAAGGATGATGAAGCAAACTCGCACCGGTTACTACCACTAAAAGGATGATAGAGCAAACACTCGTGCAATTTGACATCAACAAGATGACAGACCCACCACCAAAAGGATGATGAAGCAAACTCGCACCAGTTACTACCACTAAAAGGATGATAGAGCAAACACTCGTGCAATTTGACATCAACAAGATGACAGACCCACCACTAAAGGATGAAGGAGCAAACTCACACCGGCTACTCCCACTAAAAGGATGATAGAGAAAAACACTCGCACAATCTAGCATCACCAAGATGATAGACTCACCACCAAAAGGATGACAGAGCAAACTCACACTGGCTACTACCACTAAAAGGATGATAGAGAAAAACACTCGCGCAATATGGCATCATCAAGATGACAGACCCACCACAAAAAGGATGATGGGGCAAACTCACACCCGCTACTACCACCAAAAGGATGATAGAGCAAACCCTCACATAATCTCACATAAAAAAGATGACAGACCCACCACCAAAAGGATGACGGAGCTAACTCACACCAGCTACTTCCCCCAAAAGGATGATAGAGAAAACAGTCGTACAATCTGACATCAACAAGATGACAAACTCACCACCAAAAGGATGATGAAGCGAACTCACACAGGTTACTACCACCAAAACGATGAAAGAGCAAACACTCGCGCAATTTGACATCAACAAGATGACAGACCCACAACCAAAAGGATGACGGAGCAAACTCACACTGGGTACTATCACCAAAAGTATGATAGAGAAAACCACTCACACAAATTGACATCAACAAGATGACAGACCCACCACCAAAAGGATGACGGAGCAAACTCACATCGGCTACTACCACTAAAAGGATGATAGAGAAAAAGATTCGCACAATCTGGCATCAACGACATGACACACCCACCAACGAAAGGACAACAGAGCGAACTCACACCGGCTACTACCACAAAAGGATTATAGAGCAAAACACTTGCACAATCTGACATTAGCAAGATGACAGACCCAACACTAAAAGGATGACGAAGCAAACTCACACCGGCTACTACCACCAAAAGGATGATAGAGAAAAAGACTCGCACAATCTGGGATAAACAAGATGACAGACCCACCACCAAAAGGATGATGGAGCAAATTCACACATCGACTACTTCCACCAAAAGGATGATAAAGCAAACACTCGCAGAATATGGAATCAACAATATGACAAACCCACCACCAAAAGGATGATGAAGCAAACTCGCACCGGTTACTACCACTAAAAGGATGATAGAGCAAACACTCGTGCAATTTGACATCAACAAGATGACAGACCCACCACCAAAAGGATGATGAAGCAAACTCGCACCGGTTACTACCACTAAAAGGATGATAGAGCAAACACTCGTGCAATTTGACATCAACAAGATGACAGACCCACCACCAAAAGGATGATGAAGCAAACTCACACCGGATACTACCACTAAAAGGATGATAGAGCAAACACTCGTGCAATTTGACATCAACAAGATGACAGATCCACCACTAAAAGGATGAAGGAGCAAACTCACACCGGCTACTCCCAGTAAAAGGATGATACAGAAAAACACTCGCACAATCTGGCATCACCGAGATGATAGACTCACCACCAAAAGGATGACAGAGCAAACTCACACCGGCTACTACCACTAAAAGGATGATAGAGAAAAACACTTGCGAAATATGGCATCAACAAGATGACAGACCCACCACAAAAACGATTATGGGGCAAACTCACACCCGCTACTACCACCAAAAGGATGATAGAGCAATCCCTCACACAATCTCACATAAAAAAGACGACAGAACCACCACCAAAAGGATGACGGAGCTAACTCACACCAGCTACTTCCCCCAAAAGGATGATAGAGAAAACAGTTGTACAATCTGACCTCAACAAGATGACAGACTCACCACCAAAAGGATGATGAAGCGAACTCACACCGGTTAATACCACCAAAACGATGAAAGAGCAAACACTCGCGCAATTTGACATCAACAAGATGACAAACCCACAACCAAAAGGATGACGGAGCAAACTCACACCGGTTAGTACCACCAAAACGATGAAAGAGCAAACACTCGCGCAATTTGACATCAACAAGATGAAAAACCCACCACCAAAAGGATGACGGAGCAAACTCACATCGGCTACTACCACTAAAAGGATGATAGAGAAAAAGATTCGCACATTCTGGCATCAACGAGATGACACACCCACCAACGAAAGGACGACAGAGTGAACTCACACCGGCTACTACCACAAAAGGATTATAGAGCAAAACACTTGCACAATCTGACATTAGCAAGATGACAGGCCCAACACTAAAAGGATGACGAAGCAAACTCACACCGGCTACTACCACCAAAAGGATGATAGAGAAAAAGACTTGCACAATCTGGGATAAACAAGATGACAGACCCACCACTAAAAGGATGATGGAGCAAATTCACACATCGACTACTTCCACCAAAAGGATGATAAAGCAAACACTCGCAGAATATGGAATCAACAATATGACAAACCCACCACCAAAAGGATGATGAAGCAAACTCGCACCGGTTACTACCACTAAAAGGATGATAAAGCAAACACTCGTGCAATTTGACATCAACAAGATGACAGACCCACCACCAAAAGGATGATGAAGCAAACTCACACCGGTTACTACCACTAAAAGGATGATAGAGCAAACACTCGTGCAATTTGACATCAACCAGATGACAGACCCACCACTAAAAGGATGACGGAGCAAACTCACACCGGCTACTCCCACTAAAAGGATGATAGAGAAAAACACTCGCACAATCTGGCATCACCAAGATGATAGACTCACCACCAAAAGGATGACAGAGCAAACTCACATTGGCTACTACCACTAAAAGGATGATAGAGAAAAACACTCGCGCAATATGGCATCATCAAGATGACAGACCCACCACAAAAAGGATGATGGGGCAAACTCACACCCGCTACTACCACCAAAAGGATGATAGAGCAAACCCTCACACAATCTCACATAAAAAAGATGACAGACCCACCACCAAAAGGATGACGGAGCTAACTCACACCAGCTACTTCCCCCAAAAGGATGATAGAGAAAACAGTCGTACAATCTGACATCAACAAGATGACAGACTCACCACCAAAAGGATGATGAAGCGAACTCACACAGGTTACTACCACACAAACAATGAAAGAGTAAACACTCGCGCAATTTGACATCAAAAAAATGACAGACCCACAACCAAAAGGATGACGGAGCAAACTCACACCGGTTACTATCACCAAAAGTATGATAGAGAAAACCACTCACACAAATTGACATCAACAAGATGACAGACCCACCACCAAAAGGATGACGGAGTAAACTCACATCGGCTACTACCACTAAAAGGATGATAGAGAAAAATATTCGCACAATCTGGCATCAATGACATGACACACCCACCAACGAAAGGACAACAGAGCGAACTCACACCGGCTACTACCACAAAAGGATTATAGAGCAAAACACTTGCACAATCTGACATTAGCAAGATGACAGACCCAACACTAAAAGGATGACGAAGCAAACTCACACCGGCTACTACCACCAAAAGGATGATAGAGAAAAAGACTCGCACAATCTGGGATAAACAAGATGACAGACCCACCACCAAAAGGATGATGGAGCAAATTCACACATCGACTACTTCCACCAAAAGGATGATAAAGCAAACACTCGTAGAATATGGAATCAACAATATGACTAACCCACCACCAAAAGGATGATGAAGCAAACTCGCACCGGTTACTACCACTAAAAGGATGATAGAGCAAACACTCGTGCAATTTGACATCAACAAGATGACAGACCCTCCACCAAAAGGATGATGAAGCAAACTCACACCGGATACTACCACTAAAAGGATGATAGAGCAAACACTCGTGCAAATTGACATCAACCAGATGACAGACCCACCACTAAAAGGATGACGGAGCAAACTCACACCGACTACTCCCAGTAAAAGGATGATAGAGAAAAACACTCGCATAATCTGGCATCACCAAGATGATAGACTCACCACCAAAAGGATGACAGAGCAAACTCACACTGGCTACTACCACTAAAAGGATGATAGAGAAAAACACTCGCGCAATATGGCATCAACAAGATGACAGACCCACCACAAAAAGGATGATGGGGCAAACTCACACCCGCTACTACCACAAAAAGGATGATAGAGCAATCCCTCACACAATCTCACATAAAAAAGATGGCAGACCCACCACCAAAAGGATTACGGAGCTAACTCACAACAGCTACTTCCCCCAAAAGGATGATAGAGAAAACAGTCGTACAATCTTAAATCAACAAGATGACAGACCCACCAACAAAAGGATGATGAAGCGAACTCACACCGGTTAGTACCACCAAAACGACGAAAGAGCAAACACTCGCGCAATTTGACATCAACAAGACGAAAAACCCCCGACCAAAAGGATGACGGAGCAAACTCACATCAGCTACTACCACCAAAAAGATGATAGAGAAAAAGACTCGCACAATCTGGTATCAACGAGATGACAGACCAGCTAACGAAAGGACGACAGAGTGAACTCACACCGGCTACTACCACAAAAGGATTATAGAGCAAAACACTTGCACAATCTGACATTAGCAAGATGACAGACCCAACACTAAAAGGATGACGAAGCAAACTCACACCGGCTACTACCACCAAAAGGATGATAGAGAAAAAGACTCGCACAATCTGGGATAAACAAGATGACAGACCCACCACCAAAAGGATGGTGGAGCGAATTCACACATCGACTACTTCCACCAAAAGGATGATAAAGCAAACACTCGCATAATCTGGAATCAACAAGATGACAGACCCACCACCAAAAGGATGATGAAGCAAACTCACACCGGTTACTACCACTAAAAGGATGATAGAGCAAACACTCGTCCAATTTGACATCAACAAGATGACAGACCCACCACCAAAAGGATGATGAAGCAAAGTCACACCGGTTACTACCACTAAAAGGATGATAGAGCAAACACTCGTGCAATTTGACATCAACAAGATGACAGACCCACCAATAAAAGGATGAAGGAGCAAACTCACACCGGCTACTCCCAGTAAAAGGATGATACAGAAAAACACTAGCACAATCTGGCATCACCGAGATGATAGACTCACCACCAAAAGGATGACAGAGCAAACTCACACCGGCTACTACCACTAAAAGGATGATAGAGAAAAACACTTGCGAAATATGGCATCAACAAGATGACAGACCCACCACAAAAACGATGATGGGGCAAACTCACACCCGCTACTACCACCAAAAGGATGATAGAGCAATCCCTCACACAATCTCACATAAAAAAGACGACAGACCCACCACCAAAAGGATGACGGAGCTAACTCACACCAGCTACTTCCCCCAAAAGGATGATAGAGAAAACAGTCGTACAATCTGACATCAACAAGATGACAGACTCACCACCAAAAGGATGATGAAGCGAACTCACACCGGTTACTACCACCAAAACGATGAAAGAGCAAACACTCGCGCAATATGACATCAACAAGATGACAAACCCACAACCAAAAGGATGACGGAGCAAACTCACACCGGTTAGTACCACCAAAACGATGAAAGAGCAAACACTCGTGCAATTTGACATCAACAAGATGAAAAACCCACCACCAAAAGGATGACGAAGCAAACTCACATCGGCTACTACCACTAAAAGGATGATAGAGAAAAAGATTCACACATTCTGGCATCAACGAGATGACACACCCACCAACGAAAGGACGACAGAGCGAACTCACACCGGCTACTACCACAAAAGGATTATAGAGCAAAACACTTGCACAATCTGACATTAGCAAGATGACAGACCCAACACTAAAAGGATGACGAAGCAAACTCACACCGGCTACTACCACCAAAAGGATGATAGAGAAAAAGACTCGCACAATCTGGGATAAACAAGATGACAGACCCACCACCAAAAGGATGATGGAGCAAATTCACACATCGACTACTTCCACCAAAAGGATGATAAAGCAAACACTCGCAGAATATGGAATCAACAATATGACAAACCCACCACCAAAAGGATGATGAAGCAAACTCGCACCGGTTACTACCACTAAAAGGATGATAGAGCAAACACTCGTGCAATTTGACATCAACAAGATGACAGACCCACCACCAAAAGGATGATGAATCAAACTCACACCGGATACTACCACTAAAAGGATGATAGAGCAAACACTCGTGCAAATTGACATCAACCAGATGACAGACCCACCACTAAAAGGATGACGGAGCAAACTCACACCGACTACTCCCAGTAAAAGGATGATAGAGAAAAACACTCGCATAATCTGGCATCACCAAGATGATAGACTCACAACCAAAAGGATGACAGAGCAAACTCACACTGGCTACTACCACTAAAAGGATGATAGAGAAAAACACTCGCGCAATATGGCATCAACAAGATGACAGACCCACCACAAAAAGGATGATGGGGCAAACTCACACCCGCTACTACCACAAAAAGGATGATAGAGCAATCCCTCACACAATCTCACATAAAAAAGATGGCAGACCCACCACCAAAAGGATTACGGAGCTAACTCACACCAGCTACTTCCCCCAAAAGGATGATAGAGAAAACAGTCGTACAATCTTAAATCAACAAGATGACAGACCCACCAACAAAAGGATGATGAAGCGAACTCACACCGGTTAGTACCACCAAAACGACGAAAGAGCAAACACTCGCGCAATTTGACATCAACAAGACGAAAAACCCACCACCAAAAGGATGACGGAGCAAACTCACATCAGCTACTACCACCAAAAAGATGATAGAGAAAAAGACTCGCACAATCTGGTATCAACGAGATGACAGACCAGCTAACGAAAGGACGACAGAGTGAACTCACACCGGCTACTACCACAAAAGGATTATAGAGCAAAACACTTGCACAATCTGACATTAGCAAGATGACAGACCCAACACTAAAAGGATGACGAAGCAAACTCACACCGGCTACTACCACCAAAAGGATGATAGAGAAAAAGACTCGCACAATCTGGGATAAACAAGATGACAGACCCACCACCAAAAGGATGGTGGAGCGAATTCACACATCGACTACTTCCACCAAAAGGATGATAAAGCAAACACTCGCATAATCTGGAATCAACAAGATGACAGACCCACCACCAAAAGGATGATGAAGCAAACTCACACCGGTTACTACCACTAAAAGGATGATAGAGCAAACACTCGTCCAATTTGACATCAACAAGATGACAGACCCACCACCAAAAGGATGATGAAGCAAAGTCACACCGGTTACTACCACTAAAAGGATGATAGAGCAAACACTCGTGCAATTTGACATCAACAAGATGACAGACCCACCAATAAAAGGATGAAGGAGCAAACTCACACCGGCTACTCCCAGTAAAAGGATGATACAGAAAAACACTAGCACAATCTGGCATCACCGAGATGATAGACTCACCACCAAAAGGATGACAGAGCAAACTGACACCGGCTACTACCACTAAAAGGATGATAGAGAAAAACACTTGCGAAATATGGCATCAACAAGATGACAGACCCACCACAAAAACGATGATGGGGCAAACTCACACCCGCTACTACCACCAAAAGGATGATAGAGCAATCCCTCACACAATCTCACATAAAAAAGACGACAGACCCACCACCAAAAGGATGACGGAGCTAACTCACACCAGCTACTTCCCCCAAAAGGATGATAGAGAAAACAGTCGTACAATCTGACATCAACAAGATGACAGACTCACCACCAAAAGGATGATGAAGCGAACTCACACCGGTTACTACCACCAAAACGATGAAAGAGCAAACACTCGCGCAATATGACATCAACAAGATGACAAACCCACAACCAAAAGGATGACGGAGCAAACTCACACCGGTTAGTACCACCAAAACGATGAAAGAGCAAACACTCGTGCAATTTGACATCAACAAGATGAAAAACCCACCACCAAAAGGATGACGAAGCAAACTCACATCGGCTACTACCACTAAAAGGATGATAGAGAAAAAGATTCACACATTCTGGCATCAACGAGATGACACACCCACCAACGAAAGGACGACAGAGCGAACTCACACCGGCTACTACCACAAAAGGATTATAGAGCAAAACACTTGCACAATCTGACATTAGCAAGATGACAGACCCAACACTAAAAGGATGACGAAGCAAACTCACACCGGCTACTACCACCAAAAGGATGATAGAGAAAAAGACTCGCACAATCTGGGATAAACAAGATGACAGACCCACCACCAAAAGGATGATGGAGCAAATTCACACATCGACTACTTCCACCAAAAGGATGATAAAGCAAACACTCGCAGAATATGGAATCAACAATATGACAAACCCACCACCAAAAGGATGATGAAGCAAACTCGCACCGGTTACTACCACTAAAAGGATGATAGAGCAAACACTCGTGCAATTTGACATCAACAAGATGACAGACCCACCACCAAAAGGATGATGAATCAAACTCACACCGGATACTACCACTAAAAGGATGATAGAGCAAACACTCGTGCAAATTGACATCAACCAGATGACAGACCCACCACTAAAAGGATGACGGAGCAAACTCACACCGACTACTCCCAGTAAAAGGATGATAGAGAAAAACACTCGCATAATCTGGCATCACCAAGATGATAGACTCACCACCAAAAGGATGACAGAGCAAACTCACACTGGCTACTACCACTAAAAGGATGATAGAGAAAAACACTCGCGCAATATGGCATCAACAAGATGACAGACCCACCACAAAAAGGATGATGGGGCAAACTCACACCCGCTACTACCACAAAAAGGATGATAGAGCAATCCCTCACACAATCTCACATAAAAAAGATGGCAGACCCACCACCAAAAGGATTACGGAGCTAACTCACACCAGCTACTTCCCCCAAAAGGATGATAGAGAAAACAGTCGTACAATCTTAAATCAACAAGATGACAGACCCACCAACAAAAGGATGATGAAGCGAACTCACACCGGTTAGTACCACCAAAACGACGAAAGAGCAAACACTCGCGCAATTTGACATCAACAAGACGAAAAACCCACCACCAAAAGGATGACGGAGCAAACTCACATCAGCTACTACCACCAAAAAGATGATAGAGAAAAAGACTCGCACAATCTGGTATCAACGAGATGACAGACCAGCTAACGAAAGGACGACAGAGTGAACTCACACCGGCTACTACCACAAAAGGATTATAGAGCAAAACACTTGCACAATCTGACATTAGCAAGATGACAGACCCAACACTAAAAGGATGACGAAGCAAACTCACACCGGCTACTACCACCAAAAGGATGATAGAGAAAAAGACTCGCACAATCTGGGATAAACAAGATGACAGACCCACCACCAAAAGGATGGTGGAGCGAATTCACACATCGACTACTTCCACCAAAAGGATGATAAAGCAAACACTCGCATAATCTGGAATCAACAAGATGACAGACCCACCACCAAAAGGATGATGAAGCAAACTCACACCGGTTACTACCACTAAAAGGATGATAGAGCAAACACTCGTCCAATTTGACATCAACAAGATGACAGACCCACCACCAAAAGGATGATGAAGCAAAGTCACACCGGTTACTACCACTAAAAGGATGATAGAGCAAACACTCGTGCAATTTGACATCAACAAGATGACAGACCCACCAATAAAAGGATGAAGGAGCAAACTCACACCGGCTACTCCCAGTAAAAGGATGATACAGAAAAACACTAGCACAATCTGGCATCACCGAGATGATAGACTCACCACCAAAAGGATGACAGAGCAAACTCACACCGGCTACTACCACTAAAAGGATGATAGAGAAAAACACTTGCGAAATATGGCATCAACAAGATGACAGACCCACCACAAAAACGATGATGGGGCAAACTCACACCCGCTACTACCACCAAAAGGATGATAGAGCAATCCCTCACACAATCTCACATAAAAAAGACGACAGACCCACCACCAAAAGGATGACGGAGCTAACTCACACCAGCTACTTCCCCCAAAAGGATGATAGAGAAAACAGTCTTACAATCTGACATCAACAAGATGACAGACTCACCACCAAAAGGATGATGAAGCGAACTCACACCGGTTACTACCACCAAAACGATGAAAGAGCAAACACTCGCGCAATATGACATCAACAAGATGACAAACCCACAACCAAAAGGATGACGGAGCAAACTCACACCGGTTAGTACCACCAAAACGATGAAAGAGCAAACACTCGTGCAATTTGACATCAACAAGATGAAAAACCCACCACCAAAAGGATGACGAAGCAAACTCACATCGGCTACTACCACTAAAAGGATGATAGAGAAAAAGATTCGCACATTCTGGCATCAACGAGATGACACACCCACCAACGAAAGGACGACAGAGCGAACTCACACCGGCTACTACCACAAAAGGATTATAGAGCAAAACACTTGCACAATCTGACATTAGCAAGATGACAGACCCAACACTAAAAGGATGACGAAGCAAACTCACACCGGCTACTACCACCAAAAGGATGATAGAGAAAAAGACTCGCACAATCTGGGATAAACAAGATGACAGACCCACCACCAAAAGGATGATGGAGCAAATTCACACATCGACTACTTCCACCAAAAGGATGATAAAGCAAACACTCGCAGAATATGGAATCAACAATATGACAAACCCACCACCAAAAGGATGATGAAGCAAACTCGCACCGGTTACTACCACTAAAAGGATGATAGAGCAAACACTCGTGCAATTTGACATCAACAAGATGACAGACCCACCACCAAAAGGATGATGAAGCAAACTCACACCGGTACTACCACTAAAAGGATGATAGAGCAAACACTCGTGCAATTTGACATCAACCAGATGACAGACCCACCACTAAAAGAATGACGGAGCAAACTCACACCGACTACTCCCAGTAAAAGGATGATAGAGAAAAACACTCGCACAATCTGGCATCACCAAGATGATAGACTCACCACCAAAAGTATGACAGAGCAAACTCACACTGGCTACTACCACTAAAAGGATGATAGAGAAAAACACTCGCGCAATATGGCATCAACAAGATGACAGACCCACCACAAAAAGGATGATGGGGCAAACTCACACCCGCTACTACCACCAAAAGGATGATAGAGCAATCCCTTACACAATCTCACATAAAAAAGATGACAGACCCACCACCAAAAGGATGATGAAGCGAACTCACACCAGTTACTACCACCAAAACGATGATAGAGCAAACACTCGGGCAATTTGACATCAACAAGATGACAGACCCACCACCAAAAGGATGACAGAGCAATCTCACACCGGCTATTATCTCCAAAAGTATGATAGAGAAAAACACTCGCACAAATTAACATCAACAAGATGACAGACCCACCACCAAAAGAATGACGGATCAAACTCACATCCGCTACAACCACCAAAAGGATGATAGAGAAAAAGACTCGCACAATCTGGCATCAACGAGATGACAGACCCACCAACAAAAGGACGACAGAGCGAACTCACACCGGCTACTACCACAAAAGGATTATAGAGCAAAATACTTGCACAATCTGACATTAGCAAGATGACAGGCCCAACACTAAAAAGATGACAAAGCAAACTAACATCGGCTACTACCACCAAAAGGATGATAGAGAGAAAGACTCGCACAATCTGGCATCAACGAGATGACAGACTCACCAACGAAAGGACGACAGAGCGAACTCACACCGGCTACTACCACAAAAAGGATTATAAAGCAAAACACTCGCACAATCTGACATCAGCAAGATGACAGACCCGCAACTAAAAGGATGACGAAGCAAACTCATACCGACTACTACCACCAAAATGATAATAGCGAAAAAGACTCGCACAATCTGGCATAAACAAGATGACAGACCCACCACCAAAAGGATGATGGAGCGAATTCACACATCGACTACTACCACCAAAAGGATGATAAAGCAAACACTCGCATAATCTGGAATCAACAAGATAACAGACCCACCACCAAAAGGATGACGGAGCAAACTCACACCGGCTACTACCACTAAAAGGATGATAGAGCAAACACTCGTGCAATTTGACATCAACAAGATGACAGACCCACCAGTAAAAGGATGACAGAGCAAACTCACACCGGCTACTCCCACTAAAAGGATGATAGAGAAAAACACTGGCACAATCTGGCATCACCGAGATGATAGACTCACTACAAAAAGGATGACAGAGCAAACTCACACCGACTACTGCCACTAAAAGGATGATAGAGAAAAACACTCGCGCAATATGGCATCAACAAGATGACAGAACCACCACAAAAAGGATGATGGGGCAAACTCACACCCGCTATTACCACCAAAAGGATGATAGAGCAATCCCTCACACAATCTCACATAAAAAAGATGACAGACCCACCACCAAAAGGACGACAGAGCTAACTCACACCAGCTACTTCCCCCAAAAGGATGATAGAGAAAACAGTCGCACAATCTGACATCAACAAGATGACAGACCCACCACCAAAAGGATGATGAAGCGAACACACACCGGTTACTACCACCAAAACGATGATAGAGCAAACACTCGCGCAATTTGACATCAACAAGATGACAGATCCACCACAAAAAGGATGACGGAGCAAACTCACACCGGCTACTATCACCAAAAGTATGATAGAGAAAAACACTCGCACAAATTGACATCAACAAGATGACAGACCCACCACCAAAATGATGACGGATCAAACTCACATCTGCTACAACCACCAAAAAGATGATAGAGAAAAAGACTCGCACAATCTGGCATCAACGAGATGACAGACCCACCAACGAAAGGACGACAGAACGAAATCACACCGGCTACTACCACAAAAGGATTATAGAGCAAAATACTTGCACAATCTGACATCAGCAAGATGACAGGCCCAACACTAAAAGGATGACAAAGCAAACTCACACCGGCTACTACCACCAAAAGGATGATAGAGAGAAAGACTCGCACAATCTGGCATCAACGAGATGACAGACTCACCAACAAAAGGACGACAGAGCAAACTCACACCGGCTACTACCACGAAAAGGATTATAGAGCAAAACACTCGCACAATCTAACATCAGCAAGATGACAGACCCACAACTAAAAGGATGACGAAGCAAACTCATACCGGCTACTACCACCAAAATGATAATAGAGAAAAAGACTCGCACAATCTGGCATAAACAAGATGACAGACCCACCACCAAAAGGATGATGGAGCGAATTCACACATCGACTACTACCACCAAAAGGATGATAAAGCAAACACTCGCATAATCTGGAATCAACAAGATAACAGACCCACCACCAAAAGGATGACGGAGCAAACTCACACCGGCTACTACCACTAAAAGGATGATAGAGCAAACACTCGTGCAATTTGACATCAACAAGATGACAGACCCACCAGTAAAAGGATGACAGAGCAAACTCACACCGGCTACTCCCACTAAAAGGATGATAGAGAAAAACACTGGCACAATCTGGCATCACCGAGATGATAGACTCACTACAAAAAGGATGACAGAGCAAACTCACACCGACTACTACCACTAAAAGGATGATAGAGAAAAACACTCGCGCAATATGGCATCAACAAGATGACAGAACCACCACAAAAAGGATGATGGGGAAAACTCACACCCGCTATTACCACCAAAAGGATGATAGAGCAATCCCTCACACAATCTCACATAAAAAAGATGACAGACCCACCACCAAAAGGACGACAGAGCTAACTCACACCAGCTACTTCCCCCAAAAGGATGATAGAGAAAACAGTCTCACAATCTGACATCAACAAGATGACAGACCCACCAACAAAAGGATGATGAAGCGAACACACACCGGTTACTACCACCAAAACAATGATAGAGCAAACACTCGCGCAATTTGACATCAACAAGATGACAAACCCACCACCAAAAGGATGACGGAGCAAACTCACACCAGCTACTATCACCAAAAGTATGATAGAGAAAACCACTCGCACAAATTGACATCAACAAGATGACAGACCCACCACCAAATTGATGACGGATCAAACTCACATCCGCTACAACCACCAAAAGGATGATAGAGAAAAAGACTTGCACAATCTGGCATCAACCAGATGACAGACCCACCAACGAAAGGACGACAGAGCGAAATCACATCGGCTACTACCACAAAAGGATTATAGAGCAAAATACTTGCACAATCTGACATCAGCAAGATGACAGGCCCAACACTAAAAGGATGACAAAGCAAACTCACACCGGCTACTACCACCAAAAGGATGATAGAGAAAAAGACTCGCACAATCTGGCATCAACGAGATGACAGACTCACCAACAAAAGGACGACAGAGCGAACTCACACCGGCTACTACCACGAAAAGGATTATAGAGCAAAACACTCGCACAATCTGACATCAGCAAGATGACAGACCCACAACTAAAAGGATGACGAAGCAAACTCATACCGGCTACTACCACCAAAATGATAATAGAGAAAAAGACTCGCACAATCTGGAATAAACAAGATGACAGACCCACCACCAAAAGGATGATGGAGCGAATTCACACATCGACTACTACCACCAAAAGGATGATAAAGCAAACACTCGCATAATTTGGAATCAACAAGATAACAGAACCACCACCAAAAGGATGACAGAGCAAAGTCACACAGGCTACTACCACTAAAAGGATGATAGAGCAAACACTCGTGCAATTTGACATCAACAAGATGACAGACCCACCAGTAAAAGGATGACAGAGCAAACTCACACCGGCTACTCCCACTAAAAGGATGATAGAGAAAAACACTGGCACAATCTGGCATCACCAAGATGATAGACTCACTACAAAAAGGATGACATAGCAAACTCACACCGACTACTACCACTAAAAGGATGATAGAGAAAAACACTCGCGCAATATGGCATCAACAAGATGACAGAACAACCACAAAAAGGATGATGGGGCAAACTCACACCCGCTATTACCACCAAAAGGATGATAGAGCAATCCCTCACACAATCTCACATAAAAAAGATGACAGACCCACCACCAAAAGGACGACAGAGCTAACTCACACCAGCTACTTCCCCCAAAAGGATGATAGAGAAAACAGTCCCACAATCTGACATCAACAAGATGACAGACCCACCAACAAAAGGATGATGAAGCGAACACACACCGGTTACTACCACCAAAACGATGATAGTGCAAACACTCGCGCAATTTGACATCAATAAGATGACAAACCCACCACCAAAAGGATGACGGAACAAACTCACACCGGCTACTATCACCAAAAGTATGATAGAGAAAAACACTCGCACAAATTGACATCAACAAGATGACAGACCCACCACCAAAATGATGACGGAGCAAACTCACATCGGCTACTACCACCAAAAGGATGATAGAGAAAAAGACTCGCACAATCTGGCATCAACGAGATGATAGACCCATCAACGAAAGGACGACAGAGCGAAATCACATCGGCTACTACCACAAAAGGATTATAGAGCAAAACACTTGCACAATCTGACATTAGCAAGATGACATACCCAACACTAAAAGGATGACGAATCAAACTCACACCGGCTACTACCACCAAAAGGATGATAGAGAAAAAGACTCGCACAATCTGGGATAAACAAGATGACAGACCCACCACCAAAAGGATGATGGAGCTAATTCACACATCGACTACTTCCACCAAAAGGATGATAAAGCAAACACTCGCATAATCTAGAACCAACAAGATCATAGACCCACCACCAAATGGATGACGAATCAAACTCACATCGGCTACTACCACCAAAATGATGATAGAGAAAAAGACTCGCACAATCTGGCATCAACGAGATGACACACCCACCAACGAAGGGACGACAGAGCAAACTCACACCGGCTACTAACGCAAAAGGATTATAGAGCAAAACACTTGCACAATCTGACATTAGCAAGATGACAGACCCAACACTAAAAGGATGACGAAGAAAACTCACACCGGCTACTACCACCAAAAGGATGATAGAGAAAAAGACTCGCACAATCTGGGATAAACAAGATGACAGACACACCACCAAAAGGATGATGGAGCAAATTCACACATCGACTACTTCCACCAAAAGGATGATAAAGCAAACACTCGCAGAATATGGAATCAACAATATGAGAAACCCACCACCAAAAGGATGATGAAGCAAACTCGCACCGGTTACTACCACTAAAAGGATGATAGAGAAAAACACTCGTGCAATTTGACATCAACAAGATGACAGACCCACCACAAAAAGGATGATGGGGGCAAACTCACACCCGCTATTACCACCAAAAGGATAATAGAGCAATCCCTCACACAATCTCACATAAAAAAGATGACAAACCCACCACCAAAAGGACGACAGAGCTAACTCACACTAGCTACTTCCCCCAAAAGGATGATAGAGAAAACAGTCGCACAATCTGACATCAACAAGATGACAGACCCACCAACAAAAGGATGATGAAGCGAACACACACCGGTTACTACCACCAAAACGATGATAGAGCAAACACTCGCGCAATTTGACATCAACAAGATGACTAACCCACAACCAAAAGGATGACGGAGCAAACTCACACCGGCTACTATCACCAAAAGTATGATAGAGAAAAACACTCGCACAAATTGACATCAACAAGATGACAGACCCACCACCAAAAGGATGACGGAGCAAACTCACATCGACTACTACCACCAAAAGGATGATAGAGAAAAAGACTCGCACAATCTGGCATCAACGAGATGACAGACCCGTCAACGAAAGGACGACAGAGCGAAATCACATCGGCTACTATCACAAAAGGATTATAGAGCAAAACACTTGCACAATCTGACATTAGCAAGATGACATACCCAACACTAAAAGGATGACGAATCAAACTCACATCGGCTACTACAAACAAAAGGATGATAGAGAAAAATACTCGCACAATCTGGCATCAACAAGATGACACACCCACCAACGAAAGGACGACAGAGCGAACTCACACCGGCTACTACCACAAAAGGATTATAGAGCAAAACACTTGCACAATCTGACATTAGCAAGATGACAGACCCGACACTAAAAGGATGACGAAGCAAACTCACACCGGCTACTACCAGCAAAAGGATGATAGAGAAAAAGACTCGCACAATCTGGGATAAACAAGATGACAGACCCACCACCAAAAGGATGATGGAGCAAATTCACACATCGACTACTTCCACCAAAAGGATGATAAAGCAAACACTCGCAGAATATGGAATCAACAATATAACAAACCCACCACCAAAAGGATGATGAAGCAAACTCGCACCGGTTACTACCACTAAAAGGATGATAGAGCAAACACTCGTGCAATTTGACATCAACAAGATGACAGACCCACCACCATAAGGATGATGAAGCAAACTCACACCGGATGCTACCACTAAAAGTATGATAGAGCAAACACTCGTGCAATTTGACATCAACTAGATGACAGACCCACCACTAAAAGGATGACGGAGCAAACTCACACTGGCTACTCCCACAAAAAAGATGATAGAGAAAAACACTCGCACAATCTGGCATCACCAAGATGATAGACTCACCGCCAAAAGGATGACCGAGCAAACTCACACTGGCTACTACCACTAAAAGGATGATAGAGAAAAACACTCGCGTAATATGGCATCAACAAGATGACAGACCCACCACAAAAAGGATGATGGGGCAAACTCACACCCGCTACTACCACCAAAAGGATGATAGAGCAATCCCTCACACAATCTCACATAAAAAAGATGACAGACCCACCACCAAAAAGATTACGGAGCTAACTCACACCAGCTACTTCCCCCAAAAGGATGATTGAGAAAACAGTCGTACAATCTGACATCAACAAGATGACAGACTCACCACCAAAAGGATGATGAAGCGAACTCACACAGGTTACTACCACCAAAACGATGAAAGAGCAAACACTCGCGCAATTTGACATCAACAAGATGACAGACCCACCACCAAAAGGATGACGGAGCAAACTCACATCGGCTACTACCACTAAAAGGATGATAGAGAAAAATATTAGCACAATCTGGCATCAACGAGATGACACACCCACCAACCAAAGGACGACAGAGCGAACTCACACCGGCTACTACCACAAAAGGATTATAGAGCAAAACACTTGCACAATCTGACATTAGCAAGATGACAGACCCAACACTAAAAGGATGACGAAGCAAACTCACACCGGCTACTACCACCAAAAGGATGATAGCGAAAAAAGACTCGCACAATCTGGGATAAACAAGATGACAGACCCACCACCAAAAGGATGATGGAGCAAATTCACACATCAACAACTTCCACCAAAAGGATGACAAAGCAAACACTCGCAGAATATGGAATCAACAATATGACAAACCCACCACCAAAAGGATGATGAAGCAAACTCGCACCGGTTACTACCACTAAAAGGATGATAGAGCAAACACTCGTGCAATTTGACATCAACAAGATGACAGACCCACCACCAAAAGGATGATGAAGCAAACTCACACCGGATACTACCACTAAAAGGATGATAGAGCAAACACTCGTGCAATTTGACATCAACCAGATGACAGACCCACCACTAAAAGGATGACGGAGCAAACTCACACCGGCTACTCCCACTAAAAGGATGATAGAGAAAAACACTCGCACAATCTGGCATCACCAAGATGATAGACTCACCACCAAAAGGATGACAGAGCAAACTCACACTGGCTACTACCACTAAACGGATGATAGAGATAAACACTCGCGCAATATGGCATCAACAAGATGACAGACCCACCACAAAAAGGATGATGGGGCAAACTCACACCCGCTACTACCACCAAAAGGATGATAGAGCAATCCCTTACACAATCTCACATAAAAAAGAAGACATACCCACTGCCAAAAGGATGACAGAGCTAACTCACACCAGCTACTTCCCCCAAAAGGATGATAAAGAAAACAATCGCACAATCTGACATCAACAAGATGACAGACCCACCACCAAAAGGATGATGAAGTGAACTCACACCGGTTACTACCACCAAAATGATGATAGAGCAAACACTCGCGCAATTTGACATTAACAAGATGACAGACCCACCACCAAAAGGATGACGGAGCAAACTCACACCGACTATTATCTCCAAAAGTATGATAGAGAAAAACACTCGCACAAATTGACATCAACAAGATGACAGACCCACCACCAAAAGAATGACGGATCAAACTCACATCCGCTACAACCACCAAAAGGATGACAGAGAAAAAGACTCGCACAATCTGGCATCAACGAGATGACAGACCCACCAACAAAAGGACGACAGAGCGAACTCACACCGGCTACTACCACAAAAGGATTATAGAGCAAAATACTTGCACAATCTGACATTAGCAAGATGACAGGCCCAACACTAAAAGGATGACAAAGCAAACTCACACCGGCTACTACCACCAGAAGGATGATAGAGAGAAAGACTCGCACAATCTGGCATCAACGAGATGACAGACTCACCAACAAAAGGACGACAGAGCAAACTCACACCGGCTACTACCACGAAAAGAATTATAGAGGAAAACACTCGCACAATCTAACATCAGCAAGATGACAGACCCACAACTAAAAGGATGACGAAGCAAACTCATACCGGCTACTACCACCAAAATGATAATAGAGAAAAAGACTCGCACAATCTGGCATAAACAAGATGACAGACCCACCACCAAATGGATGATGGAGCGAATTCACACATCGACTACTACCACCAAAAGGATGATAAAGCAAACACTCGCATAATCTGGAAGCAACAAGATAACAGACCCACCACCAAAAGGATGACGGAGCAAAGTCACACCGGCTACTACCACTAAAAGGATGATGGAGAAAACACTCGTGCAATTTGACATCAACAAGATGACAGACCCACCAGTAAAAGGATGACAGAGCAAACTCACACCGGCCACTCCCACTAAAAGGATGATAGAGAAAAACACTGGCACAATCTGGCATCACCGAGATGATAGACTCACTACAAAAAGGATGACAGAGCAAACTCACACCGACTACTACCACTAAAAGGATGATAGAGAAAAACACTCGCGCAATATGGCATCAACAAGATGACAGAACAACCACAAAAAGGATGATGGGGCAAACTCACATCCGCTATTACCACCAAAAGGATGATAGAGCAATCCCTCACACAATCTCACATAAAAAAGATGACAGACCCACCACCAAAAGGACGACAGAGCTAACTCACACCAGCTACTTCCCCCAAAAGGATGATAGAGAAAACAGTCGCACAATCTGACATCAACAAGATGACAGACCCACCAACAAAAGGATGATGAAGCGAACACACACCGGTTACTACCACCAAAACGATGATAGAGCAAACACTCGCGCAATTTGACATCAACAAGATGACAAACCCACCACCAAAAGGATGACGGAGCAAACTCACACCGGCTACTATCACCAAAAGTATGATAGAGAAAAACACTCGCACAAATTGACATCAACAAGATGACAGACCCACCATCAAAAGGATGACGGAGCAAACTCACATCGGCTACTACCACCAAAAGGATGATAGAGAAAAAGACTCGCACAATCTGGCATCAACGAGATGACAGACCCATCAACAAAAGGACGACAGAGCGAAATCACATCGGCTACTACCACAAAAGGATTATAGAGCAAAACACTTGCACAATCTGACATTAGCAAGATGACATACCCAACACTAAAAGGATGACGAATCAAACTCACACCGGCTACTACCACCAAAAGGATGATAGAGAAAAAGACTCGCACAATCTGGGATAAACAAGATGGCAGACCCACCACCAAAAGGATGATGGAGCGAATTCACACATCGACTACTTCCACCAAAAGGATGATAAAGCAAACACTCACATAATCTGGAATCAACAAGATCATAGACCCACCACCAAATGGATGATGAAGCAAACTCACACCGGTTACTACCACTAAAAGGATGATAGAGCAAACACTCGTGTAATTTGACATCAACAAGATGACAGACCCACCACCAAAAGGATGATGAAGCAAACTAACACCGGTTACTACCACTAAAAGGATGAAAGAGAAAACACTCGTGCAATTTGACATCAACAAGATGACAGACCCATCACTAAAAGGATGACGGAGCAAACTCACACCGGCTACTCCCAGAAAAGGATGATAGAGAAAAACACTCGCACAATCTGGCATCACCGAGATGATGACTCACCACCAAAAGGATGACAGAGCAAACTCACACCGGCTACTACCACTAAAAGGGAAGATAGAGAAAAACACTCGCGCAATATGGCATCAACAAGATGACAGACCCACCATAAAAAGGATGATGGGGCAAACTCACACCCGCTACTACCACAAAAAGGATGATAGAGCAATCCCTCACACAATCTCACATAAAAAAGATGACAGACCCACCACCAAAAGGATGACGGACTTAACTCACACCAGCTACTTCCCCCAAAAGGATGATAGAGAAAAAAGTCGCACAATCTGACATCAACAAGACGACAGACCCACCACCAAAAGGATGATGAAGAAAACTCACACCGGCTACTACCACCAAAACGATGAAAGAGCAAACACTCGCGCAATTTGACATCAACAAGATGACAGACTCTCAACCAAAAGGATGACGGAGCAAACTCACACCGGTTACTATCACCAAAAGTATGATAGAGAAAAACACTCGCACAAATTGACATCAACAAGATGACAGACCCACCACCAAAAGGATGACGGAGCAAACTCACATCGGCTACTACCACCAAAAGGATGATAGAGAAAAAGACTCGCTCAATCTGGCATCAACGAGATGACAGACCTACCAACGAAAGGACGATAGAGCGAACTAACACCGGCTACTACCACAAAAAGATTATAGAGCAAAACACTTGCACAATCTGGCATTAGCAAGATGACAGACCTAACACTAAAAGGATGATGAAGCAAACTCACACCGGCTACTACCACCAAAAGGATGATAGAGAAAAAGACTCGTACAATTTGGGATAAACAAGATGACAGACCCACCACCAAAAGGATGATGGAGCGAATTCACACATCGACTACTTCCACCAAAAGGATGATAAAGCAAACACTCGCATAATCTGGAATCAACAAGATGACAGACCCACCACCAAAAGGATGACGGAGCAAACTCACACCGGTTACTACCACTAAAAGGATGATAGAGCAAACACTCGTGCAATTTGACATCAACAAGATGACAGACCCACCACTAAAAGGATGCGGAGCAAACTCACACCGGCTACTCCCAGTAAAAGGATGATACAGAAAAACACTCGCACAATTTGGCGACACCGAGATGATAGACTCACCACCAAAAGGATGACAGAGCAAACTCACGCCGGCTACTACCACTAAAAGGATGATAGAGAAAAACACTCGCGCAATATGGCATCAACAAGATGACAGACCCACCACAAAAAGGATGATGGGGCAAGCTCACACCCGCTACTACCACAAAAAGGATGATAGAGCAATCCCTCACACAATCTCACATAAAAAAGATGACAGACCCACCACCAAAAGGATGACGGAGCTAACTCACACCAGCTACTTCCCCCAAAAGGATGATAGAGAAAACAGTCGCACAATATGACATCAACAAGATGACAGACACACCACCAAAAGGATGATGAAGCGAACTCACACCGGTTACTACCACCAAAACGATAAAAGAGCAAACACTCGCGCAATTTGACATCAACAAGATGACAGACCCACAACCAAAAGGATGACAGAGCAAACTCACACCGGTTACTATCACCAAAAGTATGACAGAGAAAAACACTCGCACAAATTGACATCAACAAGATGACAGACCCACCACCAAAAGGATGACGGGGCAAACTCACACCGGCTACTCCCAGTAAAAGGATGATACAGAAAAACACTCGCACAATTTGGCATCACCGAGATGATAGACTCACCACCAAAAGGATGATAGAGAAAAACACTCGCGCAATTTGGCATCAACAAGATGACAGACCCACCACAAAAAGGATGATGGGGCAAGCTCACACCCGCAACTACCACAAAAAGGATGATAGAGCAATCCCTCACACAATCTCACATAAATAAGATGACAGACCCACCACCAAAAGGATGACGGAGCTAACTCACACCAGCTACTTCCCCCAAAAGGATGATAGAAAAAACAGTCGCACAATATGACATCAACAAGATGACAGACACACCACCAAAAGGTTGATGAAGCGAACTCACACCGGTTACTACCACCAAAACGATAAAAGAGCAAACACTCGCGCAATTTGACATCAACAAGATGACAGACCCACAACCAAAAGGATGACGGAGCAAACTCACACCGGTTACTATCACCAAAAGTATGACAGAGAAAAACACTCGCACAAATTGACATCAACAAGATGACAGACCCACCACCAAAAGGATGACGGGGCAAACTCACATCGTCTACTACCACCAAAAGGATGATAGAGAAAAAGACTCGCACAATCTGGCATCAATGAGATGACAGACCCATTAATGAAAGGACGACAAAGCGAACTCACACCGGCTACTACCACAAAAGGATTATAGAGCAAAACACTTGCACAATCTGACATTAGTAAGATGACAGACCCAACACTAAAAGGATGACGAAGCAAACTCACACCGGCTACTACCACCAAAAGGATGATAGAGAAAAAGACTCGCACAATCTGGGATAAACAAGATGACAGACCTACCACCAAAAGGATGATGGAGCGAATTCACACATCGACTACTTCCACCAAAAGGATGATAAAGCAAACACTCGCATAATCTGGAATCAACAAGATGACAGACCCACCACCAAAAGTATGATGAAGCAAACTCACACCGGTTACTACCACTAAAAGGATGATAGAGCAAACACTCGTGCAATTTGACATCAACAAGATGACATACCCACCACCAAAAGGATGATGAAGCAAACTCACACCGGTTACTACCATTAAAAGGATGATAGAGCAAACACTCGTGCAATTTGACATCAACAAGATGACAGACCCACCACTAAAAGGATGACGGAGTAAACTCACACCGGCTACTACTAGTAAAAGGATGATAGAGAAAAACACTCGCACAATCTGGCATCACCGAGATGATAGACTCACCACCAAAAGGATGACAGAGCAAACTCACACCGGCTACTACCACTAAAATGATGATAGAGAAACACTCGCGCAATATGGCATCAACAAGATGACAGACCCACCACAAAAAGGATGATGGGGCAAACTCACACCAGCTACTACCACAAAAAGGATGGTAGAGCAATCCCTCACACAATCTCACATAAAAAAGATGACAGACCCACCACCAAGAGGATGACGGAGCTAACTCACACCAACTACTTCCCCCAAAAGGATGATAGAGAAAAAAGTCGCACAATCTGACATCAACAAGATGACAGACCCACCACCAAAAGGATGATGAAGCAAACTCACACCGGTTACTACCACCAAAACGATGAAAGAGCAAACACTCGCGCAATTTGACATCAACAAGATGACAGACCCACAACCAAAAGGATGACGGAGCAAACTCACACCGGTTACTATCACCAAAAGTATGATAGAGAAAAACACTTGCACAAATTGACATCAACAAGATGACAGAACCACCACCAAAAGGATGACGGAGCAAACTCACATCGGCTACTACCACCAAAAGGATGATAGAGAAAAAGACTCGCACAATCTGGCATCAACGAGATGACAGACCCACCAACGGAAGGACGGCAGAGCAAACTCACACCGGCTACTACCACAAAAGGGTTATAGAGAAAAACACTTGCACAATATGACATTAGCAAGATGACAGACCCAACACTAAAAGGATGACGAAGCAAACTCACACCGGCTACTACCACCAAAAGGATGATAGAGAAAAAGACTCGCACAATCTGGGATAAACAAGATGACAGACCCACCACCGAAAGGATGATGGAGCGAATTCACACATCGACTACTTCCACAAAAAGGATGATATAGCAAACACTCTCATAATCTGGACTCAACAAGATGACAGACCCACCACCAAAAGGATGATGAAGCAAACTCACACCGGCTACTACCACCAAAACGATGAAAGAGCAAACACTCGCGCAATTTGACATCAACAAGATGACAGACCCACCACTAAAAGGATGACGGAGCAAACTCACACCGGCTACTCCCAGTAAAAGGATGATACAGAAAAACACTCGCACAATTTGGCGACACCGAGATGATAGACTCACCACCAAAAGGATGACAGAGCAAACTCACGCCGGCTACTACCACTAAAAGGATGATAGAGAAAAACACTCGCGCAATATGGCATCAACAAGATGACAGACCCACCACAAAAAGGATGATGGGGCAAGCTCACACCCGCTACTACCACAAAAAGGATGATAGAGCAATCCCTCACACAATCTCACATAAAAAAGATGACAGACCCACCACCAAAAGGATGACGGAGCTAACTCACACCAGCTACTTCCCCCAAAAGGATGATAGAGAAAACAGTCGCACAATATGACATCAACAAGATGACAGACACACCACCAAAAGGATGATGAAGCGAACTCACACCGGTTACTACCACCAAAACGATAAAAGAGCAAACACTCGCGCAATTTGACATCAACAAGATGACAGACCCACAACCAAAAGGATTACAGAGCAAACTCACACCGATTACTATCACCAAAAGTATGACAGAGAAAAACACTCGCACAAATTGACATCAACAAGATGACAGACCCACCACCAAAAGGATGACGGAGCAAACTCACACCGGCTACTCCCAGTAAAAGGATGATACAGAAAAACACTCGCACAATTTGGCAACACCGAGATGATAGACTCACCACCAAAAGGATGACAGAGCAAACTCACACCGGCTACTACCACTAAACGGATGATAGAGAAAAACACTCGCGCAATTTGGCATCAACAAGATGACAGACCCACCACAAAAAGGATGATGGGGCAAGCTCACACCCGCTACTACCACAAAAAGGATGATAGAGCAATCCCTCACACAATCTCACATAAATAAGATGACAGACCCACCACCAAAAGGATGACGGAGCTAACTCACACCAGCTACTTCCCCCAAAAGGATGATAGAAAAAACAGTCGCACAATATGACATCAACAAGATGACAGACACACCACCAAAAGGTTGATGAAGCGAACTCACACCGGTTACTACCACCAAAACGATAAAAGAGCAAACACTCGCGCAATTTGACATCAACAAGATGACAGACCCACAACCAAAAGGATGACGGAGCAAACTCACACCGGTTACTATCACCAAAAGTATGACAGAGAAAAACACTCGCACAAATTGACATCAACAAGATGACAGACCCACCACCAAAAGGATGACGGAGCAAACTCACATCGTCTACTACCACCAAAAGGATGATAGAGAAAAAGACTCGCACAATCTGGCATCAATGAGATGACAGACCCATTAATGAAAGAACGACAAAGCGAACTCACACCGGCTACTACCACAAAAGGATTATAGAGCAAAACACTTGCACAATCTGACATTAGTAAGATGACATACCCAACACTAAAAGGATGACGAATCAAACTCACACCGGCTACTACCACCAAAAGGATGATAGAGAAAAAGACTCGCACAATCTGGCATCACCGAGATGATAGACTCACTACAAAAAGGATGACAGAGCAAACTCACACCGACTACTACCACTAAAAGGATGATAGAGAAAAACACTCGCGCAATATGGCATCAACAAGATGACAGAACAACCACAAAAAGGATGATGGGGCAAACTCACATCCGCTATTACCACCAAAAGGATGATAGAGCAATCCCTCACACAATCTCACATAAAAAAGATGACAGACCCACCACCAAAAGGACGACAGAGCTAACTCACACCAGCTACTTCCCCCAAAAGGATGATAGAGAAAACAGTCGCACAATCTGACATCAACAAGATGACAGACCCACCAACAAAAGGATGATGAAGCGAACACACACCGGTTACTACCACCAAAACGATGATAGAGCAAACACTCGCGCAATTTGACATCAACAAGATGACAAACCCACCACCAAAAGGATGACGGAGCAAACTCACACCGGCTACTATCACCAAAAGTATGATAGAGAAAAACACTCGCACAAATTGACATCAACAAGATGACAGACCCACCACCAAAAGGATGACGGAGCAAACTCACATCGGCTACTACCACCAAAAGGATGATAGAGAAAAAGACTCGCACAATCTGGCATCAACGAGATGACAGACCCATCAACGAAAGGACGACAGAGCGAAATCACATCGGCTACTACCACAAAAGGATTATAGAGCAAAACACTTGCACAATCTGACATTAGCAAGATGACATACCCAACACTAAAAGGATGACGAATCAAACTCACACCGGCTACTACCACCAAAAGGATGATAGAGAAAAAGACTCGCACAATCTGGGATAAACAAGATGGCAGACCCACCACCAAAAGGATGATGGAGCGAATTCACACATCGACTACTTCCACCAAAAGGATGATAAAGCAAACACTCACATAATCTGGAATCAACAAGATCATAGACCCACCACCAAATGGATGATGAAGCAAACTCACACCGGTTACTACCACTAAAAGGATGATAGAGCAAACACTCGTGTAATTTGACATCAACAAGATGACAGACCCACCACCAAAAGGATGATGAAGCAAACTAACACCGGTTACTACCACTAAAAGGATGATAGAGCAAACACTCGTGCAATTTGACATCAACAAGATGACAGACCTACCATTAAAAGGATGACGGAGCAAACTCACACCGGCTACTCCCAGTAAAAGGATGATACAGAAAAACACTCGCACAATTTGGCGACACCGAGATGATAGACTCACCACCAAAAGGATGACAGAGCAAACTCACGTCGGCTACTACCACTAAAAGGATGATAGAGAAAAACACTCGCGCAATATGGCATCAACAAGATGACAGACCCACCACAAAAAGGATGATGGGGCAAGCTCACACCCGCTACTACCACAAAAAGGATGATAGAGCAATCCCTCACACAATCTCACATAAAAAAGATGACAGACCCACCACCAAAAGGATGACGGAGCTAACTCACACCAGCTACTTCCCCCAAAAGGATGATAGAGAAAACAGTCGCACAATATGACATCAACAAGATGACAGACACACCACCAAAAGGATGATGAAGCGAACTCACACCGGTTACTACCACCAAAACGATAAAAGAGCAAACACTCGCGCAATTTGACATCAACAAGATGACAGACCCACAACCAAAAGGATGACAGAGCAAACTCACACCGGTTACTATCACCAAAAGTATGACAGAGAAAAACACTCGCACAAATTGACATCAACAAGATGACAGACCCACCACCAAAAGGATTACGGAGCAAACTCACACCGGCTACTCCCAATAAAAGGATGATACAGAAAAACACTCGCACAATTTGGCATCACCGAGATGATAGACTCACCACCAAAAGGATGACAGAGCAAACTCACACCGGCTACTACCACTAAAAGGATGATAGAGAAAAACACTCGCGCAATTTGGCATCAACAAGATGACAGACCCACCACAAAAAGGATGATGGGGCAAGCTCACACCCGCTACTACCACAAAAAGGATGATAGAGCAATCCCTCACACAATCTCACATAAAAAAGATGACAGACCCACCACCAAAAGGATGACGGACTTAACTCACACCAGCTACTTCCCCCAAAAGGATGATAGAGAAAAAAGTCGCACAATCTGACATCAACAAGACGACAGACCCACCACCAAAAGGATGATGAAGCAAACTCACACCGGCTACTACCACCAAAACGATGAAAGAGCAAACACTCGCGCAATTTGACATCAACAAGATGACAGACTCTCAACCAAAAGGATGACGGAGCAAACTCACACCGGTTACTATCACCAAAAAGTATGATAGAGAAAAACACTCGCACAAATTGACATCAACAAGATGACAGACCCACCACCAAAAGGATGACGGAGCAAACTCACATCGGCTGCTACCACCAAAAGGATGATAGAGAAAAAGACTCGCTCAATCTGGCATCAATGAGATGACAGACCTACCAACGAAAGGACGATAGAGCGAACTAACACCGGCTACTACCACAAAAAGATTATAGAGCAAAACACTTGCACAATCTGGCATTAGCAAGATGACAGACCCAACACTAAAAGGATGATGAAGCAAACTCACACCGGCTACTACCACCAAAAGGATGATAGAGAAAAAGACTCGTACAATCTGGGATAAACAAGATGACAGACCCACCACCAAAAGGATGATGAAGGGAATTCACACATCGACTACTTCCACCAAAAGGATGATAAAGCAAACACTCGCATAATCTGGAATCAACAAGATGACAGACCCACCACCAAAAGGATGACGGAGCATACTCACACCGGTTACTACCACTAAAAGGATGATAGAGCAAACACTCATGCAATTTGACATCAACAAGATGACAGACCCACCACTAAAAGGATGACGGAGCAAACTCACACCGGCTACTTCCCCCAAAAGGATGATAGAGAAAACAGTCGCACAATATGACATCAACAAGATGACAGACACACCACCAAAAGGATGACGAAGCGAACTCACACCGGTTACTACCACCAAAACGATAAAAGAGCAAACACTCGCGCAATTTGACATCAACAAGATGACAGACCCACAACCAAAAGGATGACAGAGCAAACTCACACCGGTTACTATCACCAAAAGTATGACAGAGAAAAACACTCGCACAAATTGACATCAACAAGATGACAGACCCACCACCAAAAGGATTACGGAGCAAACTCACACCGGCTACTCCCACTAAAAGGATGATACAGAAAAACACTCGCACAATTTGGCGACACCGAGATGATAGACTCACCACCAAAAGGATGACAGAGCAAACTCACGCCGGCTACTACCACTAAAAGGATGATAGAGAAAAACACTCGCGCAATATGGCATCAACAAGATGACAGACCCACCACAAAAAGGATGATGGGGCAAGCTCACACCCGCTACTACCACAAAAAGGATGATAGAGCAATCCCTCACACAATCTCACATAAAAAAGATGACAGACCCACCACCAAAAGGATGACGGAGCTAACTCACACCAGCTACTTCCCCCAAAAGGATGATAGAGATAACAGTCGCACAATATGACATCAACAAGATGACAGACACACCACCAAAAGGATGATGAAGCGAACTCACACCGGTTACTACCACCAAAACGATAAAAGAGCAAACACTCGTGCAATTTGACATCAACAAGATGACCTACCCACAACCAAAAGGATGACAGAGCAAACTCACACCGGTTACTATCACCAAAAGTATGACAGAGAAAAACACTCGCACAAATTGACATCAACAAGATGACAGACCCACCACCAAAAGGATGACGGAGCAAACTCACACCGGCTACTCCCAGTAAAAGGATGATACAGAAAAACACTCGCACAATTTGGCATCACCGAGATGATAGACTCACCACCAAAAGGATGACGGAGCAAACTCACACCGGCTACTACCACTAAAAGGATTATAGAGAAAAACACTCGCGCAATTTGGCATCAACAAGATGACAGACCCACCACAAAAAGGATGATGGGGCAAGCTCACACCCGCTACTACCACAAAAAGGATGATAGAGCAATCCCTCACACAATCTCACATAAATAAGATGACAGACCCACCACCAAAAGGATGACGGAGCTAACTCACACCAGCTACTTCCCCCAAAAGGATGATAGAAAAAACAGTCGCACAATATGACATCAACAAGATGACAGACACACCACCAAAAGGTTGATGAAGCGAACTCACACCGGTTACTACCACCAAAACGATAAAAGAGCAAACACTCGCGCAATTTGACATCAACAAGATGACAGACCCACAACCAAAAGGATGACGGAGCAAACTCACACCGGTTACTATCACCAAAAGTATGACAGAGAAAAACACTCGCACAAATTGACATCAACAAGATGACAGACCCACCACCAAAAGGATGACGGAGCAAACTCACATCGTCTACTACCACCAAAAGGATGATAGAGAAAAAGACTCGCACAATCTGGCATCAATGAGATGACAGACCCATTAATGAAAGGACGACAAAGCGAACTCACACCGGCTACTACCACAAAAGGATTATAGAGCAAAACACTTGCACAATCTGACATTAGTAAGATGACAGACCCAACACTAAAAGGATGACGAAGCAAACTCACACCGGCTACTACCACCAAAAGGATGATAGAGAAAAAGACTCGCACAATCTGGGATAAACAAGATGACAGACCTACCACCAAAAGGATGATGGAGCGAATTCACACATCGACTACTTCCACCAAAAGGATGATAAAGCAAACACTCGCATAATCTAGAATCAACAAGATGACAGACCCACCACCAAAAGTATGATGAAGCAAACTCACACCGGTTACTACCACTAAAAGGATGATAGAGCAAACACTCGTGCAATTTGACATCAACAAGATGACAGACCCACCACCAAAAGGATGATGAAGCAAACTCACACCGGTTACTACCATTAAAAGGATGATAGAGCAAACACTCGTGCAATTTGACATCAACAAGATGACAGACCCACCACTAAAAGGATGACGGAGTAAACTCACACCGGCTACTCCTAGTAAAAGGATGATAGAGAAAAACACTCGCACAATCTGGCATCACCGAGATGATAGACTCACCACCAAAAGGATGACAGAGCAAACTCACACCGGCTACTACCACTAAAATGATGATAGAGAAACACTCGCGCAATATGGCATCAACAAGATGACAGACCCACCACAAAAAGGATGATGGGGCAAACTCACACCAGCTACTACCACAAAAAGGATGGTAGAGCAATCCCTCACACAATCTCACATAAAAAAGATGATAGACCCACCACCAAGAGGATGACGGAGCTAACTCACACCAACTACTTCCCCCAAAAGGATGATAGAGAAAAAAGTCGCACAATCTGACATCAACAAGATGACAGACCCACCACCAAAAGGATGATGAAGCGAACTCACACCGGTTACTACCACCAAAACGATGAAAGAGCAAACACTCGCGCAATTTGACATCAACAAGATGACAGACCCACAACCAAAAGGATGACGGAGCAAACTCACACCGGTTACTATCACCAAAAGTATGATAGAGAAAAACACTTGCACAAATTGACATCAACAAGATGACAGAACCACCACCAAAAGGATGACGGAGCAAACTCACATCGGCTACTACCACCAAAAGGATGATAGAGAAAAAGACTCGCACAATCTGGCATCAACGAGATGACAGACCCACCAACAAAAGGACGACAGAGCAAACTCACACCGGCTACTACCACAAAAGGGTTATAGAGCAAAACACTTGCACAATATGACATTAGCAAGATGACAGACCCAACACTAAAAGGATGACGAAGCAAACTCAAACCGGCTACTACCACCAAAAGGATGATAGAGAAAAAGACTCGCACAATCTGGGATAAACAAGATGACAGACCTACCACCAAAAGGATGATGGAGCGAATTCACACATCGACTACTTCCACCAAAAGGATGATAAAGCAAACACTCGCATAATCTAGAATCAACAAGATGACAGACCCACCACCAAAAGTATGATGAAGCAAACTCACACCGGTTACTACCACTAAAAGGATGATAGAGCAAACACTCGTGCAATTTGACATCAACAAGATGACAGACCCACCACCAAAAGGATGATGAAGCAAACTCACACCGGTTACTACCATTAAAAGGATGATAGAGCAAACACTCGTGCAATTTGACATCAACAAGATGACAGACCCACCACTAAAAGGATGACGGAGTAAACTCACACCGGCTACTCCTAGTAAAAGGATGATAGAGAAAAACACTCGCACAATCTGGCATCACCGAGATGATAGACTCACCACCAAAAGGATGACAGAGCAAACTCACACCGGCTACTACCACTAAAATGATGATAGAGAAACACTCGCGCAATATGGCATCAACAAGATGACAGACCCACCACAAAAAGGATGATGGGGCAAACTCACACCAGCTACTACCACAAAAAGGATGGTAGAGCAATCCCTCACACAATCTCACATAAAAAAGATGATAGACCCACCACCAAGAGGATGACGGAGCTAACTCACACCAACTACTTCCCCCAAAAGGATGATAGAGAAAAAAGTCGCACAATCTGACATCAACAAGATGACAGACCCACCACCAAAAGGATGATGAAGCGAACTCACACCGGTTACTACCACCAAAACGATGAAAGAGCAAACACTCGCGCAATTTGACATCAACAAGATGACAGACCCACAACCAAAAGGATGACGGAGCAAACTCACACCGGTTACTATCACCAAAAGTATGATAGAGAAAAACACTTGCACAAATTGACATCAACAAGATGACAGAACCACCACCAAAAGGATGACGGAGCAAACTCACATCGGCTACTACCACCAAAAGGATGATAGAGAAAAAGACTCGCACAATCTGGCATCAACGAGATGACAGACCCACCAACAAAAGGACGACAGAGCAAACTCACACCGGCTACTACCACAAAAGGGTTATAGAGCAAAACACTTGCACAATATGACATTAGCAAGATGACAGACCCAACACTAAAAGGATGACGAAGCAAACTCAAACCGGCTACTACCACCAAAAGGATGATAGAGAAAAAGACTCGCACAATCTGGGATAAACAAGATGACAGACCTACCACCAAAAGGATGATGGAGCGAATTCACACATCGACTACTTCCACCAAAAGGATGATAAAGCAAACACTCGCATAATCTAGAATCAACAAGATGACAGACCCACCACCAAAAGTATGATGAAGCAAACTCACACCGGTTACTACCACTAAAAGGATGATAGAGCAAACACTCGTGCAATTTGACATCAACAAGATGACAGACCCACCACCAAAAGGATGATGAAGCAAACTCACACCGGTTACTACCATTAAAAGGATGATAGAGCAAACACTCGTGCAATTTGACATCAACAAGATGACAGACCCACCACTAAAAGGATGACGGAGTAAACTCACACCGGCTACTCCTAGTAAAAGGATGATAGAGAAAAACACTCGCACAATCTGGCATCACCGAGATGATAGACTCACCACCAAAAGGATGACAGAGCAAACTCACACCGGCTACTACCACTAAAATGATGATAGAGAAACACTCGCGCAATATGGCATCAACAAGATGACAGACCCACCACAAAAAGGATGATGGGGCAAACTCACACCAGCTACTACCACAAAAAGGATGGTAGAGCAATCCCTCACACAATCTCACATAAAAAAGATGATAGACCCACCACCAAGAGGATGACGGAGCTAACTCACACCAACTACTTCCCCCAAAAGGATGATAGAGAAAAAAGTCGCACAATCTGACATCAACAAGATGACAGACCCACCACCAAAAGGATGATGAAGCGAACTCACACCGGTTACTACCACCAAAACGATGAAAGAGCAAACACTCGCGCAATTTGACATCAACAAGATGACAGACCCACAACCAAAAGGATGACGGAGCAAACTCACACCGGTTACTATCACCAAAAGTATGATAGAGAAAAACACTTGCACAAATTGACATCAACAAGATGACAGAACCACCACCAAAAGGATGACGGAGCAAACTCACATCGGCTACTACCACCAAAAGGATGATAGAGAAAAAGACTCGCACAATCTGGCATCAACGAGATGACAGACCCACCAACAAAAGGACGACAGAGCAAACTCACACCGGCTACTACCACAAAAGGGTTATAGAGCAAAACACTTGCACAATATGACATTAGCAAGATGACAGACCCAACACTAAAAGGATGACGAAGCAAACTCAAACCGGCTACTACCACCAAAAGGATGATAGAGAAAAAGACTCGCACAATCTGGGATAAACAAGATGACAGACCCACCACCGAAAGGATGATGGAGCGAATTCACACATCGACTACTTCCACAAACAGGATGATATAGCAAACACTCTCATAATCTGGACTCAACAAGATGACAGACCCACCACCAAAAGGATGACGGAGCAAACTCACACCGGTTACTACCACTAAAAGGATGATAGAGCAAACACTCGTGCAATTTGACATCAACAAGATGAAAGACCCACAACTAAAAGGATGACAGAGCAAACTCACACCGGCTACTCCCAGTAAAAGGATGATACAGAAAAACACTCGCACAATTTGGCGACACCGAGATGATAGACTCACCACCAAAAGGATGACAGAGCAAACTCACGCCGGCTACTACCACTAAAAGGATGATAGAGAAAAACACTCGCGCAATATGGCATCAACAAGATGACAGACCCACCACAAAAAGGATGATGGGGCAAGCTCACACCCGCTACTACCACAAAAAGGATGATAGAGCAATCCCTCACACAATCTCACATAAAAAAGATGACACACCCACCACCAAAAGAATGACGGAGCTAACTCACACCAGCTACTTCCCCCAAAAGGATGATAGAGAAAACAGTCGCACAATATGACATCAACAAGATGACAGACACACCACCAAAAGGATGATGAAGCGAACTCACACCGGTTACTACCACCAAAACGATAAAAGAGCAAACACTCGCGCAATTTGACATCAACAAGATGACATACCCACAACCAAAAGGATGACAGAGCAAACTCACACCGGTTACTATCACCAAAAGTATGACAGAGAAAAACACTCGCACAAATTGACATCAACAAGATGACAGACCCACCACCAAAAGGATGACGGAGCAAACTCACACCGGCTACTCCCAATAAAAGGATGATACAGAAAAACACTCGCACAATTTGGCATCACCGAGATGATAGACTCACCACCAAAAGGATGACAGAGCAAACTCACACCGGCTACTACCACTAAAAGGATGATAGAGAAAAACACTCGCGCAATTTGGCATCAACAAGATGACAGACCCACCACAAAAAGGATGATGGGGCAAGCTCACACCCGCTACTACCACAAAAAGGATGATAGAGCAATCCCTCACACAATCTCACATAAATAAGATGACAGACCCACCACCAAAAGGATGACGGAGCTAACTCACACCAACTACTTCCCCCAAAAGGATGATAGAAAAAACAGTCGCACAATATGACATCAACAAGATGACAGACACACCACCAAAAGGTTGATGAAGCAAACTCACACCGGTTACTACCACCAAAACGATAAAAGAGCAAACACTCGCGCAATTTGACATCAACAAGATGAGAGACCCACAACCAAAAGGATGACGGAGCAAACTCACACCGGTTACTATCACCAAAAGCATGATAGAGAAAAACACTCGCACAAATTGACATCAGCAAGATGACAGACCCACCACCAAAAGGATGACGGAGCAAACTCACATCGTCTACTACCACCAAAAGGATGATAGAGAAAAAGACTCGCACAATCTGGCATCAATGAGATGACAGACCCATTAATGAAAGGACGACAAAGCGAACTCACACCAGCTACTACCACAAAAGGATTATAGAGCAAAACACTTGCACAATCTGACATTAGTAAGATGACAGACCCAACACTAAAAGGATGAAGAAGCAAACTCACACCGGCTACTACCACCAAAAGGATGATAGAGAAAAAGACTCGCACAATCTGGGATAAACAAGATGACAGACCTACCACCAAAAGGATGATGGAGCGAATTCACACATCGACTACTTCCACCAAAAGGATGATAAAGCAAACACTCGCATAATCTAGAATCAACAAGATGACAGACCCACCACCAAAAGTATGATGAAGCAAACTCACACCGGTTACTACCACTAAAAGGATGATAGAGCAAACACTCGTGCAATTTGACATCAACAAGATGACAGACCCACCACCAAAAGGATGATGAAGCAAACTCACACCGGTTACTACCATTAAAAGGATGATAGAGCAAACACTCGTGCAATTTGACATCAACAAGATGACAGACCCACCACTAAAAGGATGACGGAGTAAACTCACACCGGCTACTCCTAGTAAAAGGATGATAGAGAAAAACACTCGCACAATCTGGCATCACCGAGATGATAGACTCACCACCAAAAGGATGACAGAGCAAACTCACACCGGCTACTACCACTAAAATGATGATAGAGAAACACTCGCGCAATATGGCATCAACAAGATGACAGACCCACCACAAAAAGGATGATGGGGCAAACTCACACCAGCTACTACCACAAAAAGGATGGTAGAGCAATCCCTCACACAATCTCACATAAAAAAGATGATAGACCCACCACCAAGAGGATGACGGAGCTAACTCACACCAACTACTTCCCCCAAAAGGATGATAGAGAAAAAAGTCGCACAATCTGACATCAACAAGATGACAGACCCACCACCAAAAGGATGATGAAGCGAACTCACACCGGTTACTACCACCAAAACGATGAAAGAGCAAACACTCGCGCAATTTGACATCAACAAGATGACAGACCCACAACCAAAAGGATGACGGAGCAAACTCACACCGGTTACTATCACCAAAAGTATGATAGAGAAAAACACTTGCACAAATTGACATCAACAAGATGACAGAACCACCACCAAAAGGATGACGGAGCAAACTCACATCGGCTACTACCACCAAAAGGATGATAGAGAAAAAGACTCGCACAATCTGGCATCAACGAGATGACAGACCCACCAACAAAAGGACGACAGAGCAAACTCACACCGGCTACTACCACAAAAGGGTTATAGAGCAAAACACTTGCACAATATGACATTAGCAAGATGACAGACCCAACACTAAAAGGATGACGAAGCAAACTCACACCGGCTACTACCACCAAAAGGATGATAGAGAAAAAGACTCGCACAATCTGGGATAAACAAGATGACAGACCCACCACCGAAAGGATGATGGAGCGAATTCACACATCGACTACTTCCACAAACAGGATGATATAGCAAACACTCTCATAATCTGGACTCAACAAGATGACAGACCCACCACCAAAAGGATGACGGAGCAAACTCACACCGGTTACTACCACTAAAAGGATGATAGAGCAAACACTCGTGCAATTTGACATCAACAAGATGAAAGACCCACAACTAAAAGGATGACAGAGCAAACTCACACCGGCTACTCCCAGTAAAAGGATGATACAGAAAAACACTCGCACAATTTGGCGACACCGAGATGATAGACTCACCACCAAAAGGATGACAGAGCAAACTCACGCCGGCTACTACCACTAAAAGGATGATAGAGAAAAACACTCGCGCAATATGGCATCAACAAGATGACAGACCCACCACAAAAAGGATGATGGGGCAAGCTCACACCCGCTACTACCACAAAAAGGATGATAGAGCAATCCCTCACACAATCTCACATAAAAAAGATGACAGACCCACCACCAAAAGAATGACGGAGCTAACTCACACCAGCTACTTCCCCCAAAAGGATGATAGAGAAAACAGTCGCACAATATGACATCAACAAGATGACAGACACACCACCAAAAGGATGATGAAGCGAACTCACACCGGTTACTACCACCAAAACGATAAAAGAGCAAACACTCGCGCAATTTGACATCAACAAGATGACATACCCACAACCAAAAGGATGACAGAGCAAACTCACACCGGTTACTATCACCAAAAGTATGACAGAGAAAAACACTCGCACAAATTGACATCAACAAGATGACAGACCCACCACCAAAAGGATGACGGAGCAAACTCACACCGGCTACTCCCAATAAAAGGATGATACAGAAAAACACTCGCACAATTTGGCATCACCGAGATGATAGACTCACCACCAAAAGGATGACAGAGCAAACTCACACCGGCTACTACCACTAAAAGGATGATAGAGAAAAACACTCGCGCAATTTGGCATCAACAAGATGACAGACCCACCACAAAAAGGATGATGGGGCAAGCTCACACCCGCTACTACCACAAAAAGGATGATAGAGCAATCCCTCACACAATCTCACATAAATAAGATGACAGACCCACCACCAAAAGGATGACGGAGCTAACTCACACCAACTACTTCCCCCAAAAGGATGATAGAAAAAACAGTCGCACAATATGACATCAACAAGATGACAGACACACCACCAAAAGGTTGATGAAGCGAACTCACACCGGTTACTACCACCAAAACGATAAAAGAGCAAACACTCGCGCAATTTGACATCAACAAGATGAGAGACCCACAACCAAAAGGATGACGGAGCAAACTCACACCGGTTACTATCACCAAAAGCATGATAGAGAAAAACACTCGCACAAATTGACATCAGCAAGATGACAGACCCACCACCAAAAGGATGACGGAGCAAACTCACATCGTCTACTACCACCAAAAGGATGATAGAGAAAAAGACTCGCACAATCTGGCATCAATGAGATGACAGACCCATTAATGAAAGGACGACAAAGCGAACTCACACCAGCTACTACCACAAAAGGATTATAGAGCAAAACACTTGCACAATCTGACATTAGTAAGATGACAGACCCAACACTAAAAGGATGAAGAAGCAAACTCACACCGGCTACTACCACCAAAAGGATGATAGAGAAAAAGACTCGCACAATCTGGGATAAACAAGATGACAGACCTACCACCAAAAGGATGATGGAGCGAATTCACACATCGACTACTTCCACCAAAAGGATGATAAAGCAAACACTCGCATAATCTGGAATCAACAAGATGACAGACCCACCACCAAAAGTATGATGAAGCAAACTCACACCGGTTACCACCACTAAAAGGATGATAGAGCAAACACTCGTGCAATTTGACATCAACAAGATGACAGACCCACCACCAAAAGGATGATGAAGCAAACTCACACCGGTTACTACCATTAAAAGGATGATAGAGCAAACACTCGTGCAATTTGACATCAACAAGATGACAGACCCACCACTAAAAGGATGACGGAGTAAACTCACACCGGCTACTCCTAGTAAAAGGATGATAGAGAAAAACACTCGCACAATCTGGCATCACCGAGATGATAGACTCATCACCAAAAGGATGACAGAGCAAACTCACATCGGCTACTACCACTAAAATGATGATAGAGAAACACTCGCGCAATATGGCATCAACAAGATGACAGACCCACCACAAAAAGGATGATGGGGCAAACTCACACCAGCTACTACCACAAAAAGGATGGTAGAGCAATCCCTCACACAATCTCACATAAAAAAGATGATAGACCCACCACCAAGAGGATGACGGAGCTAACTCACACCAACTACTTCCCCCAAAAGGATGATAGCGAAAAAAGTCGCACAATCTGACATCAACAAGATGACAGACCCACCACCAAAAGGATGATGAAGCGAACTCACACCGGTTACTACCACCAAAACGATGAAAGAGCAAACACTCGCGCAATTTGACATCAACAAGATGACAGACCCACAACCAAAAGGATGACGGAGCAAACTCACACCGGTTACTATCACCAAAAGTATGATAGAGAAAAACACTTGCACAAATTGACATCAACAAGATGACAGAACCACCACCAAAAGGATGACGGAGCAAACTCACATCGGCTACTACCACCAAAAGGATGATAGAGAAAAAGACTCGCACAATCTGGCATCAACGAGATGACAGACCCACCAACGGAAGGACGGCAGAGCAAACTCACACCGGCTACTACCACAAAAGGGTTATAGAGCAAAACACTTGCACAATATGACATTAGCAAGATGACAGACCCAACACTAAAAGGATGACAAAGCAAACTCACACCGGCTACTACCACCAAAAGGATGATAGAGAAAAAGACTCGCACAATCTGGGATAAACAAGATGACAGACCCACCACCGAAAGGATGATGGAGCGAATTCACACATCGACTACTTCCACAAAAAGGATGATATAGCAAACACTCTCATAATCTGGACTCAACAAGATGACAGACCCACCACCAAAAGGATGATGAAGCAAACTCACACCGGTTACTACCACTAAAAGGATGATAGAGCAAACACTCGTGCAATTTGAAATCAACAAGATGACAGACCCACCATTAAAAGGATGACGAAGCAAACTCACACCGGCTACTCCCAGTAAAAGGATGATACAGAAAAACACTCGCACAATTTGGCGACACCGAGATGATAGACTCACCACCAAAAGGATGACAGAGCAAACTCACGCCGGCTACTACCACTAAAAGGATGATAGAGAAAAACACTCGCGCAATATGGCATCAACAAGATGACAGACCCACCACAAAAAGGATGATGGGGCAAGCTCACACCCGCTACTACCACAAAAAGGATGATAGAGCAATCCCTCACACAATCTCACATAAAAAAGATGACAGACCCACCACCAAAAGGATGACGGAGCTAACTCACACCAGCTACTTCCCCCAAAAGGATGATAGAGAAAACAGTCGCACAATATGACATCAACAAGATGACAGACACACCACCAAAAGGATGATGAAGCGAACTCACACCGGTTACTACCACCAAAACGATAAAAGAGCAAACACTCGCGCAATTTGACATCAACAAGATGACAGACCCACAACCAAAAGGATGACAGAGCAAACTCACACCGGTTACTATCACCAAAAGTATGACAGAGAAAAACACTCGCACAAATTGACATCAACAAGATGACAGACCCACCACCAAAAGGATGACGGAGCAAACTCACACCGGCTACTCCCAGTAAAAGGATGATACAGAAAAACACTCGCACAATTTGGCATCACCGAGATGATAGACTCACCACCAAAAGGATGACAGAGCAAACTCACACCGGCTACTACCACTAAAAGGATGATAGAGAAAAACACTCGCGCAATTTGGCATCAACAAGATGACAGACCCACCACAAAAAGGATGATGGGGCAAGCTCACACCCGCTACTACCACAAAAAGGATGATAGAGCAATCCCTCACACAATCTCACATAAATAAGATGACAGACCCACCACCAAAAGGATGACGGAGCTAACTCACACCAGCTACTTCCCCCAAAAGGATGATAGAAAAAACAGTCGCACAATATGACATCAACAAGATGACAGACACACCACCAAAAGGTTGATGAAGCGAACTCACACCGGTTACTACCACCAAAACGATAAAAGAGCAAACACTCGCGCAATTTGACATCAACAAGATGACAGACCCACAACCAAAAGGATGACGGAGCAAACTCACACCGGTTACTATCACCAAAAGTATGACAGAGAAAAACACTCGCACAAATTGACATCAACAAGATGACAGACCCACCACCAAAAGGATGACGGAGCAAACTCACATCGTCTACTACCACCAAAAGGATGATAGAGAAAAAGACTCGCACAATTTGGCATCAATGAGATGACAGACCCATTAATGAAAGGACGACAAAGCGAACTCACACCGGCTACTACCACAAAAGGATTATAGAGCAAAACACTTGCACAATCTGACATTAGTAAGATGACAGACCCAACACTAAAAGGATGACGAAGCAAACTCACACCGGCTACTACCACCAAAAGGATGATAGAGAAAAAGACTCGCACAATCTGGGATAAACAAGATGACAGACCTACCACCAAAAGGATGATGGAGCGAATTCACACATCGACTACTTCCACCAAAAGGATGATAAAGCAAACACTCGCATAATCTGGAATCAACAAGATGACAGACCCACCACCAAAAGTATGATGAAGCAAACTCACACCGGTTACTACCACTAAAAGGATGATAGAGCAAACACTCGTGCAATTTGACATCAACAAGATGACAGACCCACCACCAAAAGGATGATGAAGCAAACTCACACCGGTTACTACCATTAAAAGGATGATAGAGCAAACACTCGTGCAATTTGACATCAACAAGATGACAGACCCACCACTAAAAGGATGACGGAGTAAACTCACACCGGCTACTCCTAGTAAAAGGATGATAGAGAAAAACACTCGCACAATCTGGCATCACCGAGATGATAGACTCATCACCAAAAGGATGACAGAGCAAACTCACATCGGCTACTACCACTAAAATGATGATAGAGAAACACTCGCGCAATATGGCATCAACAAGATGACAGACCCACCACAAAAAGGATGATGGGGCAAACTCACACCAGCTACTACCACAAAAAGGATGGTAGAGCAATCCCTCACACAATCTCACATAAAAAAGATGATAGACCCACCACCAAGAGGATGACGGAGCTAACTCACACCAACTACTTCCCCCAAAAGGATGATAGAGAAAAAAGTCGCACAATCTGACATCAACAAGATGACAGACCCACCACCAAAAGGATGATGAAGCGAACTCACACCGGTTACTACCACCAAAACGATGAAAGAGCAAACACTCGCGCAATTTGACATCAACAAGATGACAGACCCACAACCAAAAGGATGACGGAGCAAACTCACACCGGTTACTATCACCAAAAGTATGATAGAGAAAAACACTTGCACAAATTGACATCAACAAGATGACAGAACCACCACATAAAGGATGACGGAGCAAACTCACATCGGCTACTACCACCAAAAGGATGATAGAGAAAAAGACTCGCACAATCTGGCATCAACGAGATGACAGACCCACCAACGGAAGGACGGCAGAGCAAACTCACACCGGCTACTACCACAAAAGGGTTATAGAGCAAAACACTTGCACAATATGACATTAGCAAGATGACAGACCCAACACTAAAAGGATGACGAAGCAAACTCACACCGGCTACTACCACCAAAAGGATGATAGAGAAAAAGACTCGCACAATCTGGGATAAACAAGATGACAGACCCACCACCGAAAGGATGATGGAGCGAATTCACACATCGACTACTTCCACAAAAAGGATGATATAGCAAACACTCTCATAATCTGGACTCAACAAGATGACAGACCCACCACCAAAAGGATGATGAAGCAAACTCACACCGGTTACTACCACTAAAAGGATGATAGAGCAAACACTCGTGCAATTTGACATCAACAAGATGACAGACCCACCACTAAAAGGATGACGGAGCAAACTCACACCGGCTACTCCCAGTAAAAGGATGATACAGAAAAACACTCGCACAATTTGGCGACACCGAGATGATAGACTCACCACCAAAAGGATGACAGAGCAAACTCACGCCGGCTACTACCACTAAAAGGATGATAGAGAAAAACACTCGCGCAATATGGCATTAACAAGATGACAGACCCACCACAAAAAGGATGATGGGGCAAGCTCACACCCGCTACTACCACAAAAAGGATGATAGAGCAATCCCTCACACAATCTCACATAAAAAAGATGACAGACCCACCACCAAAAGGATGACGGAGCTAACTCACACCAGCTACTTCCCCCAAAAGGATGATAGAGAAAACAGTCGCACAATATGACATCAACAAGATGACAGACACACCACCAAAAGGATGATGAAGCGAACTCACACCGGTTACTACCACCAAAACGATAAAAGAGCAAACACTCGCGCAATTTGACATCAACAAGATGACAGACCCACAACCAAAAGGATGACAGAGCAAACTCACACCGGTTACTATCACCAAAAGTATGACAGAGAAAAACACTCGCACAAATTGACATCAACAAGATGACAGACCCACCACCAAAAGGATGACGGAGCAAACTCACACCGGCTACTCCCAGTAAAAGGATGATACAGAAAAACACTCGCACAATTTGGCATCACCGAGATGATAGACTCACCACCAAAAGGATGACAGAGCAAACTCACACCGGCTACTACCACTAAAAGGATGATAGAGAAAAACACTCGCGCAATTTGGCATCAACAAGATGACAGACCCACCACAAAAAGGATGATGGGGCAAGCTCACACCCGCTACTACCACAAAAAGGATGATAGAGCAATCCCTCACACAATCTCACATAAATAAGATGACAGACCCACCACCAAAAGGATGACGGAGCTAACTCACACCAGCTACTTCCCCCAAAAGGATGATAGAAAAAACAGTCGCACAATATGACATCAACAAGATGACAGACACACCACCAAAAGGTTGATGAAGCGAACTCACACCGGTTACTGCCACCAAAACGATAAAAGAGCAAACACTCGCGCAATTTGACATCAACAAGATGACAGACCCACAACCAAAAGGATGACGGAGCAAACTCACACCGGTTACTATCACCAAAAGTATGACAGAGAAAAACACTCGCACAAATTGACATCAACAAGATGACAGACCCACCACCAAAAGGATGACGGAGCAAACTCACATCGTCTACTACCACCAAAAGGATGATAGAGAAAAAGACTCGCACAATTTGGCATCAATGAGATGACAGACCCATTAATGAAAGGACGACAAAGCGAACTCACACCGGCTACTACCACAAAAGGATTATAGAGCAAAACACTTGCACAATCTGACATTAGTAAGATGACAGACCCAAGACTAAAAGGATGACGAAGCAAACTCACACCGGCTACTACCACCAAAAGGATGATAGAGAAAAAGACTCGCACAATCTGGCATCAACGAGTTGACAGACCCACCACCAAAAGGATGATGGAGCGAATTCACACATCAACTACTTCCACCAAAACGATGATAAAGCAAACACTCGCATAATCTGGAATCAACAAGATGACAGACCCACCACCAAAAGTATGATGAAGCAAACTCACACCGGTTACTACCACTAAAAGGATGATAGAGCAAACACTCGTGCAATTTGACATCAACAAGATGACAGACCCACCACCAAAAGGATGATGAAGCAAACTCACACCGGTTACTACCATTAAAAGGATGATAGAGCAAACACTCGTGCAATTTGACATCAACAAGATTACAGACCCACCACTAAAAGGATGACGGAGTAAACTCACACCGGCTACTCCTAGTAAAAGGATGATAGAGAAAAACACTCGCACAATCTGGCATCACCGAGATGATAGACTCACCACCAAAAGGATGACAGAGCAAACTCACACTGGCTACTACCACTAAAATGATGATAGAGAAACACTCGCGCAATATGGCATCAACAAGATGACAGACCCACCACAAAAAGGATGATGGGGCAAACTCACACCAGCTACTACCACAAAAAGGATGGTAGAGCAATCCCTCACACAATCTCACATAAAAAAGATGACAGGCCCACCACCAAGAGGATGACGGAGCTAACTCACACCAACTACTTCCCCCAAAAGGATGATAGAGAAAAAAGTCGCACAATCTGACATCAACAAGATGACAGACCCACCACCAAAAGGATGATGAAGCGAACTCACACCGGTTACTACCACCAAAACGATGAAAGAGCAAACACTCGCGCAATTTGACATCAACAAGATGACAGACCCACAACCAAAAGGATGACAGAGCAAACTCACACCGGTTACTATCACCAAAAGTATGATAGAGAAAAACACTTGCACAAATTGACATCAACAAGATGACAGAACCACCACCAAAAGGATGACGGAGCAAACTCACATCGGCTACTACCACCAAAAGGATGATAGAGAAAAAGACTCGCACAATCTGGCATCAACGAGATGACAGACCCACCAACGGAAGGACGGCAGAGCAAACTCACACCGGCTACTACCACAAAAGGGTTATAGAGCAAAACACTTGCACAATATGACATTAGCAAGATGACAGACCCAACACTAAAAGGATGACGAAGCAAACTCACACCGGCTACTACCACCAAAAGGATGATAGAGAAAAAGACTCGCACAATCTGGGATAAACAAGATGACAGACCCACCACCGAAAGGATGATGGAGCGAATTCACACATCGACTACTTCCACAAAAAGGATGATATAGCAAACACTCTCATAATCTGGACTCAACAAGATGACAGACCCACCACCAAAAGGATGATGAAGCAAACTCACACCGGTTACTACCACTAAAAGGATGATAGAGCAAACACTCGTGCAATTTGACATCAACAAGATGACAGACCCACCGCTAAAAGGATGACGGAGCAAACTCACACCGGCTACTCCCAGTAAAAGGATGATACAGAAAAACACTCGCACAATTTGGCGACACCGAGATGATAGACTCACCACCAAAAGGATGACAGAGCAAACTCACGCCGGCTACTACCACTAAAAGGATGATAGAGAAAAACACTCGCGCAATATGGCATCAACAAGATGACAGACCCACCACAAAAAGGATGATGGGGCAAGCTCACACCCGCTACTACCACAAAAAGGATGATAGAGCAATCCCTCACACAATCTCACATAAAAAAGATGACAGACCCACCACCAAAAGGATGACGGAGCTAACTCACACCAGCTACTTCCCCCAAAAGGATGATAGAGAAAACAGTCGCACAATATGACATCAACAAGATGACAGACACACCACCAAAAGGATGATGAAGCGAACTCACACTGGTTACTACCACGAAAACGATAAAAGAGCAAACACTCGCGCAATTTGACATCAACAAGATGACAGACCCACAACCAAAAGGATGACAGAGCAAACTCACACCGGTTACTATCACCAAAAGTATGACAGAGAAAAACACTCGCACAAATTGACATCAACAAGATGACAGACCCACCACCAAAAGGATGACGGAGCAAACTCACACCGGCTACTCCCAGTAAAAGGATGATACAGAAAAACACTCGCACAATTTGGCATCACCGAGATGATAGACTCACCACCAAAAGGATGACAGAGCAAACTCACACCGGCTACTACCACTAAAAGGATGATAGAGAAAAACACTCGCGCAATTTGGCATCAACAAGATGACAGACCCACCACAAAAAGGATGATGGGGCAAGCTCACACCCGCTACTACCACAAAAAGGATGATAGAGCAATCCCTCACACAATCTCACATAAATAAGATGACATACCCACCACCAAAAGGATGACGGAGCTAACTCACACCAGCTACTTCCCCCAAAAGGATGATAGAAAAAACAGTCGCACAATATGACATCAACAAGATGACAGACACACCACCAAAAGGTTGATGAAGCGAACTCACACCGGTTACTGCCACCAAAACGATAAAAGAGCAAACACTCGCGCAATTTGACATCAACAAGATGACAGACCCACAACCAAAAGGATGACGGAGCAAACTCAGACCGGTTACTATCACCAAAAGTATGATAGAGAAAAACACTTGCACAAATTGACATCAACAAGATGACAGAACCACCAACAAAAGGATGACGGAGCAAACTCACATCGGCTACTACCACCAAAAGGATGATAGAGAAAAAGACTCGCACAATCTGGCATCAACGAGATGACAGACCCACCAACGGAAGGACGGCAGAGCAAACTCACACCGGCTACTACCACAAAAGGGTTATAGAGCCAAACACTTGCACAATATGACATTAGCAAGATGACAGACCCAACACTAAAAGGATGACGAAGCAAACTCACACCGGCTACTACCACCAAAAGGATGATAGAGAAAAAGACTCGCACAATCTGGGATAAACAAGATGACAGACCCACCACCGAAAGGATGATGGAGCGAATTCACACATCGACTACTTCCACAAAAAGGATGATATAGCAAACACTCTCATAATCTAGACTCAACAAGATGACAGACCCACCACCAAAAGGATGATGAAGCAAACTCACACCGGTTACTACCACTAAAAGGATGATAGAGCAAACACTCGTGCAATTTGACATCAACAAGATGACAGACCCACCACCAAAAGGATGACGGAGCAAACTCACACCGGCTACTCCCAGTAAAAGGATGATACAGAAAAACACTCGCACAATTTGGCGACACCGAGATGATAGACTCACCACCAAAAGGATGACAGAGCAAACTCACGCCGGCTACTACCACTAAAAGGATGATAGAGAAAAACACTCGCGCAATATGGCATCAACAAGATGACAGACCCACCACAAAAAGGATGATGGGGCAAGCTCACACCCGCTACTACCACAAAAAGGATGATAGAGCAATCCCTCACACAATCTCACATAAATAAGATGACAGACCCACCACCAAAAGGATGACGGAGCTAACTCACACCAGCTACTTCCCCCAAAAGGATGATAGAAAAAACAGTCGCACAATATGACATCAACAAGATGACAGACACACCACCAAAAGGTTGATGAAGCGAACTCACACCGGTTACTACCACCAAAACGATAAAAGAGCAAACACTCGCGCAATTTGACATCAACAAGATGACAGACCCACAACCAAAAGGATGACGGAGCAAACTCACACCGGTTACTATCACCAAAAGTATGACAGAGAAAAACACTCGCACAAATTGACATCAACAAGATGACAGACCCACCACCAAAAGGATGACGGAGCAAACTCACATCGTCTACTACCACCAAAAGGATGATAGAGAAAAAGACTCGCACAATCTGGCATCAATGAGATGACAGACCCATTAATGAAAGGACGACAAAGCGAACTCACACCGGCTACTACCACAAAAGGATTATAGAGCAAAACACTTGCACAATCTGACATTAGTAAGATGACAGACCCAACACTAAAAGGATGACGAAGCAAACTCACAACAGCTACTACCACCAAAAGGATGATAGAGAAAAAGACTCGCACAATCTGGGATAAACAAGATGACAGACCTACCACCAAAAGGATGATGGAGCGAATTCACACATCGACTACTTCCACCAAAAGGATGATAAAGCAAACACTCGCATAATCTGGAATCAACAAGATGACAGACCCACCACCAAAAGTATGATGAAGCAAACTCACACCGGTTACTACCACTAAAAGGATGATAGAGCAAACACTCGTGCAATTTGACATCAACAAGATGACAGACCCACCACCAAAAGGATGATGAAGCAAACTCACACCGGTTACTACCATTAAAAGGATGATAGAGCAAACACTCGTGCAATTTGACATCAACAAGATGACAGACCCACCACTAAAAGGATGACGGAGTAAACTCACACCGGCTACTCCTAGTAAAAGGATGATAGAGAAAAACACTCGCACAATCTGGCATCACCGAGATGATAGACTCACCACCAAAAGGATGACAGAGCAAACTCACACTGCCTACTACCACTAAAATGATGATAGAGAAACACTCGCGCAATATGGCATCAACAAGATGACAGACCCACCACAAAAAGGATGATGGGGCAAACTCACACCAGCTACTACCACAAAAAGGATGGTAGAGCAATCCCTCACACAATCTCACATAAAAAAGATGACAGGCCCACCACAAAGAGGATGACGGAGCTAACTCACACCAACTACTTCCCCCAAAAGGATGATAGAGAAAAAAGTCGCACAATCTGACATCAACAAGATGACAGACCCACCACCAAAAGGATGATGAAGCGAACTCACACCGGTTACTACCACCAAAACGATGAAAGAGCAAACACTCGCGCAATTTGACATCAACAAGATGACAGACCCACAACCAAAAGGATGACGGAGCAAACTCACACCGGTTACTATCACCAAAAGTATGATAGAGAAAAACACTCGCACAAATTGACATCAACAAGATGACAGACCTACCACCAAAAGGATGACGGAGCAAACTCACATCGGTTATTACCACCAAAAGGATGATAGAGAAAAAGACTCGCACAATCTGGCATCAACGAGATGACAGACCCACCAACAAAAGGACGACAGAGCGAACTCACACCAGCTACTACCACAAAAGGATTATAGGTGCAAAACACTTGCACAATCTGACATTAGCAAGATGACAGACCCAACACTAAAAGGATAACGAAGCAAACTCACACCGGCTACTACCACCAAAAGGATGATAGAGAAAAAGACTCGCACAATCTGGCATCAACGAGATGACAGACTCACCAACGAAAGGACGACAGAGCGAACTCACACCAGCTACTACCATAAAAAGGATTATAGAGCAAAACACTCGCACAATCTGACATCAGCAAGATGACAGACCCACCACTAAAAGGATGACGAAGCAAACTCACAACGGCTACTACCACCAAAACGATGATAGAGAAGAAGACTCGCACAATCTGGCATAAACAAGATGACAGACCCACCACCTAAAGGATGATGGAGCGAATTCACACATCGACTACTACCACCAAAAGGATGATAAAGCAAACACTCGCATAATTTGGAATCAACAAGATAACAGACCCACCACCAAAAGGATGACGAAGCAAACTCACACCGGCTACTACCACTAAAAGGATGATAGAGCAAACACTCGTGCAATTTGACATCAACAAGATGACAGACCCACCAGTAAAAGGATGACAGAGCAAACTCACACCGGCTACTCCCACTAAAAGGATGATAGAGAAAAACACTGGCACAATCTGGCAGCACCGAGATGATAGACTCACTACAAAAAGCATGACAGAGCAAACTCACACCGGCTACTACCACTAAAAGGATGAGAGAGAAAAACACACGCGCAATCTCACATAAAAAAGATGACAGACCCACCACCAAAAGGATGACGGAGCTAACTCACATCAGCTACTTCCTCCAAAAGGATGATAGAGAAAACAGTCGCACAATCTGACATCAACAAGATGACAGACCCACCACCAAAAGGATGACAGAGCTAACTCACACCAGCTACTACCACCAAAACGATGAAAGAGCAAACACTCGCGCAATTTGACATCAACAAGATGACAAACCGACCAACAAAAGGATGATGAAGCAAACTAACACCGGTTACTACCACCAAAACGATGACGGAGCAAACTCACACCGGCTACTATCACCAAAAGTATGATAGAGAAAAACACTCGCACAAATTGACATCAACAAGATGACAGACCCACCACCAAAAGGATGACGGAGCAAACTCACATCGGCTACTACCACCAAAAGGATGATAGAGAAAAAGACTCGCACAATCTGGCATCAACGAGATGACAGACCCACCAACGAAAGGACGACAGAGCGAACTCACACCGGCTACTACCACAAAAGGATTATAGAGCAAAACACTTGCACAATATGACATTAGCAAGATGACAGACCCAACATTAAAAGAATGACGAATCAAACTCACACCGGCTACTACCACCAAAAGGATGATAGAGAAAAAGACTCGCACAATCTGGGATAAACAAGATGACAGACCCACCACCAAAAGGATGATGGAGCGAATTCACACATCGACTACTTCCACCAAAAGGATGATAAAGCAAACACTCGCATAATTTGGAATTACCAAGATGACAGACCCACCACCAAAAGGATGATGAAGCAAACTCACACCGGTTACTACCACGAAAAGGATGATAGAGCAAGCACTCGTGCAATTTGACATCAACAAGATGACAGACCCACCACCAAAAGGATGATGAAGCAAACTAACACCGGTTACTACCACTAAAAGGATGATAGAGCAAACACTTGTGCAATTTGATATCAACAAGATGACAGACCCACCACTAAAAGGATGATAGAGCAAACTCACACCAGCTACTCCCAGTAAAAGAATGATAGAGAAAAACACTCGCACAATCTGGCATCACCGAGATGATAGACTCACCACCAAAAGGATGACAGAGAAAACTCACACCGGCTACTACCACTAAAAGGATGAGAGAGAAAAACACTCGCGCAATATGGCATTAACAAGATGACAGACGCACCACAAAAAGGATGATGGGGCAAACTCACACCCGCTACTACCATAAAAAGGATAATAGAGCAATCCCTCACACAATCTCACATAAAAAAGATGACAGACCCACCACCAAAAGGATGACGGAGCTAACTCACATCGGCTACTTCCCCCAAAAGGATGATAGAGAAAACAGGCGCACAATCTGACATCAACAAGATGACAGACCCACCACCAAAAGGATGATGAAGCGAACTCACACCGGTTACTACCACCAAAACGATGAAAGAGCAAACACTCGCGCAATTTGACATCAACAAGATGACAGACCCAAACCCAAAAGGATGACGGAGCAAACTCACACCGGTTACTATCACCAAAAGTATGATAGAGAAAAACACTCGCACAAATTGACATACACAAGATGACAGACCCACCACCAAAAGGATGTTGGAGCCAACTCAAATCGGCTACTACCACCAAAAGGATGATAGAGAAAAATACTCGCACAATCTGGCATCAACGATATGACAGACCCACCAACGAAAGGACGATAGAGCGAACTCACACCGGCTACTACCACAAAAGGATTATAGAGCAAGACACTTGCACAATCTGACATTAGCAAGATGACAGACCCAACACTAAAAGGATGACGAAGCAAACTCACACCGGCTACTACTACCAAAAAGATGATAGAGAAAAAGACTCGTACAATCTGGGATAAACAACATGACAGACCCACCACCAAAAGGATGATGGAGCGAATTCACACATCGACTACTTCCACCAAAAGGTAATAAAGCAAACACTCGCATAATCTGGAATCAACAAGATTACAGACCCACCACCAAAAGGATGACGGAGCAAACTCACACCGATAACTACCACTAAAAGGATGATAGAGCAAACACTCGTGCAATTTGACATCAACAAGATGACAGACCCACCACTAAAAGGAAGACGGAGCAAACTCACACCGGCTACTCCCAGTAAAAGGATGATATAGAAAAACACTCGTACAATCTGGCATCACCGAGATGATAGACTCACCACCAAAAGGATGACAGAGCAAACTCACACCGGCTACTACCACTAAAAGGATGATAGAGAAAAACACTCGCGCAATATGGCATCAACAAGATGACAGACCCACCACAAAAAGGATGATGGGGCAAGCTGACACCAGCTACTACCATAAAAAGGATGATAGAGCAATCCCTCACACAATCTCACATAAAAAAGATGACAGACCCACCACCAAAAGGATGACGGAGTTAACTCACACCAGCTACTTCCCCCAAAAGGATGATAGAGAAAACAGTCGCACAATATGACATCAACAAGATGACAGACACACCACCAAAAGGATGATGAAGCAAACTCACACCGATTACTACCACCAAAACGATAAAAGTGCAAACACTCGCGCAATTTGACATCAACAAGATGACAGACCCACAACCAAAAGGATGACGGAGCAAACTCACACCGGTTACTATCACCAAAAGTATGATAGAGAAAAACACTCGCACAAATTGACATCAACAAGATGACAGACCCACCACAAAAAGGATGACGGAGCAAACTCACATCGGCTACTACCACCAAAAGGATGATAGAGAAAAAGACTTGCACAATCTGGCATCAACGAGATGACAAACCCACCAACCAAAGGACGACAGAGCGAACTCACACCGGCTACTACCACAAAAGGATTATAGAGAAAAACACTTGCACAATCTGACATTAGCAAGATGACAGACCCAACACTAAAAGGATGACGAAGGAAACTCAAACCGGCTACTACCATCAAAAGGATGATAGAGAAAAAGACTCACACAATCTGGGATAAACAAGATGACAGACCCACCACCAAAAGGATGATGGAGCGAATTCACACATCGACTACTTCCACCAAAAGGATGATAAAGCAAACACTCGCATAATCTGGAATTACTAAGATGACAGACCCACTACCAAAAGGATGATGAAGCAAACTCACACCGGTTACTACCACGAAAAGGATGATAGAGCAAGCACTCCTGCAATTTGACATCAACAAGATGGCAGACCCACCACCAAAAGGATGATGAAGCAAACTAACACCGGTTACTACCACTAAAAGGATGATAGAGCAAATACTTGTGCAATTTGACATCAACAAGATGACAGACCCACCACTAAAAGGATGATAGAGCAAACTCACACCGGCTACTCCCAGTAAAAGGATGATAGAGAAAAACACTCGCACAATCTGGCATCACCGAGATGATAGACTCACCACCAAAAGGATGACAGAGAAAACTCACACCGGCTACTATAACTAAAAGGATGAGAGAGAAAAACACTCGCGCAATATGGCATTAACAAGATGACAGACGCACCACAAAAAGGATGATGGGGCAAACTCACACCCGCTACTACCATAAAAAGGATAATAGAGCAATCCCTCACACAATCTCACATAAAAAAGATGACAGACCCACCACCAAAAGGATGACGGAGCTAACTCACATCAGCTACTTCCCCCAAAAGGATGATAGAGAAAACAGTCGCACAATCTGACATCAACAAGATGACAGACCCACCACCAAAAGGATGATGAAGCGAAGTCACACCGGTTACTACCACCAAAACGATGAAAGAGCAAACACTCGCGCAATTTGACATCAACAAGATGACAGACCCAAACCCAAAAGGATGACGGAGCAAACTCACACCAATTACTATCACCAAAAGTATGATAGAGAAAAACACTCGCACAAATTGACATACACAAGATGACAGACCCACCACCAAAAGGATGTTGGAACCAACTCACATCGGCTACTACCACCAAAAGGATGATAGAGAAAAAGACTCGCACAATCTGGTATCAACGAGATGACAGACCCACCAACGAAAGGACGATAGAGCGAACTCACACCGGCTACTACCACAAAAGGATTATAGAGCAAGACACTTGCACAATCTGACATTAGCAAGATGACAGACCCAACACTAAAAGGATGACGAAGCAAACTCACACCGGCTACTACTACCAAAAAGATGATAGAGAAAAAGACTCGTACAATCTGGGATAAACAAGATGACAGACCGACCACCAAAAGGATGATGGAGCGAATTCACACATCGACTACTTCCACCAAAAGGATGATAAAGCAAACACTAGCATAATCAAGAATCAACAAGATGACAGACCCACCACCAAAAGGATGTCGGAGCAAACTCACACCGGTTACTACCGCTAAAAGGATGATAGAGCAAACACTCGTGCAATTTGACATCAACAAGATGACAGACCCACCACTAAAAGGATGACTGAGCAAACTCACACCGGCTACTCCCAGTAAAAGGATGATATAGAAAAACACTCGCACAATCTGGCATCCCCGAGATGATAGACTCACCACCAAAAGGATGACAGAGCAAACTCTCATCGGCTACTACCACTAAAAGGATGATAGAGAAAAACACTCGCGCAATATAGCATCAACAAGATGACAGACCCACCACAAAAATGATGATGGGGCAAACTCACACCCGCTACTACCACCAAAAGGACGATAGACCAATCCCTCACACAATCTCACATAAAAAAGATGACAGACCCACCACCAAAAGGGTGACGGAGCTAACTCACACGAGCTACTTCCCCCAAAAGGATGATAGAGAAAATAGTCGCACAATCTGATATCAACAAGATGACAGACCCACCACCAAAAGGATGATGATGCGAACTCACACCGGTTACTACCACCAAAACGATAAAAGTGCAAACACTCGCGCAATTTGACATCAACAAGATGACAGACCCACAACCAAAAGGATGACGGAGCAAACTCACACCGGTTACTATCACCAAAAGTATGATAGAGAAAAACACTCGCACAAATTGACGTCAACAAGATGACAGACCCACCACAAAAAGGATGACGGAGCAAACTCACATCGGCTACTACCACCAAAAGGATGAGAGAGAAAAAGACTCGCACAATCTGGCATCAACGAGATGACAGACCCACCATAGAAATGACGATAGAGGGAACTCACATCGGCTACTACCACAAAAGGATTATAGAGCAAAACACTTGCACAATCTGACATTAGCAAGACGACAGACCCAACACTAAGAGGATGACGAAGCAAACTCACACCGGCTACTACCACCAAAAGGATGATAGAGAAAAATACTCGCACAATCTGGCATAAACAAGATGATAGACCCACCACCAAAAGGATGATGGAGCGAATTCACATATCGACTACTACCACCAAAAGGATGATAAAGCAAACACTCGCATAATCTGGAATCAACAAGATGACAGACCCATCACCAAAAGGATGATGAAGCAAACTCACACCAGTTACTACCACTAAAAGGATGATAGAGCAAACACTCGTGCAATTTGACATCAATAAGATGACAGACCCACCACTAAAAGGATGACGGAGGAAACTCACACCGGTTACTCCCACTAAAAGGATGATAGAGAAAAACACTCGCACAATCTGGCATCACCGAGATGATAGACTCACCACCAAAAGGATGACAGAGCAAACTCACACCGGCTACTACCATTAAAAGGATGATAGAGAAAAACACTCGCGCAATATGGCATCAACAAGATGACAGACCTACCACAAAAAGGACGATGGGGGAAACTCACACCCGCTACTACCACCAAAAGGATGATAGAGCAATCCCTCACACAATCTCACATAAAAAAGATGACAAACTCACCACCAAAAGGATGACGGAACTAACTCACACCAGCTACTTCCCCCAAAAGGATGATAGAGAAAACAGTCGCATAATTTGACATCAAGAAGATGACAGACCCACCACTAAAAGGATGACGGAGCAAACTCACACCGGCTACTATCACCAAAAGTATGATAGAGAAAAACACTCGCAAAAATTGACATCAAAAAGATGACAGACCCACCACCAAAAGGATGATGGAGCAAACTCACATCGGCTACTACCACCAAAAGAATGATAGAGAAAAAGACTCGCACAATCTGGCATCAACGAGATGACAGACCCACCACCAAAAGGACGACAGAGCGAACTCACACCGGCTACTACCACAAAAGGATTATAGAGCAAAACACTTGCACAATCTGACATTAGCAAGACGACAGACCCAACACTAAAAGGATGACGAAGCAAACTCACACCGGCTACTACCACCAAAAGGATGATAGAGAAAAAGACTCGCACAATCTGGCATAAACAAGATGACAGACCCACCACCAAAAGGATGATGGAGCGAATTCACATATCGACTACTACCACCAAAAGGATGATAAAGCAAACACTCGCATAATCTAGAATCAACAAGATGACAGACCCATCACCAAAAGGATGATGAAGCAAACTCACACCGGTTACTACCACTAAAAGGATGATAGAGCAAACACTCGTGCAATTTGACATCAACAAGATGACAGACCCACCACCAAAAGCATGATGAAGCAAACTCACACCGGTTACTACCACTAAAAGGATGATAAAGCAAACACTCGTGCAATTTGACATCAACAAGATGACAGACCCACCACTAATAGGATGACGGAGGAAACTCACACCGGTTACTCCCACTAAAAGAATGATAGAGAAAAACACTCGCACAATCTGGCATCACCGAGATGATAGAATCACCACCAAAAGGATGACAAAGCAAACTCACACCGGATACTACCATTAAAAGGAAGATAGAGAAAAACACTCGCGCAATATGGGATCAACAAGATGACAGACCTACCACAAAAAGGATGATGGGGCAAACTCACACCCGCTACTACCACCAAAAGGATGATAGAGCAATCCCTCACACAAACTCACATAAAAAAGATGACAAACCCACCACCAAAAGGATGACGAAACTAACTCACACCAGCTACTTCCCCCAAAAGGATGATAGGGAAAACAGTCGCACAATTTGACATCAACAAGATGACAGACCCACCACCAAAAGGATGACGGAGCAAACTCACACCGGCTACTATCACCAAAAGTATGATAGAGAAAAACACTCGCAAAAATTGACATCAACAAGATGACAGACCCACCACCAAAAGGATGATGGAGCAAACTCACATCGGCTACTACCACCAAAACAATGATAGAGAAAAAGACTCGCACAATCTGGCATCAACGAGATGACAGACCCACCAACAAAAGGACGATAGAGCGAACTCACACCGGCTACTACCACAAAAGGATTATAGAGCAAAACACTTGCACAATCTGACATTAGCAAGATGAGAGACCCACCACTAAAAGGATGACGAAGCAAACTCACACCGGCTACTACCACCAAAAGGATGATAGAGAAAAAGACTCGCACAATCTGGAATAAACAAGATGACAGACCCAGCGCCAAAAGGATGATGGAGCGAATTCACACATCGACTACTACCACAAAAAGGATGATAAAGCAAACACTCGCATAATCTGGCATCAAAAAGATGACAGACCCACCACCAAAAGGATGATGAAGCAAACTGACACCGGTTACTACCACCAAAAGGATGATAGAGCAAACACTCGCGCAATTTGACATCAACAAGATGACAGACCCACCACAAAAAGGATGACGGAGCTAACTCACACCAGCTACTTCCCCCAAAAGGATGATAGAGAAAACAGTCGCACAATCTGACATCAACAAGATGACAGACCCACCACCAAAAGGATGATGAAGCGAACTTACACTAGTTAATACCACCAAAACGATAATAGAGCAAACACTCGCGCAATTTGACATCAACAAGATGACAGATCCACTACCAAAAGGATGACGGGGCAAACTCACACCGGCTACTATCACCAAAAGTATGATAGAGAAAAACACTCGCACAAATTGACATTAACAAGATGACAGACCCACCACGAAAAGGATGACGGAGCAAACTCACATCGACTACTACCACCAAAAGGATGATAGAGAAAAAGACTCGCACAATTTGGCATCAACAAGATGACATACCCACCACCAAAAGGAAGACAGAGCAAACTCACATCGGCTACTACCACAAAAGGTTTATAGAGCAAAACACTTGCACAATCTGACATTAGCAAGATGAGAGACCCACCACCAAAAGGATGATGGAGCAAACTCACATCGGCTACTACCACCAAAAGGATGATAGAGAAAAAGACTCGCACAATCTGGCATCAACGAGATGACAGACCCACCAACAAAAGGACGACAGAGCGAACTCACACCGGCTACTACCACAAAAGGATTATAGAGCAAAACACTTGCACAATCTGACATTAGCAAGATGAGAGACCCACCACTAAAAGGATGACGAAGCAAACTCACACCGGCTACTACCACCAAAAGGATGATAGAGAAAAAGACTCGCACAATCTGGCATAAACAAGATGACAGACCCACCACCAAAAGGATGATGGAGCGAATTCATACATCGACTACTATAACCAAAAGGATGATAAAGCAAACACTCGCATAATCTGGCATCAACAAGATGACCGACCCACCAGCAAAAGGATGATGAAGTAAACTCACACCGGTTACTACCACTAAAAGGATGATAGAGCAAACACTCACACAATTTGACATCAACAAGATGACAGACCCACCACTAAAAGGATGACGGAGCAAACTCACACCGGCTACTCCCACTAAAAGGATGATAGAGAAAAACACTCGCACAATATGGCGTCACCGGGATGATAGACTCACCACCAAAAGGATGACATAGCAAACTCACACCGGCTACTACCACTAAAAGGATGACAGAGAAAAACTCTCGCGCAATATGGCATCAACACAACGACAGACCCACCACAAAAAGGATGATGGGGAGAACTCACACCCGCTACTACCACCAAAAGGATAATAGAGCAATCCCTCACACAATCTCACATAAAAAAGATGACAGACCCACCACCAAAAGGATGACAGAGCTAACTCACACCAGCTACTTCCCCCAAAAGGATGATAGAGAAAACAGTCGCACAATCTGACATCAACAACATGACAGACCCACCACCAAAAGGATGATGAAGCGAACTTACACTAGTTAATACCACCAAAACGATAATAGAGCAAACACTCGCGCAATTTGACATCAACAAGATGACAGACCCACTACCAAAAGGATGACAGGGCAAACTCACACCGGCTACTATCACCAAAAGTATGATAGAGAAAAACACTCGCACAAATTGACATTAACAAGATGACAGACCCACCACGAAAAAGATGACGGAGCAAACTCACATCGACTACTACCACCAAAAGGATGATAGAGAAAAAGACTCGCACAATCTGGCATCAAGGAGATGACATAACCACCACCAAAAGGACGACAGAGCAAACTCACACCGGCTACTACCACAAAAGGATTATAGAGCAAAACACTTGCACAATCTGACATTAGCAAGATGAGAGACCCACCACTAAAAGGATGACGAAGCAAACTCACACCGGCTACTACCACCAAAAGGATGATAGAGAAAAAGACTCGCACAATCTGGCATAAACAAGATGACAGACCCACCACCAAAAGGATGATGGAGCGAATTCATACATCGACTACTACAACCAAAAGGATGATAAAGCAAACACTCGCATAATCTGGCATCAACAAGATGACCGACCCACCAGTAAAAGAATGATGAAGTAAACTCACACCGGTTACTACCACTAAAAGGATGATAGAGCAAACACTCACACAATTTGACATCAACAAGATGACAAACCCACCACTAAAACGATGACGGAGCAAACTCACACCGGCTACTCCCACTAAAAGGATGATAGAGAAAAACACTCGCACAATATGGAGTCACCGGGATGATAAACTCACCACCAAAAGGATGACAGAGCAAACTCACACCGGCTACTACCACTAAAAGGATGATAGAGAAAAACTCTCGCGCAATATGGCATCAACACAACGACAGACCCACCACAAAAAGGATGATGGAACGAACTCACACCCGCTACTACCACCAAAAGGATGATAGAGCAATCCCTCACACAATCTCACATAAAAAAGATGACAGACCCACCACAAAAAGGATGACAGAGCTAACTCACACCAGCTACTTCCCCCAAAAGGATGATAGAGAAAACAGTCGCACAATCTGACATCAACAAGATGACAGACCCACCACCAAAAGGATGATGAAGCGAACTTACACTAGTTAATACCACCAAAACGATAATAGAGCAAACACTCGTGCAATTTGACATCAACAAGATGACAGACCCACTACCAAAAGGATGACGGGGCAAACTCACACCGGCAACACTCGCACAAATTGACATTAACAAGATGACAGACCCACCACGAAAAGGATGACGGAGCAAACTCACATCGACTACTACCACCAAAAGGATGATAGAGAAAAAGACTCGCACAATCTGGCATCAACGAGATAACATACCCACCACCAAAAGGACGACAGAGCAAACTCACACCGGCTACTACCACAAAAGGATTATAGAGCAAAACACTTGCACAATCTGACATTAGCAAGATGAATGACCCACCACTAAAAGGATGACGACATAAACTCACACCGGCTACTACCACCAAAAGGATGATAGAGAAAAAAGACTCGCACAATCATGCATAAACAAGATGACAGACCCACCACCAAAAGGATGATGAAGCGAATTCACACATCGACGACTACCACCAAAAGGATGATAAAGCAAACACTCGCATAATCTGGCATCAACAAGATGACAGATCCACCACCAAAAGGATGATGAAGCAATCTCACACCGGCTACTACCACTAAAAGGATGATAGAGAAAAACACTCGCGCAATATGGCATCAACAAGATGACAGACCCACCACTAAAAGGATGACGGAGCAAACTCACACCGGCTACTCCCAGTAAACGGATGATAGAGAAAAACACTCGCACAATCTGGCATCACCGAGATGATAGACTCACCACCAAAAGGATGACAGAGCAATCTCACACCGGCTACTACCACTAAAAGGATGATAGAGAAAAACACTCGCGCAATATGGCATCAACAAGATGACAGACCCACCACAAAAAGGATGATGGGGTAAACTCACACCCGCTACTACCACCAAAAGGATGATAGAGCAATCCCTCACACAATCTCACATAAAAAAGATGACAGACCTACCACAAAAAGGATGATGGGGGAAACTCACACCTGCTACTAACACCAAAAGGATGATAGAGCAATCCCTCACACAATCTCACATAAAAAAGATGACAAACCCACCACTAAAAGGATGACGGAACTAACTCACACCAGCTACTTCCCCCAAAAGGATGATAGAGAAAACAGTCGCACAATTTGACATCAACAAGATGACATACCCACCACCAAAAGGATGACGGAGCAAACTCACACCGGCTACTATCACCAAAAGTATGATAGAGAAAAACACTCGCAAAAATTGACATCAATAAGATGACAGACCCACCACCAAAAGGATGATGGAGCAAACTCACATCGGCTACTGCCACCAAAAGGATGATAGAGAAAAAGACTCGCACAATCTGGCATCAACGAGATGACAGACCCACCACCAAAAGGACGACAGAGCGAACTCACACCGGCTACTACCACAAAAGGATTATAGAGCAAAACACTTGCACAATCTGACATTAGCAAGACGACAAACCCAACACTAAAAGGATGACGAAGCAAACTCACACCGGCTACTACCACCAAAAGGATGATAGAGAAAAAGACTCGCACAATCTGGCATAAACAAGATGACAGACCCACCACCAAAAGGATGATGGAGCGAATTCACATATCGACTACTACCACCAAAAGTATGATAAAGCAAACACTCGCATAATCTAGAATCAAAAAGATGACAGACCCATCACCAAAAGGATGATGAAGCAAACTCACACCGGTTACTACCACTAAAAGGATGATAGAGCAAACACTCGTGCAATTTGACATCAACAAGATGACAGACCCACCACCAAAAGGATGATGAAGCAAACTCACACCGGTTACTACCACTAAAAGGATAATAGAGCAAACACTCGTGCAATTTGACATTAACAAGATGACAGACCCACCACTAATAGGATGACGGAGGAAACTCACACCGGTTACTCCCACTAAAAGGATGACAGAGCAAACACTCGCGCAATATGGCATCAACAAGATGACAGACCTACCACAAAAAGGATGATGCGGCAACTCACACCCGCTACTACCACCAAAAGGATGATAGAGCAATCCCTCACACAATCTCACATAAAAAGATGACAAACCCACCACCAAAAGGATGACGAAACTAACTCACACCAGCTACTTCCCCCAAAAGGATGATAGAGAAAACAGTCGCACAATTTGACATCAACAAGATGACAGACCCACCACCAAAAGGATGATGGAGCAAACTCACACCGGCTACTGTCAAAAAAAAGTATGATAGAGAAAAACACTCGCAAAAATTAACATCAACAAGATGACAGACCCACCACCAAAAAGATGATGGAGCAAACTCACATCGGCTACTACCACCAAAAGGATGATAGAGAAAAAGACTCGCACAATCTGGCATCAACGAGATGACAGACCCACCACCAAAAGGACGACAGAGCAAACTCACACCGGCTACTACCACAAAAGGATTATAGAGCAAAACACTTGCACAATCTGACATTAGCAAGACGACAAACCCAACACTAAAAGGATGACGAAGCAAACTCGCACCGGCTACTACCACCAAAAGGATGATAGAGAAAAAGACTCGCACAATCTGGCATAAACAAGATGACAGACCCACCACCAAAAGGATGATGGAGTGAATTCATACATCGACTACTACAACCAAAAGGATGATAAAGCAAACACTCGCATAATCTGGCATCAACAAGATGACCGACCCACCAGCAAAAGGATGATGAAGTAAACTCACACCGGTTACTACGACTAAAAGGATGATAGAGCAAACACTCACATAATTTGACATCAACAAGATGACAGACCTACCACTAAAAGGATGACGGAGCAAACTCACACCGGCTACTACCACTAAAAGGATGATAGAGACAGACTCACGGCAAAATGGCATCAACACAACGACAGACCCACCACAAAAAGGATGATGGGGCGAACTCACACCCGCTACTACCACCAAAAGGATGATAGAGCAATCCCTCACACAATCTCACATAAAAAAGATGACAGACCCACCACCAAAAGGATGACAGAGCTAACTCACACCAGCTACTTCCCCCAAAAGGCTGATAGAGAAAACAGTCGCACAATCTAACATCAACAAGATGACAAACCCACCACCAAAAGGATGATGAAGCGAACTTACACTGGTTAATACCACCAAAACGATAATAGAGCAAACACTCGCGCAATTTGACATCAACAAGATGACAGACCCACTACCAAAAGGATGACGGGGCAAACTCACACCGGCTACTATCACCAAAAGTATGATAGAGAAAAACACTCGCACAAATTGACATTAACAAGATGACAGACCCACCACGAAAAGGGTGACGGAGCAAACTCACATCGACTACTACCACCAAAAGGATGATAGAGAAAAATACTCGCACAATCTGGCATCAACGAGATGACATACCCACCACCAAAAGGACGACAGAGCAAACTCACACCGGCTACTACCACAAAAGGATTATAGAGCAAAACACTTGCACAATCTGACATTAGCAAGATGAATGACCCACCACTAAAAGGATCACGACGTAAACTCACACCGGCTACTACCACCAAAAGGATGATAGAGAAAAAAGACTCGCACAATCATGCATAAACAAGATGACAGACCCACCACCAAAAGGATGATGAAGCGAATTCACACATCAACGACTACCACCAAAAGGATGATAAAGCAAACACTCGCATAATCTGGCATCAACAAGATGACAGATCCACCACCAAAAGGATGATGAAGCAATCTCACACTGGCTACAACCACTAAAAGGATGATAGAGAAAAACACTCGCACAATCTGGCATCACCGAGATGATAGACTCACCACCAAAAGGATGACAGAGCAATCTCACACCGGCTACTACCACTAAAAGGATGATAGAGAAAAACACTCGCGCAATATGGCATCAACAAGATGACAGACCCACCACAAAAAGGATGATGGGGTAAACTCACACCCGCTACTACCACCAAAAGGATGATAGAGCAATCCCTCACACAATCTCACATAAAAAAGATGACAAACCCACGACCAAAAGGATGACGGAGCTAACTCACACTAGCTACTTCCCCCAAAAGGATGATAGAGAAAACAGTCGCACAATCTGACATCAACAAGATAACAGACCCACCACCAAAAGGATGACGGAGCAAACTCACACCGGCTACTATCACCAAAAGTATGATAGAGAAAAACACTCGCACAAATTGACATCAAAAAGATTACAGATCCACCACCAAAAGGATGATGGAGCAAACTCACATCGGCTACTACCACCAAAAGGATGATAGAGAAAAAGACTCGTACAATCTGGCATCAACAAGATGACATACCTACCACCAAAAGGACGACAGAGCAAACTCACACCGGCTACTACCACAAAAGGATTATAGAGCAAAACACTTGCACAATTTGACATTAGCAAGATGACAGACCCACCACTAAAAGGATGAGGAAGCAAACTCACACCGGCTACTACCACCAAAAGGATGATAGAGAAAAAGACTCGCACAATCATGCATAAACAAGATGACAGACCCACCCCAAAAAGGATGATGGAGCGAATTCACACATCGACTACTACAACCAAAAGGATGATAAAGCAAACGCTCGCATAATCTGGCATCAACAAGATGCCAGATCCACCACCAAAAGGATGATGAAGCAAACTCGCACTGGTTACTACCTCTAAAAGTATGATAGAGCAAACACTCGTGCAATTTGACATCAACAAGATGACAGACCCACCACAAAAAGGATGACGGAGCAAACTCACACCGGCTACTCCCAGTAAAAGGATGATAGAGAAAAACACTCGCACAATCTGGCATCACCGAGATGATAGACTCACCACCAAAAGGATGACAGAGAAATCTCACACCGGCTACTACCACTAAAAGGATGATAGAGAAAAACACTCGCGCAATATGGCATCAACAAGATGACAGACCCACCACAAAAAGGATGATGGGGCAAACTCACACCCGCTACTACCACCAAAAGGATGATAGAGAAATCCCTCACACAATATCACATAAAAAAGATGAGAAACCCACCACCAAAAGGATGACGGCGCTAACTCACACCAGCTACTTCCCCCAAAAGGATGATAGAGAAAACAGTCACACAATCTGACATCAACAAGATGACAGACCCACCACCAAAAGGATGATGAAGCGAACTCACACCGGTTACTACCACCAAAACGATGATAGAGCAAACACTCGCGCAATTTGACATCAACAAGATGACAGACCCACCACTAAAAGGATGATGGAGCAAACTCACACCGGCTACTATCACCAAAAGTAAGATAGAGAAAAACACTCGCACAAATTGACATCAACAAGATGACAGACCCACCACCAAAAGGATGATGGAGCAAACTCACATCGGCTACTACCACCAAAAGGATGATAGACAAAAAGACTCGCACAATCTGGCATCAACGAGATGACATGCCCACCACCAAAAGGACAACAAAGAAAATCACACTGGCTACTACCACAAAAGGATTATAGAGCAAAACACTTGCACAATCTGACATTAGCAAGATGACAGACCCATCACTAAAAGGATGATGAAGCAAACTCACACCGGCTACTACCACCAAAAGGATGATAGAGAAAAAGACTCGCACAATCATGCATAAACAAGATGACAGACCCACCCCCAAAAGGATGATGGAGCAAATTCACACATCGACTACTATAACCAAAAGGATGATAAAGCAAACACTCGCATAATCTGGCATCAACAAGATGACAGATCCACCACCAAAAGGATGATGAAACAAACTCACACTGGTTACTACCACTAAAAGGATGTTAGAGCAAACACTCGTGCAATTTGACATCAACAAGATGACAGACCCACCACAAAAAGGATGACGGAGCAAACTCACACCGGCTACTCCCAGTAAAAGGATGATAGAGAAAAACACTCGCACAATCTGGCATCACCGAGATGATAGACTCACCACCAAAAGGATGACAGAGAAATCTCACACCGGCTACTACCACTAAAAGGATGATAGAGAAAAACACTCGCGCAATATGGCATCAACAAGATGACAGACCCACCACATAAAGGATGATGGGGCAAACTCACACCCGCTACTACCACCAAAAGGATGATAGAGAAATCCCTCACACAATATCACATAAAAAAGATGAGAAACCCACCACCAAAAGGATGACGGAGCTAACTCACACCAGCTACTTCCCCCCAAAGGATGATAGAGAAAACAGTCGCACAATCTGACATCAACAAGAGGACAGACCCACCACCAAAAGGATGATGAAGCGAACTCACACCGGTTACTACCACCAAAACGATGATAGAGCAAACACTCGCGCAATTTGACATCAACAAGATGACAGACCCACCACCAAAAGGATGACGGAGCAAACTCACACCGGCTACTATCACCAAAAGTATGATAGAGAAAAACACTCGCACAAATTGACATCAACAAGATGACAGACCCACCACCAAAAGGATGATGGAGCAAACTCACATCGGCTACTACCACCAAAAGGATGATAGAGAAAAACAATCCCACAATCTGGCATCAACGAGATGACATCCCACCACCAAAAGGACGACAGAGCAAACTCACACCGGCTACTACCACAAAAGGACTATAGAGCAAAACACTTGCACAATCTGGCATTAGCAAGATGACAGACCCACCACTAAAAGGATGATGAAGCAAACTCACACCGGCTACTACCACCAAAAGGATGATAGAGAAAAAGACTCGCACAATCATGCATAAACAAGATGACAGACCCACCCCCAAAAGGATGATGGAGCGAATTCACACATCGACTACTACAACCAAAAGGATGATAAAGCAAACACTCGCATAATCTGGCATCAACAAGATGACAGATCCACCACCAAAAGGATGATGAAGCAAACTCACACTGGTTACTACCACTAAAAGGATGATAGAGCAAACACTCGTGCAATTTGACATCAACAAGATGACAGACCCACCACAAAAAGGATGACGGAGCAAACTCACACCGGCTACTCCCAGTAAAAGGATGATAGAGAAAAACACTCGTACAATATGGCATCACCGAGATGATAGACTCACCACCAAAAGGATGACAGAGAAATCTCACACCGGCTACTACCACTAAAAGGATGATAGAGAAAAACACTCGCGCAATATGGCATCAACAAGATGACAGACCCACCACAAAAAGGATGATGGGGCAAACTCACACCCGCTAATACCACCAAAAGGATGATAGAGAAATCCCTCACACAATCTCACATAAAAAAGATGAGAAACCCACCACCAAAAGGATGACGGAAGTAACTCACACCAGCTACTTCCCCCAAAAGGATGATAGAGAAAACAGTCGCACAATCTGACATCAACAAGATGACAGACCCACCACCAAAAGGATGATGAAGCGAACTCACACCGGTTACTACCACCAAAACGATGATAGAGCAAACACTCGCGCAATTTGACATCAACAAGATGACAAACCCACCACCAAAAGGATGACGGAGCAAACTCACACCGGCTACTATCACCAAAAGTATGATAGAGAAAAACACTCGCACAAATTGACATCAACAAGATGACAGACCCCCACCAAAAGGATGATGGAGCAAACTCACATCGGCTACTACCACCAAAAGGATGATAGAGAAAAAGACTCGCACAATCTGGCATCAACGAGATGACATCCCACCACCAAAAGGACGATAGAGCAAACTCACACCGGCTACTACCACAAAAGGATTATAGAGAAAAACACTTGCACAATCTGACATTAGCAAGATGACAGACCCACCATTAAAAGGATGATGAAGCAAACTCACACCGGCTACTACCACCAAAAGGATGATAGAGAAAAAGACTCGCACAATCATGCATAAACAAGATGACAGACCCACCCCCAAAAGGATGATGGAGCGAATTCACACATCGACTACTACAACCAAAAGGATGATAAAGCAAACACTCGCGTAATCTAGCATCAACAAGATGACAGATCCACCACCAAAAGGATGATGAAGTAAACTCGCACTGGTTACTACCACTAAAAGTATGATAGAGCAAACACTCGTGCAATTTGACATCAACAAGATGACAGACCCACCACAAAAAGGATGACGGAGCAAACTCACACCGGCTACTCCCAGTAAAAGGATGATAGAGAAAAACACTCGCACAATCTGGCATCACCGAGATGATAGACTCACCACCAAGAGGATGACAGAGAAATCTCACACCGGCTACTACCACTAAAAGGATGATAGAGAAAAACACTCGCGCAATATGGCATCAACAAGATGACAGACCCACCACAAAAAGGATGATGGGGCAAACTCACACCCGCTACTACCACCAAAAGGATGATAGAGAAGTCCCTCACACAATATCACATAAAAAAGATGAGAAACCCACCACCAAAAGGATTACGGAGCTAACTCACACCAGCTACTTTCCCCAAAAGGATGATAGAGAAAACAGTCGCACAATCTGACATCAACAAGAGGACAGACCCACCACCAAAAGGATGATGAAGCGAACTCACACCGGTTACTACCACCAAAACGATGATAGAGCAAACACTCGCGCAATTTGACATCAACAAGATGACAGACCCACCACCAAAAGGATGACGGAGCAAACTCACACCGGCTACTATCACCAAAAGTATGATAGAGAAAAACACTCGCACAAATTGACATCAACAAGATGACAGACCCACCACCAAAAGGATGATGGAGCAAACTCACATCGGCTACTACCACCAAAAGGATGATAGAGAAAAACAATCCCACAATCTGGCATCAACGAGATGACATCCCACCACCAAAAGGACGACAGAGCAAACTCACACCGGCTACTACCACAAAAGGACTATAGAGCAAAACACTTGCACAATCTGGCATTAGCAAGATGACAGACCCACCACTAAAAGGATGATGAAGCAAACTCACACCGGCTACTACCACCAAAAGGATGATAGAGAAAAAGACTCGCACAATCATGCATAAACAAGATGACAGACCCACCCCCAAAAGGATGATGGAGCGAATTCACACATCGACTACTACAACCAAAAGGATGATAAAGCAAACACTCGCATAATCTGGCATCAACAAGATGACAGATCCACCACCAAAAGGATGATGAAGCAAACTCACACTGGTTACTACCACTAAAAGGATGATAGAGCAAACACTCGTGCAATTTGACATCAACAAGATGACAGACCCACCACAAAAAGGATGACGGAGCAAACTCACACCGGCTACTCCCAGTAAAAGGATGATAGAGAAAAACACTCGTACAATATGGCATCACCGAGATGATAGACTCACCACCAAAAGGATGACAGAGAAATCTCACACCGGCTACTACCACTAAAAGGATGATAGAGAAAAACACTCGCGCAATATGGCATCAACAAGATGACAGACCCACCACAAAAAGGATGATGGGGCAAACTCACACCCGCTAATACCACCAAAAGGATGATAGAGAAATCCCTCACACAATCTCACATAAAAAAGATGAGAAACCCACCACCAAAAGGATGACGGAAGTAACTCACACCAGCTACTTCCCCCAAAAGGATGATAGAGAAAACAGTCGCACAATCTGACATCAACAAGATGACAGACCCACCACCAAAAGGATGATGAAGCGAACTCACACCGGTTACTACCACCAAAACGATGATAGAGCAAACACTCGCGCAATTTGACATCAACAAGATGACAAACCCACCACCAAAAGGATGACGGAGCAAACTCACACCGGCTACTATCACCAAAAGTATGATAGAGAAAAACACTCGCACAAATTGACATCAACAAGATGACAGACCCCCACCAAAAGGATGATGGAGCAAACTCACATCGGCTACTACCACCAAAAGGATGATAGAGAAAAAGACTCGCACAATCTGGCATCAACGAGATGACATCCCACCACCAAAAGGACGATAGAGCAAACTCACACCGGCTACTACCACAAAAGGATTATAGAGAAAAACACTTGCACAATCTGACATTAGCAAGATGACAGACCCACCATTAAAAGGATGATGAAGCAAACTCACACCGGCTACTACCACCAAAAGGATGATAGAGAAAAAGACTCGCACAATCATGCATAAACAAGATGACAGACCCACCCCCAAAAGGATGATGGAGCGAATTCACACATCGACTACTACAACCAAAAGGATGATAAAGCAAACACTCGCGTAATCTAGCATCAACAAGATGACAGATCCACCACCAAAAGGATGATGAAGTAAACTCGCACTGGTTACTACCACTAAAAGTATGATAGAGCAAACACTCGTGCAATTTGACATCAACAAGATGACAGACCCACCACAAAAAGGATGACGGAGCAAACTCACACCGGCTACTCCCAGTAAAAGGATGATAGAGAAAAACACTCGCACAATCTGGCATCACCGAGATGATAGACTCACCACCAAGAGGATGATAGAGAAATCTCACACCGGCTACTACCACTAAAAGGATGATAGAGAAAAACACTCGCGCAATATGGCATCAACAAGATGACAGACCCACCACAAAAAGGATGATGGGGCAAACTCACACCCGCTACTACCACCAAAAGGATGATAGAGAAGTCCCTCACACAATATCACATAAAAAAGATGAGAAACCCACCACCAAAAGGATTACGGAGCTAACTCACACCAGCTACTTTCCCCAAAAGGATGATAGAGAAAACAGTCGCACAATCTGACATCAACAAGAGGACAGACCCACCACCAAAAGGATGATGAAGCGAACTCACACCGGTTACTACCACCAAAACGATGATAGAGCAAACACTCGCGCAATTTGACATCAACAAGATGACAGACCCACCACCAAAAGGATGACGGAGCAAACTCACACCGGCTACTATCACCAAAAGTATGATAGAGAAAAACACTCGCACAAATTGACATCAACAAGATGACAGACCCACCACCAAAAGGATGATGGAGCAAACTCACATCGGCTACTACCACCAAAAGGATGATAGAGAAAAACAATCCCACAATCTGGCATCAACGAGATGACATCCCACCACCAAAAGGACGACAGAGCAAACTCACACCGGCTACTACCACAAAAGGACTATAGAGCAAAACACTTGCACAATCTGGCATTAGCAAGATGACAGACCCACCACTAAAAGGATGATGAAGCAAACTCACACCGGCTACTACCACCAAAAGGATGATAGAGAAAAAGACTCGCACAATCATGCATAAACAAGATGACAGACCCACCCCCAAAAGGATGATGGAGCGAATTCACACATCGACTACTACAACCAAAAGGATGATAAAGCAAACACTCGCATAATCTGGCATCAACAAGATGACAGATCCACCACCAAAAGGATGATGAAGCAAACTCACACTGGTTACTACCACTAAAAGGATGATAGAGCAAACACTCGTGCAATTTGACATCAACAAGATGACAGACCCACCACAAAAAGGATGACGGAGCAAACTCACACCGGCTACTCCCAGTAAAAGGATGATAGAGAAAAACACTCGTACAATATGGCATCACCGAGATGATAGACTCACCACCAAAAGGATGACAGAGAAATCTCACACCGGCTACTACCACTAAAAGGATGATAGAGAAAAACACTCGCGCAATATGGCATCAACAAGATGACAGACCCACCACAAAAAGGATGATGGGGCAAACTCACACCCGCTAATACCACCAAAAGGATGATAGAGAAATCCCTCACACAATCTCACATAAAAAAGATGAGAAACCCACCACTAAAAGGATGACGGAAGTAACTCACACCAGCTACTTCCTCCAAAAGGATGATAGAGAAAACAGTCGCACAATCTGACATCAACAAGATGACAGACCCACCACCAAAAGGATGATGAAGCGAACTCACACCGGTTACTACCACCAAAACGATGATAGAGCAAACACTCGCGCAATTTGACATCAACAAGATGACAAACCCACCACCAAAAGGATGACGGAGCAAACTCACACCGGCTACTATCACCAAAAGTATGATAGAGAAAAACACTCGCACAAATTGACATCAACAAGATGACAGACCCCCACCAAAAGGATGATGGAGCAAACTCACATCGGCTACTACCACCAAAAGGATGATAGCGAAAAAGACTCGCACAATCTGGCATCAACGAGATGACATCCCACCACCAAAAGGACGATAGAGCAAACTCACACCGGCTACTACCACAAAAGGATTATAGAGAAAAACACTTGCACAATCTGACATTAGCAAGATGACAGACCCACCATTAAAAGGATGATGAAGCAAACTCACACCGGCTACTACCACCAAAAGGATGATAGAGAAAAAGACTCGCACAATCATGCATAAACAAGATGACAGACCCACCCCCAAAAGGATGATGGAGCGAATTCACACATCGACTACTACAACCAAAAGGATGATAAAGCAAACACTCGCGTAATCTAGCATCAACAAGATGACAGATCCACCACCAAAAGGATGATGAAGTAAACTCGCACTGGTTACTACCACTAAAAGTATGATAGAGCAAACACTCGTGCAATTTGACATCAACAAGATGACAGACCCACCACAAAAAGGATGACGGAGCAAACTCACACCGGCTACTCCCAGTAAAAGGATGATAGAGAAAAACACTCGCACAATCTGGCATCACCGAGATGATAGACTCACCACCAAGAGGATGACAGAGAAATCTCACACCGGCTACTACCACTAAAAGGATGATAGAGAAAAACACTCGCGCAATATGGCATCAACAAGATGACAGACCCACCACAAAAAGGATGATGGGGCAAACTCACACCCGCTACTACCACCAAAAGGATGATAGAGAAGTCCCTCACACAATATCACATAAAAAAGATGAGAAACCCACCACCAAAAGGATTACGGAGCTAACTCACACCAGCTACTTTCCCCAAAAGGATGATAGAGAAAACAGTCGCACAATCTGACATCAACAAGAGGACAGACCCACCACCAAAAGGATGATGAAGCGAACTCACACCGGTTACTACCACCAAAACGATGATAGAGCAAACACTCGCGCAATTTGACATCAACAAGATGACAGACCCACCACCAAAAGGATGACGGAGCAAACTCACACCGGCTACTATCACCAAAAGTATGATAGAGAAAAACACTCGCACAAATTGACATCAACAAGATGACAGACCCACCACCAAAAGGATGATGGAGCAAACTCACATCGGCTACTACCACCAAAAGGATGATAGAGAAAAACAATCCCACAATCTGGCATCAACGAGATGACATCCCACCACCAAAAGGACGACAGAGCAAACTCACACCGGCTACTACCACAAAAGGACTATAGAGCAAAACACTTGCACAATCTGGCATTAGCAAGATGACAGACCCACCACTAAAAGGATGATGAAGCAAACTCACACCGGCTACTACCACCAAAAGGATGATAGAGAAAAAGACTCGCACAATCATGCATAAACAAGATGACAGACCCACCCCCAAAAGGATGATGGAGCGAATTCACACATCGACTACTACAACCAAAAGGATGATAAAGCAAACACTCGCATAATCTGGCATCAACAAGATGACAGATCCACCACCAAAAGGATGATGAAGCAAACTCACACTGGTTACTACCACTAAAAGGATGATAGAGCAAACACTCGTGCAATTTGACATCAACAAGATGACAGACCCACCACAAAAAGGATGACGGAGCAAACTCACACCGGCTACTCCCAGTAAAAGGATGATAGAGAAAAACACTCGTACAATATGGCATCACCGAGATGATAGACTCACCACCAAAAGGATGACAGAGAAATCTCACACCGGCTACTACCACTAAAAGGATGATAGAGAAAAACACTCGCGCAATATGGCATCAACAAGATGACAGACCCACCACAAAAAGGATGATGGGGCAAACTCACACCCGCTAATACCACCAAAAGGATGATAGAGAAATCCCTCACACAATCTCACATAAAAAAGATGAGAAACCCACCCCCAAAAGGATGATGGAGCTAACTCACACCAGCTACTTCCCCCAAAAGGATGATAGAGAAAACAGTCGCACAATCTGACATCAACAAGATGACAGACCCACCACCAAAAGGATGATGAAGCAAACTCACACCGGTTACTACCACCAAAACGATGATAGAGCAAACACTCGCGCAATTTGACATCAATAAGATGACAGACCCACCACCAAAAGGATGACGGAGCAAACTCACACCGGCTACTATCACCAAAAGTATGAGAGAGAAAAACACTCGCACAAATTGACATCAACAAGATGACAGACCCACCACCAAAAGGATGATGGAGCAAACTCACATCGGCTACTACCACCAAAAGGATGATAGAGAAAAAGACTAGCACAATCTGGCATCAACGAGATGACATACCCACCACCAAAAGGACGACAGAGCAAACTCACACCGGCTACTACCACAAAAGGATTATAGAGAAAAACACTTGCACAATCTGACATTAGCAAGATGACAGACCCACCAATAAAAGGATGATGAAGCAAACTCACACCGGCTACTACCACCAAAAGGATGATAGAGAAAAAGACTCGCACAATCATGCATAAACAAGATGAAAGACCCACCACCAAAAGGATGATGGAGCGAATTCACACATAGACTACTACAACCAAAAGAATGATAGAGCAAACACTCGCATAATCTGGCATCAACAAGATGACAGATCCACCACCAAAAGGATGATAAAGCAAACTCACACCGGTTACTACCACTAAAAGGATGATAGAGCAAACACTCGTGCAATCTGACATCAACAAGATGACAGACCCACCACAAAAAGGATGACGGAGCAAACTCACACCGGCTACTCCCAGTAAAAGGATGATAGAGAAAAACACTCGCACAATCTGGCATCACCGACATGATAGACTCACCACAAAAAGGATGACAGAGCAATCTCACACCGGCTACTACCACTAAAAGGATGATAGAGAAAAACACTCGCGCAATATGGCATCAACAAGATGACAGACCCACCACTAAAAGGATGACGGAGCAAACTCACACCGGCTACTCCCAGTAAAAGGATGATAGAGAAAAACACTCGCACAATCTGGCATCACCGAGATGATAGACTCACCACCAAAAGGATGACAGAGAAATCTCACACCGGCTACTACCACTAAAAGGATGATAGAGAAAAACACTCGCGCATTATGGCATCAACAAGATGACAGACCCACCACAAAAAGGATGATGGGGTAAACTCACACCCGATACTACCACCAAAAGGATGATAGAGCAATCCCGCACACAATCTCCCATAAAAAAGATGACAAACCCACAACCAAAAGGATGACGGAGCTAACTCACACCAGCTACCTCCCCCAAAAGGATGATAGAGAAAACAGTCGCACAATCTGACATCAACAAGATGACAGACCCACCACCAAAAGGATGATGAAGCAAACTCACACCGGTTACTACCACCAAAACGATGATAGCGCAAACACTCGCGCAATTTGACTTCAACAAGATGACAGACCCACCACCAAAAGGATGACGGAGCAAACTCACACAGGCTACTATCACCAAAAGTATGATAGAGAAAAACACTCGCACAATTTGACATCAACAAGATGATAGACCCACCACCAAAAGGATGATGGAGCATACTCACATCGGCTACTACCACCAAAAGGATGATAGAGAAAAAGACTCGCACAATCTGGAATCAACGAGATGACATACCCACCACCAAAAGGACGACAGAGCAAAATCACACCGGCTACTACCACAAAAGGATTATAGAGCAAAACACTTGCACAATCTGACACTAGCAAGATGACAGACCCATCACTAAAAGGATGACGAAGCAAACTCACACCGGCTACTACCACCAAAAGGATGATAGAGAAAAAGACTCGCACAATCATGCATAAACAAGATGACAGACCCACCACCAAAAGGATGATAGAGCGAATTCACACATCGACTACTACAACCAAAAGGATGATAAAGCAAACACTCGCATAATCTGGCATCAACAACATGACAGATCCACCACCAAAAGGATGATGAAGCAAACTCACACCGGCTACTACCACTAAAAGGATGATAGAGCAAACACTCGTGCAATTTGACATTAACAAAATGACAGACCCACCACAAAAAAGATGACGGAGCAAACTCACACCGGCTACTCCCAGTAAAAGGATGATAGAGAAAAACACTCGCACAATCTGGCATCACCGAGATGATAGACTCACCACCAAAAGGATGACAGAGCAATCTCACACCGGCTACTACCACTAAAAGGATGATAGAGAAAAACACTCGCGCAATATGGCATCAACAAGATGACAGACCCACCACAAAAAGGATGATGGGGCAAACTCACACCCTCTACTACCACCAAAAGGATGATAGAGAAGTCCCTCACACAATATCACATAAAAAAGATGAGAAACCCACCACCAAAAGGATTACGGAGCTAACTCACACCAGCTACTTCCCCCAAAAGGATGATAGAGAAAACAGTCGCACAATCTGACATCAACAAGAGGACAGACCCACCACCAAAAGGATGATGAAGCGAACTCACACCGGTTACTACCACCAAAACGATGATAGAGCAAACACTCGCGCAATTTGACATCAACAAGATGACAGACCCACCACCAAAAGGATGACGGAGCAAACTCACACCGGCTACTATCACCAAAAGTATGATAGAGAAAAATACTCGCACAAATTGACATCAACAAGATGACGGACCCACCACCAAAAGGATGATGGAGCAAACTCACATCGGCTACTACCACCAAAAGGATGATAGAGAAAAACAATCCCACAATCTGGCATCAACGAGATGACATCCCATCACCAAAAGGACGACAGAGCAAACTCACACCGGCTACTACCACAAAAGGACTATAGAGCAAAACACTTGCACAATCTGACATTAGCAAGATGACAGACCCACCACTAAAAGGATGATGAAGCAAACTCACACCGGTTACTACCACCAAAAGGATGATAGAGAAAAAGACTCGCACAATCATGCATAAACAAGATGACAGACCCACCCCCAAAAGGATGATGGAGCGAATTCACACATCGACTACTACAACCAAAAGGATGATAAAGCAAACACTCGCATAATCTGGCATCAACAAGATGACAGATCCACCACCAAAAGGATGATGAAGCAAACTCACACTGGTTACTACCACTAAAAGGATGATAGAGCAAACACTCGTGCAATTTGACATCAACAAGATGACAGACCCACCACAAAAAGGATGACGGAGCAAACTCACACCGGCTACTCCCAGTAAAAGGATGATAGAGAAAAACACTCGTACAATATGGCATCATCGAGATGATAGACTCACCACCAAAAGGATGACAGAGAAATCTCACACCGGCTACTACCACTAAAAGGATGATAGAGAAAAACACTCACGCAATATGGCATGAACAAGATGACAGACCCACCACAAAAAGGATGATGGGGCAAACTCACACCCGCTACTACCACCAAAAGGATGATAGAGAAATCCCTCACACAATCTCACATAAAAAAGATGAGAAACCCACCCCCAAAAGGATGATGGAGCTAACTCACACCAGCTACTTCCCCCAAAAGGATGATAGAGAAAACAGTCGCACAATCTGACATCAACAAGATGACAGACCCACCACCAAAAGGATGATGAAGCAAACTCACACCGGTTACTACCACCAAAACGATGATAGAGCAAACACTCGCGCAATTTGACATCAATAAGATGACAGACCCACCACCAAAAGGATGACGGAGCAAACTCACACCGGCTACTATCACCAAAAGTATGAGAGAGAAAAACACTCGCACAAATTGACATCAACAAGATGACAGACCCACCACCAAAAGGATGATGGAGCAAACTCACATCGGCTACTACCACCAAAAGGATGATAGAGAAAAAGACTAGCACAATCTGGCATCAACGAGATGACATACCCACCACCAAAAGGACGACAGAGCAAACTCACACCGGCTACTACCACAAAAGGATTATAGAGAAAAACACTTGCACAATCTGACATTAGCAAGATGACAGACCCACCAATAAAAGGATGATGAAGCAAACTCACACCGGCTACTACCACCAAAAGGATGATAGAGAAAAAGACTCGCACAATCATGCATAAACAAGATGAAAGACCCACCACCAAAAGGATGATGGAGCGAATTCACACATAGACTACTACAACCAAAAGAATGATAGAGCAAACACTCGCATAATCTGGCATCAACAAGATGACAGATCCACCACCAAAAGGATGATAAAGCAAACTCACACCGGTTACTACCACTAAAAGGATGATAGAGCAAACACTCGTGCAATCTGACATCAACAAGATGACAGACCCACCACAAAAAGGATGACGGAGCAAACTCACACCGGCTACTCCCAGTAAAAGGATGATAGAGAAAAACACTCGCACAATCTGGCATCACCGACATGATAGACTCACCACAAAAAGGATGACAGAGCAATCTCACACCGGCTACTACCACTAAAAGGATGATAGAGAAAAACACTCGCGCAATATGGCATCAACAAGATGACAGACCCACCACTAAAAGGATGACGGAGCAAACTCACACCGGCTACTCCCAGTAAAAGGATGATAGAGAAAAACACTCGCACAATCTGGCATCACCGAGATGATAGACTCACCACCAAAAGGATGACAGAGAAATCTCACACCGGCTACTACCACTAAAAGGATGATAGAGAAAAACACTCGCGCATTATGGCATCAACAAGATGACAGACCCACCACAAAAAGGATGATGGGGTAAACTCACACCCGCTACTACCACCAAAAGGATGATAGAGCAATCCCGCACACAATCTCCCATAAAAAAGATGACAAACCCACAACCAAAAGGATGACGGAGCTAACTCACACCAGCTACCTCCCCCAAAAGGATGATAGAGAAAACAGTCGCACAATCTGACATCAACAAGATGACAGACCCACCACCAAAAGGATGATGAAGCAAACTCACACCGGTTACTACCACCAAAACGATGATAGCGCAAACACTCGCGCAATTTGACTTCAACAAGATGACAGACCCACCACCAAAAGGATGACGGAGCAAACTCACACAGGCTACTATCACCAAAAGTATGATAGAGAAAAACACTCGCACAATTTGACATCAACAAGATGATAGACCCACCACCAAAAGGATGATGGAGCATACTCACATCGGCTACTACCACCAAAAGGATGATAGAGAAAAAGACTCGCACAATCTGGAATCAACGAGATGACATACCCACCACCAAAAGGACGACAGAGCAAAATCACACCGGCTACTACCACAAAAGGATTATAGAGCAAAACACTTGCACAATCTGACACTAGCAAGATGACAGACCCATCACTAAAAGGATGACGAAGCAAACTCACACCGGCTACTACCACCAAAAGGATGATAGAGAAAAAGACTCGCACAATCATGCATAAACAAGATGACAGACCCACCACCAAAAGGATGATAGAGCGAATTCACACATCGACTACTACAACCAAAAGGATGATAAAGCAAACACTCGCATAATCTGGCATCAACAACATGACAGATCCACCACCAAAAGGATGATGAAGCAAACTCACACCGGCTACTACCACTAAAAGGATGATAGAGCAAACACTCGTGCAATTTGACATTAACAAAATGACAGACCCACCACAAAAAAGATGACGGAGCAAACTCACACCGGCTACTCCCAGTAAAAGGATGATAGAGAAAAACACTCGCACAATCTGGCATCACCGAGATGATAGACTCACCACCAAAAGGATGACAGAGCAATCTCACACCGGCTACTACCACTAAAAGGATGATAGAGAAAAACACTCGCGCAATATGGCATCAACAAGATGACAGACCCACCATAAAAAGGATGATGGGGCAAACTCACACCCGCTACTACCACCAAAAGGATGATAGAGCAATCCCTCACACAATCTCACATAAAAAAGATGACAGACCCACCACCAAAAGGATGACGGAGCTAACTCACACCAGCTACTTCCCTCAAAAGGATGATAGAGAAAACAGTCGCACAATCTGACATCAACAAGATGACAGACCCACCACCAAAAGGATGATGAAGCGAACTCACACCGGTTACTACCACCAAAACGATGATAGAGCAAACACTCGCGCAATTTGACATCAACAAGATGACAGACCCACCACCAAAAGGATGACGGAGTAAACTCACACCGGCTACTATCACCAAAAGTATGATAGAGAAAAACACTCACACAAATTGACATTAACAAGATGACAGACCCACCACCAAAAGGATGACGGAGCAAACTCACATCGGCTACTACATACAAAAGGATGATAGAGAAAACAGTCGCACAATCTGACATCAACAAGATGACAGACCCACCACCAAAAGGATGATGAAGCAAACTCACACCGGTTACTACCACCAAAACAATGATAAAGCAAACACTCGCGCAATTTGACATCAACAAGATGACAGACCCACCACCAAAAGGATGACGAAGCAAACTCACACCGACTACTATCACCAAAAGTATGATAGAGAAAAACACTTGCACAAATTGACATCAACAAGATGACAGACCCACCACCAAAAGGATGATGGAGCAAACTCACATCGGCTACTACCACCAAAAGAATGATAGAGAAAAAGACTCGCTCAATCTGGCATCAACGAGATGACATACCCTCTACCAAAAGGACGACAGAGCGAACTCACACCGGCTACTACAACAAAAGGATTATAGAGCAAAACACTTGCACAATCTGACATTAGCAAGATGACAGACCCACCACTAAAAGGATGACGAAGCAAACTCACACCGGCTACTACCACCAAATGGATGATAGAGAAAAACACTCGCGCAATATGGCATCAACAAGATGACAGACCCACCACAAAAAGGATGATGCGGCGAACTCACACCGGCTACTACCACCAAAAGTATGATAGAGCAATCCCTCACACAATCTCACATCAAAAAGATGACAGACCCACCACCAAAAGGATGACGGAGCTAACTCACACCAGCTACTTCCCCCAAAAGGATGATAGAGAAAACCATCGCACAATCTGACATCAACAAGATGACAGACCCACCACCAAAAGGATGATGAAGCGAACTCACACAGGTTACTACCAACAAAACGATGATAGAGCAAACACTCGCGCAATTTGACATCAACAAGATGACAGACCCACCATCAAAAGGATGACAGAGCAAACTCACACCGGCTTCTATCACCAAAAGTATGATAGAGAAAAACACACGCACAAATTGACATCAACAAGATGACAGACCCATCACCCAAAGGATGACGGATCAAACTCACATCGGCTACTACCACCAAAAGGATGATAGAGAAAAAGACTCGCACTATCTGGCATCAACGAGATGACAGACCCTCCACCAAAAGGACGACAGAGCGAACTCACACCGGCTACTACCACAAAAGGATTATAGAGCAAAACACTTGCACAATCTGACATTAGCAAGATGACAGACCCACCAGTAAAAGGATGACGAAGCAAACTCACACCGGCTACTACCACCAAAAGGATGATAGAGAAAAAGACTCGCACAATCTGGCATAAACAAGATGACAGACCCACCACCAAAAGGATGATGGAGCGAATTCACACATCGACTACTAGCACCAAAAGGATGATAAAGCAAACACTCGCATAATCTGAAATCAACAAGATGACAGACCCACCACCAAAAGGATGATGAAGCAAACTCACACCGGTTACTAGCATTAAAAGGATGATAGAGCAAATACTCACGCAATTTGACATCAACAAGATGACAGACCCACCACTAAAAGGATGACGGAGCAAACTCACGCCGGCTACTCCCACTAAAAGGATGATAGAGAAAAACACTCGCACAATCTGGCATCACCTAGATGATACACTCACCACCAAAAGGATGACAGAGCAAACTCACACCGGCTACTACCACTAAAAGGATGATAGAGAAAAATACTCGCGCAATATGGCATCAACAAGATGACAGACCCACCACAAAAAGGATGATGCGGCGAACTCACACCGGCTACTACCACCAAAAGTATGATAGAGCAATCCCTCACACAATCTCACATCAAAAAGATGACAGACCCACCACCAAAAGGGTGACGGAGCTAACTCACACCAGCTACTTCCCCCAAAAGGATGATAGAGAAAACAGTCGCACAATCTGACATCAACAAGATGACAGACCCACCACCAAAAGGATGATGAAGCAAACTCACACCGGTTACTACCACTAAAAGGATGATAGAGCAAACACTCGCGCAATTTGACATCAACAAGATGACAGACCCACCATCAAAAGGATGACAGAGCAAACTCACACCGGCTACTATCACCAAAAGTCTGATAGAGAAAAACACACGCACAAATTGACATCAACAAGATGACAGACCCATCACCCAAAGGATGACGGATCAAACTCACATCGGCTACTACCACCAAAAGGATGATAGAGAATAAGACTCGCACAATCTAGCATCAACGAGATGACAGACCCTCCACCAAAAGGACGACAGAGCGAACTCACACCGGCTACTACCACAAAAGGATTATAGAGCAAAACACTTGCACAATCTGACATTAGCAAGATGACAGACCCACCACTAAAAGGATGACGAAGCAAACTCACACCGGCTACTACCACCAAAAGGATGATAGAGAAAAAGACTCACACAATCTGGCATAAACAAGATGACAGACCCACCACCAAAAGGATGATGGAGCGAATTCACACATCGACTACTACCACCAAAAGGATGATAAAGCAAACACTCGCATAATCTGAAATCAACAAGATGACAGACCCACCACCAAAAGGATGATGAAGCAAACTCACACCGGTTACTAGCACTAAAAGGATGATAGAGCAAATACTCACGCAATTTGACATCAACAAGATGACAGACCCACCACTAAAAGGATGACGGAGCAAACTCACGCCGACTACTCCCACTAAAAGGATGATAAAGAAAAACACTCGCACAATTTGGCATCACTTAGATGATAGACTCACCACCAAAAGGATGACAGAGCAAACTCACACCGGCTACTACCACTAAAAGGATGATAGAGAAAAATACTCGCGCAATATGGCATCAACAAGATGACAGACCCACCATAAAAAGGATGATGCGGCGAACTCACACCGGCTACTACCACCAAAAGTATGATAGAGCAATCCCTCACACAATCTCACATCAAAAAGATGACAGACCCACCACCAAAAGGATGACGGAGCTAACTCACACCAGCTACTTCCCCCAAAAGGATGATAGAGAAAACAGTCGCACAATCTGACATCAACAAGATGACAGACCCACCACAAAAAGGATGATGAAGCAAACTCACACCGGTTACTACCACCAAAACAATGATAGAACAAACACTCGCGAAATTTGACATCCACAGGATGACAGACCCACCACCAAAAGGATGACAGACCAAACTCACACCGACTACTATCACCAAAAGTATGATAGAGAAAAACACTCGCACAAATTGACATCAACAAGATGACAGACCCACCATTAAAAGGATGATGGAGCAAACTCACATCGGCTACTACCACCAAAAGGATGATAGAGAAAAAGACTCGCACAATCTGGCATCAACGAGATGACATACCCACCACCAAAAGGACGACAGAGCAAACTCATACCGGCTACTACCACAAAAGGATTATAGAGCAAAACACTTGCACAATCTGACATTAGCAAGATGACAGACCCACCACTGAAAGGATGATGAAGCAAACTCACACCGACTACTACTACCAAAAGGATGATAGAGAAAAAGACTCGCACAATCTTGCATAAACAAGATGACAGACCCACCACCAAAAGGATGATGGAGCGAATTCACACAGAGACTACTACAACCAAAAGGATGATAAAGCAAACACTCGCATAATCTGGCATCAACAAGATGACAGATCCACCACCAAAAGGATGATGAAGCAAACTCACACCGGTTACTACCACTAAAAGAATGATAGAGCAAACACTCGTGCAATTTGACATCAACAAGATGACAGACCCACCACAAAAAGGATGACGGAGCAAACTCACACCGGCTACTCCCAGTAAAAGGATGATAGAGAAAAACACTCGAACAATCTGGCATCACCGAGATGACAGACTCACCACCAAAAGGATGACAGAGCGAACTCACACCGGCAACTACCACTAAAAGGATGATAGAGAAAACCACCCGCGCCATATGGCATCAACAAGATGACTGACCCACCACAAAAAGGATGATGCGGCGAACTCACACCGGCTACTACCACCAAAAGTATGATAGAGAAATCCCTCACACAATCTCACATAAAAAAGATGACAGACCCACCACCAAAAGGATGACAGAGCCAACTCACACCAGCTACTTCCCTCAAAAGGATGATAGAGAAAACAGTCGCACAATCTGACATCAACAAGATGACAGACCCACCACCAAAAGGATGATGAAGCGAACTCACACCGGTTACTACCACCAAAACGATGATAGAGCAAACACTCGCGCAATTTGACATCAACAAGATGACAGACCCACCACCAAAAGGATGACGGAGTAAACTCACACCGGCTACTATCACCAAAAGTATGATAGAGAAAAACACTCACACAAATTGACATCAACAAGATGACAGACCCACCACCAAAAGGATGACGGAGCAAACTCACATCGGCTACTACCAACAAAAGGATGATAGAGAAAACAGTCGCACAATCTGACATCAACAAGATGACAGACCCACCACCAAAAGGATGATGAAGCAAACTCACACCGGTTACTACCACCAAAACAATGATAAAGCAAACACTAACGCAATTTGACATCAACAAGATGACAGACCCACCACCAAAAGGATGACGAAGCAAACTCACACCGACTACTATCACCAAAAGTATGATAGAGAAAAACACTTGCACAAATTGACATCAACAAGATGACAGACCCACCACCAAAAGGATGACGGAGCAAACTCACATCGGCTACTACCACCAAAAGAATGATAGAGAAAAAGACTCGCTCAATCTGGCATCAACGAGATGACATACCCTCTACCAAAAGGACGACAGAGCGAACTCACACTGGCTACTACAACAAAAGGATTATAGAGCAAAACACTTGCACAATCTGACATTAGCAAGATGACAGACCCACCACTAAAAGGATGACGAAGCAAACTCACACCGGCTACTACCACCAAAAGGATGATAGAGAAAAACACTCGCGCAATATGGCATCAACAAGATGACAGACCCACCACAAAAAGGATGATGCGGCGAACTCACACCGGCTACTACCACCAAAAGTATGATAGAGCAATCCCTCACACAATCTCACATCAAAAAGATGACAGACCCACCACCAAAAGGATGACGGAGCTAACTCACACCAGCTACTTCCCCCAAAAGGATGATAGAGAAAACCATCGCACAATCTGACATCAACAAGATGACAGACCCACCACCAAAAGGATGATGAAGCAAACTCACACCGGTTACTACCAACAAAACGATGATAGAGCAAACACTCGCGCAATTTGACATCAACAAGATGACAGACCCACCATCAAAAGGATGACAGAGCAAACTCACACCGGCTACTATCACCAAAAGTATGATAGAGAAAAACACACGCACAAATTGACATCAACAAGATGACAGACCCATCACCCAAAGGATGACGGATCAAACTCACATCGGCTACTACCACCAAAAGGATGATAGAGAAAAAGACTCGCACTATCTGGCATCAACGAGATGACAGACCCTCCACCAAAAGGACGACAGAGCGAACTCACACCGGCTACTACCACAAAAGGATTATAGAGCAAAACACTTGCACAATCTGACATTAGCAAGATGACAGACCCACCACTAAAAGGATGACGAAGCAAACTCACACCGGCTACTACCACCAAAAGGATGATAGAGAAAAAGACTCGCACAATCTGGTATAAACAAGATGACAGACCCACCACCAAAAGGATGATGGAGCGAATTCACACATCGACTACTAGCACCAAAAGGATGATAAAGGAAACACTCGCATAATCTGAAATCAACAAGATGACAGACCCACCACCAAAAGGATGATGAAGCAAACTCACACCGGTTACTAGCACTAAAAGGATGATAGAGCAAATACTCACGCAATTTGACATCAACAAGATGACAGACCCACCACTAAAAGGATGACGGAGCAAACTCACGCCGGCTACTCCCACTAAAAGGATGATAGAGAAAAACACTCGCACAATCTGGCATCACCTAGATGATAGACTCACCACCAAAAGGATGACAGAGCAAACTCACACCGGCTACTACCACTAAAAGGATGATAGAGAAAAATACTCGCGCAATATGGCATCAACAAGATGACAGACCCACAACAAAAAGGATGATGCGGCGAACTCACACCGGCTACTACCACCAAAAGTATGATAGAGCAATCCCTCACACAATCTCACATCAAAAAGATGACAGACCCACCACCAAAAGGATGACGGAGCTAACTCACACCAGCTACTTCCCCCAAAAGGATGATAGAGAAAACAGTCGCACAATCTGACATCAACAAGATGACAGACCCACCACCAAAAGGATGATGAAGCAAACTCACACCGGTTACTACCACTAAAAGGATGATAGAGCAAACACTCGCGCAATTTGACATCAACAAGATGACAGACCCACCATCAAAAGGATGACAGAGCAAACTCACACCGGCTACTATCACCAAAAGTCTGATAGAGAAAAACACACGCACAAATTGACATCAACAAGATGACAGACCCATCACCCAAAGGATGACGGATCAAACTCACATCGGCTACTACCACCAAAAGGATGATAGAGAATAAGACTCGCACAATCTGGCATCAACGAGATGACAGACCCTCCACCAAAAGGACGACAGAGCGAACTCACACAGGCTACTACCACAAAAGGATTATAGAGCAAAACACTTGCACAATCTGACATTAGCAAGATGACAGACCCACCACTAAAAGGATGACGAAGCAAACTCACACCGGCTACTACCACCAAAAGGATGATAGAGAAAAAGACTCGCACAATCTGGCATAAACAAGATGACAGACCCACCACCAAAAGGATGATGGAGCGAAATCACACATCGACTACTACCACCAAAAGGATGATAAAGCAAACACTCGCATAATCTGAAATCAACAAGATGACAGACCCACCACCAAAAGGATGATGAAGCAAACTCACACCGGTTACTAGCACTAAAAGGATGATAGAGCAAAAACTCACGCAATTTGACATCAACAAGATGACAGACCCACCACTAAAAAGATGACGGAGCAAACTCACGCCGACTACTCCCACTAAAAGGATGATAAAGAAAAACACTCACACAATTTGGCATCACTTAGATGATAGACTCACCACCAAAAGGATGACAGAGCAAACTCACACCGGCTACTACCACTAAAAGGATGATAGAGAAAAATACTCGCGCAATATGGCATCAACAAGATGACAGACCCACCATAAAAAGGATGATGCGGCGAACTCACACCGGCTACTACCACCAAAAGTATGATAGAGCAATCCCTCACACAATCTCACATCAAAAAGATGACAGACCCACCACCAAAAGGATGACGGAGCTAACTCACACCAGCTACTTCCCCCAAAAGGATGATAGAGAAAACAGTCGCACAATCTGACATCAACAAGATGACAGACCCACCACCAAAAGGATGATGAAGCAAACTCACACCGGTTACTACCACCAAAACAATGATAGAACAAACACTCGCGAAATTTGACATCCACAAGATGACAGACCCACCACCAAAAGGATGACAGAGCAAACTCACACCGACTACTATCACCAAAAGTATGATAGAGAAAAACACTCTCACAAATTGACATCAACAAGATGACAGACCCACCACCAAAAGGATGATGGAGCAAACTCACATCGGCTACTACCACCAAAAGGATGATAGAGAAAAAGACTCGCACAATCTGGCATCAACGAGATGACATACCCACCACCAAAAGGACGACAGAGCAAACTCATACCGGCTCCTACCACAAAAGGATTATAGAGCAAAACACTTGCACAATCTGACATTAGCAAGATGACAGACCCACCACTGAAAGGATGAAGAAGCAAACTCACACCGACTACTACTACCAAAAGGATGATAGAGAAAAAGACTCGCACAATCTTGCATAAACAAGATGACAGACCCACCATCAAAAGGATGATGGAGCAAATTCACACAGAGACTACTACAACCAAAAGGATGATAAAGCAAACACTCGCATAATCTGGCATCAACAAGATGACAGATCCACCACCAAAAGGATGATGAAGCAAACTCACACCGGTTACTACCACTAAAAGAATGATAGAGCAAACACTCGTGCAATTTGACATCAACAAGATGACAGACCCACCACAAAAAGGATGACGGAGCAAACTCACACCGGCTACTCCCAGTAAAAGGATGATAGAGAAAAACACTCGAATAATCTGGCATCACCGAGATGACAGACTCACCACCAAAAGGATGACAGAGCGAACTCACACCGGCAACTACCACTAAAAGGATGATAGAGAAAAACACCCGCGCCATATGGCATCAACAAGATGACTGACCCACCACAAAAAGGATGATGCGGCGAACTCACACCGGCTACTACCACCAAAAGTATGATAGAGAAATCCCTCACACAATCTCACATAAAAAAGATGACAGACCCACCACCAAAAGGACGACAGAGCGAACACACACCGACTACTACCACAAAAGGATTATAGAGCAAAACACATGCACAATCTGACATTAGCAAGATGACAGACCCACCACTAAAAGGATGACGAAGCAAACTCACACCGGCTACTACCACCAAAAGGATGATAGAGAAAAAGACTCGCACAATCTGGCATAAACAAGATGACAGACCCACCACCAAAAGGATGATGGAGCGAATTCACACATCGACTACTACCACCAAAAGGATGATAAAGCAAACAATCGCATAATCTGAAATCAACAAGATGACAGACCCACCACCAAAAGGATGATGAAGCAAACTCACACCGGTTACTACCATTAAAAGGATGATAGAGCAAACACTCAAGCAATTTGACATCAACAAGATGACAGACCCACCACTAAAAGGATGACGGAGCAAACTCACATCGACTACTCCCACTAAAAGGATGATAGAGAAAAACACTCGCACAATCTGGCATCACCGAGATGACAGACTCACCACCAAAAGGATGACAGAGCGAACTCACATCGGCTACTACCACTAAAAGGATTATTGAGCAAAACACCCGCACAATATGGCATCAACAAGATGACAGACCCACCACAAAAAGGATGATGCGGTGAACTCACACCGGCTACTTCCACCAAAAGTATGATAGAGCAATCCCTCACACAATCTCACATCAAAAAGATGACAGACCCACCACAAAAAAAGATGACGAAACTAACTCACACCAGCTACTTCCCCAAAAAGGATGATAGAGAAACCAGTCGCACAATCTGACATCAACAAGATGACAAACCCACCATCAAAAGGATGATGAAGCGAACTCACACCGGTTACTACCACCAAAGAGAAGATAGAGCAAACCCTCGCGCAATTTGACATCAAATAGTTGACAGACCCACCACCAAAAGGATGACGGAGCAAACTCACACCGGCTACTACCACCAAAAGTATCATAGAGAAAAACACTCGCACAAATTGACATCAACAAGATGACAGACCCACCATCAAAAGGATGATGGAGCAAACTCACATCGGCTACTACCACCAAAAGGATGATAGAGAAAAAGACTCGCACAATCTGGCATCAACGAGATGACAGACCCATCACCAAAAGGATGACAGAGCGAACTCACACCGGCTACTACCACAAAAAGGATTATTGAGCAAAACACTTGCACAATCTGACATCAACAAGATGACAGACCCACCACTAAAAGGATGACGAAGCAAGCTCACACCGGCTACTACCACCAAAAGGATGATAGAGAAACAGTCTCGCACAATCATGCATAAACAAGATGACAGACCCACCACCAAAAGGATGATGGAGCGAATTCACACATCGACTACTACCACCAAAAGGATGATAAAGCAAACACTCTCATAATCTGGCATCAACAAGATGACAGACCCACCACGAAAAGGATGATGAAGCAAACTCACACCGGTTACTACCACTAAAAGGATGATAGAGCAACAAGTCACACAATTTGACATCAACAAGATGACAGACCCACCACTAAAAGGATGACGGAGCAAACTCACACCGGCTACTCCCACTAAAAGTATGATAGAGAAAAACACTCGCACAATCTAGCATCACCGAGATGACAGACTCACCACCAAAAGGATGACAGAGCTAACTCACACCGGCTAGTACCACTAAAAGGATGATAGAGAAAAACACCCGCGCAATATGGAATCAACAAGATGACAGACCCACCACAAAAAGGATGATGCGGCGAACTCACACCGGCTACTACCACAAAAAGTATGATAGAGAAATCCCTCACACAATCTCACATCAAAAAGATGACAGACCCACCACCAAAAAGATGACGGAGCTAACTCACACCAGCTACTTCCCCCAAAAGGATGATAGAGAAAACAGTCTCACAATCTGACATCAACAAGATGACAGACCCACCACCAAAAGGATGATGAAGCGAACTCACACCGGTTACTACCACCAAAACATTGATAGAGCAAACCCTCGCGCAATTTGACATCAACAAGATGACAGACCCACCACCAAAAGGATGACGGAGCAAACTCACACCGGCTACTACGACCAAAAGTATGATAGAGCAAAAGACTCGCACAATCTGGCATAAACAAGATGACAGACCCACCACCAAAAGGATGATGGAGCAAATTCACACATCGACTACTACCACCAAAAGGATGATAAAGCAAACACTCGCATAATCTGAAATCAACAAGATGACAGACCCACCACCAAAAGGATGATGAAGCAAACTCACACCGGTTACTACCACTAAAAGGATGATAGAGCAAACTCTCACGCAATTTGACATCAACAAGATGACAGGCCCACCACTAAAAGGATGACGAAGCAAACTCACACCGACTACTCCCACTAAAAGGATGATAGAGAAAAAAACTCGCACAATCTGGGATCACCGAGATGACAGGCTCACCACCAAAAGGATGACAGAGCGAACTCACACTGGCTACTATCACTAAAAGGATGATAGAGAAAAACACCCGCACAATATGGCATCAACAAGATGACAGACCCACCACAAAAAGGATGATGCGGTGAACTCATACCGGCTACTTCCACCAAAAGTATGATAGTGCAATCCCTCATACAATCTCACATCAAAAAGATGACAGACCCACCACAAAAAAAGATGACGAAACTAACTCACACCAGCTACTTCCCCAAAAAGGATGATAGAGAAAACAGTCGCACAATCTGACATCAACAAGATGCCAAACCCACCACCAAAAGGATGATGAAGCGAACTCTCACCGGTTACTACCACCAAAGAGATGATAGAGCAAACCCTCGCACAATTTGACATCAACAAGATGACAGACCCACCATCAAAAGGATGACGGAGCAAACTCACACCGGCTACTACCACCAAAAGTATGATAGAGCAAAACACTCGCACAAATTGACATCAACAAGATGGCAGACCCACCACCAAAACGATGACGGAGCAAACTCACATCGGCTACTACCACCAAAAGGATGATAGAGAAAAAGACTCGCACAATCTAGCATCAACGAGATGACAGACCCACCACCAAAAGGATGACAGAGCGAACTCACACCGGCTACTACCACAAAAAGGATTATTGAGCAAAACACTTGCACAATCTGACATCAACAAGATGACAGACCCACCACTAAAAGGATGACCAAGCAAGCTCACACCGGCTACTACCACCAAAAGGATGATAGAGAAACAGTCTCGCACAATCATGCATAAACAAGATGACAGACCCGCCACCAAAAGGATGATGGAGCGAATTCACACATCGACTACTACCACCAAAAGGATGATAAAGCATACACTCGCATAATCTGGAATCAACAAGATGACAGACCTACCACCAAAAGGATGACGAAGCAAACTCACACCGGCTACTCCCACTAAAAGGATGATAGAGAAAAACACACGCACAATCTGGCATCACCGAGATGACAGACCCGCCACCAAAAGGATGATGGAGTGAACTCACACCGGCTACTACCACCAAAAGGATGATAGAGAAAAACACTCGCACAAACTAGCATCAATTAGTTTACAGACGCACCATCAAAAGGATGACAGAGCAAACTCACACCGGCTACTACCACACAATGGATGATAGAGAAAAAGACTCGCACAATCTCACATCAAAAAGATGACAGACCCACCACCAAAAGGATGACAGAGCTAACTCACATTAGCTACTTCCTCCAAAAGGATGATAGAGAAAACAATCACACAATCTGACAACAACAAGATGGCAGACCCACCACCAAAAAGATGATGAAGCAAACTCACACCTGTTACTACCACCAAAACGATGATAGAGCAAACACTCGCACAATTTGAAAACAACAAGATGACAGACCCACCAACAAAAGGATGACGGAGCAAACTCACACCGGCTACTACCACCAGAAGTATCATAGAGCAAAACACTCGCACAAATTGACATCAACAAGATGACAGACCCACCACCAAAAGGATGACGGAGCAAACACACATCGGCTACTACCACCAAAAGGATGATAGAGAAAAAGACTCGCACAATCTGGCATCAACGAGATGACAGACCTACCACTAAAAGGATGACAGAGCGAACTCACACCGGCTACTACCACAAAAAGGATTATAGAGCAAAACACTTGCACAATCTGACATCAGCAAGATGACAGACCCACCACTAAAAGGATGACGAAGCAAACTGACACCGGCTACTACCACCAAAAGGATGATAGAGGAAAAGACTCGCACAATCTGGAATAAACAAGATGACAGACCCACCACCAAAAGGATGATGGAGTGAATTCACACATCGACTACTACCACCAAAAGGATGATAAAGCAAATACTCACATAATCTGGCACCAACAAGATGACAGACCCACCACCGAAAGGATGATGAAGCAAACTCACACCGGTTACTACCACCCAAAGGATGATAGAGCAAACACTCGCGCAATATAACATCAACAAGATGACAGACCCACCACCAAAAGGATGACGGAGCAAACTCACATCGGCTACTACCACCAAAAGTATGATAGAGAAAAAGAATCGCACAATCTGGCATCAACGAGATGACAGACCCACCACCAAAACGATGATGGAGCAAACTCACACTGGCTACTACCACCAAAAGTATGATAGAGAAAAACACTTGCACAAATTGACATCAACAAGATGACAGACCCACCACCAAAAGGATGACGGGGCAAACTCACATCGGCTACTACCACCAAAAGGATGATAGAGAAAAAGACTCGCATAATCTGGAATCAACGAGATGACAGACCCACCACCAAGAGGATGATGGCGCAAACTCACACCGGCTACTACCACAAAAAGGATTATAGAGCAAAACACTTGCATAATCTGACATCAGCAAGATGACAGACCCACCACTAAAAGGATGACAAAGCAAACTGACATCGGCTACTACCACCAAAAGGATGATAGAGAAAAAGACTCGCACAATCTGGAATAAACAAGATGACAGACCCACCACAAAAAGGATGATGGAGCGAATTCACACATCGACTACTACCACTAAAACGATGATAAAGCAAATACTCACATAATCTGGCATCAACAAGATGACAAACCCACCACCAAAAGGATGATGAAGTAAACTCACACCGGTTACTACCACTAAAAGGATTATAAAGCAAACACTCGCGCAATTTGACATAAACAAGATGACAGATCCACCACCAAAAGGATGACGGAGCAAACTCACATCAGCTACTACCACCAAAAAGATGATAGAAAAAAAGACTCGCACAATCTGGCATCGACGAGATGACGGACCCACCACCAAAAGGATGACAGAGCGAACTCACACCGGCTACTACCACAAAAAGGATTATAGAGCAAAACACTTGCACAATCTGACATCAGCAAGATGACAGACCCACCACTAAAAGGATGACGTAGCAAACTGACACCGGCTACTTCCACCAAAAGGATGATAGACAAAAGGACTCGCACAATCTGGAATAAACAAGATGACAGACCCACCATCAAAAGGATGATAGAGCGAATTCACACATCGACTACTACCACAAAAAGGATGATAAAGCAAACACTCGCATAATCTGGCATCATTAAGATGACAGACCCACCACCAAAAGGATGATGAAGCAAACTCACACTGGTTACTACCACCAAAAGGATGAGAGAGCAAACACTTGCGCAATATGACATTAACAAGATGAAAGACCCACCACCAAAAGGATGACGGAGCAAACTCACAGGGCTACTACCACCAAAAGGATGATAGAGAAAAAGACTCGCACAATCTGGCATCAACGAGATGACAGACCCACCACCAAAAGGATGATGGAGCAAACTCACACCGGCTACTACCACCAAAAGGATGACAGAGCGAACTCACACCGGCTACTACCACAAAAAGGATTATTGAGCAAAACACTTGCACAATATGACATCAACAAGATGACAGACCCACCACTCAAAGGATGACGAAGCAAGCTCACACCGGCTACTACCACCAAAAGGATGATAGAGAAACAGTCTCCCACAATCATGTATAAACAAGATGACAGATCCACCACGAAAAGGATGATGGAGCGAATTCACACATCGACTACTACCACCAAAAGGATGATAAAGCAAACACTCGCATAATCTGGCATCAACAAGATGACAGATCCACCACCAAAAGGATGATGAAGCAATCTCACACTGGCTACTACCACTAAAAGGATGATAGAGAAAAACACTCGCACAATCTGGCATCACCGAGATGATAGACTCACCACCAAAAGGATGACAGAGAAATCTCACACCGGCTACTACCACTAAAAGGATGATAGAGAAAAACACTCGCGCAATATGGCATCAACAAGATGACAGACCCACCCCAAAAAGGATGATGCGGCGAACTCACACCGGCTACTACAACCAAAAGTATGATAGAGAAATCCCTCACACAATCTCACATCAAAAAGATGACAGACCCACCACCAAAAAGATGACGGAGCTAACTCACACCAGCTACTTCCCCCAAAAGGATGATAGAGAAAACAATCGCACGATCTGACATCAACAAGATGACAGACCCACCACCAAAAGGATGATGAAGCGAACTCACACCGGTTACTACCACCAAAACGATGATAGAGCAAACCCTCGCGCAATTTGACATCAACAAGATGACAGACCCACCACCAAAAGGATGACGGAGCAATCTCACATCGGCTACTACCACCAAAAGGATGATAGAGAAAAAGACTCGCACAATTTGGCATCAACGAGATGACAGACCCACCACCAAAAGGACGACAAAGCGAACTCACACCGGCTACTACCACAAAAGGATTATAGAGCAAAACACTTGCGCAATCTGACATCAGCAAGATGACTGACCCACCACTAAAAGGATGACGAAGCAAACTGACACCGACTACTACCACCAAAAGGATGATAGAGAAAAAGACTCGCCCAATCTGGCATAAACAAGATGACAGACCCACACCAAAAGGATAATGGAGCGAATTCACACAACGACTACTACCACCAAAAGGATGATAAAGCAAACACTCGCATAATCTGGCATCAACAAGATGACAGACCCACCACCAAAATAACGATGAAGCAAACTCACACCAGTTACTACCACAAAAAGGATGATAGAGCAAACACTCCCGCAATTTGACATCAACAAGATGACAAACCTACCACCAAAAGGATGACGGAGCAAACTCACACTGGCTACTACCACCAAAAGGATGATAGAGAAAAAGACTCGCACAATTTGGCATCAACGAGATGACAGACCCACCACCAAAAGGATGATGGAGCAAACTCACACCGGCTACTACCACCAAAAGGATGATAGAGAAAAACACTCGCACAATCTGGCATCAATTAGTTTACAGACGCACCATCAAAAGGATGACAGAGCAAACTCACACCGGCTACTACCACCCAATGGATGATAGAGAAAAAGACTCGCACAATCTCACATCAAAAAGATGACAGATCCACCACCAAAAGGATGACAGAGCTAACTCACATCAGCTACTTCCCCCAAAAGGATGATAGAGAAAACAGTCACACAATCTGACAACAACAAGATGGCAGACCCACCAACAAAAGGATGACGGAGCAAACTCACACCGGCTACTACCACCAGAAGTATCATAGAGAAAAAGACTCGCACAATCTGGCATCAACGAGATGATAGACCCACCACCAAAAGGATGACAGAGCGAACTCATACCGGCTACTACCACACAAAGGATTATAGAGAAAAACACTTGCACAATCTGACATCAGGAAGATGACAGACCCACCACTAAAAGGATGACGAAGCAAACTGACACCGGCTACTACCACCAAAAGGATGATAGAGAAAAAGACTCGCACAATCTGGAATAAACAAGATGACAGACCCACCACCAAAAGGATGATGGAGCGAATTCACACATCGACTACTACCACCAAAAGGATGATAAAGCAAACACTCGCATAATCTGGCACCAACAAGATGACAGACCCACCACCAAAAGGATGATGAAGCAAACTCACACCGGTTACTACCACCAAAAGGATGATAGAGCAAACACTCGCGCAATATGCCATCAACAAGATGACAGACCCACCACCAAAAGGATGACGGAGCAAACTCACATCGGCTACTACCACCAAAAGGATGATAGAGAAAAAGACTCGTACAATCTGGAATAAACAAGATGACAGACCCACCACCAAAAGGATGATGGAGCGAATTCACACATCGACTACTACCACCAAAAGGATGATAAAGCAAACACTCGCATAATCTGGCACCAACAAGATGACAGACCCACCACCAAAAGGATGATGAAGCAAACTCACACCGGTTACTACCACCAAAAGGATGATAGAGCAAACACTCGCGCAATATGCTATCAACGAGATGGCAGACCCACCACCAAGAGGATGATGGAGCAAACTCACACCGGCTACTACCACAAAATGATTATAGAGCAAAACACTTGCACAATCTAACATCAGCAAGATGACAGACCCACCATTAAAAGGATGACGAAGCAAACTGACACCGGCTACTACCACCAAAAGGATGATAGGGAAAAAGACTCGTACAATCTGGAATAAACAATATGACAGACCCACCACCAAAAGGATGATGGAGCGAATTCACACATCGACTACTACCACCAAAAGGATGATAAAGCAAACACTCGCATAATCTGGCATCAACAAGATGACAGACCCACCACCAAAAGGATGATGAAGCAAACTCACACCGGTTACTACCCCCAAAAGGATGATAGAGAAAACACTCGCGCAATTTGACATCAACAAGATGACAGACCCACCGCCAAAAGGATGACGGAGCAAACTCACACCGGCTACTCCCACTAAACGGATGATAGAGAAAAACACTCGCACAATCTGGCATCACCGAGATGACAGACCCACCACCAAAAGTATGATGGAGCAAACTCACATCGGCTACTACCACCAAAAGGATGATAGAGAAAAACACTCGCACGATCTGGCATCAATTAGTTGACAGACTCACCATCAAAAGGATGACAGAGCAAACTCACACCGGCTACTACCACCCAAAGGATGATAGAGAAAAAGACTCCCACAATCTCACATCAAAAAGATGACAGACCCACCACCAAAAGGATTACAGAGATAACTCACATCAACTACTTCCCCCAAAAGGATGATAGAGAAAACAGTCGCACAATCTAACATAAACAAGATGGCAGACCCACCACCAAAAGGATGATGAAGCAAACTCACACCGGTTACTACCACCAAAACGATGATAGAGAAAACACTCGCTCAATTTGAAAACAACAAGATGACAGACCCACCAACAAAAGGATCACGGAGCAAACTCACACCGGCTACTACCACCAGAACTATCATAGAGCAATACACTCGCACAAATTAACATCAACAAGATGACAGACCCACCACCAAAAGGATGACGGAGCAACACACATCGACTACTACCACCAAAAGGATGATAGAGAAAAAGACTCGCACAATCTGGCATCAACGAGATGATAGACCCACCACCAAAAGGATGACAGAGCGAACTCACACCGGCTACTACCACAAAAAGGATTATAGAGCAAAACACTTGCACAATCTGACATCAGGAAGATGACAGACCCACCACTAAAAGGATGACAAAGCAAACTAACACCGGCTACTAGCACCAAAAGGATGATAGAGAAAAAGACTCGCACAATCTGGAATAAACAAGATGACAGACCCACCACCAAAAGGATGATGGAGCGAATTCACACATCGACTACTACCACCAAAAGGATGATGAAGCAAACACTCACATAATCTGGCACCAACAAGATGACAGACCCACCACCAAAGGGATGATGAAGCAAACTCACACCGGTTACTAGCACCAAAAGGATGATAGAGCAAACACTCGCGCAATATGCCATCAACAAGATGACAGACCCACCACCAAAAGGATGACGGAGCAAACTCACATCGGCTACTACCACCAAAAGGATGATAGAGAAAAAGACTCGCACAATCTGGTATCAACGAGATGACAGACCCACCACCAAAAGGATGATGGAGAAAACTCACACCGGCTACTACCACAAAAAGTATGATAGAGAAAAACACTCGCATAAATTGACATCAACAAGATGACAAACCCACCACCAAAAGGATGACGGGGCAAACTCACATCGACTACTACCACCAAAAGGATGATAGAGAAAAAGACTCGCACAATCTGGCATCAACGAGATGACAGACCCACCACCAAGAGGATGATGGAGCAAACTCACACCGGCTACTACCACAAAATGATTATAGAGCAAAACACTTGCACAATCTGACATCAGCAAGATGACAGACCCATCACTAATAGGATGAAGAAGCAAACTGACACCAGCTACTACCACCAAAAGGATGATAGAGAAAAAGACTCGTACAATCTGGAATAAACAGGATGACAGACCCACCACCAAAAGGATGACAGAGCTAACTCACATCAACTACTTCCCCCAAAAGGATGATAGAGAAAACAGTCGCACAATCTGACATAAACAAGATGACAGACCCACCACCAAAAGGATGATGAAGCGAACTCACACCGGTTACTACCACCAAAACGATGATAGAGCAAACACTCGCGCAATTTGACATCAACAAGATGACATACACACCAACAAAAGGATGACGGAGCAAACTCACACCGGCTACTACCACCAGAAGTATGATAGAGCAAAACACTCGCATAAATTGACATCAACAAGATGACAGACCCACCACCAAAAGGATGACGGAGCAAACCCACATCGGCTACTACCACCAAAAGGATGATAGAGAAAAAGACCCGCACAATCTTGCATCAACGAGATGGTAGACCCACCACCAAAAGGATGACAGAGCGAACTCACATCGGCTACTACCACAAAAAGGATTATAGAGAAAAACACTTGCACAATCTGACATCAGCAAGATGACAGACCCACCACTAAAAGGATGACGAAGCAAACTGACACCGGCTACTACCACCAAAAGGATGATAGAGAAAAAGACTCGCACAATCTGGAATAAACAAGATGACAGACCCACCACCAAAAGGATGATGGAGCGAATTCACACATCGACTACTACCACCAAAAGGATGATAAAGCAAATACTCGCATAATCTGGCACCAACAAGATGACAGACCCACCACCAAAAGGATGATGAAGCAAACTCACACCGGTTACTACCACCCAAAGGATGATAGAGCAAACACTCGCGCAATATGACATCAGCAAGATGACAAACCCACCACCAAAAGGATGACGGAGCAAACTCACATCGGCTACTACCACCAAAAGGATGATAGAGAAAAAGACTCGCACAATCTGGCATCAACGAGATGACAGACCCACCACCAAAAGGATGATGGAGAAAACTCACACCGGCTACTACCACAAAAAGTATGATAGAGCAAAACACTCGCATAAATTGACATCAACAAGATGACAAACCCACCACCAAAAGGATGACGGGGCAAACTCACATCGACTACTACCACCAAAAGGATGATAGAGAAAAAGACTTGCACAATCTGGCATCAACGAGATGACAGACCCACCACCAAGAGGATGATGGAGCAAACTCACACCGGCTACTACCACAAAATGATTATAGAGCAAAACACTTGCACAATCTGACATCAGCAAGATGACAGACCCACCACTAAAAGGATGACGAAGCAAACTGACACCGGCTACTACCACCAAAAGGATGATAGAGAAAAAGACTCGTACAATCTGGAATAAACAGGATGACAGACCCACCACCAAAAGGATGATAGAGCGAATTCACACATCGACTACTACCACCAAAAGGATGATAAAGCAAACACTCGCATAATCTGGCATCAACAAGATGATAGTCCCACCACCAAAAGGATGATGAAGCAAACTCACACCGGTTACTACCACCAAAAGGATGATAGAGCAAACACTCGTGCAATTTGACATCAACAAGATGACAGACCCACCGCCAAAAGGATGACAGAGCAAACTCACACCGGCTACTCCCACTAAACGGATGATAGAGAAAAACACTCGCACAATCTGGCATCACCGAGATGACAGACCCACCACCAAAAGGATGATGGAGCGAACTCACACCGGCTACTACCACCAAAAGGATGATAGAGAAAAACACTCGCACGATCTGACATCAATTAGTTGACAGACCCACCATCAAAAGGATGACAGAGCAAACTCACACAGGCTACTACCACCCAAAGGATGATAGAGAAAAAGACTCCCACAATCTCACATTAAAAAGATGACAGACCCACCACCAAAAGGATGACAGAGCTAACTCACATCAACTACTTCCCCCAAAAGGATGATAGAGAAAACAGTCGCACAATCTGACATAAACAAGATGACAGACCCACCACCAAAAGGATGATGAAGCGAACTCACACCGGTTACTACCACCAAAACGATGATAGAGCAAACATTCGCGCAATTTGACATCAACAAGATGACATACACACCTGTTGCACCCTAAAATTTGCTCAACCTTATTCACCTGGTTTATGTTTTAATATCATTAGCATTTGCATATAGAGTCAAGTACATAGACTAATCATCTGCATAGCATAAGCATATCAAGTCATGCAACAGGGGACCAATCATTATTCTCATCTCTAGAGACCTATCAAGAGGTTATTATCTTAATTCCATCTCATGCAAGTCATCAGAAAAGAATTTGAGAGCAGAGAGTTCAGCAGATCAAGCCTTGAGCTTATCCCCTATTAGAGGGTATCTGAGGGTCAACAAGGGGGTTGTGAGCTGTGAATGGAAGGCATGGAGAGCATCTAGACATCATGAGAGGCTTATAAAGGCATTTGGAGAAGGAGACAAGTTGTTGAGGTGATCACAAGAATTGCAGTTGAAGACAATCAACTAGGGTTCCATCTGGGTCAACCCTAGGTCAACCCTAGGTCCACTGACTGATTGAAAAGCATCAGGGGTTATTGGAGAGATGTGGGGTTCATCATGTGACATGTAGAAGAGGATATGGTGGTATGCCAAGAAGAATTCAAGAGAAATCAAGGAGAAGAGGAGTTTCTAAATTAGGGTTTCTATGTAAAATCCCCTAGTTTAGGTCAAATTTCCAAGCAAGATAAGTCAAAATGAAAGCTTCAAATGGCTTCTTGGACAACATGGAACTTGTAGAGGATCTCAAGACCTTTAATTTGAGTGGTGGAAGACATTAAGGAGATTTATAGAACTCAAGTTATGGTCCTTGCAAGTTACAGGTCATCTGAGGTATCTGAAATTTTGTCTGTGAAAGTGACTTGACTTACAAGCAATTTTTACCCCTCAAGGAGATTTCAAATGAATTTCTGGTCAACATAAGAATTGTTCCTCATTGTCTTATCTTTCTAGAATGGTATATTATGCCTCCATATGATGTGTGGAACTCAACTTATGATCTTGGCAAGAAAAGGGTATTTTGGTCATTTGTGAATTACAGGTCATTTTAACCTATGTCCAAAACTCATACAAGGAGGCCTCAAATGAAAAAACTTACAACATCAAACTTGCTCCAAATGACATTTTGAGTCTAGAAAAGTGACCATGAGAGATTGGAAATGTCCATAGCACAAGGTTTCAAAATTGGTGAATTTAATGAAGGAAAATGGCTTAAAAAATGGTATTTTTCATATCTTGGCCAAATGATGCAAAATTATAGGTCATTTTGAATGGAAAAGGAATTTTAAAAACATTGGCTAAAGTGGAATTTTGAGCTTAGGTCATATTTTGTGAGTTATCCATGGTTGCTTGAATTAAAAGTAACATAATCCAAATTGAAAGGGAAAAGTGTAAGGGAAATTTCTCCAATGTTCTAGGAGGTTCTAATGCAACCTATATATTCATGCAAGCTGACTCATGCAAGGGTTGGTGCTCTCATTTGTCAAAAATCTCCATTTTCATCCATTTTTTCACTCTTGCATAAACTACTCAAACTCTTACAAATCTCTCAAAATTCTCACATTTTTGGATTGAATCATCATTATCATCATTCAAACCCTAGGATTCACATCAAGAAGTGGTTGAATTGATCAAGGATTATATCCATTATCTTCTTCACTCCAAGTTGCATTTTCATCCAAAATCCATTGAAACTTCCTCCATCATTCTGATTTCTGTCACTATCATCATCCACCATCATCATGGAGTAATTGGCACAAGAGATTGGAGAGAATTCGTGGCTGTGTGAAGAGATTCCATTTGAAACTCCAACTTGCATGAAGGATGGAATAGCATGATTCACAAGGATTAAGCACAAATCATTGCAAACAGAAGCATACTCATTCATTGGAGATCGTTTTCAGCAAGTATCAAAGGTTGAATTGAGGCCTAGCTACCATCACCATCATCAAGTGCAAGGTATGTGAACTTCTTCGAATCTCACTATTCTGGCTGGTAGAGATCATGTGGTTAGGATAATATTGTTTAGAAACCCTAGAGGATCAATTCTTGAAGTTTAGGGATAGATTTGTGGAGATCCATGACAGGTTGCCATTTCTGTTGGCTTCGAGAATAAGCTGTGTGTTGGATTATAATCAATGTGATGAAGCATAGAATAATGAGGCAAGCATGTAGAATATCTGTGGATCATCAGGTTTGAGTTCTGGCAACTTTGACCTCAGGCAAGCATGGTGTGCCCTGAATTTCGTGCTCTCTGTTTGGAGGGTACAATGAGAGTTAGGGAAAACTAGGATTAGACATGGATTCCTTGAGTTTTGTAGAGTATTTTAGGGCTTGGAGTTTTTATTTTTCATCAAGAAAGCATGGAGAACGAGTGAGTGGAACCTTCGTGCATAGAGTGCATGACTGAAACCCTAGGCGCTGGAGGTTGAAGAAGGGTGGAGAGCCGTACGATGGAGGTTGGACTTTTGACCTGGGGAGAGTATCCAACGGCTGTGATTCACGCTTCAATCTGGTGGGAAAATTTGAAATCCCAAACGCACCGTTTCACTAATTGGGGGGATTGGGCTCAGAGAGCTATTCGCACCCCCCATTCTGATGGGCCCAACGCGCTTAACTTGGTTTTCTTGCTTTTCTCACCCCCTCCATCTTATTTCTTTATATTTTCTTTTATTTTCTTTAATTTTTTCATGCATCTTATAAAATTCATAATAAATAGCAAAATCATCATTTTTAACTCATTCTTTTTGCATATTTTTCTTTAAGGTGTCTAGAAAATAATAAAAATAAAAATTGAATTTTATTTTCTTATTTGATATTTTTCCCATATTTTCTAAATAAATGACATTTTAAATGGTTTCATTTCATACATGATTTTGTTAATTTTTGTTCTATTAGATACTTTCATATTTTTCATCCATTCTTTTTAGGATGTTTAGGTTAGACATTAAACTTGTAGAAGTAATTTAGTTACCATTTTTAGAAATTAATTTTAGGTGCTTAATATAGGCTTGAACAACATGGACAAATTAGGGTTTTTAGGTGATAACTTAGGAGATTTGATTCTTTCCCCTTAGGACTTAGAGATTGAATAGGTTAGCTATGGGACTATAGGGGCTATGGGTAGTTATTAGATCCCCTTAGAAAAAGTCAGGCTTCCCCTACTGCTATTAATACTCTGTATATATCTGATTGACTGGTGTGGTGTGCCCTCTGGGGATTATTGCTTGCTTGCTTGGGTATTGGGATTGTCTGGGGACTCGGGAGATTGAAGACTTGAGGAGATGAAGACCATTGGAGATCCAGAGATTGAAGATCAACTGCCAGAGTTGAATAGGAGGTTATTGCTAGCAGCTGCTGAGGAGACTAGGGTCTAGGAGCTAGGCAGAGCTCTAGATTAGAAAGCTTGCTTCTCAAACATAGATGGCTTTGTTTGCCTCTATCCTTTCTCTATGATTCAAAGTCTCTTTCAAATATCCACCTCCTTCCTTTGGAAGGATCAGTGAATATATTTGAAAGATAGAACTTTTGAGAGGAAACTTTCTGTTTAATGTTAACAGTTGATGAACCACCCTTGGTAGGTAATTAACTGTCTAACATTCATTCACTTCACTCTTGTGACTGATTCCTCATCCTGGAGGTTTGAACTTGAAGAAAAGCCATGGCAGATAGAAGACTGATGATCAAAGCCCTTACCTGGAGACCATGAAGATGGAGATTGATGCCTGTTGAAGCCCATAAATGATTGGAGATTACTTGAAGCCAGATGTTGATTCAGAGCTGCTGATGCTGTTTATTTTTGCTGTATTTCATTTCTGATGTATTGATTGGTTTTCTGGACTGTATTGTTTGCTGTTTACCCTGTTGGGTTGAAAGTGAAGTCTGTGCACTTTCGCCTATTGTTTTCTAGGTTCGAGGTTGAGTGGGACTCCCTTGCCTCGCTTGTATTGCTGCATTCATGCATTTTACTGTTTTACTGTATATATCTGATATTGTTTCTGTTTCTGCCTATCCCTTAGGATCTCTGTTTCTCTCTGTGCAAGAGAGGAGCATGATAGACACTAGGTCTTAACCCATGCATGATAACATTAGGTTAGTTTGTTTCCCTTTGCAACCGTAGGTTAGAGTTCTGTCTCTTTCTTTCTCAAAACAAACAGAAAAACACATAAAGATTTCAAACACAATAAAAGACACTTCTTTCGTAAAAGAATGTGAACTCATCAAAACGTCATTTTTGTCCGCCGGGACTGTTAATCAAGAAAACCTTTTTCAGAAGGAATAAAATCAACCAAGACAAGCTTATGTCGTACGTGGCCCGAACTACGTTTGCTCTGATCTTCCATGCTGTGTGGAAGTACGTAGGCATAGGATGCAATATCCTAGCGAGCAACCTTCCCCTCCTTTCCCGTAGGTAGGCGAACTACGTTGACTCTGATTTCTCGTTCCAGGCGGGAATACGTAGGCATAAAGTGCGATACTTTGCCGAGTCATTTTATTTTCATTCTCTTTTCTTTTTAACCCTTGACCTTTTAGTTTAGATAGAATAACAATCCATACCCGAAAACAAGCGTGGATCCCGTCGAGTACGACGGACGTGAGGGGTGCTAATACCTTCCCCTTGCGTAACCGACTCCCGAATCCAGGTTTTGGTTGCGACGACCATACCTTTCCCGTGTTGTGCGAGGTTTACTCTGAGCGTTTCCTTTCCCTCCCGTGGGATAAATAACGCACGGTGGCGACTCTTCTGTTCAGCCGGCGCCGATTTTCGCAGTAGCGACAACACCAACAAAAGGATGACGGAGCAAACTCACACCGGCTACTACCACCAGAAGTATGATAGAGAAAAACACTCGCATAAATTGACATCAACAAGATGACAGACCCACCACCAAAATGATGACGGAGCAAACCCACATCGGCTACTACCACCAAAAGGATGATAGAGAAAAAGACTTGCACAACCTTGCATCAACGAGATGGCAGACCCACCACCAAAAGGATGACAGAGCTAACTCACATCAACTACTTCCACAAAAAGGATTATAGAGCAAAACACTTGCACAATCTGACATCAGCAAGATGACAGACCCACCACTAAAAGGATGACGAAGCAAACTGACACCGGCTACTACCACCAAAAGGATGATAGAGAAAAAGACTCGTACAATCTGGAATAAACAGGATGACAGACCCACCACCAAAAGGATGATAGAGCGAATTCACACATCGACTACTACCACCAAAAGGATGATAAAGCAAACACTCGCATAATCTGGCATCAACAAGATGATAGACCCACCACCAAAAGGATGATGAAGCAAACTCACACCGGTTACTACCACCAAAAGGATGATAGAGCAAACACTCGTGCAATTTGACATCAACAAGATGACAGACCCACCGCCAAAAGGATGACGGAGCAAACTCACACCGGCTACTCCCACTAAACGGATGATAGAGAAAAACACTCGCACAATCTGGCATCACCGAGATGACAGACCCACCACCAAAAGGATGATGGAGCGAACTCACACCGGCTACTACCACGAAAAGGATGATAGAGAAAAACACTCGCACGATCTGACATCAATTAGTTGACAGACCCACCATCAAAAGGATGACAGAGCAAACTCACACAGGCTACTACCACCCAAAGGATGATAGAGAAAAAGACTCCCACAATCTCACATTAAAAAGATGACAGACCCACCACCAAAAGGATGACAGAGCTAACTCACATCAACTACTTCCCCCAAAAGGATGATAGAGAAAACAGTCGCACAATCTGACATAAACAAGATGACAGACCCACCACCAAAAGGATGATGAAGCGAACTCACACCGGTTACTACCACCAAAACGATGATAGAGCAAACACTCGCGCAATTTGACATCAACAAGATGACATACACACCAACAAAAGGATGACGGAGCAAACTCACACCGGCTACTACCACCAGAAGTATGATAGAGCAAAACACTCGCATAAATTGACATCAACAAGATGACAGACCCACCACCAAAATGATGACGGAGCAAACCCACATCGGCTACTACCACCAAAAGGATGATAGAGAAAAAGACTTGCACAATCTTGCATCAACAAGATGGCAGACCCACCACCAAAAGGATGACAGAGCTAACTCACATCAACTACTTCCACAAAAAGGATTATAGAGCAAAACACTTGCACAATCTGACATCAGCAAGATGACAGACCCACCACTAAAAGGATGACGAAGCAAACTGACACCGGCTACTACCACCAAAAGGATGATAGAGAAAAAGACTCGCACAATCTAGAATAAACAAGATGACAGACCCACCACCAAAAGGATGATGGAGCGAATTCACACATCGACTACTACCACCAAAAGGATGATAAAGCAAATACTCGCATAATCTGGCACCAACAAGATGACAGACCCACCACCAAAAGGATGATGAAGCAAACTCACACCGGTTACTACCACCCAAAGGATGATAGAGCAAACACTCGCGCAATATGACATCAACAAGATGACAGACCCACCACCAAACGGATGACGGAGCAAACTCACATCGGCCACTACCACCAAAAGGATGATAGAGAAAAAGACTCGCACAATCTGGCATCAACGAGATGACAGACCCACCACCAAAAGGATGATGGAGAAAACTCACACCGGCTACTACCACAAAAAGTATGATAGAGCAAAACACTCGCACAAATTGACATCAACAAGATGACAGACCCACCACCAAAAGGATGACGGGGAAAACTCACATCGACTACTACCACCAAAAGGATGATAGAGAAAAAGACTCGCACAATCTGGCATCAACGAGATGACAGACCCACCACCAAGAGGATGATGGAGCAAACTCACACCGGCTACTACCACAAAATGATTACAGATCAAAACACTTGCACAATCTGACATCAGCAAGATGACAGACCCACCACTAAAAGGATGACGAAGCAAACTGACACCGGCTACTACCACCAAAAGGATGATAGAGAAAAAGACTCGTAGAATCTGGAATAAACAGCATGACAGACCCACCACCAAAAGGATGATGGAGCGAATTCACACATCGACTACTACCACCAAAAGGATGATAAAGCAAACACTCGCATAATCTGGCATCAACAAGATGACAGGCCCACCACCAAAAGGATGATGAAGCAAACTCACACCGGTTACTACCACCAAAAGGATGATAGAGCAAACACTCGCGCAATTTGACATCAACAAGATGACAGACCCACCGCCAAAAGGATGACGGAGCAAACTCACACCGGCTACTCCCACTAAACGGATGATAGAGAAAAACACTCGCACAATCTGGCATCACCGAGATGGCAGACCCACCACCAAAAGGATGATGGAGCGAACTCACACCGGCTACTACCACCAAAAGGATGATAGAGAAAAACACTCGCACGATCTGACATCAATTAGTTGACAGACCCACCATCAAAAGGATGACAGAGCAAACTCACACAGGCTACTACCACCCAAAGGATGATAGAGAAAAAGACTCCCACAATCTCACATCAAAAAGATGACAGACCCACCACCAAAAGGATGACAGAGCTAACTCACATCAACTACTTCCCCCAAAAGGATGATAGAGAAAACAGTCGCACAATCTGACATAAACAAGATGGCAGACCCACCACCAAAAGGATGATGAGGCGAACTCACACCGGTTACTACCACCAACACGATGATAGAGAAAACACTCGCGCAATTTGAAAACAACAAGATGACAGACCCACCAACAAAAGGATGACGGAGCAAACTCACACCGGCTACTACCACCAGAAGTATCATAGAGCAATACACTCGCACAAATTAACATCAACAAGATGACAGACCCACCACCAAAAGGATGACGGAGCAACACACATCGGCTACTACCACCAAAAGGATGATAGAGAAAAAGACTCGCACAATCTGGCATCAATGAGATGATAGACCCATCACCAAAAGGATGACAGAGCGAACTCACACCGGCTACTACCACAAAAAGGATTATAGAGCAAAACACTTGCACAATCTGACATCAGCAAGATGACAGACCCACCACTAAAAGGATGACGAAGCAAACTGACACCGGCTACTACCACCAAAAGGATGATAGAGAAAAAGACTCGCACAATCTGGAATAAACAAGATGACAGACCCACCACCAAAAGGATGATGGAGCGAATTCACACATCGACTACTACCACCAAAAGGATGATAAAGCAAACACTCACATAATCTGGCACCAACAAGATGACAGACCCACCACCAAAAGGATGATGAAGCAAACTCACACCGGTTACTACACCCAAAAGGATGATAGAGCAAACACTCGCGCAATATGCCATCAACAAGATGACAGACCCACCACCAAAAGGATGACGGAGCAAACTCACATCGGCTACTACCACCAAAAGGATGATAGAGAAAAAGACTCGCACAATCTGGTATCAACGAGATGACTGACCCACCACCAAAAGGATGATGTAGAAAACTCACACCGGCTACTACTACAAAAAGTAAGATAGAGCAAAACACTCGCATAAATTGACATCAACAAGATGACAGACCCACCACCAAAAGGATGACGAGGCAAACTCACATCGACTACTACCACCAAAAGGATGATAGAGAAAAAGACTCGCACAATCTGGCATCAACGAGATGACAGACCCACCACCAAAAGGATGACGGAGCAAACTCACATCGGCTACTACCACCAAAAGGATGATAGAGAAAAAGACTCGCACAATCTGGTATCAACGAGATGACAGACCCACCACCAAAAGGATGATGGAGAAAACTCACACCGGCTACTACTACAAAAAGTATGATAGAGCAAAACACTCGCATAAATTGACACCAACAAGATGACAGACCCACCACCAAAAGGATGACGAGGCAAACTCACATCGACTACTACCACCAAAAGGATGATAGAGAAAAAGACTCGCACAATCTGGCATCAACGAGATGACAAACCCACCACCAAGAGGATGATGGAGCAAACTCACACCGGCTACTACCACAAAATGATTATAGAACAAAACACTTGCACAATCTGACATCAGCAAGATGAGAGACCCACCACTAAAAGGATGACGAAGCAAACTGACACCGGCTACTACCACCAAAAGGATGATAGAGAAAAAGACTCGTACAATCTGGAATAAACAGGATGACAGACCCACCACCAAAAGGATGATGGAGCGAATTCACACATCGACTACTACCACCAAAAGGATGATAAATCAAACACTCGCATAATCTGGCATCAACAAGATGACAGACCCACCACCAAAAGGATGATGAAGCAAACTCACACCGGTTACTACCACCAAAAGGATGATAGAGCAAACACTCGCGCAATTTGACATCAACAAGATGACAGACCCACCGCCAAAAGGATGACGGAGCAAACTCACACCGGCTACTCCCACTAAACGGATGATAGAGAAAAACACTCGCACAATCTGGCATCACCGAGATGATAGACCCACCACCAAAAGGATGATGGAGCGAACTCACACCGGCTACTACCACCAAAAGGATGATAGAGAAAAACACTCGCACGATCTGACATCAATTAGTTGACAGACCCACCATCAAAAGGATGACAGAGCAAACTCACACAGGCTACTACCACCCAAAGGATGATAGAGAAAAAGACTCCCACAATCTCACATCAAAAAGATGACAGACCCACCACCAAAAGGATGACAGAGCTAACTTACATCAACTACTTCCCCCAAAAGGATGATAGAGAAAACAGTCGCACAATCTGACATAAACAAGATGGCAGACCCACCACCAAAAGGATGATGAGGCGAACTCACACCGGTTACTACCACCAAAACGATGATAGAGAAAACACTCGCGCAATTTGAAAACAACAAGATGACAGACCCACCAACAAAAGGATGACAGAGCAAACTCACACCGGCTACTACCACCAGAAGTATCATAGAGCAATACACTCGCACAAATTAACATCAACAAGATGACAGACCCACCACCAAAAGGATGACGGAGCAACACACATCGGCTACTACCACCAAAAGGATGATAGAGAAAAAGACTCCCACAATCTGGCATCAACGAGATGATAGACCCACCACCAAAAGGATGACAGAGCGAACTCACACCGGCTACTACCACAAAAAGGATTATAGAGCAAAACACTTGCACAATCTGACATCAGCAAGATGATAGACCCACCACTAAAAGGATGACGAAGCAAACTGACACCGGCTACTACCACCAAAAGGATGATAGAGAAAAAGAATCGCACAATCTGGAATAAACAAGATGACAGACCCACCACCAAAAGGATGATGGAGCGAATTCACACATCGACTACTACCACTAAAAGGATGATAAAGCAAACACTCACATAATCTGGCACCAACAAGATGACAGACCCACCACCAAAAGGATGATGAAGCAAACTCACACCGGTTACTACCACCAAAAGGATGATAGAGCAAACACTCGCGCAATATGCCATCAACAAGATGACAGACCCACCACCAAAAGGATGACGGAGCAAACTCACATCGGCTACTACCACCAAAAGGATGATAGAGAAAAAGACTCGCACAATCTGGTATCAACGAGATGACAGACCCACCACCAAAAGGATGATGGAGAAAACTCACACCGGCTACTACTACAAAAAGTATGATAGAGCAAAACACTCGCATAAATTGACACCAACAAGATGACAGACCCACCACCAAAAGGATGACGAGGCAAACTCACATCGACTACTACCACCAAAAGGATGATAGAGAAAAAGACTCGCACAATCTGGCATCAACGAGATGACAAACCCACCACCAAGAGGATGATGGAGCAAACTCACACCGGCTACTACCACAAAATGATTATAGAACAAAACACTTGCACAATCTGACATCAGCAAGATGACAGACCCACCACTAAAAGGATGACGAAGCAAACTGACACCGGCTACTACCACCAAAAGGATGATAGAGAAACAGACTCGTACAATCTGGAATAAACAGGATGACAGACCCACCACCAAAAGGATGATGGAGCAAATTCACACATCGACTACTACCACCAAAAGGATGATAAATCAAACACTCGCATAATCTGGCATCAACAAGATGACAGACCCACCACCAAAAGGATGATGAAGCAAACTCACACCGGTTACTACCACCAAAAGGATGATAGAGCAAACACTCGCGCAATTTGACATCAACAAGATGACAGACCCACCGCCAAAAGGATGACGGAGCAAACTCACACCGGCTACTCCCACTAAACGGATGATAGAGAAAAACACTCGCACAATCTGGCATCACCGAGATGATAGACCCACCACCAAAAGGATGATGGAGCGAACTCACACCGGCTACTACCACCAAAAGGATGATAGAGAAAAACACTCGCACGATCTGACATCAATTAGTTGACAGACCCACCATCAAAAGGATGACAGAGCAAACTCACACAGGCTACTACCACCCAAAGGATGATAGAGAAAAAGACTCCCACAATCTCACATCAAAAAGATGACAGACCCACCACCAAAAGGATGACAGAGCTAACTTACATCAACTACTTCCCCCAAAAGGATGATAGAGAAAACAGTCGCACAATCTGACATAAACAAGATGGCAGACCCACCACCAAAAGGATGATGAGGCAAACTCACACCGGTTACTACCACCAAAACGATGATAGAGAAAACACTCGCGCAATTTGAAAACAACAAGATGACAGACCCACCAACAAAAGGATGACAGAGCAAACTCACACCGGCTACTACCACCAGAAGTATCATAGAGCAATACACTCGCACAAATTAACATCAACAAGATGACAGACCCACCACCAAAAGGATGACGGAGCAACACACATCGGCTACTACCACCAAAAGGATGATAGAGAAAAAGACTCCCACAATCTGGCATCAACGAGATGATAGACCCACCACCAAAAGGATGACAGAGCGAACTCACACCGGCTACTACCACAAAAAGGATTATAGAGCAAAACACTTGCACAATCTGACATCAGCAAGATGATAGACCCACCACTAAAAGGATGACGAAGCAAACTGACACCGGCTACTACCACCAAAAGGATGATAGAGAAAAAGAATCGCACAATCTGGAATAAACAAGATGACAGACCCACCACCAAAAGGATGATGGAGCGAATTCACACATCGACTACTACCACTAAAAGGATGATAAAGCAAACACTCACATAATCTGGCACCAACAAGATGACAGACCCACCACCAAAAGGATGATGAAGCAAACTCACACCGGTTACTACCACCAAAAGGATGATAGAGCAAACACTCGCGCAATATGCCATCAACAAGATGACAGACCCACCACCAAAAGGATGACGGAGCAAACTCACATCGGCTACTACCACCAAAAGGATGATAGAGAAAAAGACTCGCACAATCTGGTATCAACGAGATGACAGACCCACCACCAAAAGGATGATGGAGAAAACTCACACCGGCTACTACTACAAAAAGTATGATAGAGCAAAACACTCGCATAAATTGACACCAACAAGATGACAGACCCACCACCAAAAGGATGACGAGGCAAACTCACATCGACTACTACCACCAAAAGGATGATAGAGAAAAAGACTCGCACAATCTGGCATCAACGAGATGACAAACCCACCACCAAGAGGATGATGGAGCAAACTCACACCGGCTACTACCACAAAATGATTATAGAACAAAACACTTGCACAATCTGACATCAGCAAGATGACAGACCCACCACTAAAAGGATGACGAAGCAAACTGACACCGGCTACTACCACCAAAAGGATGATAGAGAAACCACCAAAAGGATGATAGAGAAACAGACTCGTACAATCTGGAATAAACAGGATGACAGACCCACCACCAAAAGGATGATGGAGCAAATTCACACATCGACTACTACCACCAAAAGGATGATAAAGCAAACACTCGCATAATCTGGCATCAACAAGATGACAGACCCACCACCAAAAGGATGATGAAGCAAACTCACACTGGTTACTACCACCAAAAGGATGATAGAGCAAACACTCGCGCAATTTGACATCAACAAGATGACAGACCCACCGCCAAAAGGATGACGGAGCAAACTCACACCGGCTACTCCCACTAAACGGATGATAGAGAAAAACACTCCCACAATCTGGCATCACCGAGATGATAGACCCACCACCAAAAGGATGATGGAGCGAACTCACACCGGCTACTACCACCAAAAGGATGATAGAGAAAAACACTCGCACGATCTGACATCAATTAGTTGACAGACCCACCATCAAAAGGATGACAGAGCAAACTCACACAGGCTACTACCACCCAAAGGATGATAGAGAAAAAGACTCCCACAATCTCACATCAAAAAGATGACAGACCCACCACCAAAAGGATGACAGAGCTAACTCACATCAACTACTTCCCCCAAAAGGATGATAGAGAAAACAGTCGCACAATCTGACATAAACAAGATGGCAGACCCACCACCAAAAGGATGATGAGGCGAACTCACACCGGTTACTACCACCAAAACGATGATAGAGAAAACACTCGCGCAATTTGAAAACAACAAGATGACAGACTCACCAACAAAAGGATGACAGAGCAAACTCACACCGGCTACTACCACCATAAGTATCATAGAGCAATACACTCGCACAAATTAACATCAACAAGATGACAGACCCACCACCAAAAGGATGACGGAGCAACACACATCGGCTACTACCACCAAAAGGATGATAGAGAAAAAGATTCGCACAATCTGGCATCAACGAGATGATAGACCCACCACCAAAAGGATGACAGAGCGAACTCACACCGGCTACTACCACAAAAAGGATTATAGAGCAAAACACTTGCACAATCTGACATCAGCAAGATGACAGACCCACCACTAAAAGGATGACGAAGCAAACTGACACCGGCTACTACCACCAAAAGGATGATAGAGAAAAAGACTCGCACAATCTGGAATAAACAAGATGACAGACCCACCACCAAAAGGATGATGGAGCGAATTCACACATCGACTACTACCACCAAAAGGATGATAAAGCAAACACTCACATAATCTGGCACCAACAAGATGACAGACCCACCACCAAAAGGATGATGAAGCAAACTCACACCGGTTACTACCACCAAAAGGATGATAGAGCAAACACTCGCGCAATATGCCATCAACAAGATGACAGACCCACCACCAAAAGGATGACGGAGCAAACTCACATCGGCTACTACCACCAAAAGGATGATAGAGAAAAAGACTCGCACAATCTGGTATCAACGAGATGACAGACCCACCACCAAAAGGATGATGGAGAAAACTCACACCGGCTACTACTACAAAAAGTATGATAGAGCAAAACACTCGCATAAATTGACATCAACAAGATGACAGACCCACCACCAAAAGGATGACGAGGCAAACTCACATCGACTACTACCACCAAAAGGATGATAGAGAAAAAGACTCGCACAATCTGGCATCAACGAGATGACAGACCCACCACCAAGAGGATGATGGAGCAAACTCACACCGGCTACTACCACAAAATGATTATAGAACAAAACACTTGCACAATCTGACATCAGCAAGATGACAGACCCACCACTAAAAGGATGACGAAGCAAACTGACACCAGCTACTACCACCAAAAGGATGATAGAGAAAAAGACTCGTACAATCTGGAATAAACAGGATGACAGACCCACCACCAAAAGGATGATGGAGCGAATTCACACATCGACTACTACCACCAAAAGGATGATAAAGCAAACACTCGCATAATCTGGCATCAACAAGATGACAGACCCACCACCAAAAGGATGATGAAGCAAACTCACACCGGTTACTACCACCAAAAGGATGATAGAGCAAACACTCGCGCAATTTGACATCAACAAGATGACAGACCCACCGCCAAAAGGATGACGGAGCAAACTCACACCGGCTACTCCCACTAAACGGATGATAGAGAAAAACACTCGCACAATCTGGCATCACCGAGATGATAGACCCACCACCAAAAGGATGATGGAGCGAACTCACACCGGCTACTACCACCAAAAGGATGATAGAGAAAAACACTCGCACGATCTGACATCAATTAGTTGACAGACCCACCATCAAAAGGATGACAAAGCAAACTCACACAGGCTACTACCACCCAAAGGATGATAGAGAAAAAGACTCCTACAATCTCACATCAAAAAGATGACAGACCCACCACCAAAAGGATGAAAGAGCTAACTCACATCAACTACTTCCCCCAAAAGGATGATAGAGAAAACAGTCGCACAATCTGACATAAACAAGATGACAGACCTACCACCAAAAGGATGATGAAGCGAACTCACACCGGTTACTACCACCAAAACGATGATAGAGCAAACACTCGCGCAATTTGACATCAACAAGATGACATACACACCAACAAAAGGATGACGGAGCAAACTCACACCGGCTACTACCACCAGAAGTATGATAGAGCAAAACACTCGCATAAATTGACATCAACAAGATGACAGACCCACCACCAAAAGGATGACAGAGCAAACCCACATCGGCTACTACCACCAAAAGGATGATAGAGAAAAAGACTCGCACAATCTTGCATCAACGAGATGGCAGACCCACCACCAAAAGGATGACAGAGCGAACTCACATCGGCTACTACCACAAAAAGGATTATAGAGCAAAACACTTGCACAATCTGACATCAGCAAGATGACAGACCCACCACTAAAAGGATGACGAAGGAAACTGACACCGGCTACTACGACCAAAAGGATGATAGAGAAAAAGACTCGCACAATCTGAAATAAACAAGATGACAGACCGACCACCAAAAGGATGATGGAGTGAATTCACACATCGACTACTACCACCAAAAGGATGATAAAGCAAATACTCGCATAATCTGGCACCAACAAGATGACAGACCCGCCACCAAAAGGATGATGAACCAAACTCACACCGGTTACTACCACCCAAAGGATGATAGAGCAAACACTCGCGCAATATGACATCAACAAGATGACAGACCCACCACCAAAAGGATGACGGAGCAAACTCACATCGGCTACTACCACCAAAAGGATGATAGAGAAAAAGACTCGCACAATCTGGCATCAACGAGATGACAGACCCACCACCAAAAGGATGATGGAGAAAACTCACACCGGCTACTACCACAAAAAGTATGATAGAGCAAAACACTCGCACAAATTGACATCAACAAGATGACAGACCCACCACCAAAAGGATGATGGGGCAAACTCACATCGACTACTACCACCAAAAGGATGATAGAGAAAAAGACTCGCACAATCTGGCATCAACGAGATGACAGACCCACCACCAAGAGGATGATGGAGCAAACTCACACCGGCTACTACCACAAAATGATTAAAGATCAAAACACTTGCACAATCTGACATCAGCAAGATGACAGACCCACCACTAAAAGGATGACGAAGCAAACTGACACCGGCTACTACCACCAAAAGGATGATAGAGAAAAAGACTCGTACAATCTGGAATAAACAGGATGACAGACCCACCACCAAAAGGATGATGGAGCGAATTCACACATCGACTACTACCACCAAAAGGATGATAAAGCAAACACTCGCATAATCTGGCATCAACAAGATGACAGACCCACCACCAAAAGGATGATGAAGCAAACTCACACCGGTTACTACCACCAAAAGGATGATAGAGCAAACACTCGCGCAATTTGACATCAACAAGATGACATACCCACCGCCAAAAGGATGACGGAGCAAACTCACACCGGCTACTCCCACTAAATGGATGATAGAGAAAAACACTCGCACAATCTGGCATCACCGAGATGACAGACCCACCACCAAAAGGATGATGGAGTGAACTCACACCGGCTACTACCACCAAAAGGATGATAGAGAAAAACACTCGCACGATCTGACATCAATTAGTTGACAGACCCACCATCAAAAGGATGACAGAGCAAACTCAAACAGGCTACTACCACCCAAAGGATGATAGAGAAAAAGACTCCCACAATCTCACATCAAAAAGATGACAGACCCACCACCAAAAGGATGACAGAGCTAACTCACATCAACTACTTCCCCCAAAAGGATGATAGAGAAAACAGTCGCACAATCTGACATAAACAAGATGGCAGACCCACCACCAAAAGGATGATGAGGCGAACTCACACCGGTTACTACCACAAAAACGATGATAGAGAAAACACTCGTGCAATTTGAAAACAACAAGATGACAGACCCACCAACAAAAGGATGACGGAGCAAACTCACACCGGCTACTACCACCAGAAGTATCATAGAGCAATACACTCGCACAAATTAACATCAACAAGATGACAGACCCACCACCAAAAGGATGACGGAGCAACACACATCGGCTACTACCACCAAAAGGATGATAGAGAAAAAGACTCGCACAATCTGGCATCAAAGAGATGATAGACCCACCACCAAAAGGATGACAGAGCGAACTCACACCGGCTACTACCACAAAAAGGATTATAGAGCAAAACACTTGCACAATCTGACATCAGCAAGATGACAGACCCACCACTAAAAGGATGACGAAGCAAACTGACACCGGCTACTACCACCAAAAGGATGATAGAGAAAAAGACTCGCACAATCTGGAATAAACAAGATGACAGACCCACCACCAAAAGGATGATGGAGCGAATTCACACATCGACTACTACCACCAAAAGGATGATAAAGCAAACACTCACATAATCTGGCACCAACAAGATGACAGACCCACCACCAAAAGGATGATGAAGCAAACTCACACCGGTTACTACCACCAAAAGGATGATAGAGCAAACACTCGCGCAATATGCCATCAACAAGATGACAGACCCACCACCAAAAGGATGACGAAGCAAACTCACATCGGCTACTACCACCAAAAGGATGATAGAGAAAAAGACTCGCACAATCTGGTATCAACGAGATGACAGACCCACCACCAAAAGGATGATGGAGAAAACTCACACCGGCTACTACCACAAAAAGTATGATAGAGCAAAACACTCGCATAAATTGACATCAACAAGATGACAGACCCACCACCAAAAGGATGACGAGGCAAACTCACATCGACTACTACCACCAAAAGGATGATAGAGAAAAAGACTCGCACAATCTGGCATCAACGAGATGACAGACCCACCACCAAGAGGATGATGGAGCAAACTCACACCGGCTACTACCACAAAATGATTATAGAGCAAAACACTTGCACAATCTGACATCAGCAAGATGACAGACCCACCACTAAAAGGATGACGAAGCAAACTGACACCGACTACTACCACCAAAAGGATGATAGAGAAAAAGACTCGTACAATCTGGAATAAACAGGATGACAGACCCACCACCAAAAGGATGATGGAGCGAATTCACACATCGACTACTACCACCAAAAGGATGATAAAGCAAACACTCGCATAATCTGGCATCAACAAGATGACAGACCCACCACCAAAAGGATGATGAAGCAAACTCACACCGGTTACTACCACCAAAAGGATGATAGAGCAAACACTCGCGCAATTTGACATCAACAAGATGACAGACCCATCGCCAAAAGGATGACGGAGCAAACTCACACCGGCTACTCCCACTAAACGGATGATAGAGAAAAACACTCGCACAATCTGGCATCACCGAGATGATAGACCCACCACCAAAAGGATGATGGAGCAAACTCACACCGGCTACTACCACCATAAGGATGATAGAGAAAAACACTCGCACGATCTGACATCAATTAGTTGACAGACCCACCATCAAAAGGATGACAGAGCAAACTCACACAGGCTACTACCACCCAAAGGATGATAGAGAAAAAGACTCCTACAATCTCACATCAAAAAGATGACAGACCCACCACCAAAAGGATGACAGAGCTAACTCACATCAACTACTTCCCCCAAAAGGATGATAGAGAAAACAGTCGCACAATCTGACATAAACAAGATGACAGACCTACCACCAAAAGGATGATGAAGCGAACTCACACCGGTTACTACCACCAAAACGATGATAGAGCAAACACTCGCGCAATTTGACATCAACAAGATGACATACACACCAACAAAAGGATGACGGAGCAAACTCACACCGGCTACTACCACCAGAAGTATGATGGAGCAAAACACTCGCATAAATTGACATCAACAAGATGACAGACCCACCACCAAAAGGATGACGGAGCAAACCCACATCGGCTACTACCACCAAAAGGATGATAGAGAAAAAGACTCGCACAATCTTGCATCAACAAGATGGCAGACCCACCACCAAAAGGATGACAGAGCGAACTCACATCGGCTACTACCACAAAAAGGATTATAGAGCAAAACACTTGCACAATCTGACATCAGCAAGATGACAGACCCACCACTAAAAGGATGACGAAGCAAACTGACACCGGCTACTACCACCAAAAGGATGATAGAGAAAAAGACTCGCAAAATCTGGAATAAACAAGATGACAGACCAACCACCAAAAGGATGATGGAGCGAATTCACACATCGACTACTACACCCAAAAGGATGATAAAGCAAATACTCGCATAATCTGGCACCAACAAGATGACAGACCCACCACCAAAAGGATGATGAAGCAAACTCACACCGGTTACTACCACCCAAAGGATGATAGAGCAAACACTCGCGCAATATGACATCAACAAGATGACAGACCCACCACCAAAAGGATGACGGAGCAAACTCACATCGGCTACTACCACTAAAAGGATGATAGAGAAAAAGACTCGCACAATCTATCATCAACGAGATGACAGACCCACCACCAAAAGGATGATGGAGAAAACTCACACCGGCTACTACCACAAAAAGTATGATAGAGCAAAACACTCGCACAAATTGACATTAACAAGATGACAGACCCACCACCAAAAGGATGATGGGGCAAACTCACATCGACTACTACCACCAAAAGAACGATAGAGAAAAAGACTCGCACAATTTGGCATCAACGAGATGACAGACCCACCACCAAGAGGATGATGGAGCAAACTCACACCGGCTACTACCACAAAATGATTATAGAGCAAAACACTTGCACAATCTGACATCAGCAAGATGACAGACCCACCACTAAAAGGATGACGAAGCAAACTAACACCGGCTACTACCACCAAAAGGATGATAGAGAAAAAGACTCGTACAATCTGGAATAAACAGGATGACAGACCCACCACCAAAAGGATGATGGAGCGAATTCACACATCGACTACTACCACCAAAAGGATGATAAAGCAAACACTCGCATAATCTGGCATTAACAAGATGACAGACCCACCACCAAAAGGATGATGAAGCAAACTCACACCGGTTACTACCACCAAAAGGATGATAGAGCAAACACTCGCGCAATTTGACATCAACAAGATGACAGACCCACCGCCAAAAGGATGACGGAGCAAACTCACACCGGCTACTCCCACTAAACGGATGATAGAGAAAAACACTCGCACAATCTGGCATCACCGAGATGACAGACCCACCACCAAAAGGATGATGGAGCGAACTCACACCGGCTACTACCACCAAAAGGATGATAGAGAAAAACACTCGCACGATCTGACATCAATTAGTTGACAGACCCACCATCAAAAGGATGACAGAGCAAACTCACACAGGCTACTATCACCCAAAGGATGATAGAGAAAAAGACTCCCACAATCTCACATCAAAAAGATGACAGACCCACCACCAAAAGGATGACAGAGCTAACTCACATCAACTACTTCCCCCAAAAGGATGATAGAGAAAACAGTCGCACAATCTGACATAAACAAGATGACAGACCCACCACAAAAAGGATGATGAAGCGAACTCACACCGGTTACTACCACCAAAACGATGAGAGAGCAAACACTCGCGCAATTTGACATCAACAAGATGACATACACACCAACAAAAGGATGACGGAGCAAACTCACACCGGCTACTACCACCAGAAGTATGATAGAGCAAAACACTTGCATAAATTGACATCAACAAGATGACAGACCCACCACCAAAAGGATGACGGAGCAAACCCACATCGGCTACTACCACCAAAAGGATGATAGAGAAAAAGACTCACACAATCTTGCATCAACGAGATGGCAGACCCACCACCAAAAGGATGACAGAGCGAACTCACATCGGCTACTACCACAAAAAGGATTATAGAGCAAAACACTTGCATAATATGACATCAACAAAATGACAGACCCACCACTAAAAGGATGACGAAGCAAACTGACACCGGCTACTACCACCAAAAGGATGATAGAGAAAAAGACTCGCACAATCTGGAATAAACAAGATGACAGACCCACCACCAAAAGGATGATGGAGGGAATTCACACATCGACTACTACCACCAAAAGGATGATAAAGCAAATACTCGCATAATCTGGCACCAACAAGATGACAGACCCACCACCAAAAGGATGATGAAGCAAACTCACACCGGTTACTACCACCCAAAGGATGATAGAGCAAACACTCGCGCAATATGCCATCAACAAGATGACAGACCCACCACCAAAAGGATGACGGAGCAAACTCACATCGGCTACTACCACCAAAAGGATGATAGAGAAAAAGACTCGCACAATCTGGCATCAACGAGATGACAGACCCACCACCAAAAGGATGATGGAGTAAACTCACACCGGCTACTACCACCAAAAGTATGATAGAGCAAAACACTCGCACAAATTGACATCAACAAGATGACAGACCCACCACCAAAAGGATGACGGGGCAAACTCACATCGACTACTACCACCAAAAGGATGATAGAGAAAAAGACTAGCACAATCTGGCATCAACGAGATGACAGACCCACCACCAAGAGGATGATGGAGCAAACTCACACCGACTACTACCACAAAAAGGATAATAGAGCAAAACACTTGCACAATCTGACATCAGCAAGATGACAGACCCACCACTAAAAGGATGACGAAGCAAACTGACACCGGCTACTACCACCAAAAGGATGATAGAGAAAAAGACTCGCAAAATCTGGAATAAACAAGATGACAGACCCACCACCAAAAGGATGATGGAGCGAATTCACACATCGACTACTACCACCAAAAGGATGATAAAGCAAATACTCGCATAATCTGGCACCAACAAGATGACAGACCCACCACCAAAAGGATAATGAAGCAAACTCACACCGGTTACTACCACCCAAAGGATGATAGAGCAAACACTCGCGCAATATGACATCAACAAGATGACAGACCCACCACCAAAAGGATGACGGAGCAAACTCACATCGGCTACTACCACTAAAAGGATGATAGAGAAAAAGACTCGCACAATCTGGCATCAACGAGATGACAGACCCACCACCAAAAGGATGATGGAGAAAACTCACACCGGCTACTACCACAAAAAGTATGATAGAGCAAAACACTCGCACAAATTGACATTAACAAGATGACAGACCCACCACCAAAAGGATGACGGGGCAAACTCACATCGACTACTACCACCAAAAGGACGATAGAGAAAAAGACTCGCACAATCTGGCATCAACGAGATGACAGACCCACCACCAAGAGGATGATGGAGCAAACTCACACCGGCTACTACCACAAAATGATTATAGAGCAAAACACTTGCACAATCTGACATCAGCAAGATGACAGACCCACCACTAAAAGGATGACGAAGCAAACTGACACCGGCTACTACCACCAAAAGGATAATAGAGAAAAAGACTCGTACAATCTGGAATAAACAGGATGACAGACCCACCACCAAAAGGATGATGGAGAGAATTCACACATCGACTACTACCACCAACAGGACGATAAAGCAAACACTCGCATAATCTGGCATCAACAAGATGACAGACCCACCACCAAAAGGATGATGAAGCAAACTCACACCGGTTACTACCACCAAAAGGATGATAGAGCAAACACTCGCGCAATTTGACATCAACAAGATGACAGACCCACCGCCAAAAGGATGACGGAGCAAACTCACACCGGCTACTCCCACTAAACGGATGATAGAGAAAAACACTCGCACAATCTGGCATCACCGAGATGAGAGACCCACCACCAAAAGGATGATGGAGCGAACTCACACCGGCTACTACCACCAAAAGGATGATAGAGAAAAACACTCGCACGATCTGACATCAATTAGTTGACAGACCCACCATCAAAAGGATGACAGAGCAAACTCACACAGGCTACTACCACCCAAAGGATGATAGAGAAAAAGACTCCCACAATCTCACATCAAAAAGATGACAGACCCACCACCAAAAGGATGACAGAGCTAACTCACATCAACTACTTCCCCCAAAAGGATGATAGAGAAAACAGTCGCACAATCTGACATAAACAAGATGACAGACCCACCACAAAAAGGATGATGAAGCGAACTCACACCGGTTACTACCACCAAAACGATGATAGAGCAAACACTCGCGCAATTTAACATCAACAAGATGACATACACACCAACAAAAGGATGACGGAGCAAACTCACACCGGCTACTACCACCAGAAGTATGATAGAGCAAAACACTCGCATAAATTGACATCAACAAGATGACAGACCCACCACCAAAAGGATGACGGAGCAAACCCACATCGGCTACTACCACCAAAAGGATGATAGAGAAAAAGACTCACACAATCTTGCATCAACGAGATGGCAGACCCACCACCAAAAGGATGACAGAGCGAACTCACATCGGCTACTACCACAAAAAGGATTATAGAGCAAAACACTTGCACAATATGACATCAGCAAGATGACAGACCCACCACTAAAAGGATGACGAAGCAAACTGACACCGGCTACTACCACCAAAAGGATGATAGAGAAAAAAACTCGCACAATCTGGAATAAACAAGATGACAGACCCACCACCAAAAGGATGATGGAGCGAATTCACACATCGACTACTACCACCAAAAGGATGATAAAGCAAATACTCGCATAATCTGGCACCAACAAGATGACAGACCCACCACCAAAAGGATGATGAAGCAAACTCACACCGGTTACTACCACCCAAAGGATGATAGAGCAAACACTCGCGCAATATGCCATCAACAAGATGACAGACCCACCACCAAAAGGATGACGGAGCAAACTCACATCGGCTACTACCACCAAAAGGATGATAGAGAAAAAGACTCGCACAATCTGGCATCAACGAGATGACAGACCCACCACCAAAAGGATGATGGAGCAAACTCACACCGGCTACTACCACCAAAAGTATGATAGAGCAAAACACTAGCACAAATTGACATCAACAAGATGACAGACCCACCACCAAAAGGATGACGGGGCAAACTCACACCGACTACTACCACAAAAAGGATAATAGAGCAAAACACTTGCACAATCTGACATCAGCAAGATGACAGACCAACCACTAAAAGGATGACGAAGCAAACTGACACCGGCTACTACCACCAAAAGGATGATAGAGAAAAAGACTCGCAAAATCTGGAATAAACAAGATGACAGACCCACCACCAAAAGGATGATGGAGCGAATTCACACATCGACTACTACCACCAAAAGGATGATAAAGCAAATACTCGCATAATCTGACACCAACAAGATGACAGACCCACCACCAAAAGGATGATGAAGCAAACTCACACCGGTTACTACCACCCAAAGGATGATAGAGCAAACACTCGCGTAATATGACATCAACAAGATGACAGACCCACCACCAAAAGGATGATAGTGCAAACTCACATCGGCTACTACCACCAAAAGGATGATAGAGAAAAAGACGGGCACAATCTAGCATCAACGAGATGACAGACCCTCCACCAAAAGGATGTTGGAGCAAACTCACACCGGCTACTACCACCAAAATTATGATAGAGCAAAACACTCGTACCAATTGACATCAACAATATGACAGACCCACCACCAAAAGGATGACGGGGCAAACTCACATCGGCTACTACCACCAAAAGGATGATAGAGAAAAAGACTCGCGCAATCTGGCATCGACGAGATGATAGACCCACCACCCAGAGGGTGATGGAGCAAAGTCACACCGGCTACTACCACAAAAAGGATTATAGAGCAAAAGACTTGCACAATCTGACATCAGCCAGATGAGAGACCCACCACTAAAAGGATGACAAAGCAAACTGACATCGGCTACTACCACCAAAAGGATGATAGAGAAAAACACTCGCACAATCTGGAATAAACAAGATGACAGACCCACCGCCAAAACGATGATGGAGCGAATTCACACATCGACTACTACCACCAAAAGGATGATAAAGCAAACACTCGCATAATATGGCATCAACAAGATGACAGACCCACCACCAAAAGGATGATGAAGCAGACTCACACCGGTTACTACCACCAAAAGGATGATAGAGCAAACACTCGCGCAATTTGACATCAACAAGATGACAGACCCACCACAAAAAGGATGATGGAGCAAATCACATCGGCTACTACCACCAAAAGGATGATAGAGAAAAAGACTCGCACAATCTGGCATCAACGAGATGACAGACCCACCACCAAAAGGATGATGGAGCAAACTCACACCGGCTACTACCACCAAAAGTATGATAGAGCAAAACACTAGCACAAATTGACATCAACAAGATGACAGACCCACCACCAAAAGGATGACGGGGCAAACTCACATCGACTACTACCACCAAAAGGATGATAGAGAAAAAGACTAGCACAATCTGGCATCAACGAGATGACAGACCCACCACCAAGAGGATGATGGAGCAAACTCACACCGACTACTACCACAAAAAGGATAATAGAGCAAAACACTTACACAATCTGACATCAGCAAGATGACAGACCCACCACTAAAAGGATGACGAAGCAAACTGACACCGGCTACTACCACCAAAAGGATGATAGAGAAAAAGACTCGCAAAATCTGGAATAAACAAGATGACAGACCCACCACCAAAAGGATGATGGAGCGAATTCACACATCGACTACTACCACCAAAAGGATGATAAAGCAAATACTCGCATAATCTGGCACCAACAAGATGACAGACCCACCACCAAAAGGATGATGAAGCAAACCCTCACCGGTTACTACCACCCAAAGGATGATAGAGCAAACACTCGCGCAATATGACATCAACAAGATGACAGACCCACCACCAAAAGGATGATAGTGCAAACTCACATCGGCTACTACCACCAAAAGGATGATAGAGAAAAATACGGGCACAATCTAGCATCAACGAGATGACAGACCCTCCACCAAAAGGATGTTGGAGCAAACTCACACCGGCTACTACCACCAAAATTAAGATAGAGCAAAACACTCGTACCAATTGACATCAACAAGATGACAGACCCACCACCAAAAGGATGATGGGGCAAACTCACATCGGCTACTACCACCAAAAGGATGATAGAGAAAAAGACTCGCGCAATCTGGCATCGACGAGATGACAGACCCACCACCCAGAGGGTGATGGAGCAAAGTCACACCAGCTACTACCACAAAAAGGATTATAGAGCAAAAGACTTGCACAATCTGACATCAGCCAGATGACAGACCCACCACTAAAAGGATGACGAAGCAAACTGACACCGGCTACTACCACCAAAAGGATGATAGAGAAAAAGACTCGCACAATCTGGAATAAACAAGGTGACAGACCCACCGCCAAAAGGATGATGGAGCGAATTCACACATCGACTACTACCACCAAAAGGATGATAAAGAAAACACTCGCATAATCTGGCATCAACAAGATGACAGACCCACCACCAAAAGGATGATGAAGCAAACTCACACCGGTTACTACCACCAAAAGGATGATAGAGCAAACACTCGTGCAATTTGACATCACCAAGATGACAGACCCACCACAAAAAGGATGATGGAGCAAATCACATCGGCTACTACCACCAAAAGGATGATAGAGAAAAAGACTCGCACAATCTGGCATCAACGAGATGACAGACCCACCACCAAAAGGATGATGGAGCAAACTCACACCGGCTACTACCACCAAAAGTATGATAGAGCAAAACACTCGCATAAATTGACATCAACATGATGACAGACCCACGACCAAAAGGATGACGGGGCAAACTCACATCGGGTACTACCACCAAAAGGATGATAGAGAAAAAGACTTGCACAATCTGGCATCAACGAGATGAAAGACCCACCAACCAGAGGGTGATGGAGCAAACTCACACCGGCTACTACCCCAAAAAGGATTATAGAGCAAAAGACTTGCACAATCTGACATCAGCAAGATGACAGACCCACCACTAAAAGAATGACGAAGCAAACTGACACCGGCTACTACCACCAAAAGGACGATAGAGAAAAATACTCGCACAATCTGGAATAGACAAGATGGCAGACCCACCGCCAAAAGGATGATGGAGCGAATTCACACATCGACTACTACCACAAAAAGGATGATAAAGCAAACACTCGCATAATCTGGCATCAAAAAGATGACAGACCCACCACCAAAAGGATGATGAAGCAAACTCACACCGGTTACTACCACCAAAAGGATGATAGAGCAAACACTCGCGCAATTTGACATCAACAAGATGACAGACCCACCACAAAAAGGATGACGGAGAAAATCACATCGGCTACTACCACCAAAATGATGATAGAGAAAAAGACTTGCACAATCTGGCATCAACGAGATGACAGATCCACCACCAAAAGGATGATGGAGCAAACTCACACAGGCTACTACCACCAAAACTATGATAGAGCAAAACACTCGCACAAATTGACATCAACAAGATGACAGACCCACCACCAAAAGGATGACGGGGCAAACTCACATCGGCTACTACCACCAGAAGGATGATAGAGAAAAAGACTCGCGCAATCTGGCATCGACGAGATGACAGACCCACCACCCAGAGGGTGATGGAGCAAAGTCACACCGGCTACTACCACAAAAAGGATTATAGAGCAAAAGACTTGCACAAACTGACATCAGCCAGATGACAGACCCACCACTAAAAGGATGACGAAGCAAACTGACACCGGCTACTACCACCAAAAGGATGATAGAGAAAAAGACTCGCACAATCTGGAATAAACAAGATGACAGACCCACCACCAAAAGGATGATGGAGCGAATTCACACATCGACTACTACCACAAAAAGGATGATAAAGCAAACACTCGCATAATCTGGCATCAAAAAGATGACAGACCCACCACCAAAAGGATGATGAAGCAAACTCACACCGGTTACTAACACCAAAAGGATGATAGAGCAAACACTCGCGCAATTTGACATCAACAAGATGACAGACCCACCACAAAAAGGATGACGGAGAAAATCACATCGGCTACTACCACCAAAATGATGATAGAGAAAAAGACTTGCACAATCTGGCATCAACGAGATGACAGATCCACCACCAAAAGGATGATGGAGCAAACTCACACAGGCTACTACCACCAAAAGTATGATAGAGCAAAACACTCGCACAAATTGACATCAACAAGATGACAGACCCATCACCAAAAGGATGATGGGGCAAACTCACATCGGCTACTACCACCAAAAGGATGATAGAGAAAAAGACTCGCGCAATCTGGCATCGACGAGATGACAGACCCACCACCCAGAGGGTGATGGAGCAAAGTCACACCGGCTACTACCACAAAAAGGATTATAGAGCAAAAGACTTGCACAATCTGACATCAGCCAGATGACAGACCCACTACTAAAAGGATGATGAAGCAAACTGACACCGGCTACTACCACGAAAAGGATGATAGAGAAAAAGACTCGCACAATCTGGAATTAACAAGATGACAGACCCACCACCAAAAGGATGATGGAGCGAATTCACACATCGACTACTACCACCAAAAGGATGATAAAGCAAACACTCGCATAATCTGGCATCAACAAGATGACAGACCCACCACTAAAAGGATGATGAAGCAAACTCACACCGGTTACTACCACCAAAAGGATGATAGAGCAAACACTCGTGCAATTTGACATCAACAAGATGACAGACCCACCACAAAAAGGATGATGGAGCAAATCACATCGGCTACTACCACCAAAAGGATGATAGAGAAAAAGACTCGCACAATCTGGCATCAACGAGATGACAGACCCACCACCAAAAGGATGATGGAGCAAACTCATACCGGCTACTACCACCAAAAGTATGATAGAGCAAAACACTCGCACAAATTGAAATCAACAAGATGACAGACCCACCACCAAAAGGATGACGGGGCAAACTCACATCGGGTACTACCACCAAAAGGATGATAGAGAAAAAGACTCGCACAATCTGGCATCAACGAGATGAAAGACCAACCACCCAGAGGGTGATGGAGCAAACTCACACTGGCTACTACCCCAAAAAGGATTATAGAGCAAAAGACTTGCACAATCTGACATCAGCAAGATGACAGACCCACCACTAAAAGAATGACGAAGCAAACTGACACCGGCTACTACCACCAAAAGGATGATTGAGAAAAATACTCGCACAATCTTGAATAGACAAGATGGCAGACCCACCGCCAAAAGTATGATGGAGCGAATTCACACATCGACTACTACCACAAAAAGGATGATAAAGCAAACACTCGCATAATCTGGCATCAAAAAGATGACAGACCCACCACCAAAAGGATGATGAAGCAAACTCACGCCGGTTACTACCACCAAAAGGATGATAGAGCAAACACTCGCGCAATTTGACATCAACAAGATAACAGACCCACCACAAAAAGGATGACGGAGAAAATCACATCGGCTACTACCACCAAAATGATGATAGAGAAAAAGACTCGCACAATCTGGCATCAACGATATGACAGACCCACCACCAAAAGGATGATTGAGCAAACTCACACCGGCTACTACCACCAAAAGTATGATAGAGCAAAACACTCGCACAAATTGACATCAACAAGATGACAGACCCACCACCAAAAGGATGACGGGGCAAACTCACATCGGCTACTACCACCAAAAGGATGATAGAGAAAAAGACTGGCACAATCTGGCATCAACGAGATGACAGACCCACCACCAAGAGGATGATGGAGAAAACTCACACCGGCTACTACCACAAAAAGGATTACAGAGCAAAAGACTTGCACAATCTGACATCATCAAGATGACAGACCCACCACTAAAAGGATGACAAAGCAAACTGACACCAGCTACTACCACCAAAAGGATGATAGAGAAAAAGACTCGCACAATCTGGAATAAACAAGATGACAGACCCACCGCCAAAAGGATGATGGAACGAATTCACACATCGACTACTACCACAAAAAGGATGATAAAGCAAACACTCGCATAATTTGGCATCAAAAAGATGAAAGACCCACCACCAAAAGGATGATGAAGCAAACTCACACCGGTTACTACCACCAAAAGGATGATAGAGCAAACACTCGCGCAATTTGACATCAACAAGATGACAGACCCACCACAAAAAGGATGACGGAGAAAATCACATCGGCTACTACCACCAAAATGATGATAGAGAAAAAGACTTGCACAATCTGGCATCAACGAGATGACAGATCCACCACCAAAAGGATGATGGAGCAAACTCATACCGGCTACTACCACCAAAAGTATGATAGAGCAAAACACTCGCACAAATTGACATCAACAAGATGACAGACCCACCACCAAAAGGATTACGAAGCAAACTGACACCGGCTACTACCACCAAAAGGATGATAGAGAAAAAGAATGGCACAATCTGGCATCAACGAGATGACAGACCCACCACCAAGAGGATGATGGAGAAAACTCACACCGGCTACTACCACAAAAAGGATTATAGAGCAAAAGACTTGCACAATCTGACATCAGCAAGATGACAGACCCACCACTAAAAGGATGACAAAGCAAACTGACACCGGCTACTACCACCAAAAGGATGATAGAGAAAAAGACTCGCACAATCTGGAATAAACAAGATGACAGACCCAGCGCCAAAAGGATGATGGAGCGAATTCACACATCGACTACTACCACAAAAATGATGATCAAGCAAACACTCACATAATCTGGCATCAAAAAGATGACAGACCCACCACCAAAAGGATGATGAAGCAAACTCACACCGGTTACTACCACCAAAAGGATGATAGAGCAAACACTCGCGCAATTTGACATCAACAAGATGACAGACCCACCACAAAAAGGATGGCAGAGAAAATCACATCGGCTACTACCACCAAAATGATGATAGAGAAATAGACTTGCACTATCTGGCATCAACGAGATGACAGATCAACCACCAAAAGGATGATGGAGCAAACTCATACCGGCTACTACCACCAAAAGTATGATAGAGCAAAACACTCGCACAAATTGACATCAACAAGATGACAGACCCACCACCAAAAGGATGACGGGGCAAACTCACATCGGTTACTACCACCAAATGGATGATAGAGAAAAAGACTCGCACAATCTGGCATCAACGAGATGACAGACCCACCACCAAGAGGATGATGGAGCAAACTCACACCGGCTACTTCCACAAAAAGGATTATAGAGCAAAACACTTGCACAATCTGACATCAGCAAGATGACAGACCCGCCACTAAAAGGACGACGAAGCAAACTGACACCGGCTACTACCACCAAAAGGATGATATAGAAAAAGACTCGCACAATCTGGAATAAACAAGATAACAGACCCACCGCCAAAAGGATGATGGAGCGAATTCACACATCGACTACTACCACCAAAAGGATGAAAAAGAAAACACTCGCATAATCTGGCATCAACAAGATGACAAACCCACCACCAAAAGGATGATGAAGCAAACTCACACTGGTTACTACAACCAAAAGGATGATAGAGCAAACACTCGCGCAATTTGACATCAACAAGATGACAGACCCACCACAAAAAGGATCACGGAGCAAATCACATCGGCTACTACCACCGAAAGGATGATAGAGAAAAAGACTCGCATAATCTGGCATCAACGAGATTACAGACCCACCACCAAAAGGATGATGGAGCAAACTCACACAGGCTACTACCACCAAAAGTATGATAGAGCAAAACACTCGCACAAATTGACTTCAACAAGATGACAGACCCACCACCAAAAGGATGACGGGGCAAACTCACATCGGCTACTACCACGAAAAGGATGGTAGAGAAAAAGACTCGCACAATCTGGCATCAACGAGATGACAGACCCACCACCAAGAGGATGATGGAGCAAACTCATACCGGCTACTACCACATAAAGGATTATAGAGCAAAACACTTGCACAATCTGACATCAGCAAAATGACAAACCCACCACTAAAAGGATGACGAAGCAAACTGACACCGGCTACTACCACCAAAAGGATGATAGAGAAAAAGACTCGCACAATCTGGAATAAACAAGATGACAGACCCACCGCCAAAAGGATGATGGAGCGAATTCACACATCGACTACTACCACCAAAAGGATGATAAGGCAAACACTCGCATAATCTGGCATCAACAAGATGACAGACCCACCACCAAAAGGATGATGAAGCAAACTCACACCGGTTACTACCACCAAAAGGATGATAGAGCAAACACTCGCACAATTTGACATCAAAAAGATGACAGACCCTCCACTAAAAGGATGACGGAGCAAATCACATCGGCTACTACCACCAAAAGGATAATAGAGAAAAAGACTCGCACAATCTGGCATCAACGAGATGACAGACCTACCACCAAGAGGATGATGGAGCAAACTCACACCGGCTACTACCACAAAATGATTATAGAGCAAAACACATGCACAATCTGACATCACAAGATGACAGACCCACCACTAAAAGGATGACGAAGCAAACTGACACCGGCTACTACCACCAAAAGGATGATAGAGAAAAATACTCGCACAATCTGGAATAGACAAGATGACAGACCCACCACCAAAAGGATGATAAAGTAAACACTCGCATAATCTGGCATCAACAAGATGACAGACCCACCACCAAAAGGATGATGAAGCAAACTCACACCGGTTACTACCACCAAAAGGATGATAGAGCAAACACTCGCGCAATTTGACATCAACAAGATGACAGACCCACCACAAAAAGGATGACGGAGAAAATCACATTGGCTACTACCACCAAAATGATGATAGAGAAAAAGACTCGCACAATCTGGCATCAACGAGATGACAGACCAACCACCAAAAGGATGATGGAGCAAACTCACACCGGCTACTACCACCAAAAGTATGATAGAGCAAAACACTCACACAAATTGACATGAACAAGATGACAGACCCACCACCAAAAGGATGACGGGGAAAACTCACATCGGCTACTACCAAGAAAAGGATGATAGAGAAAAAGACTCGCACAATCTGGCATCAACGAGATGACAGACCCACCACCAAGAGGATGATGGAGAAAACTCACACCGGCTACTACCACAAAAAGGATTATAGAGCAAAACACTTGCACAATCTGACATCAGCTAGATGACAAACCAACCACTAAAAGGATGACGATGCAAACTGACACCGGCTACTACAACCAAAAGGATGATAGAGAAAAAGACTCGCACAATCTGGAATAAACAAGATGACAGACCCAGCGCCAAAAGGATGATGGAGCGAATTCACACATCGACTACTACCACCAAAAGGATGATAAAGCAAACACTCGCATAATCTGGCATCAACAAGATGACAGACCCACCACCAAAAGGATGATGAAGCAAACTCACACCGGTTACTACCACCAAAAGGATGATAGAGCAAACACTCGCGCAATTTTAAATTAACAAGATGACAGACCCACCACAAAAAGTATGACGGAGCAAATCACGTCGGCTACTACCACCAAAAGGATGATAGAGAAAAAGACTCGCACAATATGGCATCAACGAGATGACAAACCCACCACCAAAAGGATGATGGAGCAAACTCACACCGGCTACTACCACCAAAAGTATGATAAAGCAAAACACTCGCACAAATTGACATCAACAAGATGACAGACCCACCAACAAAAGGATGATGGGGCAAACTCACATCGGTTACTACCACCAAAAGGATGATAGATAAAAAGACTCGCACAATCTGGCATCAACGAGATGACAGACCCACCACCAAGAGGATGATGGAGCAAACTCACACCGGCTACTTCCACAAAAAGGATTATAGAGCAAAACACTTGCACAATCTGACATCAGCAAGATGACAGACCCGCCACTAAAAGGATGACGAAGCAAACTGACACCGACTACTACCACCAAAAGGATGATAGAGAAAAAGACTCGCACAATCTGGAATAAATAAGATAACAGACCCACCGCCAAAAGGATGATGGAGCGAATTCACACATCGACTACTACCACCAAAAGGATGAAAAAGAAAACACTCGCATAATCTGGCATCAACAAGATGACAGACCCACCACCAAAAGGATGATGAAGCAAACTCACACTGGTTACTACCACCAAAAGGATGATAGAGCAAACACTCGCGCAATTTGACATCAACAAGATGACAGACCCACCATAAAAAGGATCACGGAGCAAATCACATCGGCTACTACCACCGAAAGGATGATAGAGAAAAAGACTCGCATAATCTGCATCAACGAGATTACAGACCCACCACCAAAAGGATGATGAAGCAAACTCACACAGGCTACTACCACCAAAAGTATGATAGAGCAAAACACTCGCACAAATTGACTTCAACAAAATGACAGACCCACCACCAAAAGGATGACGGGGCAAACTCACATCGGCTACTACCACGAAAAGGATGATAGAGAAAAAGACTCGCACAATCTGGCATCAACAAGATGACAGACCCACCACCAAGAGGATGATGGAGCAAACTCATACCAGCTACTACCACAAAAAGGATTATAGAGCAAAACACTTGCACAATCTTACATCAGCAAAATGACAAACCCACCACTAAAAGGATGACGAAGCAAACTGACACCGGCTACTACCACCAAAAGGATGATAGAGAAAAAGACTCGCACAATCTGGAATAAACAAGATTACAGACCCACCGCCAAAAGGATGATGGAGCGAATTCACACATCGACTACTACCACCAAAAGGATGATAAGGCAAACACTCGCATAATCTGGCATCAACAAGATGACAGACCCACCACCAAAAGGATGATGAAGCAAACTCACACCGGTTACTACCACCAAAAGGATGATAGAGCAAACACTCGCACAATTTGACATCAAAAAGATGACAGACCCTCCACTAAAAGGATGACGGAGCAAATCACATCGGCTACTACCACCAAAAGGATAATAGAGAAAAAGACTCGCACAATCTGGCATCAACGAGATGACAGACCTACCACCAAGAGGATGATGGAGCAAACTCACACCGGCTACTACCACAAAATGATTATAGAGCAAAACACTTGCACAATCTGACATCAGCAAGATGACAGACCCACCACTAAAAGGATGACGAAGCAAACTGACACCGGCTACTACCACCATAAGGATGATAGAGAAAAATACTCGCACAATCTGGAATAGACAAGATGACAGACCCACCACCAAAAGGATGATAAAGCAAACACTCGCATAATCTGGCATCAACAAGATGACAGACCCACCACCAAAAGGATGATGAAGCAAACTCACACCGGTTACTACCACCAAAAGGATGATAGAGCAAACACTCGCGCAATTTGACATCAACAAGATGACAGACCCACCACAAAAAGGATGACGGAGAAAATCACATCAGCTACTACCACCAAAATGATGATAGAGAAAAAGACTCGCACAATCTGCATCAACGAGATGAGAGACCAACCACCAAAAGGATGATGGAGCAAACTCACACCGGCTACTACCACCAAAAGTATGATAGAGAAAAAGACTCGCACAATCTGGCATCAACGAGATGACAGACCCACCACCAAGAGGATGATGGAGCAAACTCACACCGGCTACTACCACAAAAAGGATTATAGAGCAAAACACTTGCACAATCTGACATCAGCAAGATGACAGACCAACCACTAAAAGGATGACGATGCAAACTAACACCGGCTACTACAACCAAAAGGATGATAGAGAAAAAGACTCGCACAATCTGGAATAAACAAGATGACAGACCCAGCACCAAAAGGATGATGGAGCGAATTCACACATCGACTACTACCACCAAAAGGATGATAAGGCAAACACTCGCATAATCTGGCATCAACAAGATGACAGACCCACCACCAAAAGGATGATGAAGCAAACTCACACCAGTTACTACCACCAAAAGGATGATAGAGCAAACACTCGCGCAATTTTACATTAACAAGATGACAGACCCACCACAAAAAGGATGACGGAGCAAATCACATCGGCTACTACCACCAAAAGGATGATAGAGAAAAAGACTCGCACAATATGGCATCAACGAGATTACAGACCCACCGCCAAAAGGATGATGGAGCAAACTCACACCGGCTACTACCACCAAAAGTATGATAAAGCAAAACACTCGCACAAATTGACATCAACAAGATGACAGACCCACCAACAAAAGGATGACGGGGCAAACTCACATCGGTTACTACCACCAAAAGGATGATAGAGAAAAAGACTCGCACAATCTGGCATCAACGAGATGACAGACCCACCACCAAGAGGATGATGGAGCAAACTCACACCGACTACTTCCACAAAAAGGATTATAGAGCAAACCACTTGCACAATCTGACATTAGCAAGATGACAGACCCGCCACTAAAAGGACGACGAAGCAAACTGACACCGGCTACTACCACCAAAAGGATGATAGAGAAAAAGACTTGCACAATCTGGAATAAACAAGATAACAGACCCACCGCCAAAAGGATGATGGAGCGAATTCACACATCGACTACTACCACCAAAAGGATGAAAAAGAAAACACTCGCATAATCTGGCATCAACAAGATGACAGACCCACCACCAAAAGGATGATGAAGCAAACTCACACTGGTTACTACCACCAAAAGGATGATAGAGCAAACACTCGCGCAATTTGACATCAACAAGATGACAGACCCACCACAAAAAGGATCACGGAGCAAATCACATCGGCTACTACCACCGAAAGGATGATAGAGAAAAAGACTCGCATAATCTGGCATCAACGAGATTACAGACCCACCACCAAAAGGATGATGGAGCAAACTCACACAGGCTACTACCACCAAAAGTATGATAGAGCAAAACACTCGCACAAATTGACTTCAACAAGATGACATACCCACCACCAAAAGGATGACGGGGCAAACTCACATCGGCTACTACCACGAAAAGGATGATAGAGAAAAAGACTCGCACAATCTGGCATCAACGAGATGACAGACCCACCACCAAGAGGATGATGGAGCAAACTCATACCGGCTACTACCACAAAAAGGATTATAGAGCAAAACACTTGCACAATCTGACATCAGCAAAATGACAAACCCACCACTAAAAGGATGACGAAGCAAACTGACACCGGCTACTACCACCAAAAGGATGATAGAGAAAAAGACTCGCACAATCTGGAATAAACAAGATGACAGACCCACCGCCAAAAGGATGATGGAGCGAATTCACACATCGACTACTACCACCAAAAGGATGATAAGGCAAACACTCGCATAATCTGGCATCAACAAGATGACAGACCCACCACCAAAAGGATGATGAAGCAAACTCACACCGGTTACTACCACCAAAAGGATGATAGAGCAAACACTCGCACAATTTGACATCAAAAAGATGACAGACCCTCCACTAAAAGGATGACGGAGCAAATCACATCGGCTACTACCACCAAAAGGATAATAGAGAAAAAGACTCGCACAATCTGGCATCAACGAGATGACAGACCTACCACCAAGAGGATGATGGAGCAAACTCACACCGGCTACTACCACAAAATGATTATAGAGCAAAACACTTGCACAATCTGACATCAGCAAGATGACAGACCCACCACTAAAAGGATGACGAAGCAAACTGACACCGACTACTACCACCAAAAGGATGATAGAGAAAAATACTCGCACAACCTGGAATAGACAAGATGACAGACCCACCACCAAAAGGATGATAAAGCAAACTCACACCGGCTACTTCCACAAAAAGGATTATAGAGCAAAACACTTGCACAATTTGACATCAGCAAGATGACAGACCCGCCACTAAAAGGATGACGAAGCAAACTGACACCGGCTACTACCACCAAAAGGATGATAGAGAAAAAGACTCGCACAATCTGGAATAAACAAGATAACAGACCCACCGCCAAAAGGATGATGGAGCGAATTCACACATCGACTACTACCACCAAAAGGATGACAAAGAAAACACTCGCATAATCTGGCATCAACAAGATGACAGACCCACCCCCAAAAGGATGATGAAGCAAACTCACACCGGTTACTACCACCAAAAGGATGATAGAGCAAACACTCGCGCAATTTGACATCAACAAGATGACAGACCCACCACAAAAAGGATCACGGAGCAAATCACATCGGCTACTACCACCAAAAGGATGATAGAGAAAAAGACTCGCATAATCTGGCATCAACGAGATGACAGACCTGTTGCGATGAAAATCGGATATCAAGCTATTGAATTAACTTGAACCTTAATTCTTTTACAACCGGACTTTAATTTATCCAAAGGAAAGGTCTAAAGAAAGAAAGAACCTTTTGCGCGATGTTACAACAACGCTAAGAGATTCGGGGATCGGGGGTTGGTTATGCATAGGGTAGGTATTTCACATCCTAAACATCTGTAGTACTCTACAGGAACCTTTTGTTTGTTTGCATGCTAAGTCGGTAAATGTTTGCTAAGGTTTGGGTTGGGTAAAGGGTATAGGTTATGATAGATGAAGACCTAAGATTGTTTATAAGTTTGCTCGCAAAGACATCGCGTCCTCTGCCTACGTATCCTAACTAGGATAGAATCAGAGCAATCGTAGTTCACCTCACTAAGGATGAAGAACACTTGATTGCGATCAAGGTTCAAAGGGGAACAAACATAATAATGTTTGTGTAGAGTTTCACAAAACTCTCTATGTCTATGTTGTAACACTCAAAGGGGGAAGTAAGTGATCATATCCATGATCCTTACATAGAGTTAACAACTCTATCCTAGGGTTCTAGTTGTGGGACACTCCTAGTAAAGGTGGGTCTTTTAGACTTGAGCAAAGTCAAATAGCTTATGGGTTTTGATCTTAACTAAGGTTCAAAATGACTTTTCAAAGTCAAGAGGGGTAATGAGCTATCCATGAGACAAAGGTCAATGGAGAGACTTTTCCTTTGGAAAAAGAAAGGGGAGGCAGCTGGGATGAGAACTAGAGAGTTCCATCCCTTGGGGAAAGAAGTACTTAATAAAGCAAGATGAAATAAGATTAAGACCAGTAAGCATGCATATTACGATAAGCAGATACTTTAAATGATATCAAGGGTTGCAACCGATAGTCAATTATTTTAACAAAGATTTAGGGCACATCTTAACAAAGATTTGAAGCATGGTAAAAATAAAAATCATATGAACAAATCACAAATTGAAAGTAGGCATGTCATGAGTTCAAAGCATAGTAAATATGACAACGATGTGCATAGATGACAAACAAACACAATTAAATCAGTTTAGACCTCATAATTTAGGAGGGAAATAATATGAGATCATGGTGACAACCATACAAATAAGTCTCAACTTAAAGTGATCATGTTATAAGTTCAAATGTAACAACAATTAGGCATTGATGACAATCAAAAAAACTCAAGGACTGATCACAACAGTTAAATTCAAGACTTAGGAATAGAGCAATAGATTTATGGTAACCACCAACAAGGAATGCAGCCACAACATGTTAACGAACACAAATAAATCTCACAAGATAAGTCAAGTATGGCATAAAGAAAATTCATCTAAACACACAAAGTAACGACCTAAAAACTGAACCAAACTTCCATGTAGGAAAAAGGCGTTGTAAGTACGAGCAATTTGAGGTTTTATTCCATTAAATGAAATTAGACATTAACATGAACCATTAGAAAAAAGAACGGATTAAAAATGATGAAGGGTGAGAAAGTTATGATTCATTGAAGTTTATGAAAATAAAATAAAATAAAAGTGATAAAAAGAAATGCCAAGGGAGGGAGTTGAACCCTGGCCCTCTTGGTTCACAAGCCCAATGTTAAACCATCTGGCCACACCTCGCGCGTGTGCTAAGGAATGGAAGGGAATACATAAAAAATAAAATATGACAAATAAAAATAAAATGCACAAAAAAGTTGATCCACATGGATCGAACTCAGGTCAGGCAGGTAGAAGGGTATAAGGCGCGCAAGGGTCTGCCACTGGGGTGGCTGTTACATCCATTAATTGAATGGAACCCAATAATATACATAGCTTGTTTGGATGATTTTCTGGGCAACTCCAAGGCATTCACCATGTTTGCAAAACAACTCCAACTTTCTCAAATTTCATCTGATTTTAACAAACCTTATATGTATCTTACCCAGAAAAACAAGAGGAATCTGATGGTGAGGTTAGTTTCCCAAGATTCTTAGTGAAATAAAAAATTCGAATGCTTATGCTTCGTGATCCATGTGATGCAAATTGGTAATCCAAACTCATCTCAGCCACTCTCATACTAAACCATAATTGTATACACACTAAACACACCTTGCTGAATGAAGGTAAACCAAAGATTTAATTGAAAACTGTTTGTGGTGAATAATGATCATCAAGTTGCAATCTCACACTTGGAAATGCATTTGGGGGGGGGGGGGGGGGGGGGAAGATCCAAACAGAAAGTTTTAAATAGGAAATGGGAATTGGAGCAAGTTGAAAATATGTTGTAGAAAGGATCTCAACAGAAAATGTTATACAGAAATCAATAGAACAAAAATCAAGTGTGTGAGTTGTAGTTTGAGTGCTATTGTGCTTGTGGTATGAAGATCCAAATTTGATTCTATGCACCAACAGTCCAATGTGAGCATTTTGACAACTCTCAAATATGAATTTAAACATGTCTAGGTAATAAGAATTGTCTTTTCAAGGCCTATGCTAAAATTGATCTCCAACTGTCTTGGATTCTTTGACAGCAAGCAAATATCCCAATAACTTCTACTATGTTCAAAGTATGATTATGGTGTTGGTGTCTTTAAGGTTTAAATACTTGAAACCACAAAATGTAATTGATGCAACCTCCCAAAAACTGTGTAGGGCTTTCAATCAGAATGTATGTAACTGTGATGTGCAGCAAATAATGCAAGAAACCTGATTGAAAACTAACACTGCTCTAAATGCAAGCATCATTAATAACAGAAAGGCAACATGCTGCTCAGCAATTGAAACAAACAAGGCAGACCAAATGACACATCTAATCTAAACTCAAATCAGCCTACACACAAGTACTCCTAGGATTATCCTGAGCCAGCAAGACTAACAACCTTGATCTCACTACAGCCTTCTAAGCATCAAAGTCCTCATACCAACAGGTCTGCTGCAATTATTTCTCAAAGCAAAGAGACCTCCATGCTAGCAACCCTGCCTCACTCTAACAAGGTCAGTTCAAAGGTTTCATGTAACAGCCAGGAATTTGAGGTTTGCAATCATACTCCTACTGTTTTTAAATGGGTCCTTAGAAGACAAACTAGTGTTGATGGTTTCAATCTCATGATCATTGTGAACAAGGGTAGCAGAAGTGATTTCACTAGAGGATTTGAAGCTCATGGGATAAGAAACTGGTGTATGTATCTAGCTGGATTGTACTTACAGCAAGTGAACAAAATTAAGGTGGGAACCAAACAGTCAATCACAAATCAACCATGGATCACTAACCAATCCAAAGTTTGTTTAGAACCTAGAGGCATAAACCAAATCATTAGTACATGAAGCCAATGTTAGCAGCTGCCCAGCATACATCACAATACCACATCTGGCCCTTACTAACTGTTACTCACCAATTTAATTTATCCACACAACAAAACCTCAAAACTGTCATGATGCTAAACTAGAGGCCAAAACTGTCATGAATCTGGACAGTCCTTACCATTACAAAGCTGCAAAGTCAAAAAAAAAACCCTGAACCCAAACAACAGCTTCCAAGCAAGGTACATATCCTTTAGTAAAGGTAAGACAATAATAGCAGCTCAAAATACCAAAGCTGTTCTCAACTCACCCTAGGCTAAGGTTGCAAGTAAACAAATATGCCTTAGCTAAGAGGAAACCATTAAATGTGAGACTGATGTAAAATTAATGCAGCAGAATTGATTGAGGAGCATACCAACAAGACAGCTCTCAGAATTATTATGGGGAAATAACATGATGTCAAGTTGCCAAAGTAAAAAGACCACAGCTGCTCATGGTCACTATGGTGGCACCAACACAGTATACTGCCAAAGTGACAAAACCTAAATTCTAGCTCAAAGAGTTACGCACTCTTATTCACAAACTCAATCAAAAACTGTCCTGCCCCCTCCTTCATGAGTAGAGCAGTAGCAACAGTCACACTCAATACCCTTTTACAAGTTCAAGACAGTATACTTTGCAACCCCTAAAGCAATAACATAACCAAGTCAAACAAAAATAACAGCTCCAATGACAGTACAAACTCATAATCAAAATATGGCAAGAACAAATTCAATACTCATGTTAATAATCATAACAAATTTACCATCCATCAAAAACCAAACATCATAAAAATCTATATGTGTTCATAGTTCAAAATCTATCAATAGGTTCAAAAATGAAAATGCATGAAAGATAATGCTAAAGCTAATAAGAAATAGCTACATACCTCTTGATGAACTTTTTTAATATGCCAAAATAGTTGAGAAACCCAAAGATCCTTTATTTCACTTTCTTGTTTTGAGTCTTTCTTCAACTTTAAGTAACAATGCACTTATGGTGCCAATTGAAAAGATATGAGTTTTTAATGATTGATAAGTGCTTATACAGTTGAGATATGTTGTTTATGAGGTGTTAGAGGGATCAAAACTTCAAGAACATGTTTAGAACAAGATTTGGTGATTTTAGTAGCTTTGGTCAAAGTATGGTGGGATGAGAGTTGACTTTTTGATTTTTTGAGGTTCTTGATGTTTTAGTGAGTCATACACCTTCCATATGTCATTTTGAAGATGTGTGGATGGTTGTGAGAGTGTTGGTAATGCTAGAAATGAAAATGGCATGAAAGTTGTAAAATGCCCATTTTTGGTGTTTTAGAGCTTTTCTTCACTTACAAGCAAAAAGAGAATGAGAAGGAGAGCTGTAATATTTTGATATTATGAGCAGCTCTGGTGTGTCAAACAAGTGAGGGGGAGGCTTCTATTTATAGGAGAAAGAAGGATGAGGGCAGCTTGGTAACTTCCATTTTTGGAGGGAGTTTCATGAAGTTTCTTCCAAATCTTGCCAAGATCTTCTTCCATCAGCTCCATGGCTCAAGAAAGATCAGAAACATCAAGTGGAGATGTCCATGAAATGACTGAGGTGAGCTTAGAGGGTAGGATGGTACATCTGCAGCAGTTGGAGATGAAAAGTTTCTCTCTCATTCTTACACATCTCAATATTTTAATCCATAAATCACAACTTGCATCTCTCTCTCTCTAACCTCTCTTTTTCTGTCATTTCCTCCCTATACACATCTGAATATCATAATGTATCATGATCAAAGGGTGGAGAGTGGTTAGAGATGAAAAATTCTGACTTTGAGAAGTTGGACCAAGTGGATTTCAAGTGTGACAGGCCCAATTTCAATGCATCATAACTTCCTGGTCACAACTCCTCTTGGGGAGTTCTTGTTCTTTTTGGAAAGCCCTCATATAGCCCTACAACATTCATGTTTGCCAAAAGTTCCAAATCTATGTGCATCTTGGTTGAAAAGCCCCTTAAAGTTAGCAAAAAACAAGTTTTGATGCAGCCAGATTTTGAAAAATTCACCAAGTGTTTTGTACTAAAAAATGACTTTGATGATAACTCCAATTCCATGCATTTTCTGAGAGTGGACTAGTATAGGACTTTTGTAGGACTTGTTAAGAGATTTCCGACGAGCTTTGAACCACCTCGTTCGGGTGTGTGGTTAGGGAGTTAGGGTTTAGCCCCTTTCGAAACCCTAATTTCCCGATTTTACGATTACTCTCACGTCTTTGATCCGATGATCATAAAAATTGATATGTGGGTCCCTCATGACATAAGGAACAACTTTGCTTCACCACTTGAAGTCCAATTCCTAAAACTTGAGGGGGTTGACTTTTCGGTCAACCGTACGATCGATCGGCGATTACCGAACTGTCTGTTCATGTTTCAGAGCTTCCAAGACTTTGAAACTCTTTGAGGGGACTTCAATAAGCCATATGAACTTTTTAAACCATAATTTTATCCTTGAATTATTTCCCAAATCTAAAGTCAAACTACAGTTGACTTTTTCAACCCGAAAAACCCTAATTGGGTGCCTTGAACTGCACTGCACCCCATCTGTGGGTGATTACTTCAAATTGAACTCACACATGGCCCAATATAGTACTCTTGATCTTATTTCATAAATGATTCAACCCAAAACATTGGTCGCCCAATCCTCGAACCTTCGATTTTATCAGTGCGGAGCCCCGTTTCATCTGTGTCTTGACAAAACACACTTCGAAACTTGTTAAGGTTAGATAAATAAATGCATATGATATGAAGAGGATATAAGGGGTCAAAATTTGGGGTGCAACAGATGCCCCTATTTAAATATCTTCACTAGATGGTAATGAGAGATGACAATCCTCATAGAATCGTGGTGAAAGGTATTTAAATATAGCAAACCAGAAATTTTGTCCCTTAGATCCGATGGTATGCAAAAGGACAAATGCGAATATGCCATGAATCTAAATGATGTCATATGATGCTTGAATGCAAGACAGATGCAGACACACGAACAAATATGAAAGAACGACAACACAACGAGTGACCACTCACGAGGGGTCCAACACACTGGGGAAAGATTCAAGACCAAGTAAGCAAGGTAGTTCAAACATGACTACGGATGCTTGTTCAAGGAAATCTTTCACGCATGGGACACAAATTTCACCCGGGAAGACACACCTTCATTGGGGAAAGGAGATACGAACCCCACTGGGGATAACCAGATGAGGAAGCCCACCAGGGAAGATGACAATTCTTCAATGGGGAAACGAAAGAAAAGAGGCGCAAACCTCACTGGGGAAGGGATCCACTGAGGAAAACTTTGCTGGGGGACAAATCCACTGGGGAAGCACAACTCCACCGGGGAAAAGACAGAACGGAGACACGAACCCCGATGGGGATAACCAGGTGAGAAAATTTCCTATAACGAAGAGTTCAAACGGGATCTTCAGGAAAAGGTTCGAAACGAGATCGGACATGTCGGGGGAACTAGTATCCACTGGTCCTCCGAGTCTCGACTGGGGAAAGCAAAAACTTCAAAAGGGGTACTGGTGATGACCAGAACAAACAGACAGTTTCCAATAGTGCTAGTTACCACTAGACTTACTGGGCAGGATGGTGATGACCAATCCAAAGTTCGGTTTCCAAAACGTGCTAAATATTACTAGACTTCCTGGGGACGTGGTGACAACCAAGTCGAAGCTCCAATTTCAATTGAGAATTTCCAAACGATATTGATAAAACACAGGACTTCAAACTGGGGAATTTGGTAACAACCGACCAATAACGATTAGTTCTCAAGCAATGCCAGTGACTACTGGACTTAGAGGAGACTGGTGACGACCAAATCAGGATATACCAATAACAACTAATTCTGGATAACGCCAGTAACCACTAAACTTAAATGGAGGAATTGGTAACGACCGAGTCCCAGGAGACCAATAACCATTGGATTTTCACAGAGTTTGGTAACGACCAGACCAAAGTGGTGATAACAATCTAATTTAAGCGACGCCAATAACCATTGGACTTATGGTAACTGGTGATGACCAAATCCAGGGGTATACCAATAACAACTGGTACTGGATACTGCTAGCGAAAACTAGATTTTCCAAGCAATGCTAGTGACCACTAGACTTAAAAAAGATTGGTAATAACCGAATCAAGAGGTATCAATAACAATTGGATCTGAAGGTAATACTAGTAACCACTAGATTCAAACAGACTGGTAATAACCAAATCAAACAGATACCAATAATTATTGGATTCCAGGCGATGCCAATAATTATTGGACTTTTTAGGGAATTTTGGTGACGACCAACTCAAGTACCAATGACCATTGGTTTTAGAAGGCAATACTAGTAACCACTAGATTTTTAGCAAAGATTGGTGAAAACCGAATCAAAAGGACTCCAATGACGATTGGTTAGCTTTATAACAGAATCAGTGACGACTGGGTTTGGAAAAATGTTGGTGACGACCAAACTACTGTACCAAACGTAGTTAGTTCTGAATACGTGCTAGTGACCACTAGTCTTTCAAAGTTTGTTGGTGATAACCAAATCGAAGGTGAAAATTGGTAATAACCCCCTGTTTGTATAAATTAAACATTGCTAGTCACCACTAACTTCCCAGAGCAAAATAAGGAAACCCCAGGATGTCAACTCTAAAACGAACTTGTAACAACAAAACAAAGATAAAGGTAACGACCAAAGGATCTCGACGGTGGGAATGCAAACAAATGCGTATGCTGGCATGATGTTGTATGCAAGACGCAGAACGACCCGTAGGGACAGAGGAAAACCAAATAAAGAGGGAACTCGTCACGCTGAGCTTCAAAATGCCTCAAGTCAGACGACACTTCCTTCTTTGGTGCAGATAACGATCTTTTCTCAGTAATATCCCCGTAATCTTGCAAGGAAGAAGTCTTAGCTTAATAGCTAGAACTGCTATCGGACGCATCTATCTCGGTCAAAGGTAACAGCGATTTCCACAACTTCAAGAACTGTGTAATATCATCATATTACCTTTAGAACTTTTCAATCATTTTGTCAAATTGTGCTTTCTCCTTTTTTTTTCTTTTTAAAACAAGACTTAAGTTTTTCAAAACACTTTACTTTCATGAAAATACTTATTAACAAATAAGTGAAATTGCATAACAAAAATAGAAGATCATAACAATGATTTGGCCAAAGAAAAGAACTGATTTTGATAGACAAGAACTTTACAAAAGGCAAAGCCTTGGGGATTTTAAAAGTTTTGAAAAATGGCAACAAAAAAGATTACAGAATCCCATAATAATTTGGTCCTTCCGACTGCCAGTTCACTTGCTTTGCTGCTTCTGACGAGAACAACAAGCTTTGACCTTTCCTCTAATACTCTGCACAGGAGTCTGCCCCAGCGTCTGTCATCTTTCAAACATTGGGTTTTTCTTGTCGAGGCACTGAAATCCTCTTTCTATGTATTTCGTTTTCAGGCGTAGTATTTTCTTACTGCGTCCGAGTTGATGGGATACTTGAGTGGTTCGCCATCCATGGTTTCGAGAATCAGAGATCCTCCGGAGAAAACAGTCTTCACAACGAAAGGGCCGTCGTAGTTGGGCATCCACTTGCCACGCATGTCTTTTTGTGTAGGTAGGATTTTTCTAAGCACAAGCTCTCCTTCCCTATACTCTTTGGGACGAACCTTCTTATTGAATGCCCGGGCCATCCTTTGTTGATAGATTTGACTGTCACACATGGCCGTCATTCTTTTCTCGTCGATGAGATTCAACGAATCGAATCTTTCTTTTATCCACTCGTCTTCATCCAACTCTGCTTCCGTCAAGATCTTCAAGGAAGGTATTTTGACTTCAATGGGTAGCACCGTGTCCATCCCGTACACTAAGGAAAAGGGAGTTGCCCCTGTCGAAGTGCGTACTGATGTTCGGTAGCCGTGCAAAGCAAATGGTAACATCTCATGCCAATCTTTGTAAGTTACGACCATTTTTTGTATTATCTTTTTGATGTTTTTGTTTGCAACTTCAACTGCACCATTCATCTTAGGTCTGTAAGGGGACAAGTTGTGATGTTTGATCTTAAAATTGTCACAAAGTTCCTTCATTGTTTTGTTGTTCAGATTCAAACCGTTGTCAGTGATGATCTGGTTAGGGATACCATATCGGCAGACAATCTCTTTTTTAATGAAGCGTGCGACCACTTGTTTCGTCACATTTGCATATGACGCTGCTTCCACCCATTTGGTGAAATAATCGATTGCGACAAGGATGAAGCGATGGACATTAGAAGCTTTCGGCTCTATTGCCCCGATCATATCTATGCCCCACATTGCAAAAGGCCAAGGTGACGTCATCACATTGAGAGGATGTGGAGGGACATGCATTTTATCAGCATAAATTTGACATTTATGGCACTTTCGAGCGAAGAGTATGCAATCCGTCTCCAAAGTTAACCAGAAGTAACCCGCTCTTAAGATTTTCTTAGCCATGGTGTGGCCATTTGCATTGGTGCCGAAGGTTCCTTCGTGTACTTCGGTCATTATGAGATTCGCCTCATTTTCATCGACGCATCGGAGTAAGACCATATCATGGTTTCTTTTGTACAAGATGCCATTGCTGATGAAGAATTTAGATGACAGCCTCCGTATTGCTCTTCTGTCAATTGCGGATGCGTTAGCGGGATACTCTTGGTTTTGAAGGAAATTCTTGATATCATGAAACCATGGCTTCTCCCCAAATTCTTTGTCTATTGCCATGACGTATGCGGGTAGTGTCCTTCTTTCGATGCGAATCAGAGGTGCCTCGTTGACAAACTAGACTTTCCACATGGATGCCATCATGGCCAACGCATCGGCAATGTGATTTTCTGCCCTTGGTACGTGCTTGAAGGTAATTTCATCAAAATACTCAGCCATCTCTAGGATGTGGGTCTTATAAGGAATCAATTTTTCATCCCTGGTTTCCCATTCTTCTTTGAGTTGGTATATCACCAAAGCAGAATCACCAATTACTTCCAAGATTTTGATACGGAGGTCAATGGCAGCCTCCAATCCTAGGATGCAGGCTTCATACTCCGCTATGTTGTTTGTACAGGAGAAACAAAGTCGGTCTGTGACCGCAGTGTACCCTTCAGTTGGATTTTTTAGAACAGCTCCGATGCCATGTCCATTTTTGTTTGACGCTCCGTCGAACATCATCTCCCAACGAGATCCCGGCTCGGGACCTTCCTCTGGACCAGGCTCTGGTTTCGTGCGCTGAATATACATCACATCTTCATCAGGAAAATCGAACTTGAGCGGTTGATAATCCTCCATAGGATGCTCTGCAAGGTGTTCTGACAAGATGCTCCCTTTGATGGATTTTTGAGCAACATACTGGATATCATACTCTGATAGGAGCATATGCCATCGGGCTAATCTTCCTGTCTGAGCTGGCTTCTCAAAGATGTATTTGATGGGGTCCATCTTAGAAATCAGCATCGTAGTGTGGCAAATCATGTACTGCCTCAGACGTTTAGCAGCCCATGCCAACACACAATAAGCTTTTTCCAGGGGAGAGTAACGACTCTCGCAATCGGTGAACTTCTTGCTTAGATAATAGATTGCATGTTCTTTCTTCCCTGACTCATCAGTCTGGCCCAAGACACAGCCCATCGAACTTTCTAACACGGTCATATACATGAACAAAGGCCTTCCAGGTACCGGAGGAATCAGCACTGGAGGTTCTTGCAAATACTGCTTGATTTTCTCGAACGCCGCCTGACAGTTTTCATTCCACACCACCGTTTGATCTTTTCGTAACAACTTGAAGATCGGTGTGCAGGTAGGAGTCAGATTGGAGATGAACCTGGAGATGTAATTCAAACGTCCAAGGAAGCCTCTAACTTGTTTCTCAGTTTTGGGAGAAGGCATCTCCTGGATTGCTTTAACCTTGTCAGGGTCTACTTCAATTCCTCGCTGACTAACGATGAAACCAAGTAACTTGCTTGAGCGAACTCCGAAGGTGCATTTGGCTGGATTTAGTCTCAATTGATACTTTTGGAGTCTTTCAAATAGCTTCACTAGATGATCCAAGTGGTCTTCTTCACTTTGGGATTTTACAATCATATCATCCACGTACACCTCGATTTCTTTGTGCATCATATCATGAAAGAGTGTGACCATAACTCTCTGATACGTTGCCCCTGCGTTCTTCAAACCAAAAGGCATTACCTTATAACAATAGGTGCCCCATGGTGTGATGAAAGTTGTTTTCTCCATGTCCTCTGGATCCATTTTTATCTGGTTATAACCCGAAAATCCATCCATGAACGAGAACACGGCAAAGCTTGCCGTGTTATCCACCAAAGTGTCAATATGTGGTAACGGGAAATCATCCTTCGGACTTGCTTTATTTAGATCCCTATAGTCGACGCACATCCTGACCTTGCCATCCTTCTTCGGGACCGGTACAATGTTGGCCACCCATTCTGGATACTTGGATACTGCTAGAAAGCCAGCATCTATTTTCTTTTTGACCTCATCTTGGATTTTAAGTGCCATGTCTGGTCTCGACCTGCAAAGCTTTTGTTTGACCGGAGGACATTCTGGTTTCAGGGGGAGCTTGTGCATGATAATGTCAGTATCCAACCCTGGCATATCTTGGTAGGACCAAGCAAATATGTCAACAAAATCTCTGAGGATTGTTATCAGCTTGTCCTTGATTTCTGACCTTAATGATGCCCCAATCTTGACTTCTCTTTTGTCCTCCTCTGACCCCAAGTTGATGACTTCCGTCTGCTCTTTATGGGGTTGGATATAATCATCTTCGTATTCAGCCATTCTCTTTAACTCTTCTGGGACTTCTAACTCTTCTTCGTTCTCTTCTTCAGCTTGAAAGACAAATGAACCGCTAGTAGAAGGAATCGAATGATCATAGGATTCCGTGGTTGATGGGGGTATTCTGCATGTTTTATTTAGGAACAATCAGGCACTCACACACAAACATGTAGATGAAGGGTGGTTTTTATTATTATTATTATTTTTTTCAAAAGAGATTGCCATTTTTTCCAAAAAAGAGTGAAAGTGATGCGCAAACAAATAACAAGAGTTTTAACAAAAACACTTTTTCATTAATGACTTTCAATTTTCGCAAAGTGGCCCAATACAAAATAATTTGCAGGTCTTGGGCAAGACCAGGAAACTTTTTTTAAAGAAAGACACAAAGCTAACAGGCAGAATGAATTACTCTAAAGGTAAAAAGATGGGAACTTCCACAGCCTCCCAATTGCGCAATGCTCCTCCTCCTCTAGTTATTAGATGGTCCAGATTATCGTCCTCATCTTCAGCAATAATGCCATTGACTTGCACACCGCCGCTGGTGAATATCTCTTTTAAGGACTTCTTCTTCATGGTGCTTTCTTCTGGCTCGCCTCCCGGAGTTGGTTTGTAACCCAACCCTTGTCGATCATTCTTGGCCCGAGCATTGACTTCGATGACCTCTCCCCATCCCAGCGGGACTCCAGCTTTCAGTGCTGCCTTAATACTTTGAACAGAGGTAAATAATGGCCCTTGGGTTATGTCTGATTCATCTACTAGAACAACGTGAGCTATTTCTAGTGCTTGGAAGGCTGTCTCGAGAGAGTCTTCATCAGCCTCAATATACCGGAAATATGATAAGTTGCTTATCATCAAGTCCTCTTCTCCATGGACAATGACTAGCTGGTCATTTACAACAAACTTCATTTTTTGGTGGAGCGTGGAAGTGACAACGCCAGCTGTATGAATCCAGGGTCTTCCTAATAAGCGCTGTAAACCGGATTTATATCCATCACCTGGAAGGTGACTTCAAAGATTTGTGGTCCAATTAGAATAGGAAGATCAACCTCTCCTATCACGGTTCTCCTGGATCCGTCGAATGCCTTGACTATAAGAGAGGTTGGTCTCATGGTAGCGCCTTGATATGCCATCTTGGCCAAAGTTCTTTTAGGCATTACATTGAGTGCTGACCCAGTATCAACAAGAACTCGGGACATTGTATCCTCTTCACACTTGACTGATACATGCAAGGCACGATTGTGCTTACGCTTCTCAGCTGTCAGGTCATTATCGTCAAAGCTCAAAGTGTTACAGGCAGTGATATTTGCTACAACAGAGTCAAATTGCCCCACTGTAATATCCTTAGTGACGTGGGCCTGTGTCAGGATTTTGAGCAATGCCCGGCGGTGTGCTGGAGAACTTAAGAGTAAAGCCATGACCGAGATCTTGGAGGGTGTTTGATTCAATTGGTCCACCACCCTATAATCGCTTCGTCGAATGATTCTCAAGAATTCTTCTTCATCGTTCTTAAGACTTTCTTTTCCTCTAACTAAAGGTTCTTTGGCGGCGGTTGTCTCCGGAATAGGCTTCTGGGGAACAGGCGTCTTTTGAACAGAAACCGCTGGTGGAGGAGCCTCGTTATATGTTTGAGTTTGATAGATACGACCACTCCGGGTCATTTTGCTTCCACCGGCAACGTTGGCCACACTTACCGGTTTCTTTTCTTTGAAAATCCCTTCACACCATGAATAGTCTTGTTTTGGTGTCACGGCCTTTGGGCGAGGCTGGAATCCTCCCCTTGGCTCAAACCTAGTCTGTCCCCTCCCGAATTTCGGGGGTGCGTCATCACGAAATACTGGCCGAATATTCTTGTAGTTTTTGTTACTGTTATCATCTCTGAACACGGCTCCTTTGTTGGATTCTCCTGGTATGTTAAACACAGGCTCGATGACTGCCACATCTTCTTCCTTTTTCCGGTGGGTAATTTCTATCATTCCCTGTTCAATCATAGCTCGAATGTCCTTTTTCACAGCGTCACAACCCTCAGGATTCAGCATACATTCTTTGCAATCCTCGTGAGATGTCTTGAGCGACCACGCCTGAGCGAGGCGTTTGTGCAGGTATGCTAATGGCACTTTGATCTCACCAACAGTAGTAACTTTCTTGTCTTCTGACCCCTCCCCTTCTTCAGTAATGGCATTGACTCCACCATGATTGGGAAGAGGGTTGCTTTTAACATTGGGCGGATTGTCTTCGAAGGACAGAATTCCTTTTTCAACAAGTTCACGAACTAGGTGCTGAAGGGCGAAGCAACCTTCGAGATTGTGGCCTGGAGCATTCTCATGAAATAGGCAGCGGGCATTTGCATCGTAATAGAACGAAAGTGGATTAGGTGGAGCACCTAATTTTCTTGTTTTAACCAATCCTCTTTCTATTAACATGGGAAATAGGTCGGTGTAACTCATTGGAATAGGTTGTATCTTTGGCCTATTTGCTTGATAACTTGCCTTCGGGGCCCTGTTCTGAGGTTGTTGACCCTGCGGCTGCTGGTATTGCTGTGGATTATTGGTGCGATACTGTTGCTGACTGCTAGGCTGGTACTGGTGTTGATTGTTGAATGCCCCAGATTGGGGGCCATGCTGTGAAGAAGGTTGAAAAACCGGGGTCACTGCTGCTATGTATGATGGTTGGTACTGTTGGTGGTGGCTTCGTGAGCTTTGTACTTTCTTTCCATATGTGATTGCGCTCACCTCTCCCTCTTTCTTTTTGTGGAACGTGCTGACTGGCTTCTTTGCCGTGTTGGCGCTTGAGGTAACATTTGGAGTAGTCACTTTTCCACTCTTTAAACCTGCTTCCACCTTGACCCCTACTGCCACAATATCAGAGAAATTTGTTGTAACGCTGCTGATCAAACGTTCGTAGAATTCGGGTCAAACTGTATCCACAAACCAATCTGCCAACTCCTTCTCGGTAAGAGGAGGCTCTACTTGTGCTGCAGTTCCGCGCCATCTTTGCGCATACTCTTTGAAGGTTTCGGTATTTTTCTGCGTCATGCTGAGAAGCTGACGGCGGTCGGGAGCTAGGTCCATGTTGTACTTGTACTGTTGAATAAAAGCATCTGAAAGGTCTTGGAAACTGTGAATCTTAGCTTGATCTAAACCGAGATACCACTTGGTCGAAGCCCCTTTTAGACTATCTTGGAAACAGTGTACTAACAGTTTATCATTTTCAATATGCGGAGCCATCCGCCTACAGTACATGATTAAGTGCTCTTTAGGACAAGCGGTCCCTTCATATTTGTCGAAGATTGGCGTTTTAAATTTCTGAGGGAACACTAATCCAGATACCAAACATAGATCCTTGGCATCAGATCCAAAGACATGATTTCCTTCAATGGCCCTCATCCTTTTGGCCATGATGTCCATCTCTACCCTTAACTTTTCGTGTTTTTCGTCCTCCGCTTCGGATCCATCGGGTATATCAAAGATTGGCTGTTGATTGGCGAAGACCGGTCGTACTGTGGTAGGTCCACCTGCTGGAGTAAAAATGGGGTTTCTGATTGTTGATTCGAACAACGGATTGAGACCTGAAGACTGCATGCTGTTGAAAGGTGGCACAAAATCCTGGGATATGCCATAGGGAAACTCTGCTGAAGTAACAGGAGCCATTGTGACATTGGCTGCTGCTGTGGCAACTTCAGAGATCACTGTAGGTTGTGTATCCATTTTTGCTTTGATCACGTTGAGGGCTTCCAAGATCTGGTTGACGTCCCCTTTGATCCCTTCAATGTCATTATCCATTCGATCGAACCTTTGGTCGTTATCTGCCATCTTCTTTTGAGCTTGGGACCGTGTGTTGTATTTGTGGGTACTCAGCGTGACTCCTTATCTCCTCTTTCTGGACAAGAACAAAAGATGAGCTGCGGAACCCCAAATGCATGATTGATGTAGAATGATATGCAAATGCGGATGCATAAACCATTCAAGGAAACTCAAAATTTTTCGTTTACAAACAAAAAGTTAGACCAACACGTAACGACATGCTTAAAAAGCGTTTTTCATTTGATAACTGGAAATCTATTACAGTAGAGTAGCCTTTGCTAAAAAGCAAGACTTTTCTTACAATGAAATTAAATGCACCAAGCAGGATATCAATCCTTTTTTAGGGAAAGCAGGGAAATGGCGAAACAAAAATCAATCTAACAAGACGACCCTTCTCCTTCTTGGACACTGACATGAACTTGATCTTGGCGGATAATCTCCCACAGGTCTTCGTTTTCTCTTTGTGCTTTAACCAAAGCGTATTTCAGCTCTTCCCTAGTCGTGGGGACCTCAGGTTCCATAGTTATCTCATAGTCGTGAGTGTGGAACATGATTAAGGCAATTTCCTTTGACCATAGCAGGTATCCCCTGGTGGTTAAACAACTCGCATTCTCCATTGGGGTTGGGCCCATGAGGTGGGGATCTCTTTGGGCATATTGAGCATCTTCTTCTAGTTCTTGGTTGCGACCTGTCTCACAGAAGCGAGGCCTCAACAGTTCTGGTTCAGGCTCGGGCCTGGTGGGATACCCATGTTGACGCCGAGCGAGAATAGGATTATAAGTGATCACCCCTTCTATCCCAATGAGAGGCACATTGGGGAAATCTCCGTAGCTGGAAATCATGACCTGGTCACCGATGCTAGTGTCATACCAGGTGATATCATGGTGTCTGAGAGTGACAAGTTTAGAAACCCAAGCGCTTTTGGTGGGAAGCCTCCAAAGGATATGGGTCCTCGGCAGATGAGAAGTAAACCATCGGTCGAGCAGTGCAAGACAGCATGAGAATCGCCCACAATCATACAAGGCAAAACGGTGGATGACTACATAAGTATCAGCTAGTATTGTGTTGACCGGATTTTTGAGGATGAAGAGGCAGATTGCTTCTTCGCTGATGAAGTCGTAACTGCTTGGGAACAGATACAGTCCATATATTAGTAGTGCCAAAATTGCCTCAAAAATGCCCAGGTTTCGGCTTTCATAGTGATACTCGGCCATTTCCATTAGAGGCCCGGCATCCATTCCATACCACCCTCCTTTCGCCCTCATTGGTGGTAAGTCTTCCAGCTTGATATGCAGGGCTTTAGCTAAGTCCTTTTTCTTTGGCTTTCCATAAGGGAGCGTAAAAGTCCATGGGATCTTCAAGTAAGCATTATACTCTTCGAGGGTCGGGAGTAACTGAAAATCTGGAAACACAAAGCAGTGGTAAGTTGTATGATAGAATTCCACCAAGGCTTGCAACATGGGCTCATTGATCAGAGCGCTTATTAATGGCAATAGATCCCCATATTTGGCTATGAAAGCAGCAGGATTTCGGACAAGTCTGGTTAACATTCTTAGACGGCCCATCTCAGATCCGGGACTCGAAGCATGTCTCTTCTTACCATGTTGTTGCCTGCAAAGAAAAGAGTTGAATTTCCTTGAATGGTTAGAAGAAGTGTGAATGCAAATGCACATGATTGTCATGGAACTCAGATATTTTCGAACATCAGAAATCTTCATTTCATTAATAAACAAAACAGATTACAAAACATCATTTCCTCTTACAAGAGTTTTAACTAAACAACTTGGTGCAACCTATCAAGGTTCTCCTAGCAGCCTGAGGTTGAGCTTCTCGATCTTTCTTTCCAACTGAGTCTTCTCAATGATGAGTCGGTCCACAATTATCTTCCATGGATTAGACTGAGGCTCATAAGGTTCCTCTAGTGCTTTCCTCTTCTTACAAGAGAGGATTTCTTCATCTTTCGACTGGAGTTGTCTCCGAAGCTCTGCATTTTCTTCAATGACTATCTGATACTTGTGCTTCCAAGCTTCTTCAGTTTGTTGTGCTTTGACCAAAGCAATTTTCAACTTTTCTTCTTCAGACATGAAGACCAACGGGCGTTCTTCCTTCAAGGCCATAGGCTCTTGTTTAGGATACGGCATCCTTAGTGTGACGGCTCTTTTCCGAACCCATTGGAGGTAAGGTTCCAAAGAAACACAGTTGAGCCTTCCAATATCTTTCTTTCCTTTCTTGTGTATATGCTTCCAAGCTTCTAGAATTTTCTCTTTTAATCCTTGACTATCTTCCCCTTCTTTGAAGAAGATGCTTTCTACTTGAACACTTTTGGGTTTGTCCTTTAGAGGGTATCCCAATTGTCGGCGGGCGAGTATCGGACTGTAGCTGATCCCTCCATTAATGCTGAGGAGAGGTACATTGCTAAATTCCCCACAACTGTCAATAATCATTATCCCATCATAATCACGACTATACCAATCAATATCAGAATGGGTAAAAGCCATGATCTTTTGTGACCACCACCCTTTCTTTGGATCCCAAAAAGCGTTGGCTTTGGGTAAGTGTGAAGTGAACCATTTGTACAATAAAGGAGCACAACAAGTGATCATTCCTCCATTATGGAAGTTCCTCAGATGAACAGAATGGCACGTGTCTGCTAACAAGGTAGGCACAGGATTCTTCTTCAAGAAAATTTTGATGGCATTGAGGTCCACAAAATTCTCAAAGCTTGGAAACAAGAATATACCATAGATGAGTAAGGCAAGGATAGCCTCGAATGCATCCATGCTTAAATGATCTGCGTAATATTGAGCTTTCTCAACCAAGAATTCTGCTTTTAACCCAAAGACTCCCCCTTTTGTAATCAGATTCTTTTTTATATCATCCACTCCCAAACGCGTAGCTTTGGCGATATCTTGCTCTTTAGGGTCCTTCTCTACAATCGGAAAAGGAGAATCTTCAAGAATAGGCAATCCAATTAACTGAGAATACTCTTCTAGGGTGGGTACTAGCTGATAATCAGGGAATGTGAAGCAGTGGTAGAGCGGGTCATAAAACTGGAGGAGAGTAGAGAGAAGTCCACTATCCATCTTTATCTTCAAGAGTAGCAACAGCTTCCCATATCGGCTTTGAAATCCCTCTGAATCTGTCACTAAGGTGCTCAACCTTTTCAAATCATCTAGGTTAAAACCCTTGTAAGTGTACTTCAAAGTTTTCTTTCTTTCACTGTTCATGACGACCTCTGATGTTTACAAACAACAAAGTCTGAGTTCCATGAAACCAGATGATGATATGATGACATGATGATATGAATGCACAAACACAAGCAAATGCACATGCGCACAACACAAACTTAAGGTTAAGGACAAGCATGAGTCCAAGGGTCTACCCCTCCCAAAGATTGTACTATGGATTGATTGTACCTGCCGAACGGGTTCTACAGAGTTCCCAGAGTCATCAACCCATCTTTCGGATATTATCAGCTTCCCAAATCACTTGGTAATTGATAATATTCTCAAGAGAATCTCGTCTGAGTGTAGTATCGCGTATCAACTATTTCGGAAATACTTCCTTATAGTCATCGCACTACGTCCTAATAAGGCCAAAGTGGGGTAGAATGTATTCTAAAAGTCCACAGTGTCATAGGCTCCTTCGTTGAAAGTAGCATTGTTTTCACGAATACTCGATCAACAATACTTAAAACTTTCAAGAGGGCCTACACTGAGCGGTGGTTTCTCAAGTTAGCTTGGTCGGGAATCAACTCCCTATAAGCCTTCTTGAATATACCACCATCCTATCATAATTTCACTCAAGTCCGGGTATAGGACCGTCTCACCACTCAAAGCACCCAATATCCAACATACAAATATATTAACAAATATACATGTTAAGCAAATATTCACAAATATAGCATGCAATTAAACAAAATAGGCTAAACCCTCAAGTTTAAGTCTCCCCAGTGAAGTCGCCATTTCTGTTGCGGTGAAAATCAGATATCAAGCTATTGAATTAACTTGAACCTTAATTCTTTTACAACCGGACTTTAATTTATCCAAAGGAAAGGTCTAAAGAAAGAAAGAACCTTTTGCGCGATGTTACAACAACGCTAAGAGATTCGGGGATCGGGGGTTGGTTATGCATAGGGTAGGTATTTCACATCCTAAACATTTGTAGTACTCTACAGGAACCTTTTGTTTGTTTGCATGCTAAGTCGGTAAATGTTTGCTAAGGTTTGGGTTGGGTAAAGGGTATAGGTTATGATAGATGAATACCTAAGATTGTTTATAAGTTTGCTCGCAAAGACATCGCGTCCTCTGCCTACGTATCCTAACTAGGATAGAATCAGAGCAATCGTAGTTCACCTCACTAAGGATGAAGAACACTTGATTGCGATCAAGGTTCAAAGGGGAACAAACATAATAATGTTTGTGTAGAGTTTCACAAAACTCTCTATGTCTATGTTGTAACACTCAAAGGGGGAAGTAAGTGATCATATCCATGATCCTTACATAGAGTTAACAACTCTATCCTAGGGTTCTAGTTGTGGGACACTCCTAGTAAAGGTGGGTCTTTTAGACTTGAGCAAAGTCAAATAGCTTATGGGTTTTGATCTTAACTAAGGTTCAAAATGACTTTTCAAAGTCAAGAGGGGTAATGAGCTATCCATGAGACAAAGGTCAATGGAGAGACTTTTCCTTTGGAAAAAGAAAGGGGAGGCAGCTGGGATGAGAACTAGAGAGTTCCATCCCTTGGGGAAAGAAGTACTTAATAAAGCAAGATGAAATAAGATTAAGACCAGTAAGCATGCATATTACGATAAGCAGATACTTTAAATGATATCAAGGGTTGCAACCGATAGTCAATTATTTTAACAAAGATTTAGGGCACATCTTAACAAAGATTTGAAGCATGGTAAAAATAACAATCATATGAACAAATCACAAATTGAAAGTAGGCATGTCATGAGTTCAAAGCATAGTAAATATGACAACGATGTGCATAGATGACAAACAAACACAATTAAATCAGTTTAGACCTCATAATTTAGGAGGGAAATAATATGAGATCATGGTGACAACCATACAAATAAGTCTCAACTTAAAGTGATCATGTTATAAGTTCAAATGTAACAACAATTAGGCATTGATGACAATCAAAAAAACGCAAGGACTGATCACAACAGTTAAATTCAAGACTTAGGAATAGAGCAACATATTTATGGTAACCACCAACAAGGAATGCAGCCACAACATGTTAACGAACACAAATAAATCTCACAAGATAAGTCAGGTATGGCATAAAGAAAATTCATCTAAACACACAAAGTAACGACCTAAAAACTGAACCAAACTTACAAGTAGGCAAAAGGCGTTGTAAGTACGAGCAATTTGAGGTTTTATTCCATTAAATGAAATTAGACATTAACATGAACCATTAGAAAAAAGAACGGATTAAAAATGATGAAGGGTGAGAAAGTTATGATTCATTGAAGTTTATGAAAATAAAATAAAATAAAACAAGTGATAAAAAGAAATGCCAAGGGAGGGAGTTGAACCCTGGCCCTCTTGGTTCACAAGCCCAATGTTAAACCATCTGGCCACACTGCGCGCGTGTGCTAAGGAATGGAAGGGAATACATAAAAAAATTAAATATGACAAATAAAAATAAAATGCACAAAAGAGTTGATCCACATGGATCGAACTCAGGTCAGGCAGGTAGAAGGGTATAAGACGCGCAAGGGTCTGCCACTGGGGTGGCTGTTACATCCATTAATTGAATGGAACCCAATAATATACATAGCTTGTTTGGATGATTTTCTAGGCAACTCCAAGGCATTCACCATGTTTGCAAAACAACTCCAACTTTCTCAAATTTCATCTGATTTTAACAAACCTTATATGTATCTTACCCAGAAAAACAAGAGGAATCTGATGGTGATGTTAGTTTCCCAAGATTCTTAGTGAAATAAAAAATTTGAATGCTTATGCTTTGTGATCCATGTGATGCAAATTGGTAATCCAAACTCATCTCAGCCACTCTCATACTAAACCATAATTGTATACACACTAAACACACCTTGTTGAATGAAGGTAAACCAAAGATTTAATTGAAAACTGTTTGTGGTGAATAATGATCATCAAGTTGCAATCTCACACTTGGAAATGCATTTTGGGGGGGAAGATCCAAACAGAAAGTTTTAAATAGCAAATGGGAGTTGGAGCAAGTTGAAAATATGTTGTAGAAAGGATCTCAACAGAAAATGTTATACAGAAATCAATAGAACAAAAATCAAGTGTGTGAGTTGTAGTTTGAGTGCTATTGTGCTTGTGGTATGAAGATCCAAATTTGATTCTATGCACCAACAGTCCAATGTGAGCATTTTGACAACTCTCAAATATGAATTTAAACATGTCTAGGTAATAAGAATTGTCTTTTCAAGGCCTATGCTAAAATTGATCTCCAACTGTCTTGGATTCTTTGACAGCAAGCAAATATCCCAATAACTTCTACTATGTTCAAAGTATGATTATGGTGTTGGTGTCTTTAAGGTTTAAATACTTGAAACCACAAAATGTAATTGATGCAACCTCCCAAAAACTGTGTAGGGCTTTCAATCAGAATGTATGTAACTGTGATGTGCAGCAAATAATGCAAGAAACCTGATTGAAAACTAACACTGCTCTAAATGCAAGCATCATTAATAACAGAAAGGCAACATGATGCTCAGCAATTGAAACAAACAAGGCAGACCAAATGACACATCTAATCTAAACTCAAATCAGCCTACACACAAGTACTCCTAGGATTATCCTGAGCCAGCAAGACTAACAACCTTGATCTCACTACAGCCTTCTAAGCATCAAAGTCCTCATACCAACAGGTCTGCTGCAATTATTTCTCAAAGCAAAGAGACCTCCATGCTAGCAACCCTGCCTCACTCTAACAAGGTCAGTTCAAAGGTTTCATGTAACAGCCAGGAATTTGAGGTTTGCAATCATACTCTTACTGTTTTTAAATGGGTCTTTAGAAGACAAACTAGTATTGATGGTTTCAATCTCATGATCATTGTGAACAAGGGTAGCAGAAGTGATTTCACTAGAGGATTTGAAGCTCATGGGATAAGAAACTGGTGTATGTATCTAGCTGGATTGTACTTACAGCAAGTGAACAAAATTAAGGTGGAACCAAACAGTCAATCACAAATCAACCATGGATCACTAACCAATCCAAAGTTTTTTTAGAACCTAGAGGCATAAACCAAATCATTAGTACATGAAGCCAATGTTAGCAGCTGCCCAGCATACCTCACAATACCACATCTGGCCCTTACTAACTGTTACTCACCAATTTAATTTGTCCACACAACAAAACCTCAAAACTGTCATGATGCTAAACTAGAGGCCAAAACTGTCATGAATCTGGACAGTCCTTACCATTACAAAGCTGCAAAGTCAAAAAAAAAACCCTGAACCCAAACAACAGCTTCCAAACAAGGTACATATCCTTTAGTAAAGGTAAGACAATAATAGCAGCTCAAAATACCAAAGTTGTTCTCAACTCACCCTAGGCTAAGGTTGCAAGTAAACAAATATGCCTTAGCTAAGAGGAAACCATTAAATGTGAGACTGATGTAAAATTAATGCAGCAGAATTGAGTGAGGAGCATACCAACAAGACAGCTCTCAGAATTATTATGGGGAAATAACATGATGTCAAGTTGCCAAAGTAAAAAGACCACAGCTGCTCATGGTCACTATGGTGGCACCAACACAGTATACTGCCAAAGTGACAAAACCTAAATTCTAGCTCAAAGAGTTACACACTCTTATTCACAAACTCAATCAAAAAATGTCCTGCCCCCTCCTTCATGAGTAGAGCAGTAGCAACAATCACACTCAATACCCTTTTACAAGTTCAAGACAGTATACTTTGCAACCCCCAAAGCAATAACATAACCAAGTCAAACAAAAATAACAGCTCCAATGACAGTACAAACTCATAATCAAAATATGGCAAGAACAAATTCAATACTCATGTTAATAATCATAACAAATTTACCATCCATCAAAAACCAAACATCATAAAAATCTATATGTGTTCATAGTTCAAAATCTATCAATAGGTTCAAAAATGCAAATGCATGAAAGATAATGCTAAAGCTAATAAGAAATAGCTACATACCTCTTGATGAACTTTTTGAATATGCCAAAATAGTTGAGAAACCCAAAGATCCTTTATTTCACTTTCTTGCTTTTGAGTCTTTCTTCAACTTTAAGTAACAATACACTTATGGTGCCAATTGAAAACATATGAGTTTTTAATGATTGATAAGTGCTTAGACAGTTGAGATATGTTGTTTATGAGGTGTTAGAGGGATCAAAACTTCAAGAACATGTTTAGAACAAGATTTGGTGATTTTAGTAGCTTTGGTCAAAGTATGGTGGGATGAGAGTTGACTTTTTGATTTTTTGAGGTTCTTGATGTTTTAGTGAGTCATACACCTTCCATATGTCATTTGGAAGATGTGTGGATGGTTGTGAGAGTGTTGGTAATGCTAGAAATGAAAATGGCATGAAAGTTGTAAAATGCCCATTTTTGGTGTTTTAGAGCTTTTCTTCACTTACAAGCAAAAAGAGAATGAGAAGGAGAGCTGTAATATTTTGATATTATGAGCAGCTCTAGTGTGTAAAACAAGTGAGGGGGAGGCCTCTATTTATAGGAGAAAGAAGGATGAGGGCATCTTGGTAACTTCCATTTTTGGAGGGAGTTTCATGAAGTTTCTTCCAAATCTTGCCAAGATCTTCTTCCATCAGCTCCATGGCTCAATAAAGATCAGAAACATCAAGTGGATATGTCCATGAAATGACTGAGGTGAGCTTAGAGGGTAGGATGGTACAGCTGCAGCAGTTGGAGATGAAAAGTTTCTCTCTCATTCTTACACATCTCAATATTTTAATCCATAAATCACAACTTGCATCTCTCTCTCTCTAACCTCTCTTTTTCTGTCATTTCCTCCCTCTATACATTTGAATATCATAATGTATCATGATAAAAGGGTGGAGAGTGGTTAGAGATGAAAAATTCTAACTTTGAGAAGTTGGACCAAGTGGATTTCAAGTGTGACAGGCCCAATTTCAATGCATCATAACTTCCTGCTCACAACTCCTCTTGGGGAGTTCTTGTTCTTTGGAAAGCCCTCATATATCCCTACAACATTCATGTTTGCCAAAAGTTCCAAATCTATGTGCATCTTGGTTGAAAAGCCCCTTAAAGTTAGCAAAAAACAAGTTTTGATGCAGCCAGATTTTGAAAAATTCACCAAGTGTTTTGTACTAAAAAATGACTTTGATGATAACTCCAATTCCATGCATTTTCTGAGAGTGGACTAGTATAGGACTTTTGTAGGACTTGTTAAGAGCTTTCCGGCGAGCTTTGAACCACCTCGTTCGGGTGTGTGGTTAGGGAGTTAGGGTTTAGCCCCTTTCGAAACCCTAATTTCCCGATTTTACGATTACTCTCACGTCTTTGACCCGATGATCATAAAAATTGATATGTAGGTCCCTCATGACATAAGGAACAACTTTGCTTCACCACTTGAAGTCCAATTCCTAAAACTTGAGGGGGTTGACTTTTCGGTCAACCGTACGATCGATCGGCGATTACCGAACTGTCTGTTCATGTTTCGGAGCTTCCAAGACTTTGAAACTCTTTGAGGGGACTTCACTAAGCCATATGAACTTTTTAAACCATAATTTTATCCTTGAATTATTTCCCAAATCTAAAGTCAAACTACAGTTGACTTTTTCAACCCGAAAAACCCTAATTGGGTGCCTTGAACTGCACTGCACCCCATCTGTGGGTGATTACTTCAAATTGAACTCACACATGGCCCAATATGGTACTCTTGATCTTATTTCATAAATGATTCAACCCAAACCATTGGTCTCCCAATCCTCGAACCTTCGATTTTATCAGTGCGGAGCCCCGTTTCATCTGTGTCTTGACAACACACACTTCGAAACTTGTTAAGGTTAGATAAATAAATGCATATGATATGAAAAGGATATAAGGGGTCAAAATTTAGGGTGCAACAAGACCCACCACCAAAAGGATGATGGAGCAAACTCACACAGGCTACTACCACCAAAAGTATGATAGAGCAAAACACTCGCACAAATTGACTTCAACAAGATGACAAACCCACCACCAAAAGGATGACGGGGCAAACTCACATCGGCTACTACCACCAAAAGGATGATAGAGAAAAAGACTCGCACAATCTGGCATCAACGAGATGATAGACCCACCACCAAGAGGATGATGGAGCAAACTCACACCAGCTACTACCACAAAAAGGATTATAGAGAAAAACACTTGCACAATCTGACATCAGCAAGATGACAGACCAACCACTAAAAGGATGACGATGCAAACTGACACCGGCTACTACAACCAAAAGGATGATAGAGAAAAAGACTCGCACAATCTGGAATAAACAAGATGACAGACCCAGCGCCAAAAGGATTATGGAGCGAATTCACACATCGACTACTACCACCAAAAGGATGATAAAGCAAACACTCGCATAATCTGGCATCAACAAGATGACATACCCACCACCAAAAGGATGATGAAGCAAACTAACACCGGTTACTACCACCAAAAGGATGATAGAGCAAACACTCGCGCAATTTTACATTTACAAGATGACAGACCCACCACAAAAAGGATGACGGAGCAAATCACATCGGCTACTACCACCAAAAGGATGATAGAGATAAAGACTCGCACAATATGGCATCAACGAGATGACAGACCCACCACCAAAAGGATGATGGAGCAAACTCACACCGGCTACTACCACCAAAAGTATGATAAAGCAAAACACTCGCACAAATTGACATCAACAAGATGACAGACCCACCAACAAAAGGATGACGGGGAAAACTCACATCGGTTACTACCACCAAAAGGATGATAGAAAAAAAGACTCGCACAATCTGGCATCAACGAGATGACAGACCCACCACCAAGAGGATGATGGAGCAAACTCACACCGGCTACTTCCACAAAAAGGATTATAGAGCAAAACACTTGCACAATCTGACATCAGCAAGATGACAGACCCTCCACTAAAAGGATGACGAAGCAAACTGACACCGGCTACTACCACCAAAAGGATGATAGAGAAAAAGACTCGCACAATCTGGAATAAACAAGATAACAGACCCACCGCCAAAAGGATGATGGAGCGAATTCACACATCGAATACTACCACCAAAAGGATGAAAAAGAAAACACTCGCATAATCTGGCATCAACAAGATGACAGACCCACCACCAAAAGGATGATGAAGCAAACTCACACTGGTTACTACCACCAAAAGGATGATAGGGCAAACACTCGCGCAATTTGACATCAACAAGATGACAGACCCACCACAAAAAGGATCACGGATCAAATCACATCGGCTACTACCACCAAAAGGATGATAGAGAAAAAGACTCGCATAATCTGGCATCAACGAGATGACAGACCCACCACCAAAAGGATGATGGAGAAAACTCACACAGGCTACTACCACCAAAAGTTTGATAGAGCAAAACACTCGCACAAATTGACTTCAACAAAATGACAGACCCACCACCAAAAGGATGATGGGGCAAACTCACATCGGCTACTACCACCAAAAGGATGATAGAGAAAAATACTCGCACAATCTGGCATCAACGAGATGACAGACCCACCACCAAGAGGATGATGGAGCAAACTCACACCGGCTACTACCACAAAAAGGATTATAGAGCAAAACACTTGCACAATCTGACATCTGCAAAATGACAAACCCACCACTAAAAGGATGACGAAGCAAACTGACACCGGCTACTACCACCAAAAGGATGATAGAGAAAAAGACTCGCACAATCTGGAATAAACAAGATGACAGACCCACCGCCAAAAGGATGATGGAGCGAATTCACACATCGACTACTACCACCAAAAGGATGATAAGGCAAACACTCGCATAATCTGGCATCAACAAGATGACAGACCAACCACCAAAAGGATGATGAAGCAAACTCACACCGGTTACTACCAACAAAAGGATGATAGGGCAAACACTCGCGCAATTTGACATCAACAAGATGACAGACCCACCACAAAAAGGATCACGGATCAAATCACATCGGCTACTACCACCAAAAGGATGATAGAGAAAAAGACTCGCATAATCTGGCATCAACGAGATGACAGACCCACCACCAAAAGGATGATGGAGAAAACTCACACAAGCTACTACCAACAAAAGTATGATAGAGCAAAACACTCGCACAAATTGACTTCAACAAGATGACAGACCCACCACCAAAAGGATGATGGGGCAAACTCACATCGGCTACTACCACCAAAAGGATGATAGAGAAAAAGACTCGCACAATCTGGCATCAACGAGATGACAGACCCACCACCAAAAGGATGATGGAGCAAACTCACACCGGCTACTACCACAAAAAGGATTATAGAGCAAAACACTTGCACAATCTGACATCAGCAAGATGACAGACCAACCACTAAAAGGATGACGATGCAAACTGACACCGGCTACTACAACCAAAAGGATGATAGAGAAAAAGACTCGCACAATCTGGAATAAACAAGATGACAGACCCAGCGCCAAAAGGATGATGGAGCGAATTCACACATCGACTACTACCACCAAAAGGATGATAAAGCAAACACTCGCATAATCTGGCATCAACAAGATGACAGACCCACCACCAAAAGGATGATGAAGCAAACTCACACCGGTTACTACCACCAAAAGGATGATAGAGCAAACACTCGCGCAATTTTACTTTAACAAGATGACAGACCCACCATAAAAAGGATGACGGAGCAAATCACATCGGCTACTACCACCAAAAGGATGATAGAGATAAAGACTCGCACAATATGGCATCAACGAGATGACAGACCCACCACCAAAAGGATGATGGAGCAAACTCACACCGGCTACTACCACCAAAAGTATGATAAAGCAAAACACTCGCACAAATTGACATCAACAAGATGACAGACCCACCAACAAAAGGATGACGGAGCAAACTCACATCGGTTACTACCACCAAAAGGATGATAGAGAAAAAGACTCGCACAATCTGGCATCAACGAGATGACAGACCCACCACCAAGAGGATGATGGAGCAAACTCACACCGGCTACTTCCACAAAAAGGATTATAGAGCAAAACCCTTGCACAATCTGACATCAGCAAGATGACAGACCCTCCACTAAAAGGATGACGAAGCAAACTGACACCGGCTACTACCACCAAAAGGATGATAGAGAAAAAGACTCGCACAATCTGGAATAAACAAGATAACAGACCCACCGCCAAAAGGATGATGGAGCGAATTCACACATCGAATACTACCACCAAAAGGATGAAAAAGAAAACACTCGCATAATCTGGCATCAACAAGATGACAGACCCACCACCAAAAGGATGATGAAGCAAACTCACACTGGTTACTACCACCAAAAGGATGATAGGGCAAACACTCGCGCAATTTGACATCAACAAGATGACAGACCCACCACAAAAAGGATCACGGATCAAATCACATCGGCTACTACCACCAAAAGGATGATAGAGAAAAAGACTCGCATAATCTAGCATCAACGAGATGACAGACCCACCACCAAAAGGATGATGGAGAAAACTCACACAGGCTACTACCACCAAAAGTTTGATAGAGCAAAACACTCGCACAAATTGACTTCAACAAAATGACAGACCCACCACCAAAAGGATGATGGGGCAAACTCACATCGGCTACTACCACCAAAAGGATGATAGAGAAAAATACTCGCACAATCTGGCATCAACGAGATGACAGACCCACCACCAAGAGGATGATGGAGCAAACTCACACCGGCTACTACCACAAAAAGGATTATAGAGCAAAACACTTGCACAATCTGACATCTGCAAAATGACAAACCCACCACTAAAAGGATGACGAAGCAAACTGACACCGGCTACTACCACCAAAAGGATGATAGAGAAAAAGACTCGCACAATCTGGAATAAACAAGATGACAGACCCACCGCCAAAAGGATGATGGAGCGAATTCACACATCGACTACTACCACCAAAAGGATGATAAGGCAAACACTCGCATAATCTGGCATCAACAAGATGACAGACCAACCACCAAAAGGATGATGAAGCAAACTCACACCGGTTACTACCAACAAAAGGATGATAGGGCAAACACTCGCGCAATTTGACATCAACAAGATGACAGACCCACCACAAAAAGGATCACGGATCAAATCACATCGGCTACTACCACCAAAAGGATGATAGAGAAAAAGACTCGCATAATCTGGCATCAACGAGATGACAGACCCACCACCAAAAGGATGATGGAGAAAACTCACACAGGCTACTACCAACAAAAGTATGATAGAGCAAAACACTCGCACAAATTGACTTCAACAAGATGACAGACCCACCACCAAAAGGATGATGGGGCAAACTCACATCGGCTACTACCACCAAAAGGATGATAGAGAAAAAGACTCGCACAATCTGGCATCAACGAGATGACAGACCCACCACCAAGAGGATGATGGAGCAAACTCACACCGGCTACTACCACAAAAAGGATTATAGAGCAAAACACTTGCACAATCTGACATCAGCAAGATGACAGACCAACCACTAAAAGGATGACGATGCAAACTGACACCGGCTACTACAACCAAAAGGATGATAGAGAAAAAGACTCGCACAATCTGGAATAAACAAGATGACAGACCCAGCGCCAAAAGGATGATGGAGCGAATTCACACATTGACTACTACCACCAAAAGGATGATAAAGCAAACACTCGCATAATCTGGCATCAACAAGATGACAGACCCACCACCAAAAGGATGATGAAGCAAACTCACACCGGTTACTACCACCAAAAGGATGATAGAGCAAACACTCGCGCAATTTTACTTTAACAAGATGACAGACCCACCACAAAAAGGATGACGGAGCAAATCACATCGGCTACTACCACCAAAAGGATGATAGAGATAAAGACTCGCACAATATGGCATCAACGAGATGACAGACCCACCACCAAAAGGATGATGGAGCAAACTCACATCGGATACTACCACCAAAAGTATGATAAAGCAAAACACTCGCACAAATTGACATCAACAAGATGACAGACCCACCAACAAAAGGATGACGGAGCAAACTCACATCGGTTACTACCACCAAAAGGATGATAGAGAAAAAGACTCGCACAATCTGGCATCAACGAGATGACAGACCCACCACCAAGAGGATGATGGAGCAAACTCACACCGGCTACTTCCACAAAAAGGATTATAGAGCAAAACCCTTGCACAATCTGACATTAGCAAGATGACAGACCCGCCACTAAAAGGATGACGAAGCAAACTGACACCGGCTACTACCACCAAAAGGATGATAGAGAAAAAGACTCGCACAATCTGTAATAAACAAGATAACAGACCCACCGCCAAAAGGATGATGGAGCGAATTCACACATCGAATACTACCACCAAAAGGATGAAAAAGAAAACACTCGCATAATCTGGCATCAACAAGATGACAGACCCACCACCAAAAGGATGATGAAGCAAACTCACACTGGTTACTACCACCAAAAGGATGATAGGGCAAACACTCGCGCAATTTGACATCAACAAGATGACAGACCCACCACAAAAAGGATCACTGATCAAATCACATCGGCTACTACCACTAAAAGGATGATAGAGAAAAAGACTCGCATAATCTGGCATCAACGAGATGACAGACCCACCACCAAAAGGATGATGGAGAAAACTCACACAGGCTACTACCACCAAAAGTATGATAGAGCAAAACACTCGCACAAATTGACTTCAACAAGATGACAGACCCACCACCAAAAGGATGATGGGGCAAACTCACATCGGCTACTACCACCAAAAGGATGATAGAGAAAAAGACTCGCACAATCTGGCATCAACGAGATGACAGACCCACCACCAAGAGGATGATGGAGCAAACTCACACCGGCTACAACCACAAAAAGGATTATAGAGCAAAACACTTGCACAATCTGACATCTGCAAAATGACAAACCCAACACTAAAAGGATGACGAAGCAAACTGACACCGGCTATTACCACCAAAAGGATGATAGAGAAAAAGACTCGCACAATCTGGAATAAACAAGATAACAGACCCACCGCCAAAAGGATGATGGAGCGAATTCACACATCGACTACTACCACCAAAAGGATGATAAGGCAAACACTCGCATAATCTGGCATCAACAAGATGACAGACCAACCACCAAAAGGATGATGAAGCAAACTCACACCGGTTACTACAACCAAAAGGATGATAGGGCAAACACTCGCGCAATTTGACATCAACAAGATGACAGACCCACCACAAAAAGGATCACAGATCAAATCACATCGGCTACTACCACCAAAAGGATGATAGAGAAAAAGACTCGCATAATCTGGCATCAACGAGATGACAGACCCACCACCAAGAGGATGATAGAGCAAACTCACACCGGCTACTTCCACAAAAAGGATTATAAAGCAAAACACTTGCACAATCTGACATCAGCAAGATGACAGACCCGCCACTAAAAGGATGACGAAGCAAACTGACACCGGCTACTACAACCCAAAGGACGATAGAGAAAAAGACTCCCACAATCTCACACCAAAAAGATGACAGATCCACCACCAAAAGGATGACAGAGCTAACTCACATCAGCTACTTCCCCCAAAAGGATGATAGAGAAAACAGTCGCACAATCTGACATAAACAAGATGACAGACCCACCACCAAAAGGATGATGAAGCGAACTCACATCGGTTACTACCACCAAAACGATGATAGAGCAAACACTCGCGCAATTTGACATCAAAAAGATGATAGACCCACCACGAAAAGGATGACGGAGCAAACTCACACCGGCTACTACCACCAGAAGCATGATAGAGCGAAACACTCGCACAAATTGATATCAACAAGATGACAGACCCACCACCAAAAGGATGACGGAGCAAACTCACATCGGCTACTACCACCAAAAGGATGATAGAGTAAAAGACTCACACAATCTGGCAACAATAAGATGACAGACCCACCACCAAAAGGATGACGGAGCAAACTCACACCGGCTACTTCCACAAAAAGGATTATAGAGCAAAACACTTGCACAATCTGACATCAGCAAGATGACAGACCCACCACTAAAAGGATGACGAAGCAAACTGACACCGGCTACTACCACCAAAAGGATGATAGAGAAAAAGACTCGCACAATCTGGAATAAACAAGATGACAGACCCACCGCCAAAAGGATTATAAAGCGAATTCACACATCGACTACTCCCACCAAAAGGCTGATAAAGCAAACCCTCGCATAATCTGGCATCAACAGGATGACAGACCCACCACCAAAAGGATGATGAAGCAAACTCACACCGGTTAATACCACCAAAAGGATGATAGAGCAAACACTCGCGCAATTTGACATCAACCAGATGACAGACCCACCACCAAAAGGATGACGGAGCAAACTCAAATCGGCTACTACCACCAAAAGGATGATAGAGAAAAAGACTCGCATAATCTGGCATCAACAAGATGACAAACCCACCACCAAAAAGATGACGGGGAAAACTCACATCGGCTACTACCACCAAAAGGATGATAGAGAAAAAGACTCGCACAATCTGGCATCAACGAGATGACAGACCCACCACCAAGAGGATGATGGAGCAAACTCACACCGGCTACTACCACAAAAAGGATTATAGAGCAAAACACTTGCACAATCTGACATCAGCAAGATGACAGACCCACCACTAAAAGGATGACGAAGCAAACTGACACCGGCTACTACCATCAAAAGGATGATAGAGAAAAAGACTCGCACAATCTGGAATTAACAAGATGACAGACCCACCGCCAAAAGGATGATGGAGCGAATTCACACATCGACTACTACCACCAAAAGGATGATAAAGTAAACACTCGCATAGTCTGGCATCAACAAGATGACAGACCCACCACCAAAAGGATGATGAAGCAAACTCACACCGGTTACTACCACCAAAAGGATGATAGAGCAAACACTCGCGCAATTTGACATCAACAAGATGACAGACCCACCACCAAAAGGATGATAGAGCAAACTCACATCGGCTACTACCACCAAAAGGATGATAGAGAAAAAGACGGGCACAATCTAGCATCATTGAGATGACAGACCCTCCACCAAAAGGATGTTGGAGCAAACTCACACCGGCTACTACCACCAAAAGTATGATAGAGCAAAACACTCGTACAAATTGACATCAACAAGATGACAGACCCACAACCAAAAGGATGACGGGGAAAACTCACGTCGGCTACTACCACCAAAAGGATGATAGAGAAAAAGACTCGCACAATCTGGCATCAACGAGATGACAGACCCACCACCCAGAGGGTGATGGAGCAAACTCACAACGGCTACTACCACAAAAAGGATTATAGAGCAAAAGACTTGCACAATCTGACATCAGCCAGATGACAGACCCACCACTAAAAGGATGACGAAGCAAACTGACACCGGCTACTACTACCAAAAGGATGATAGAGAAAAAGACTCGCAAATCTGGAATAAACAAGATGACAGACCCACCGCCAAAAGGATGATGGAGCGAATTCACACATCGACTACTTTCACCAAAAGGATGATAAAGCAAACACTTGAATAATCTGGCATCAACAAGATGACAGACCCACCACCAAAAGGATGATAGAGCAAACAATCGCGCAATTTGACATCAACAAGATGACAGACCCACCACAAAAAGGATGACGGAGCAAATCACATCGGCTACTACCACCAAAAGGATGATAGAGAAAAAGACTCGCACAATCTAGCATCAACGAGATGACAGACCCACCACCAAAAGGATGATGGAGCAAACTCACACCGGCTACTACCACCAAAAGTATGATAGAGCAAAACACTCGCACAAATTGACATCAACAAGATGACAGAACCACCACCAAAAGGACGACGGGGCAAACTCACATCGGGTACTACCACCAAAAGGATGATAGAGAAAAAGACTCGCACAATCTGGCATCAACGAGATGACAGACCCACCACACAGAGGGTGATGGAGAAAACTCACATCGGCTACTACCACAAAAAGGATTATAGAGCAAAAGACTTGCACAATCTAACATCAGCAAGATGACAGACCCACCACTAAAAGGATGACGAAGCAAACTGACACCGGCTACTACAACCAAAAGGATGACAGATAAAAAGACTTGCACAATCTGGAATAAACAAGATGACAGACCCAGCGCCAAAAGGATGATGGAGTGAATTCACACATCGACTACTACCACCAAAAGGATGATAAAGCAAACACTCGCATAATCTGGCATCAACAAGATGACAGACCCACCACCAAGAGGATGATGGAGCAAACTCACACAGGCTACTACCACAAAAAGGATTATAGAGCAAAACACTTGCACAATCTGACATCAACAAGATGACAGACCCACCACTAAAAGGATGACGAAGCAAACTGACACCAGCTACTTCAACCAAAAGGATGATAGATAAAAAGACTCGCACAATCTAGAACAAACAAGATGACACACCCAGCGCCAAAAGGATGATGGAGCGAATTCACACATCGACTACTACCACCAAAAGGATGATAAAGCAAACACTCGCATAATCTGGCATCAACAAGATGACAGACCCACCACCAAAAGGATGATGAAGCAAACTCACACCGGTTACTACCACCAAAAGGATGATAGAGCAAACACTCGCGCAATTTGACATTAACAAGATGACAGACCCACCACAAAAAGGATGACGGAGCAAATCACATCAGCTACTACCACCAAAAGGATGATAGAGAAAAAGACTCGCACAATCTGCAATCAACGAGATGACAAACCCACCACCAAAAGGATGATGGAGCAAACTCACACCGGCTACTACCACCAAAAGTATGATAAAGCAAAACACTCGCACAAATTGACATCAACAAGATGACAGACCCACCAAGAAAAGGATGACGGGGCAAACTCACATCGGTTACTACCACCAAAAGGATGATAGAGAAAAAGACTCGCACAATCTGGCATCAACGAGATGACAGACCCACCACCAAGAGGATGATGGAGCAAACTCACACCGGCTACTTTTACAAAAAGGATTATAGAGCAAAACACTTGCACAATCTGACATCAGCAAGATGACAGACCCACCACTAAAAGGATGACGAAGCGAACTGACACCGGCTACTACCACTAAAAGGATGATAGAGAAAAAGACTCGCACAATCGGGAATAAACAAGATAACAGACCCACCGCCAAAAGGATGATGGAGCGAATTCACACATCGACTACTACCACCAAAAGGATGAATAAGAAAACACTCGCATAATCTGGCATCAACAAGATGACAGACCCACCACCAAAAGGATGATGAAGCAAACTCACACCGGTTACTACCACCAAAAGGATGATAGAGCAAACACTCGCGCAATTTGACATCAACAAGATGACAGACCCACCACAAAAAGGATGACGGAGCAAATCACATCGGCTACTACCACCAAAAGGATGATAGAGAAAAAGACTCGCACAATCTGGCATCAACGAGATGACAGACCCACCACCAAAAGGATGATGGAGCAAACTCACACAGGCTACTACCACCAAAAGTATGATAGAGCAAAACACTCGCACAAATTGACTTCAACAAGATGACAGACCCACCACCAAAAGGATGACGGGGCAAATTCACATCGGTTACTACCACCAAAAGGATGATAGAGAAAAAGACTCGCACAATCTGGCATCAACGAGATGACAGACCCACCACCAAGAGGATGATGGAGCAAACTCACACCGGCTACTACCACAAAAAGGATTATAGAACAAAACACTTGAACAATCTGACATCAGCAAGATGACAGACCCGCCACTAAAAGGATGACGAAGCAAACTGACACCGGCTACTACCAGCAAAAGGATGATAGAGAAAAAGACTCGCACAATCTGGAATAAACAAGATAATAGACCCACCGCCAAAAGGATGATGGAGCGAATTCACACATCGACTACTACCACCAAAAGGATGATAAAGCAAACACTCGCATAATCTGGCATCAACAAGATGACAGACCCACCACCAAAAGGATGATGAAGCAAACTCACACCGGTTACTACCACCAAAAGGATGATAGAGCAAACACTCGCGCAATTTGACATTAACAAGATGACAGACCCTGCACAAAAAGGATGACGGAGCAAATCACATCGGCTACTACCACCAAAAGGATGATAGAGAAAAAGACTCGCACAATCTGGCATCATCGAGACGACAGACCCACCACCAAAAGGATGATGGACCAAACTCACACCGGCTACTACCACCAAAAGTATGATAAAGCAAAACACTCGCACAAATTGACATCAACAAGATGACATACCCACCAACAAAAGGATGACGGGGCAAACTCGCATCGGTTACTACCACCAAAAGGATGATAGAGAAAAAGACTCGCACAATCTGGCATCAACGAGATGACAGACCCACCACCAAGAGGATGATGGAGCAAACTCACATCGGCTACTACCACAAAAAGGATTATAGAGCAAAACACTTGAACAATATGACATCCGCAAGATGACAGACCCGCCACTAAAAGGATGACGAAGCAAACTCACACCGGCTACTACCACCAAAAGGATGATAGAGAAAAAGACTCGCACAATCTGGAATAAACAAGATAACAGACCCACCGCCAAAAGGATGATGGAGCGAATTCACACATCGACTACTACCACCAAAAGGATGATAAAGAAAACACTCGCATAATGTGGCATCAACAAGATGACAGACCCACCACCAAAAGCATGATGAAGCAAACTCACACCGGTTACTACCACCAAAAGGATGATAGAGCAAACACTCGCGCAATTTGACATTAACAAGATGACAAACCCACCACAAAAAGGATGACGGAGCAAATCACATCGGCTACTACCACCAAAAGGATGATAGAGAAAAAGACTCGCGCAATCTGGCATCAACGAGATGACAGACCCACCACCAAAAGGTTGATGGAGCAAACTCACACCGGCTACTACCACCAAAAGTATGATAAAGCAAAACACTCGCACAAATTGACATCAACAAGATGACATACCCACCAACAAAAGGATGACGGGGCAAACTCGCATCGGTTACTACCACCAAAAGGATGATAGAGAAAAAGACTCGCACAATCTGGCATCAACGAGATGACAGACCCACCACCAAGAGGATGATGGAGCAAACTCACACCGGCTACTTTTACAAAAAGGATTATAGAGCAAAACACTTGCACAATCTGACATCAGCAAGATGACAGACCCACCACTAAAAGGATGACGAAGCGAACTGACACCTGCTACTACCACTAAAAGGATGATAGAGAAAAAGACTCGCACAATCGGGAATAAACAAGATAACAGACCCACCGCCAAAAGGATGATGGAGCGAATTCACACATCGACTACTACCACCAAAAGGATGAATAAGAAAACACTCGCATAATCTGGCATCAACAAGATGACAGACCCACCACCAAAAGGATGATGAAGCAAACTCACACCGGTTACTACCACCAAAAGGATGATAGAGCAAACACTCGCGCAATTTGACATCAACAAGATGACAGACCCACCACAAAAAGGATGACGGAGCAAATCACATCGGCTACTACCACCAAAAGGATGATAGAGAAAAAGACTCGCACAATCTGGCATCAACGAGATGACAGACCCACCACCAAAAGGATGATGGAGCAAACTCACACAGGCTACTACCACCAAAAGTATGATAGAGCAAAACACTCGCACAAATTGACTTCAACAAGATGACAGACCCACCACCAAAAGGATGACGGGGCAAATTCACATCGGTTACTACCACCAAAAGGATGATAGAGAAAAAGACTCGCACAATCTGGCATCAACGAGATGACAGACCCACCACCAAGAGGATGATGGAGCAAACTCACACCGGCTACTACCACAAAAAGGATTATAGAACAAAACACTTGAACAATCTGACATCAGCAAGATGACAGACCCGCCACTAAAAGGATGACGAAGCAAACTGACACCGGCTACTACCAGCAAAAGGATGATAGAGAAAAAGACTCGCACAATCTGGAATAAACAAGATAATAGACCCACCGCCAAAAGGATGATGGAGCGAATTCACACATCGACTACTACCACCAAAAGGATGATAAAGCAAACACTCGCATAATCTGGCATCAACAAGATGACAGACCCACCACCAAAAGGATGATGAAGCAAACTCACACCGGTTACTACCACCAAAAGGATGATAGAGCAAACACTCGCGCAATTTGACATTAACAAGATGACAGACCCTGCACAAAAAGGATGACGGAGCAAATCACATCGGCTACTACCACCAAAAGGATGATAGAGAAAAAGACTCGCACAATCTGGCATCATCGAGACGACAGACCCACCACCAAAAGGATGATGGACCAAACTCACACCGGCTACTACCACCAAAAGTATGATAAAGCAAAACACTCGCACAAATTGACATCAACAAGATGACATACCCACCAACAAAAGGATGACGGGGCAAACTCGCATCGGTTACTACCACCAAAAGGATGATAGAGAAAAAGACTCGCACAATCTGGCATCAACGAGATGACAGACCCACCACCAAGAGGATGATGGAGCAAACTCACATCGGCTACTACCACAAAAAGGATTATAGAGCAAAACACTTGAACAATATGACATCCGCAAGATGACAGACCCGCCACTAAAAGGATGACGAAGCAAACTCACACCGGCTACTACCACCAAAAGGATGATAGAGAAAAAGACTCGCACAATCTGGAATAAACAAGATAACAGACCCACCGCCAAAAGGATGATGGAGCGAATTCACACATCGACTACTACCACCAAAAGGATGATAAAGAAAACACTCGCATAATGTGGCATCAACAAGATGACAGACCCACCACCAAAAGGATGATGAAGCAAACTCACACCGGTTACTACCACCAAAAGGATGATAGAGCAAACACTCGCGCAATTTGACATTAACAAGATGACAAACCCACCACAAAAAGGATGACGGAGCAAATCACATCGGCTACTACCACCAAAAGGATGATAGAGAAAAAGACTCGCGCAATCTGGCATCAACGAGATGACAGACCCACCACCAAAAGGTTGATGGAGCAAACTCATACCGGCTACTACCACCAAAAGTATGATAAAGCAAAACACTCGCACAAATTGACATCAACAAGATGACATACCCACCAACAAAAGGATGACGGGGCAAACTCGCATCGGTTACTACCACCAAAAGGATGATAGAGAAAAAGACTCGCACAATCTGGCATCAACGAGATGACAGACCCACCACCAAGAGGATGATGGAGCAAACTCACACCGGCTACTTCCACAAAAAGGATTATAGAGCAAAACACTTGCACAATCTGACATCAGCAAGATGACAGACCCGCCACTAAAAGGATGACGAAGCGAACTGACACCGGCTACTACCACCAAAAGGATGATAGAGAAAAAGACTCGCACAATCTGGAATAAACAAGATAACAGACCCACCGCCAAAAGGATGATGGAGCGAATTCACACATCGACTACTACCACCAAAAGGATGATAAAGAAAACACTCGCATTATCTGGCATCAACATGATGACAGACCCACCACCAAAAGGATGATGAAGCAAACTCACACCGGTTACTACCACCAAAAGGAAGATAGAGCAAACACTCGCGCAATTTGACATTAACAAGATGACAGACCCACCACAAAAAGGATGACGGAGCAAATCACATCGGCTACTACCACCAAAAGGATGATAGAGAAAAAGACTCGCGCAATCTGGCATCAACGAGATGACAGACCCACCACCAAAAGGTTGATGGAGCAAACTCACACCGGCTACTACCACCAAAAGTATGATAAAGCAAAACACTCGCACAAATTGACATCAACAAGATGACAGACCCACCAACAAAAGGATGACGGGGCAAACTCACATCGGTTACTACCACCAAAAGGATGATAGAGAAAAAGACTCGCACAGTCTTGCATCAACGAGATGACAGACCCACCACCAAGAGGATGATGGAGCAAACTCACACCGGCTACTTCCACAAAAAGGATTATAGAGCAAAACACTTGCACAATCTGACATCAGCAAGATGACAGACCCTCCACTAAAAGGATGACGAAGCGAACTGACACCGGCTACTACCACCAAATGGATGATAGAGAAAAAGACTCGCACAATATGGAATAAACAAGATAACAGACCCACCGCCAAAAGGATGATGGAGCGAATTCACACATCGACTACTACCACCAAAAGGACGATAAAGAAAACACTCGCATAATCTGGCATCAACAAGATGACAGACCCACCACCAAAAGGATGATGAAGCAAACTCACACCGGTTACTACCACCAAAAGGATGATCGAGCAAACACTCACGCAATTTGACATCAACAAGATGACAGACCCACCACAAAAAGGATGACGGAGCAAATCACATCGGCTACTACCACCAAAAGGATGATAGAGAAAAAGACTCGCGCAATCTGGCATCAACGAGATGACAGACCCACCACCAAAAGGTTGATGGAGCAAACTCACACCGGCTACTACCACCAAAAGTATGATAAAGCAAAACACTCGCACAAATTGACATCAACAAGATGACAGACCCACCAACAAAAGGATGACGGGGCAAACTCACATCGGTTACTACCACCAAAAGGATGATAGAGAAAAAGACTCGCACAGGCTTGCATCAACGAGATGACAGACCCACCACCAAGAGGATGATGGAGCAAACTCACACCGGCTACTTCCACAAAAAGGATTATAGAGCAAAACACTTGCACAATCTGACATCAGCAAGATGACAGACCCTCCACTAAAAGGATGACGAAGCGAACTGACACCGGCTACTACCACCAAATGGATGATAGAGAAAAAGACTCGCACAATATGGAATAAACAAGATAACAGACCCACCGCCAAAAGGATGATGGAGCGAATTCACACATCGACTACTACCACCAAAAGGACGATAAAGAAAACACTCGCATAATCTGGCATCAACAAGATGACAGACCCACCACCAAAAGGATGATGAAGCAAACTCACACTGGTTACTACCAACAAAACGATGATAGAGCAAACACTCGCGCAATTTGACATCAACAAGATGACAGACCCACCACAAAAAGGATGACGGAGCAAATCACATCGGCTACTACCACCAAAAGGATGATAGAGAAAAAGACTCGCACAATCTGGCATCAACGAGATGACAGACCCACCACCAAAAGGATGATGGAGCAAACTCACACAGGCTACTACCACCAAAAGTATGATAGAGCAAAACACTCGCACAAATTGACTTCAACAAGATGACAGACCCACCACCCAAAGGATGACGGGGCAAACTCACATCGGCTACTACCACCAAAAGGATGATAGAGAAAAAGACTCGCACAATCTGGCATCAACGAGATGACAGACCCACCACCAAGAGGATGATGGAGCAAACTCACACTGGCTACTTCCACAAAAAGGATTATAGAGCAAAACACTTGCACAATCTGACATCAGCAAGATGACAGACCCGCCACTAAAAGGATGACGAAGCGAACTGACACCGGCTACTACCACCAAAAGGATGATAGAGAAAAAGACTCGCACAATCTGGAATAAACAAGATAACAGACCCACCGCCAAAAGGATGATGGAGCGAATTCACACATCGACTACTACCACCAAAAGGATGATAAAGAAAACACTCGCATAATTTGGCATCAACAAGATGACAGACCCACCACCAAAAGGATGATGAAGCAAACTCACACCGGTTACTACCACCAAAAGGATGATCGAGCAAACACTCGCGCAATTTGACATCAACAAGATGACAGACCCACCACAAAAAGGATGACGGAGCAAATCACATCGGCTACTACCACCAAAAGGATAATAGAGAAAAAGACTCGCACAATCTGGCATCAACGAGATGACAGACCCACCACCAAAAGGATGATGGAGCAAACTCACACAGGCTACTACCACCAAAAGTTTGATAGAGCAAAACACTCGCACAAATTGACTTCAACAAGATGACAGACCCACCACCAAAAGGATGACGGGGCAAATTCACATCGGTTACTACCACCAAAAGGATGATAGAGAAAAAGACTCGCACAATCTGGCATCAACGAGATGACAGACCCACCACCAAGAGGATGATGGAGCAAACTCACACCGGCTACTACCACAAAAAGGATTATAGAGCAAAACACTTGAACAATCTGACATCAGCAAGATGACAGACCCGCCACTAAAAGGATGACGAAGCAAACTGACACCGGCTACTACCACCAAAAGGATGATAGAGAAAAAGACTCGCACAATCTGGAATAAACAAGATAATAGACCCACCGCCAAATGGATGATGAAGCGAATTCACACATCGACTACTACCACCAAAAGGATGATAAAGCAAACACTCGCATAATCTGGCATCAACAAGATGACAGACCCACCACCAAAAGGATGATGAAGCAAACTCACACCGGTTACTACCACCAAAAGGATGATAGGGCAAACACTCGCGCAATTTGACATTAACAAGATGACAGACCCACCACAAAAAGGATGACGGAGCAAATCACATCGGCTACTACCACCAAAAGGATGATAGAGAAAAAGACTCGCACAATCTGGCATCAACAAGACGACAGACCAACCACCAAAAGGATGATGGACCAAACTCACACCGGCTACTACCACCAAAAGTATGATAAAGCAAAACACTCGCACAAATTGACATCAACAAGATGACAGACCCACCAACAAAAGGATGACGGGGCAAACTCACATCGGTTACTACCACCAAAAGGATGATAGAGAAAAAGACTCGCACAGTCTGGCATCAACGAGATGACAGACCCACCACCAAGAGGATGATGGAGCAAACTCACACCGGCTACTTCCACAAAAAGGATTATAGAGAAAAACACTTGCACAATCTGACATCAGCAAGATGACAGACCCTCCACTAAAAGGATGACGAAGCGAACTGACACCGGCTACTACCACCAAATGGATGATAGAGAAAAAGACTCGCACAATATGGAATAAATAAGATAACAGACCCACCGCCAAAAGGATGATGGAGCGAATTCACACATCGACTACTACCACCAAAAGGACGATAAAGAAAACACTCGCATAATCTGGCATCAACAAGATGACAGACCCACCACCAAAAGGATGATGAAGCAAACTCACACCGGTTACTACCACCAAAATGATGATAGAGCAAACACTCGCGCAATTTGACATCAACAAGATGACAGACCCACCACCAAAAGGATGACAGAGCAAAATCACACCGGCTACTATCTCCAAAAGTATGATAGAGAAAAACACTCGCACAAATTGACATCAACAAGATGACAGAGTCACCACCAAAAGAATGACGGAGCAAACTCACATCGGCTACTACCACCAAAAGGATGATAGAGAAAAAGACTCGCACACTCTGGCATCAACGAGATGACAGACTCACCAACGAAAGGACGATAGAGCGAACTCACACCGGCTACTACCACAAAAAGGATTATAGAGAAAAACACTCGCACAATCTGACATCAGCAAGATGACAGACCCACCCCTAAAAGGATGACGAAGCAAACTCACACTGGCTACTACCACCAAAAGGATGATAGAGAAAAAGACTCGCACAATCTGGCATAAACAAGATGACAGACCCACCACCAAAAGGATGATGGAGCGAATTCACACATCGACTACTACCACCAAAAGGATGATAAAGCAAACACTCGCATAATCTGGAATCAACAAGATGACAGACCCGCCACCAAAAGGATGATGAAGCAAACTCGCACCGGTTACTACCACTAAAAGGATGATAGAGCAAGCACTCGTGCAACTTGACATCAACAAGATGACAGACCCACCACCAATAGGATGATGAAGCAAACTCATACCGGTTACTACTACTAAAAGGATGATAGAGCAAACACTCGTGCAATTTGACATCAACAAGATGACAGTCCCACCACTAAAAGTATGACGGAGCAAACTCACACCGGCTACTCCCACTAAAAGGATGATAGAGAAAAACACTCGCACAATCTAGCATCACCGAGATGATAGACTCACCACCAAAAGGATGACAGAGCAAACTCACACCGGCTACTACCACTAAAAGGATGATAGAGAAAAATACTCGCGCAATATGGCATCAACAAGATGACAGACCCACCACAAAAAGGATGATGGGGCAAACTCACACCCGCTACTACCACCAAAAGGAGGATAGAGCAATCCCTCACACAATCTCACATAAAAAAGATGACAGACCCACCGCCAAAAGGATGACAGGGCTAACTCACACAGCTACTTCCCCCAAAAGGATGATAGAGAAAACAGTCGCACAATCTAACATCAACAAGATGACAGACCCACCACCAAAAGGATTATGAAGCGAACTCACACCGGTTACTACCACCAAAACGATGATAGAGCAAACACTCGCATAATTTGACATCAAAAAGATGTCAAACCCACCACCAAAAGGATGACGGAGCAAACTCACACCGGCTACTATCACCAAAAGTATGATAGAGAAAAACACTCGCACAAATTGACATCAACAAGATGACAGACCCACCACCAAAAGGATGACGGAGCAAACTCACATCGGCTACTACCACCAAAAGGATGATAGAGAAAAAGACTCGCACAATCTGGCATCAACGAGATGACAGACCCACCAACGAAAGGACGACAGAGCGAACTCACACCGGCTACTACCACAAAAGGATTATAGAGCATAACACTTGCGCAATCTGACATTAGAAAGATGACAGACCCAACACTAAAAGGATGACGAAGCAAACTCACACCGGCTACTACCACCAAAAGGATGATAGAGAAAAAGACTCGCACACTCTGGCATCAACAAGATGACAGACTCACCAACGAAAGGACGACAGAGCGAACTCACACCGGCTACTACCACAAAAAGGATTATAGAGAAAAACACTCGCACAATCTGACATCAGCAAGATGACAGACCCACCCCTAAAAGGGTGACGAAGCAAACTCACACTGGTTACTACCACCAAAAGGATGATAGAGAAAAAGACTCACGCAATCTGGCATAAACAAGATGACAGACCCACCACCAAAAGGATGATGGAGCGAATTCACACATCGACTACTACCATTAAAAGGATGATAAAGCAAACACTCGCATAATCTGGAATCAACAAGATGACAGACCCACCACCAAAAGGATGATGAAGCAAACTCGCACCGGTTACTACCACTAAAAGGATGATAGAGCAAGCACTCGTGCAATTTGACATCAACAAGATGACAGACCCACCACCAAAAGGATGATGAGGCAAACTCACACCGGTTACTACCACTAAAAGGATGATAGAGCAAACACTCGTGCAATTTGACATCAACAAGATGACAGACCCACCATTAAAAGGATGACGGAGCAAACTCACACCGGCTACTCCCACTAAAAGGATGATAGAGAAAAACACTCGCACAATCTGGCATCACCGAGATGATAGACTCACCACCAAAAGGATGACAGAGCAAACTCACACCGGCTACTACCACTAAAAGGATGATAGAGAAAAATACTCGCGCAATATGGCATCAACAAGATGACAGACCCACCACAAAAAGGATGATGGGGAAAACTCACACCCACTACTACCACCAAAAGGAGGATAGAGCAATCCCTCACACAATCTCACATAAAAAAGATAACAGACCCACCGTCAAAAGGATGACAGGGCTAACTCACACAGCTACTTCCCCCAAAAGGATGATAGAGAAAACAGTCGCACAATCTAACATCAACAAGACGGCAGACCCACCACTAAAAGGATGATGAAGCGAACTCACACCGGTTACTACCACCAAAACGATGATAGAGCAAACACTCGCGCAATTTGACATCAACAAGATGACAGACCAACCACCAAAAGGATGACGGAGCAAACTCACACCGGCTACTATCACCAAAAGTATGATAGAGAAAAACACTCGCACAAATTGACATCAACAAGATGACAGACCCACAACCAAAAGGATGACGGAGCAAACTCACATCGGCTACTACCACCAAAGGGATGATAGAGAAAAATACTCGTACAATCTGGCATCAACGAGATGACAGACCCACCACCAAAATGACGACAGAGCGAACTCACAACGGCTACTACCCCAAAAGGATTATAGAGGAAAACACTTGCGCAATCTGACATTAGCAAGATGATAGACCCAACACTAAAAGGATGACGAAGCAAACTCACACTGGCTACTACCACCAAAAGGATGATAGAGAAAAAGACTCGCACAATCTGCCATCAACAAGATGACAGACCCAGCAAAAAAAGGACGACAAAGCAAACTCACACCGGCTACTACCACAAAAAGGATTATAGAGAAAAACACTCGCACAATCTAACTTCAATAAGATGACAGACCCACCACTAAAAGGATGACGAAGCAAACTCACACCGGCTACTACCACCAAAAGGATGATAGAGAAAAAGACTCGCACAATCTGGCATAAACAAGATGACAGACCCACCACCAAAAGGATGATGGAGCGAATTCACACATCGACTACTACCACCAAAAGGATGATAAAGCAAACACTCGCATAATCTGGAATCAACAAGATGACAGACCCACCACCAAAAGGATGATGAAGCAAACTCGCACCGGTTACTACCACTAAAAGGATGATAGAGCAAGCACTCGTGCAATTTGACATCAACAAGATGACAGACCCACCACCAAAAGGATGATGAAGCAAACTCACACCGGTTACTACCACTAAAAGGATGATAGAGCAAACACTCGTGCAATTTGACATCAACAAGATGACAGACCCACCACTAAAAGGATGACGGAGAAAACTCACACCGGCTACTCCCACTAAAAGGATGATAGAGAAAAACACTCGCACAATTTGGCATCACCGAGATGATAGACTCACCACCAAAAGGATGACAGAGCAAACTCACACCGGCTACTACCACTAAAAGGATGATAGAGAAAAACACAAGCGCAATATGGCATCAACAAGATGACAGACCCACCACAAAAAAGATGATGGGGCAAACTCACACCCTCTACTACCACCAAAAGGATGATAGAGCAATCCCTCACACAATCTCACATAAAAAAGATTACAGACCCACTGCCAAAAGGATGACAGAGCTAACTCACACCAACTACTTCCCCCAAAACGATGATAGAGCAAACACTCGCGCAATTTGACATCAACAAGATGACAGACCCACCACCAAAAGGATGACGGAGCAAACTCACACCGGCTACTATCACCAAAAGTATGATAGAGAAAAACACTCGCACAAATTGACATCAACAAGATGACAGACCCACAACCAAAAGGATGACGGAGCAAACTCACATCGGCTACTACCACCAAAAGGATTATAGAGAAAAAGACTCGTACAATCTGGCATCAACGAGATGACATACCCACCAACGAAAGGACGACAGAGCGAACTCACACCGGCTACTACCACAAAAGGATTATAGAGCAAAACACATGCACAATCTAACATTAGAAAGATGACAGACCCAATAATAAAAGGATGACGAAGCAAACTCACACCGGCTACTACCACCAAAAGGATGATAGAGAAAAAGACTTGCACAATCTGGCATCAACTTGATGACAGACCCACCAACGAAAGGACGACATAGCGAACTCACACCGGCTACTACCACAAAAAGGATTATAGAGCAAAACACTCGCACAATCTGACATCAGCAAGATGACATACCCACCACTAAAAGGATGACGAAGCAAACTCACACCGGCTACTACCACCAAAAGGATGATAGAGAAAAAGACTCGCACAATCTGGCATAAACAAGATGACAGACCCACCACTAAAAGGATGACGAAGCAAACTCACACCGGCTACTACCACCAAAAGGATGATAGAGAAAAAGACTCGCACAATCTGGCATAAACAAGATGACAGACCCACCACCAAAAGGATGATGGAGCGAATTCACACATCGACTACTACCACCAAAAGGATGATAAAGCAAACACTCGCATAATCTGGAATCAACAAGATGACAGACCCACCACCAAAAGGATGATGAAGCAAACTCGCACCGGTTACTACCACTAAAAGGATGATAGAGCAAGCACTCGTGCAATTTGACATCAACAAGATGACAGACCCACCACCAAAAGGATGATGAAGCAAACTCACACCGGTTACTACCACTAAAAGGATGATAGAGCAAACACTCGTGCAATTTGACATCAACAAGATGACAGACCCACCACTAAAAGGATGACGGAGAAAACTCACACCGGCTACTCCCACTAAAAGGATGATAGAGAAAAACACTCGCACAATCTGGCATCACCGAGATGATAGACTCACCACCAAAAGGATGACAGAGCAAACTCACACCGGCTACTACCACTAAAAGGATGATAGAGAAAAACACAAGCGCAATATGGCATCAACAAGATGACAGACCCACCACAAAAAAGATGATGGGGCAAACTCACACCCTCTACTACCACCAAAAGGATGATAGAGCAATCCCTCACACAATCTCACATAAAAAAGATTACAGACCCACTGCCAAAAGGATGACAGAGCTAACTCACACCAACTACTTCCCCCAAAACGATGATAGAGCAAACACTCGCGCAATTTGACATCAACAAGATGACAGACCCACCACCAAAAGGATGACGGAGCAAACTCACACCGGCTACTATCACCAAAAGTATGATAGAGAAAAACACTCGCACAAATTGACATCAACAAGATGACAGACCCACAACCAAAAGGATGACGGAGCAAACTCACATCGGCTACTACCACCAAAAGGATTATAGAGAAAAAGACTCGTACAATCTGGCATCAACGAGATGACATACCCACCAACGAAAGGACGACAGAGCGAACTCACACCGGCTACTACCACAAAAGGATTATAGAGCAAAACACATGCACAATCTGACATTAGAAAGATGACAGACCCAACAATAAAAGGATGACGAAGCAAACTCACACCGGCTACTACCACCAAAAGGATGATAGAGAAAAAGACTTGCACAATCTGGCATCAACTTGATGACAGACCCACCAACGAAAGGACGACATAGCGAACTCACACCGGCTACTACCACAAAAAGGATTATAGAGCAAAACACTCGCACAATCTGACATCAGCAAGATGACATACCCACCACTAAAAGGATGACGAAGCAAACTCACACCTGCTACTACCACCAAAAGGATGATAGAGAAAAAGACTCGCACAATCTGGCATAAACAAGATGACAGACCCACCACCAAAAGGATGATGGAGCGAATTCACACATCGACTACTACCACCAAAAGGATGATAAAGCAAACACTCGCATAATCTGGAATCAACAAGATGACAGACCCACCACCAAAAGGATGACGGAGTGAACTCACACATCGACTACTACCACCAAAAGGATGATAAAGCAAACACTCGCATAATCTGGAATCAACAAGATGACAGACCCACCACCAAAAGGATGATGAAGCAAACTCGCACCGGTTACTACCACTAAAAGGATGATAGAGCAAACACTCGTGCAATTTGACATCAACAAGATGACAGACCCACCACCAAAAGGATGATGAGGCAAACTCACACCGGTTACTACCACTAAAAGGATGATAGAGCAAACACTCGTGCAATTTGACATCAACAAGATGACAGACCCACCATTAAAAGGATGACGGAGCAAACTCACACCGGCTACTCCCACTAAAAGGATGATAGAGAAAAACACTCGCACAATCTGGCATCACCGAGATGATAGACTCACCACCAAAAGGATGACAGAGCAAACTCACACCGGCTACTACCACTAAAAGGATGATAGAGAAAAATACTCGCGCAATATGGCATCAACAAGATGACAGACCCACCACAAAAAGGATGATGGGGAAAACTCACACCCACTACTACCACCAAAAGGAGGATAGAGCAATCCCTCACACAATCTCACATAAAAAAGATAACAGACCCACCGTCAAAAGGATGACAGGGCTAACTCACACAGCTACTTCCCCCAAAAGGATGATAGAGAAAACAGTCGCACAATCTAACATCAACAAGACGGCAGACCCACCACTAAAAGGATGATGAAGCGAACTCACACCGGTTACTACCACCAAAACGATGATAGAGCAAACACTCGCGCAATTTGACATCAACAAGATGACAGACCAACCACCAAAAGGATGACGGAGCAAACTCACACCGGCTACTATCACCAAAAGTATGATAGAGAAAAACACTCGCACAAATTGACATCAACAAGATGACAGACCCACAACCAAAAGGATGACGGAGCAAACTCACATCGGCTACTACCACCAAAGGGATGATAGAGAAAAATACTCGTACAATCTGGCATCAACGAGATGACAGACCCACCACCAAAATGACGACAGAGCGAACTCACACCGGCTACTACCCCAAAAGGATTATAGAGGAAAACACTTGCGCAATCTGACATTAGCAAGATGATAGACCCAACACTAAAAGGATGACGAAGCAAACTCACACTGGCTACTACCACCAAAAGGATGATAGAGAAAAAGACTCGCACAATCTGCCATCAACAAGATGACAGACCCAGCAACAAAAGGACGACAAAGCAAACTCACACCGGCTACTACCACAAAAAGGATTATAGAGAAAAACACTCGCACAATCTAACTTCAATAAGATGACAGACCCACCACTAAAAGGATGACGAAGCAAACTCACACCGGCTACTACCACCAAAAGGATGATAGAGAAAAAGACTCGCACAATCTGGCATAAACAAGATGACAGACCCACCACCAAAAGGATGATGGAGCGAATTCACACATCGACTACTACCACCAAAAGGATGATAAAGCAAACACTCGCATAATCTGGAATCAACAAGATGACAGACCCACCACCAAAAGGATGATGAAGCAAACTCGCACCGGTTACTACCACTAAAAGGATTATAGAGCAAGCACTCGTGCAATTTGACATCAACAAGATGACAGACCCACCACCAAAAGGATGATGAAGCAAACTCACACTGGTTACTACCACTAAAAGGATGATAGAGCAAACACTCGTGCAATTTGACATCCACAAGATGACAGTCCCACCACTAAAAGGATGACGGAGTAAACTCACACCGGCTACTCCCACTAAAAAGATGATAGAGTAAAACACTCGCACAATCTGGCATCACTGATATGATAGAATCACCACCAAAAGGATGACAGAGCAAACTCACACCGGCTACTACCACTAAAAGGATGATAGAGAAAAATACTCGCGCAATATGGCATCAACAAGATGACAGACCCACCACAAAAAGGATGATGGGGCAAACTCACACCCGCAACTACCACCAAAAGGAGGATAGAGCAATCCCTCACACAATCTCACATAGAAAAGATGACAGACCCACCGCCAAAAGGATGACAGGGCTAACTCACACAGCTACTTCCCCCAAAAGGATGATAGAGAAAACAGTCGCACAATCTAACATCAACAAGATGACAGACCCACCACCAAAAGGATGATGAAGCGAACTAACACCGGTTACTACCACCAAAACGATGATAGAGCAAACACTCGCATAATTTGACATCAACAAGATGACAAACCCACCACCAAAAGGATGACGGAGCAAACTCACATCGGCTACTACCACCAAAAGGATGATAGAGAAAAAGACTCGCACAATCTGGGATCAACAAGATGATAGACCCAGCAACGAAAGGACGACAAAGCAAACTCACACCGGCTACTACCACAAAAAGGATTATAGAGCAAAACACTCGCACAATCTAACTTCAATAAGATGACAGACCCACCACTAAAAGGATGACGAAGCAAACTCACACCGGCTACTACCACCAAAAGGATGATAGAGAAAAAGACTCGCACAATCTGGCATAAACAAGATGACAGACCCACCACCAAAAGGATGATGGAGCGAATTCACACATCGACTACTACCACCAAAAGGATGATAAAGAAAACACTCGCATAATCTGGAATCAACAAGATGACAGACCCACCACCAAAAGGATGATGAAGCAAACTCGCGTCGGTTACTACCACTAAAAGGATGATAGAGCAAGCACTCGTGGAATTTGACATCAACAAGATGACAGACCCACCACCAAAAGGATGATGAAGCAAACTCACACCGGTTACTACCACTAAAAGGATGATAGAGCAAACACTCGTGCAATTTGACATCAACAAGATGACAGTCCCACCACTAAAAGGATGACGGAGTAAACTCACACCGGCTACTCCCACTAAAAGGATGATAGAGTAAAACACTCGCACAATCTGGCATCACCGATATGATAGACTCACCACCAAAAGGATGACAGAGCAAACTCACACCGGCTACTACCACTAAAAGGATGATAGAGAAAAATACTCGCGCAATATGGCATCAACAAGATGACAGACCCACCACAAAAAGGATGATGTGGCAAACTCACACCCGCAACTACCACCAAAAGGAGGATAGAGGAATCCCTCACACAATCTCACATAGAAAAGATGACAGACCCACCGCCAAAAGGATGACAGGGCTAACTCACACAGCTACTTCCCCCAAAAGGATGATAGAGAAAACAGTCGCACAATCTAACATCAACAAGATGACAGACCCACCACCAAAAGGATGATGAAGCGAACTCACACCGGTTACTACCACCAAAACGATGATAGAGCAAACACTCGCGCAATTTGACATCAACAAGATGACAGACCAACCACCAAAAGAATGACGGAGCAAACTCACACCGGCTACTATCACCAAAAGTATGATAGAGAAAAACACTCGCACAAATTGACATCAACAAGATGACAGACCCAAAACCAAAAGAATGACGGAGCAAACTCACATCGGCTACTACCACCAAAAGGATGATAGAGAAAAAGACTCGCACAATCTGGCATCAACGAGATGACAGACCCACCACCAAAATGACGACAGAGCGAACTCACACCGGCTACTACCCCAAAAGGATTATAGAGCAAAACACTTGCGCAATCCGACATTAGCAAGATGACAGACCCAGCAACGAAAGGACGACAAAGCAAACTCACACCGGCTACTACCACAAAAAGGATTATAGAGCAAAACACTCGCACAATCTAACTTCAATAAGATGACAGACCCACCACTAAAAGGATGATGAAGCAAACTCACACCGGCTACTACCACCAAAAGGATGATAGAGAAAAAGACTCGCACAATCTGGCATAAACAAGATTACAAACCCACCACCAAAAGGATGATGGAGTGAACTCACACATCGACTACTACCACCAAAAGGATGATAAAGCAAACACTCGCATAATCTGGAATCAACAAGATGACAGACCCACCACCAAAAGGATGATGAAGCAAACTCGCACCGGTTACTACCACTAAAAGGATGATAGAGCAAACACTCGTGCAATTTGACATCAACAAGATGACAGACCCACCACCAAAAGGATGATGAGGCAAACTCACACCGGTTACTACCACTAAAAGGATGATAGAGCAAACACTCGTGCAATTTGACATCAACAAGATGACAGACCCACCATTAAAAGGATGACGGAGCAAACTCACACCGGCTACTCCCACTAAAAGGATGATAGAGAAAAACACTCGCACAATCTGGCATCACCGAGATGATAGACTCACCACCAAAAGGATGACAGAGCAAACTCACACTGGCTACTACCACTAAAAGGATGATAGAGAAAAATACTCGCGCAATATGGCATCAACAAGATGAGAGACCCACCACAAAAAGGATGATGGGGAAAACTCACACCCACTACTACCACCAAAAGGAGGATAGAGCAATCCCTCACACAATCTCACATAAAAAAGATAACAGACCCACCGTCAAAAGGATGACAGGGCTAACTCACACAGCTACTTCCCCCAAAAGGATGATAGAGAAAACAGTCGCACAATCTAACATCAACAAGACGGCAGACCCACCACTAAAAGGATAATGAAGCGAACTCACACCGGTTACTACCACCAAAACGATGATAGAGCAAACACTCGCGCAATTTGACATCAACAAGATGACAGACCAACCACCAAAAGGATGACGGAGCAAACTCACACCGGCTACTATCACCAAAAGTATGATAGAGAAAAACACTCGCACAAATTGACATCAACAAGATGACAGACCCACAACCAAAAGGATGACGGAGCAAACTCACATCGGCTACTACCACCAAAGGGATGATAGAGAAAAATACTCGTACAATCTGGCATCAACGAGATGACAGACCCACCACCAAAATGACGACTGAGCGAACTCACACCGGCTACTACCCCAAAAGGATTATAGAGGAAAACACTTGCACAATCTGACATTAGCAAGATGATAGACCCAACACTAAAAGGATGACGAAGCAAACTCACACTGGCTACTACCACCAAAAGGATGATAGAGAAAAAGACTCGCACAATCTGCCATCAACAAGATGACAGACCCAGCAACAAAAGGACGACAAAGCAAACTCACACCGGCTACTACCACAAAAAGGATTATAGAGAAAAACACTCGCACAATCTAACTTCAATAAGATGACAGACCCACCACTAAAAGGATGACGAAGCAAACTCACACCGGCTACTACCACCAAAAGGATGATAGAGAAAAAGACTCGCACAATCTAGCATAAACAAGATGACAGACCCACCACCAAAAGGATGATGGAGCGAATTCACACATCGACTACTACCACCAAAAGGATGATAAAGAAAACACTCGCATAATCTGGAATCAACAAGATGACAGACCCACCACCAAAAGGATGATGAAGCAAACTCGCGTCGGTTACTACCACTAAAAGGATGATAGAGCAAGCACTCGTGGAATTTGACATCAACAAGATGACAGACCCACCACCAAAAGGATGATGAAGCAAACTCACACCGGTTACTACCACTAAAAGGATGATAGAGCAAACACTCGTGCAATTTGACATCAACAAGATGACAGTCCCACCACTAAAAGGATGACGGAGTAAACTCACACCGGCTACTCCCACTAAAAGGATGATAGAGTAAAACACTCGCACAATCTGGCATCACCGATATGATAGACTCACCACCAAAAGGATGACAGAGCAAACTCACACCGGCTACTACCACTAAAAGGATGATAGAGAAAAATACTCGCGCAATATGGCATCAACAAGATGACAGACCCACCACAAAAAGGATGATGTGGCAAACTCACACCCGCAACTACCACCAAAAGGAGGATAGAGGAATCCCTCACACAATCTCACATAGAAAAGATGACAGACCCACCGCCAAAAGGATGACAGGGCTAACTCACACAGCTACTTCCCCCAAAAGGATGATAGAGAAAACAGTCGCACAATCTAACATCAACAAGATGACAGACCCACCACCAAAAGGATGATGAAGCGAACTCACACCGGTTACTACCACCAAAACGATGATAGAGCAAACACTCGCGCAATTTGACATCAACAAGATGACAGACCAACCACCAAAAGAATGACGGAGCAAACTCACACCGGCTACTATCACCAAAAGTATGATAGAGAAAAACACTCGCACAAATTGACATCAACAAGATGACAGACCCAAAACCAAAAGAATGACGGAGCAAACTCACATCGGCTACTACCACCAAAAGGATGATAGAGAAAAAGACTCGCACAATCTGGCATCAACGAGATGACAGACCCACCACCAAAATGACAACAGAGCGAACTCACACCGGCTACTACCCCAAAAGGATTATAGAGCAAAACACTTGCGCAATCCGACATTAGCAAGATGACAGACCCAGCAACGAAAGGACGACAAAGCAAACTCACACCGGCTACTACCACAAAAAGGATTATAGAGCAAAACACTCGCACAATCTAACTTCAATAAGATGACAGACCCACCACTAAAAGGATGATGAAGCAAACTCACACCGGCTACTACCACCAAAAGGATGATAGAGAAAAAGACTCGCACAATCTGGCATAAACAAGATGACAAACCCACCACCAAAAGGATGATGGAGTGAACTCACACATCGACTACTACCACCAAAAGGATGATAAAGCAAACACTCGCATAATCTGGAATCAACAAGATGACAGACCCACCACCAAAAGGATGATGAAGCAAACTCGCACCGGTTACTACCACTAAAAGGATGATAGAGCAAACACTCGTGCAATTTGACATCAACAAGATGACAGACCCACCACCAAAAGGATGATGAGGCAAACTCACACCGGTTACTACCACTAAAAGGATGATAGAGCAAACACTCGTGCAATTTGACATCAACAAGATGACAGACCCACCATTAAAAGGATGACGGAGCAAACTCACACCGGCTACTCCCACTAAAAGGATGATAGAGAAAAACACTCGCACAATCTGGCATCACCGAGATGATAGACTCACCACCAAAAGGATGACAGAGCAAACTCACACTGGCTACTACCACTAAAAGGATGATAGAGAAAAATACTCGCGCAATATGGCATCAACAAGATGAGAGACCCACCACAAAAAGGATGATGGGGAAAACTCACACCCACTACTACCACCAAAAGGAGGATAGAGCAATCCCTCACACAATCTCACATAAAAAAGATAACAGACCCACCGTCAAAAGGATGACAGGGCTAACTCACACAGCTACTTCCCCCAAAAGGATGATAGAGAAAACAGTCGCAGAATCTAACATCAACAAGACGGCAGACCCACCACTAAAAGGATAATGAAGCGAACTCACACCGGTTACTACCACCAAAACGATGATAGAGCAAACACTCGCGCAATTTGACATCAACAAGATGACAGACCAACCACCAAAAGGATGACGGAGCAAACTCACACCGGCTACTATCACCAAAAGTATGATAGAGAAAAACACTCGCACAAATTGACATCAACAAGATGACAGACCCACAACCAAAAGGATGACGGAGCAAACTAACATCGGCTACTACCACCAAAGGGATGATAGAGAAAAATACTCGTACAATCTGGCATCAACGAGATGACAGACCCACCACCAAAATGACGACAGAGCGAACTCACACCGGCTACTACCCCAAAAGGATTATAGAGGAAAACACTTGCGCAATCTGACATTAGCAAGATGATAGACCCAACACTAAAAGGATGACGAAGCAAACTCACACTGGCTACTACCACCAAAAGGATGATAGAGAAAAAGACTCGCACAATCTGCCATCAACAAGATGACAGACCCAGCAACAAAAGGACGACAAAGCAAACTCACACCGGCTACTACCACAAAAAGGATTATAGAGAAAAACACTCGCACAATCTAACTTCAATAAGATGACAGACCCACCACTAAAAGGATGACGAAGCAAACTCACACCGGCTACTACCACCAAAAGGATGATAGAGAAAAAGACTCGCACAATCTGGCATAAACAAGATGACAGACCCACCACCAAAAGGATGATGGAGCGAATTCACACATCGACTACTACCACCAAAAGGATGATAAAGCAAACACTCGCATAATCTGGAATCAACAAGATGACAGACCCACCACCAAAAGGATGATGAAGCAAACTCGCACCGGTTACTACCACTAAAAGGATTATAGAGCAAGCACTCGTGCAATTTGACATCAACAAGATGACAGACCCACCACCAAAAGGATGATGAAGCAAACTCACACCGGTTACTACCACTAAAAGGATGATAGAGCAAACACTCGTGCAATTTGACATCAACAAGATGACAGTCCCACCACTAAAAGGATGACGGAGTAAACTCACACCGGCTACTCCCACTAAAAAGATGATAGAGTAAAACACTCGCACAATCTGGCATCACTGATATGATAGAATCACCACCAAAAGGATGACAGAGCAAAGTCACACCGGCTACTACCACTAAAAGGATGATAGAGAAAAATACTCGCGCAATATGGCATCAACAAGATGACAGACCCACCACAAAAAGGATGATGGGGCAAACTCACACCCGCAACTACCACCAAAAGGAGGATAGAGCAATCCCTCACACAATCTCACATAGAAAAGATGACAGACCCACCGCCAAAAGGATGACAGGGCTAACTCACACAGCTACTTCCCCCAAAAGGATGATAGAGAAAACAGTCGCACAATCTAACATCAACAAGATGACAGACCCACCACCAAAAGGATGATGAAGCGAACTCACACCGGTTACTACCACCAAAACGATGATAGAGCAAACACTCGCATAATTTGACATCAACAAGATGACAAACCCACCACCAAAAGGATGACGGAGCAAACTCACACCGGCTACTATCACCAAAAGTATGATAGAGAAAAACACTCGCACAAATTGACATCAACAAGATGACAGACCCAAAACCAAAAGGATGACGGAGCAAACTCACATCGGCTACTACCACCAAAAGGATGATAGAGAAAAAGACTCGCACAATCTGCCATCAACAAGATGACAGACCCAGCAACGAAAGGACGACAAAGCAAACTCACACCGGCTACTACCACAAAAAGGATTATAGAGCAAAACACTCGCACAATCTAACTTCAATAAGATGACAGACCCACCACTAAAAGGATGACGAAGCAAACTTACACCGGCTACTACCACCAAAAGGATGATAGAGAAAAAGACTCGCACAATCTGGCATAAACAAGATGACAGACCCACCACCAAAAGGATGATGGAGCGAATTCACACATCGACTACTACCACCAAAAGGATGATAAAGAAAACACTCGCATAATCTGGAATCAACAAGATGACAGACCCACCACCAAAAGGATGATGAAGCAAACTCGCGTCGGTTACTACCACTAAAAGGATGATAGAGCAAGCACTCGTGGAATTTGACATCAACAAGATGACAGACCCACCACCAAAAGGATGATGAAGCAAACTCACACCGGTTACTACCACTAAAAGGATGATAGAGCAAACAATCGTGCAATTTGACATCAACAAGATGACAGTCCCACCACTAAAAGGATGACGGAGTAAACTCACACTGGCTACTCCCACTAAAAGGATGATAGAGTAAAACACTCGCACAATCTGGCATCACCGATATGATAGACTCACCACCAAAAGGATGACAGAGCAAACTCACACCGGCTACTACCACTAAAAGGATGATAGAGAAAAATACTCGCGCAATATGGCATCAACAAGATGACAGACCCACCACAAAAACGATGATGTGGCAAACTCACACCCGCAACTACCACCAAAAGGAGGATAGAGGAATCCCTCACACAATCTCACATAGAAAAGATGACAGACCCACCGCCAAAAGGATGACAGGGCTAACTCACACAGCTACTTCCCCCAAAAGGATGATAGAGAAAACAGTCGCACAATCTAACATCAACAAGATGACAGACCCACCACCAAAAGGATGATGAAGCGAACTCACACCGGTTACTACCACCAAAACGATGATAGAGCAAACACTCGCATAATTTGACATCAACAAGATGACAAACCCACCACCAAAAGGATGACGGAGCAAACTCACACCGGCTACTATCACCAAAAGTATGATAGAGAAAAACACTCGCACAAATTGACATCAACAAGATGACAGACCCAAAACCAAAAGGATGACGGAGCAAAATCACATCGGCTACTACCACCAAAAGGATGATAGAGAAAAAGACTCTCACAATCTGGGATCAACAAGATGACAGACCCAGCAACGAAAGGACGACAAAGCAAACTCACACCGGCTACTACCACAAAAAGGATTATAGAGCAAAACACTCGCACAATCTAACTTCAATAAGATGACAGACCCACCACTAAAAGGATGACGAAGCAAACTCACACCGGCTACTACCACCAAAAGGATGATAGAGAAAAAGACTCGCACAATCTGGCATAAACAAGATGACAGACCCACCACCAAAAGGATGATGGAGCGAATTCACACATCGACTACTACCACCAAAAGGATGATAAAGAAAACACTCGCATAATCTGGAATCAACAAGATGACATACCCACCACCAAAAGGATGATGAAGCAAACTCGCGTCGGTTACTACCACTAAAAGGATGATAGAGCAAGCACTCGTGGAATTTGACATCAACAAGATGACAGACCCACCACCAAAAGGATGATGAAGCAAACTCACACCGGTTACTACCACTAAAAGGATGATAGAGCAAACACTCGTGCAATTTGACATCAACAAGATGACAGTCCCACCACTAAAAGGATGACGGAGTAAACTCACACTGGCTACTCCCACTAAAAGGATGATAGAGTAAAACACTCACACAATCTGGCATCACCGATATGATAGACTCACCACCAAAAGGATGACAGAGAAAACTCACACCGGCTACTACCACTAAAAGGATGATAGAGAAAAATACTCGCGCAATATGGCATCAACAAGATGACAGACCCACCACAAAAAGGATGATGTGGCAAACTCACACCCGCAACTACCACCAAAAGGAGGATAGAGGAATCCCTCACACAATCTCACATAGAAAAGATGACAGACCCACCGCCAAAAGGATGACAGGGCTAACTCACACAGCTACTTCCCCCAAAAGGATGATAGAGAAAACAGTCGCACAATCTAACATCAACAAGATGACAGACCCACCACCAAAAGGATGATGAAGCGAACTCACACCGGTTACTACCACCAAAACGATGATAGAGTAAACACTCGCATAATTTGACATCAACAAGATGACAAACCCACCACCAAAACGATGACGGAGCAAACTCACACCGGCTACTATCACCAAAAGTATGATAGAGAAAAACACTCGCACAAATTGACATCAACAAGATGACAAACCCAAAACCAAAAGAATGACGGAGCAAACTCACATCGGCTACTACCACCAAAAGGATGATAGAGAAAAAGACTCGCACAATCTGGCATCAACGAGATGACAGACCCACCACCAAAATGACGACAGAGCGAACTCACACCGGCTACTACCCCAAAAGGATTATAGAGCAAAACACTTGCGCAATCTGACATTAGCAAGATGACAGACCCAACACTAAAAGGATGACGAAGCAAACTCACACCGGCTACTACCACCAAAAGGATGATAGAGAAAAAGACTCGCACACTCTGGCATCAACGAGATGACAGACTCACCAACGAAAGGACGATAGAGCGAACTCACACCGGCTACTACCACAAAAAGGATTATAGAGAAAAACACTCGCACAATCTGACATCAGCAAGATGACAGACCCACCCCTAAAAGGATGACGAAGCAAACTCACACTGGCTACTACCACCAAAAGGATGATAGAGAAAAAGACTCGCACAATCTGGCATAAACAAGATGACAGACCCACCACCAAAAGGATGATGGAGCGAATTCACACATCGACTACTACCACCAAAAGGATGATAAAGCAAACACTCGCATAATCTGGAATCAACAAGATGACAGACCCGCCACCAAAAGGATGATGAAGCAAACTCGCACCGGTTACTACCACTAAAAGGATGATAGAGCAAGCACTCGTGCAACTTGACATCAACAAGATGACAGACCCACCACCAATAGGATGATGAAGCAAACTCACACCGGTTACTACTACTAAAAGGATGATAGAGCAAACACTCGTGCAATTTGACATCAACAAGATGACAGTCCCACCACTAAAAGTATGACGGAGCAAACTCACACCGGCTACTCCCACTAAAAGGATGATAGAGTAAAACACTCGCACAATCTGGCATCACCGATATGATAGACTCACCACCAAAAGGATGACAGAGCAAACTCACACCGGCTACTACCACTAAAAGGATGATAGAGAAAAATACTCGCGCAATATGGCATCAACAAGATGACAGACCCACCACAAAAAGGATGATGGGGCAAACTCACACCTGCTACTACCACCAAAAGGAGGATAGAGCAATCCCTCACACAATCTCACATAGAAAAGATGACAGACCCACCGCCAAAAGGATGACAGGGCTAACTCACACAGCTACTTCCCCCAAAAGGATGATAGAGAAAACAGTCGCACAATCTAACATCAACAAGATGACAGACCCACCACCAAAAGGATGATGAAGCGAACTCACACCGGTTACTACTGACAAAACGATGATAGAGCAAACACTCGCATAATTTGACATCAACAAGATGACAAACCCACCACCAAAAGGATGACGGAGCAACTCACACCGGCTACTATCACCAAAAAGTATGATAGAGAAAAACACTCGCACAAATTGACATCAACAAGATGACAGACCCAAAACCAAAAGGATGACGGGGCAAACTCACATCGGCTACTACCACCAAAAGGATGATAGAGAAAAAGACTCGCACAATCTGGCATCAACGAGATGACAGACCCACCACCAAAATGACGACAGAGCGAACTCACACCGGCTACTACCCCAAAAGGATTACAGAGCAAAACACTTGCGCAATCCGACATTAGCAAGATGACAGACCCAACACTAAAAGGATGACGAAGCAAACTCACACCGGCTACTACCACCAAAAGGATGATAGAGAAAAAGACTCGCACAATCTGGCATCAACAAGATGACAGACCCAGCAACGAAAGGACGACAAAGCAAACTCACACCGGCTACTACCACAAAAAGGATTATAGAGCAAAACACTCGCACAATCTAACTTCAATAAGATGACAGACCCACTACTAAAAGGATGATGAAGCAAACTCACACCGGCTACTACCACCAAAAGGATGATAGAGAAAAAGACTCGCACAATCTGGCATAAACAAGATGACAAACCCACCACCAAAAGGATGATGAAGCAAACTCACACCGATTACTACCACTAAAAGGATGATAGAGCAAACACTCGTGCAATTTGACATCAACAAGATGACAGACCCACCATTAAAAGGATGACGGAGCAAACTCACACCGGCTACTCCCACTAAAAGGATGATAGAGAAAAACACTCGCACAATTTGGCATCACCGACATGATAGACTCACCACCAAAAGGATGACAGAGAAAACTCACACCGGCTACTACCACTAAAAGGATGATAGAGAAAAATACTCGCGCAATATGGCATCAACGAGATGACAGACCCACCACAAAAAGGATGATGGGGCAAACTCACACCCTCTACTACCACCAAAAGGATGATAGAGCAATCCCTCACACAATCTCACATAAAAAAGATGACAGACCCACCGCCCAAAGGATGACAGAGCTAACTCACACCAACTACTTCCCCCAAAAGGATGATAGAGAAAACAGTCGCAAAATCTGACATCAACTAGATGACAAACCCACCACCAAAAGGATGATGAAGCGAACTCACACTGGTTACTACCACCAAAACGATGATAGAGCAAACACTCGCGCAATTTGACATCAACAAGATGACAGACCCACCACCAAAAGGATGACGGAGCAAACTCACACCGGCTACTATCACCAAAAGTATGATAAAGAAAAACACTCGCACAAATTGACATCAACAAGATGACAGACCCAAAACCAAAAGGATGACGGAGCAAACTCACATCGGCTACTACCACCAAAAGGATGATAGAGAAAAAGACTCGCACAATCTGGCATCAACGAGATGACAGACCCAACACCAAAATGACGACAGAGCAAACTCACACCGGCTACTACCCCAAAAGGATTATAGAGCAAAACACTTGCGCAATCTGAGATTAGCAAGATGACACACCCAACACTAAAAGGATGATGAAGCAAACTCACACCGGCTACTACCACCAAAAGGATGATAGAGAAAAAGACTCGCACATCCTGGCATCAACAAGATGAGAGACCCAGCAACGAAAGGAAGACAAAGCAAACTCACACCGGCTACTACCACAAAAAGGATTATAGAGCAAAACACTCGCACAATCTAACTTCAATAAGATGACAGACCCACCACTAAAAGGATGACGAAGCAAACTCACAGCGGCTACTACCACCAAAAGGATGATAGAGAAAAAGACTCGCACAATCTGGCATAAACAAGATGACAGACCCACCACCAAAAGGATGATGGAGTGAATTCACACATCGACTACTACCACCAAAAGGATGATAAAGCAAACACTCGCATAATCTGGAATCAACAAGATGACAGACCCACCACCAAAAGGATGATGAAGCAAACTCGCACCGGTTACTACCACTAAAAGGATGATAGAGCAAACACTCGTGCAATTTGACATCAACAAGATGACAGACCCACCACCAAAAGGATGATGAGGCAAACTCACACCGGTTACTACCACTAAAAGGATGATAGAGCAAACAATCGTGCAATTTGACATCAACAAGATGACAGACCCACCATTAAAAGGATGACGGAGCCAACTCACACCGGCTACTCCCACTAAAAGGATGATAGAGAAAAACACTCGCACAATCTGGCATCACCGAGATGATAGACTCACCACCAAAAGGATGACAGAGAAAACTCACACCGGCTACTACCACTAAAAGGATGATAGAGAAAAACACTCGCGCAATATGGCATCAACAAGATGACAGACCCACCACAAAAAGGATGATGGGGCAAACTCACACCCTCTACTACCACCAAAAGGATGATAGAGCAATCCCTCACACAATCTCACCTTAAAAAGATAACAGACCCACCGCCAAAAGGATGACAGAGCTAACTCACACCAACTACTTCCCCCAAAAGGATGATAGAGAAAACAGTCGCACAATTTGACATCAACTATATGACAAACCCACCACCAAAAGGATGATTAAGCGAACTCACACCGGTTACTACCACCAAAACGATGAAAGAGCAAACACTCGCGCAATTTGACATCAACAAGATGACAGACCCACCACCAAAAGGATGACGGAGCAAACTCACACCGGCTACTATCACCAAAAGTATGATAAAGAAAAACACTCGCACAAATTGACATCAACAAGATGACAGACCTACCACCAAAAGGATGATGGAGCAAAATCACATCGGCTACTACCACCAAAAGGATGATAAAGAAAAAGACTCGCACAATCTGGCATCAACGAGATGACAGACCCACCAACGAAAGGACGATAGAGCGAACTCACACCGGCTACTACCACAAAAGGATTATAGAGCAAAACACTCGCACAATCTGACATCAGCAACATGACATACCCACCACTAAAAGGATGACGAAGCAAACTCACACCGGCTACTACCACCAAAGGATGATAGAGAAAAAGACTCGCACAATCTGGCATAAACAAGATGACAGACCCACCACCAAGAGGAAGATGGAGCGAATTCACACATCGACTACTACCACCAAAAGGATGATAAAGCAAACACTCGCATAATCTGGAATCCACAAGATGACAGACCCACCACCAAAAGGATGATGAAGCAAACTCGCACCGGTTACTACCACTAAAAGGATGATAGAGCAAACACTCGTGCTATTTGACATCAACAAGATAACAAACCTACCACCAAAAGGATGATGAAGCAAACTCACACCGGTTACTACCACTAAAAGGATGATAGAGCAAACACTCGTGCAATTTGACATCAACAAGATGACAGACCCACCACTAAAAGGATGACGGAGCAAACTCACACCGGCTACTCCCACTAAAAGGATGATAGAGAAAAACACTCGCACAATCTAGCATCACCGAGATGATAGAATCACCACCAAAAGGATGACAGAGCAAACTCACACCGGCTACTATCACTAAAAGGATGATAGAGAAAAACACTCGCGCAGTATGGTATCAACAAGATGACAGACCCACCACAAAAAGGATGATGGGGCAAACTCACACCCTCTACTACCACAAAAAGGATGATAGAGCAATCCCTCACACAATCTCACATAACAAAGATGACAGACCCACCGCCAAAAGGATGACAGAGCTAACTCACACAAGCTACTTCCCCCAAAAGGATGATAGAGAAAACAGTCGCACAATCTGACATCAACAAGATGATAAACCCACCACCAAAAGGATGATGAAGCGAACTCACACCGGTTACTACCACCAAAACGATGATAGAGCAAACACTCGCGCAATTTGACATCAACAAGATGACAGACCCACCACCAAAAGGATGACGGAGCAAACTCACACCGGCTACTATCACCAAAAGTATGATAAAGAAAAACACTCGCACAAATTGACATCAACAAGATGACAGACCTACCACCAAAAGGATGATGGAGCAAAATCACATCGGCTACTACCACTAAAAGGATGATAAAGAAAAAGACTCGCACAATCTGGCATCAACGAGATGACAGACCCACCAACGAAAGGACGATAGAGCGAACTCACACCGGCTACTACCACAAAAGGATTATAGAGCAAAACACTCGCACAATCTGACATCAGCAACATGACATACCCACCACTAAAAGGATGACGAAGCAAACTCACATCGGCTACTACCACCAAAGGATGATAGAGAAAAAGACTCGCACAATCTGGCATAAACAAGATGACAGACCCACCACCAAGAGGAAGATGGAGCGAATTCACACATCGACTACTACCACCAAAAGGATGATAAAGCAAACACTCGCATAATCTGGAATCCACAAGATGACAGACCCACCACCAAAAGGATGATGAAGCAAACTCGCACCGGTTACTACCACTAAAAGGATGATAGAGCAAACACTCGTGCTATTTGACATCAACAAGATAACAAACCTACCACCAAAAGGATGATGAAGCAAACTCACACCGGTTACTACCACTAAAAGGATGATAGAGCAAACACTCGTGCAATTTGACATCAACAAGATGACAGACCCACCACTAAAAGGATGACGGAGCAAACTCACACCGGCTACTCCCACTAAAAGGATGATAGAGAAAAACACTCGCACAATCTAGCATCACCGAGATGATAGAATCACCACCAAAAGGATGACAGAGCAAACTCACACCGGCTACTATCACTAAAAGGATGATAGAGAAAAACACTCGCGCAGTATGGTATCAACAAGATGACAGACCCACCACAAAAAGGATGATGGGGCAAACTCACACCCTCTACTACCACAAAAAGGATGATAGAGCAATCCCTCACACAATCTCACATAACAAAGATGACAGACCCACCGCCAAAAGGATGACAGAGCTAACTCACACAAGCTACTTCCCCCAAAAGGATGATAGAGAAAACAGTCGCACAATCTGACATCAACAAGATGATAAACCCACCACCAAAAGGATGATGAAGCGAACTCACACCGGTTACTACCACCAAAACGATGATAGAGCAAACACTCGCGCAATTTGACATCAACAAGATGACAGACCCACCACCAAAAGGATGACGGGGCAAACTCACACCGGCTACTATCACCAAAAGTATGATAAAGAAAAACACTCGCACAAATTGACATCAACAAGATGACAGACCCACCACCAAAAGGATGACGGAGCAAAATCACATCGGCTACTACCACCAAAAGGATGATAGAGAAAAAGACTCGCACAATCTGGCATCAACGAGATGACAGACCCACCAACGAAAGGACGATAGAGCGAACTCACACCGGCTACTATGACAAAAGGATTATAGAGCAAAACACTTGGACAATCTGACATTAGAAAGATGACAGACCCAACACTAAAAGGATGACGAAGCAAACTCATACTGGCTACTACCACCAAAAGGATGATAGAGAAAAAGACTCGCACAATCTGGCATCAACGAGATGACAGACCCACCAACGAAAGGATGACATAGCAAACTCACACCGGCTACTACCACAAAAAGGATTATAGAGCAAAACACTCGCACAATCTGACATCAGCAAGATGACATACCCACCACTAAAAGGATGACGAAGCAAACTCACACCGGCTACTACCACCAAAAGGATGATAGAGAAAAAGACTCGCACAATCTGGCATAAACAAGATGACAGACCCACCACCAAGAGGAAGATGAAGCGAATTCACACATCGACTACTACCACCAAAAGGATGATAAAGCAAACACTCGCATAATCTTGAATCCATAAGATGACAGACCCACCACCAAAAGGATGATGAAGCAAACTCGCACCAGTTACTACCACTAAAAGGATGATAGAGCAAACACACGTGCAATTTGACATCAACAAGATAACAAACCCACCACCAAAAGGATGATGAAGCAAACTCACACCGGTTACTACCACTAAAAGCATGATAGAGCAAACACTCGTGCAATTTGACATCAACAAGATGACAGACCCACCATTAAAAGGATGACGGAGCAAACTCACACCGGCTACTCCCACTAAAAGGATGATAGAGAAAAACACTCGCACAATCTGGCATCACCGAGATGATAGACTCACCACCAAAAGGATGACAGAGAAAACTCACACCGGCTACTACCACTAAAAGGATGATAGAGAAAAACACTCGCGCAATATGGCATCAACAAGATGACAGACCCACCACAAAAAGGATGATGGGGCAAACTCACACCCTCTACTACCACAAAAAGGATGATAGAGCAATCCCTCACACAATCTCACATAAAAAAGATGACAGACCCACCGCCAAAAGGATGACAGAGCTAACTCACACCAGCTACTTCCCCCAAAAGGATGATAGAGAAAACAGTCGCACAATCTGACATCAACAAGATGAGAAACCCACCACCAAAAGGATGATGAAGCGAACTCACACCGGTTACTACCACCAAAACGATGATAGAGCAAACACTCGCGCAATTTGACATCAACAAGATGACAGACCCACCACCAAAAGGATGACGGAGCAAACTCACACCGGCTACTATCACCAAAAGTATGATAAAGAAAAACACTCGCACAAATTGACATCAATAAGATGACAGACCCACCACCAAAAGGATGACGGAGCAAAATCACATCGGCTACTACCACCAAAAGGATGATAGAGAAAAAGACTCGCACAATCTGGCATCAACGAGATGACAGACCCACCAACGAAAGGACGATAGAGCGAACTCACACCGGCTACTACGACAAAAGGATTATAGAGCAAAACACTTGGACAATCTGACATTAGAAAGATGACAGACCCAACACTAAAAGGATGACGAAGCAAACTCACACTGGCTACTACCACCAAAAGGATGATAGAGAAAAAGACTCGCACAATCTGGCATCAACGAGATGACAGACCCACCAACGAAAGGATGACATAGCAAACTCACACCGGCTACTACCACAAAAAGGATTATAGAGCAAAACACTCGCACAATCTGACATCAGCAAGATGACATACCCACCACTAAAAGGATGACGAAGCAAACTCCCACCGGCTACTACCACCAAAAGGATGATAGAGAAAAAGACTCACACAATCTGGCATAAACAAGATGACAGACCCACCACCAAGAGGAAGATGAAGCGAATTCACACATCGACTACTACCACCAAAAGGATGATAAAGCAAACACTCGCATAATCTGGAATCAACAAGATGACAGACCCACCACCAAAAGGATGATGAAGCAAACTCGCACCGGTTACTACCACTTAAAGGATGATAGAGCAAACACTCGTGCAATTTGACATCAACAAGATGACAGAACCACCACCAAAAGGATGATGAAGCAAACTCACACCGGTTACTAGCACTAAAAGGATGATAGAGCAAACACTCGTGCAATTTGACATCAACAAGATGAGAGTCCCACCACTAAATGGATGACGGAGCAAACTCACACCGGCTACTCCCACTAAAAGGATGATAGAGAAAAACACTCGCACAATCTGGCATCACCGAGATGATAGACTCACCACCAAAAGGATGACAGAGCAAACTCAAAACGGCTACTACCACTAAAAGGATGATAGAGAAAAACACTCGTGCAATATGGCATCAACAAGATGACAGACCCACCACAAAAAGGATGATGGGGCAAACTCACACCCGCTACTACCACCAAAAGGATGATAGAGCAATCCCTCAAACAATCTCACATAAAAAAGATGACATACCCACCGCTAAAAGGATGACATAGCTAACTCACACAGCTACTTCCCCCAAAAGGATGATAGAGAAAACAGTCATACAATCTGACATCAACAAGATGACAGACCCATCACCAAAAGGATGATGAAGCAAACTCACACCGGTTACTACCACCAAAATGATGACAGAGCAAACACTCGCATAATTTGACATCAACAAGATGACAGACCCACCACCAAAAGGATGACGGAGCAAACTCACACCTGCTACTATCACCAAAAGTATGATAGAGAAAAACACTCGCACAAATTGACATCAACAAGATGACAGACCCACCACCAAAAGGATGACAGAGCAAACTCACATCGGCTACTACCACCAAAAATATGATAAAGCAAAACACTCGCACAAATTGACATCAACAAGATGACAGACCCACCAAGAAAAGGATGACGGGGCAAACTCACATCGGTTACTACCACCAAAAGGATGATAGAGAAAAAGACTCGCACAATCTGGCATCAACGAGATGACAGACCCACCACCAAAATTACGACAGAGCGAACTCACACCAGCTACTACCCCAAAAGGATTATAGAGCAAAACACTTGCACAATCTGACATTAGCAAGATGACAGACCCAACACTAAAAGGATGACGAAGCAAACTCACACCGGCTACTACCACCAAAAGGATGATAGAAAAAAAGACTCGCACAATCTGGCATCAACAAGATGACAGACCCACCAACGAAAAGACGACAAAGCAAACTCACACCGGCTACTACCACAAAAAGGATTATAGAGCAAAACACTCGCACAATCTAACTTCAGTAAGATGACATACCCACCACTAAAAGGTTGACGAAGCAAACTCACACCGGCTACTACCACCAAAAGGATGATAGAGAAAAAGACTCGCACAATCTGGCATAAACAAGATGACAGACCCACCACCAAAAGGATGATGGAGCGAATTCAAACATCGACTACTACCACCAAAAGTATGATAAAGCAAACACTCGCGTAATCTGGAATCAACAAGATGACAAACCCACCACCAAAAGGATGATGAAGCAAACTCGCACCAGTTACTACCACTAAAAGGATGATAGAGCAAACACTCGTGCAATTTGACATCAACAAGATAACAGACCCACCACCAAAAGGATGATGAAGCAAACTCACACCGGTTACTACCACTAAAAGGATGATAGAGCAAACACTCGTGCAATTTGACATCAACAAGATGACAGACCCACCACTAAAAGGATGACGGAGCAAACTCACACCGGCTACTCCCACTAAAAGGATGATAGAGAAAAAAACTCGCACAATCTAGCATCACCGAGATGATAGAATCACCACCAAAAGGATGATAGAGCAAAGTCACACCGGCTACTACCACTAAAAGGATGATAGAGAAAAACACTCGCGCAATATGGTATCAACAAGATGACAGACCCACCACAAAAAGGATGATGGGGCAAACTCACACCCTCTACTACCACAAAAAGGATGATAGAGCAATCCCTCACACAATCTCACATAAAAAAGATGACAGACCCACCGCCAAAAGGATGACAGAGCTAACTCACACCAGCTACTTCCCCCAAAAGGATGATAGAGAAAACAGTCGCACAATCTGACATCAACAATATGACAAACCCACCACCAAAAGGATGATGAAGCGAACTCACACCGGTTACTACCACCAAAACGATGATAGAGCAAACACTCGCGCAATTTGACATCAACAAGCTGACAGACCCACCACCAAAAGGATGACGGAGCAAACTCACACTGGCTACTATCACTAAAAGTATGATAGAGAAAAACACTCGCACAAATTGACGTCAACAAGATGACAGACCCACCACCAAAAGGATAACGGAGCAAACTCACATCAGCTTTTACCACCAAAAGGATGATAGAGAAAAAGACTCGCACAATCTGGCATCAACGAGATGACAGACCCACCACCAAAATGACGACAGAGCGAACTCACACCGGCTACTACCCCAAAAGGATTATAGAGCAAAACACTTGCGCAGTTTGACATTAGCAAGATGACAGACCCAATACAAAAAGGATGACGAAGCAAACTCACACCGGCTACTACCACCAAAAGGATGATAGAGAAAAAGACTTGCACAATCTGGCATCAACGAGATGACAGACCCACCAACGAAAGGACGACATAGCGAACTCACACCGGCTACTACCACAAAAAGGATTATAGAGCAAAACACTCGCATAATCTGACATCAATAAGATGACATACCCACCACTAAAAGGATGACGAAGCAAACTCACACTGGCTACTACCACCAAAAGGATGATAGAGAAAAAGACTCGCACAATCTGGCATAAACAAGATGACAGACCCACCACCAAAAGGATGATGGAGCAAATTCACACATCGACTACTACCCCTAAAAGGATGATAAAGCAAACACTCGCATAATCTGGAATCAACAAGATGACAGACCCACCACCAAAAGGATGATGAAGCAAACTCGCACCGGTTACTACCACTAAAAGGATGATAGAGCAAACACTCGTGCAATTTGACATCAACAAGATGACAGAACCACCACCAAAAGGATGATGAAGCAAACTCACACCGGTTACTACCACTAAAAGGATGATAGAGCAAACACTCGTGCAATTTGACATCGACAAGATAACAGTCCCACCACTAAAAGGATGACGGAGCAAACTCACACCGGCTACTCCCACTAAAAGGATGATAGAGAAAAACACTCGCACAATCTGGCATCACCGAGATGATAGACTCACCACCAAAAGGATGACAGAGCAAACTCACACCGGCTACTACCACTAAAAGGATGATAGAGAAAAACACTCGCGCAATATGGCATCAACAAGATGACAGACCCACCACAAAAAGGATGATGGGGCAAACTCACACCCGCTACTACCACCAAAAGGATGATAGAGCAATCCCTCACACAATCTCACATAAGAAAGATGATAGACCCACCGCTAAAAGGATGACATAGCTAACTCACACAGCTACTTCCCCCAAAAGGATGATAGAGAAAACAGTCGCACAATCTGACATCAACAAGATGACAGACCCACCACCAAAAGGATGATGAAGAAAACTCACACCGGTTACTACCACCAAAATGATGACAGAGCAAACACTCGCACAATTTGACATCAACAAGATGACAGACCCACCACCAAAAGGATGACGGAGCAAACTCACACCCTCTACTATCACCAAAAGTATGATAGAGAAAAACACTCGCACAAATTGACATCAACAAGATGATAGACCCGTCACCAAAAGGATGACGGAGCAAACTCACATCGGCTACTACCACCAAAAGGATGATAGAGAAAAAGACTCGCACAATCTGGCATCAACGAGATGACAGACCCACAACCAAAATTACGACAGAGCGAACTCACACCAGCTACTACCCCAAAAGGATTATAGAGCAAAACACTTGCACAATCTGACATTAGCAAGATGACAGACCCAACACTAAAAGGATGACGAAGCAAACTCACACCGGCTACTACCACCAAAAGGATGATAGAAAAAAAGACTCGCACAATCTGGCATCAACAAGATGACAGACCCACCAACGAAAGGACGACAAAGAAAACTCACACCGGCCACTACCACAAAAAGGATTATAGAGCAAAACACTCCCACAATCTAACTTCAGTAAGATGACAGACCCACCACTAAAAGGATGACGAAGCAAACTCACACCGGCTACTACCACCAAAAGGATGATAGAGAAAAAGACTCGCACAATCTGGCATAAACAAGATGACAGACCCACCACCAAAAGGATGATGGAGCGAATTCACACATCGACTACTACCACCAAAAGTATGATAAAGTAAACACTCGCATAATCTGGAATCAACAAGATGACAGACCCACCACCAAAAGGATGATGAAGCAAACTCGCACCAGTTACAACCACTAAAAGGATGATAGAGCAAACACTCGTGCAATTTGACATCAGCAAGATGACAGAACCACCACCAAAAGGATGATGAAGCAAACTCACACCGGTTACTACCACTAAAAGGAAGATAGAGCAAACACTCGTGCAATTTGACATCAACAAGATGACAGTCCTACCACTAAAAGGATGACGGAGCAAACTCACACCAGCTACTCCCACTAAAAGGATGATAGAGAAAAACAATCGCACAATTTGGCATCACCGAGATGATAGACTCACCACCAAAAGGATGACAGAGCAAACTCACACCGGCTACTACCACTAAAAGGATGATAGAGAAAAACACTCGCGGAATATGGCATCAACAAGATGACAGACCCACCACAAAAAGAATGATGGGGCAAACTCACACCCGCTACTACAACCAAAAGGATGATAGAGCAATCCCTCACACAATCTCACATAAAAAAGATGACAGACCCACCGCCAAAAGGATGACAGAGCTAACTCACACAACTACTTCCCCCAAAAGGATGATAGAGAAATTAGTCGCACAATCTGACATCAATAAGATGACAGACCAACCACCAAAAGGACGATGAAGCGAACTCACATCGTTTACTACCACCAAAACGATGACAGAGCAAACACTCACATAATTTGACATCAACAAGATGACAGACCCACCACCAAAAGGATGACGGAGCAAACTCACACCGACTACTGTCACCAAAAGTATGATAGAGAAAAACACTCGCACAAATTGACATCAACAAGATGACAGACCCACCACCAAAAGGATGACGGAGCAAACTCACATCGGCTACTACCACCAAAAGGATGATAGAGAAAAAGACTCGCACAATCTGGCATCAACGAGATGACAGACCCACCACCAAAATGACGACAAAGCGAACTCACACCGGCTACTACCCCAAAAGGATTATAGAGCAAAACACTTGCACAATCTGACATTAGCAAGATGACAGACCCAACAATAAAAGGATGACGAAGCAAACTAACACTGGCTACTACCACCAAAAGGATGATAGAGAAAAAGACTCGCACAATCTTGCAACAACAAGACGACAGACCCACCACCCAAAGGACGACAAAGCAAACTTACACCGGCTACTACCACAAAAAGGATTATAGAGCAAAACACTCGCACAATCTAACTTCAACAAGATGACAGACCCACCACTAAAAGGATGACGAAGCAAATCACACCGGCTACTACCACCAAAAGGATGATAGAGAAAAAGACTCGCACAATCTGGCATAAACAAGATGGCAGACCCACCACCAAAAGGATGATGGAGCGAATTCACACATCGACTACTACCACCAAAAGGATGACAAAGCAAACACCTGCATAATCTGGAATCAACAAGATGAGAGACCCACCACCTAAATGATGACGGAGCAAACTCACACCGTCTACTACCACTAAAAGGATGATAGAGCAAACACCCGTGGAATTTGACATCAACAAGATGACAGACCCACCACCAAAAGGATGATGAAGCAAACTCACACCGGTTACTACCACTAAAAGGATGATAGAGAAAACACTCGTGCAATTTGACATCAACAAGATGACAGACCCACCACTAAAAGGATGACAGAGCAAACTCACACCGGCTACTCCCACTAAAAGGATGATAGAGAAAAACACTCGCACAATCTGGCATCACCGAGATGATAGATTCACCACCAAAAGGATGACAGAGAAAACATACACCGGCTACTACCACTAAAAGGATGATAGAGAAAAATACTCGGGCAATATGGCATCAACAAGATGACAGACCCACCACAAAAAGGATGATGGGGCAAACTCACACCCGCTACTACCACCAAAAGGATGATAGAGCAATCCCTCACACAATCTCACATAAAAAAGATGACAGACCCACCACCAAAAGGATGACGGAGCTAACTCACACCAGCTACTTCCCCCAAAAGGATGATAGAGAAAACAGTCGCACAATCTGACATCAACAAGATGACAGACCCACCACCAAAAGGATGATGAAGCGAACTCACACCGGTTACTACCACCAAAAAGATGACAGAGCAAACACTCGCACAATCTAACTTCAACAAGATGAAAGACCCACCACTAAAAGGATGACGAAGCAAACTCACACCGGCTACTATCACCAAAAGTATGATAGTGAAAAACACTCGCACAAATTGACATCAACAAGATGACAGACCCACCACCAAAAGGATGATGGAGCGAATTCACACATCGACTACTACCACCAAAAGGATGACAAAGCAAACACCTGCATAATCTGGAATCAACAAGATGAGAGACCCACCACCTAAATGATGACGGAGCAAACTCACACCGTCTACTACCACTAAAAGGATGATAGAGCAAACACTCGTGGAATTTGACATCAACAAGATGACAGACCCACCACCAAAAGGATGATGAAGCAAACTCACACCGATTACTACCACTAAAAGGATGATAGAGCAAACACTCGTGCAATTTGACATCAACAAGATGACAGACCCACCACTAAAAGGATGACGGAGCAAACTCACACCGGCTACTCCCACTAAAAGGATGATAGAGAAAAACACTCGCACAATCTGGCATCACCGAGATGATAGACTCACCACCAAAAGGATGACTGAGCAAACATACACCGGCTACTACCACTAAAAGGATGATAGAGAAAAACACTCGGACAATATGGCATCAACAAGATGACAGACCCACCACAAAAAGGATGATGGGCAAACTCACACCCGCTACTACAACCAAAAGGATGATAGAGCAATCCCTCACACAATCTCACATAAAAAAGATGACCCGACCCACCGCCAAAAGGATGACAGAGCTAAGTCACACAACTACTTCCCCCAAAAGGATGATAGAGAAAACAGTCGCACAATCTGACATCAATAAGATGACAGACCAACCACCAAAAGGACGATGAAGCGAACTCACATCGGTTACTTCCACCAAAACGATGACAGAGCAAACACTCACATAATTTGACATCAACAAGATGACAGACCCACCACCAAAAGGATGACGGAGCAAACTCACACCGGCTACTATCACCAAAAGTATGATAGAGAAAAACACTCGCACAAATTGACATCAACAAGATGACATACCCACCACCAAAAGGATGACGGAGCAAACTCACATCGGCTACTACCACCAAAAGGATGATAGAGAAAAAGACTCGCACAATCTGGCATCAACGAGATGACAGACCCACCACCAAAATGACGACAAAGCGAACTCACACCGGCTACTACCCCAAAAGGATTATAGAGCAAAACACTTGCACAATCTGACATTAGCAAGATGACAGACCCAACAATAAAAGGATGACGAAGCAAACTAACACTGGCTACTACCACCAAAAGGATGATAGAGAAAAAGACTCGCACAATCTTGCAACAACAAGACGACAGACCCACCAACCAAAGGACGACAAAGCAAACTTACACCGGCTACTACCACAAAAAGGATTATAGAGCAAAACACTCGCACAATCTAACTTCAACAAGATGACAGACCCACCACTAAAAGGATGACGAAGCAAATCACACCGGCTACTACCACCAAAAGGATGATAGAGAAAAAGACTCGCACAATCTGGCATAAACAAGATGACAGACCCACCACCAAAAGGATGATGGAGCGAATTCACACATCGACTACTACCACCAAAAGGATGACAAGGCAAACACCTGCATAATCTGGAATCAACAAGATGAGAGACCCACCACCTAAATGATGACGGAGCAAACTCACACCGTCTACTACCACTAAAAGGATGATAGAGCAAACACCCGTGGAATTTGACATCAACAAGATGACAGACCCACCACCAAAAGGATGATGAAGCAAACTCACACCGGTTACTACCACTAAAAGGATGATAGAGCAAACACTCGTGCAATTTGACATCAACAAGATGACAGACCCACCACTAAAAGGATGACGGAGCAAACTCACACCGGCTACTCCCACTAAAAGGATGATAGAGAAAAACACTCGCACAATCTGGCATCACCGAGATGATAGATTCACCACCAAAAGGATGATAGAGAAAACATACACCGGCTACTACCACTAAAAGGATGATAGAGAAAAACACTCGGGCAATATGGCATCAACAAGATGACAGACCCACCACAAAAAGGATGATGGGGCAAACTCACACCCGCTACTACCACCAAAAGGATGATAGAGCAATCCCTCACACAATCTCACATAAAAAAGATGACAGACCCACCACCAAAAGGATGACGGAGCTAACTCACACCAGCTACTTCCCCCAAAAGGATGATAGAGAAAACAGTCGTACAATCTGACATCAACAAGATGACAGACCCACCACCAAAAGGATGATGAAGCGAACTCACACCGGTTACTACCACCAAAAAGATGACAGAGCAAACACTCGCACAATCTAACTTCAACAAGATGAAAGACCCACCACTAAAAGGATGACGAAGCAAACTCACACCGGCTACTATCACCAAAAGTATGATAGAGAAAAACACTCGCACAAATTGACATCAACAAGATGACAGACCCACCACAAAAAGGATGATGGAGCGAATTCACACATCGACTACTACCACCAAAAGGATGACAAAGCAAACACCTGCATAATCTGGAATCAACAAGATGAGAGACCCACCACCTAAATGATGACGGAGCAAACTCACACCGTCTACTACCACTAAAAGGATGATAGAGCAAACACCTGTGGAATTTGACATCAACAAGATGACAGACCCACCACCAAAAGGATGATGAAGCAAACTCACACCGATTACTACCACTAAAAGGATGATAGAGCAAACACTCGTGCAATTTGACATCAATAAGATGATAGACCCACCACTAAAAGGATGACGGAGCAAACTCACACCGGCTACTCCCACTAAAAGGATGATAGAGAAAAACACTCGCACAATCTGGCATCACCGAGATGATAGATTCGCCACCAAAAGGATGACTGAGCAAACATACACCGGCTACTACCACTAAAAGGATGATAGAGAAAAACACTCGGGCAATATGGCATCAACAAGATGACAGACCCACCACAAAAAGGATGATGGGCAAACTCACACCCGCTACTACCACCAAAAGGATGATAGAGCAATCCCTCACACAATCTCACATAAAAAAGATGACAGACCCACCACGAAAAGGATGACGGAGCTAACTCACACCAGCTACTTCCCCCAAAAGGATGATAGAGAAAACAGTTGCACAATCTGACATCAACAAGATGACAGACCCACCACCAAAAGGATGATGAAGCGAACTCACTCCGGTTACTACCACCAAAAAGATGACAGAGCAAACACTCGCATAATTTGACATCAACAAGATGACAGACCCACCACCAAAAGGATGACGAAGCAAACTCACACCGGCTACTATCACCAAAAGTATGATAGAGAAAAACACTCGCACAAATTGACATCAACAAGATGACAGACCCACCACCAAAAGGATGACGGAGCAAACTCACATCGGCTACTACCACCAAAAGGATGATAGAGAAAAAGACTCGCACAATCTGGCATCAACGAGATGACAGAGCCACCACCAAAATAACGACAGAGGGAACTCACACCGGCTACTACCCCAAAAGGATTATAGAGCAAAATACTTGCACAATCTGACATTAGCAAGATGACAGACCCAACAATAAAAGGATGACGAAGCAAACTAACACTGGCTACTACCACCAAAAGGATGATAGAGAAAAAGACTCACACAATCTGGCAACAACAAGATGACAGACCCACCAACGAAAGGACGACAAAGCAAACTCACACCGGCTACTACCACAAAAAGGATTATAGAGCAAAACACTTGCACAATCTAACTTCAGCAAGATGACAGACCCACCACTAAAAGGATGATGAAGCAAACTCACACCGGCTACTACCACCAAAAGGATGATAGAGAAAAAGACTCGCACAATCTGGCATAAACAAGATGACAGACCCACCACCAAAAGGATGATGGAGCGAATTCACACATCGACTACTACCACCAAAAGGATGACAAAGCAAACACTTGCATAATCTGGAATCAACAAGATGACAGACCCACCACCTAAATGATGACGGAGCAAACTCACACCGTCTACTACCGCTAAAAGGATGATATAACAAACACTCGTGCAATTTGACATCAATAAGACGACAGACCCACCACCAAAAGGATGATGAAGCAAAATCACACCGGTTACTACCACTAAAAGGATGATAGAGCAAACACTCGTGCAATTTGACATCAACAAGATGATAGACCCACCACTAAAATGATGACGGAGCAAACTCACACCGGCTACTCCCACTAAAAGGATGATAGAGAAAAACACTCGCACAATATGGCATCACCGAGATGATAGATTCACCACCAAAAGGATGACAGAGCAAACTCACACCGGCCACTACCACTAAAAGGATGATAGAGAAAAACACTCGCGCAATATGGCATCATCAAGATGACAGACCCACGACAAAAAGGATGATGGGGCAAACTGACACCCGCTACTACCACCAAAAGGATGATAGAGGAATCCCTCACACAATCTCACATAAAAAAGATGACAGACCCACCACCAAAAGGATGACGGAGCTAACTCACACCGGCTACTATCACCAAAAGTATGATAGAGAAAAACACTCGCACAAATTGACATCAACAAGATGACAGACCCACCACCAAAAGGATTACGGAGCAAACTCACATCGGATAATACCACCAAAAGGATTATATAGAAATAGACTCGCACAATCTGGAATCAACGAGATGACAGACCCACCACCAAAATGACGACAGAGCGAACTCACTCCGGCTACTACCACAAAAGGATTATAGAGTAAAACACTTGCACAATCTGACATTAGCAAGATGACAGACCCAACACTAAAAGGATGACGAAGCAAACTAACACTGGCTACTACCACCAAAAGGATGATAGAGAAAAAGACTCACACAATCTGGCAACAACAAGATGACAGACCCACCAACGAAAGAACGACAAAGAAAACTCACACCGGCTACTACCACAAAAAGGATTATAGAGCAAAACACTCGCACAATCTAACTTCAGCAAGATGACAGACCCACCACTAAAAGGATGACGAAGCAAACTCACACCGGCTATTACCACCAAAAGGATGATAGAGAAAAAGACTCGCACAATCTGGCATAAACAAGATGACAGACCTACCACCAAAAGGATGATGGAGCGAATTCACACATCGACTACTACCACCAAAAGGATGACAAAGCAAACACCTGCATAATCTGGAATCAACAAGATGACAGACCCACCACCTAAATGATGACGGAGCAAACTCACACCGTCTACTACCACTAAAAGGATGATAGAGCAAACACTCGTGCAATTTGACATCAATAAGATGACAGACGTACCACCAAAATGATGATGAGGCAAACTCACACCGGTTACTACCACTAAAAGGATGATAGAGCAAACACTCGTGCAATTTGACATCAGCAAGATGACAGACCCACCACTAAAATGATGACGGAGCAAACTCACACCCGCTACTACCACCAAAAGGATGATAGAGCAATCCCTCACACAATCTCACATAAAAAAGATGACAGACCCACCACCAAAAGGATGACGGAGCTAACTCACACCGGCTACTATCACCAAAAGTATGATAGAAAAAAACACTCGCACAAATTGACATCAACAAGATGACAGACCCACCACCAAAGGATTACGGAGCAAACTCACATCGGCTACTACCACCAAAAGGATGATAGAGAAAAAGACTCGCACAATCTGGAATCAACGAGATGACAGACCCACCACCAAAACAACGACAGAGCGAACTCACACCGGATACTACCACAAAAGGATTATAGAGCAAAACACTTGCACAATCTGACATTAGCAAGATGACAGACCCAACACTAAAAGGATGACGAAGCAAACTCACACCGGCTACTACCACCAAAAGGATGATAGAGAAAAAGACTCGCACAATCTGGCATCAACGAGATGACAGACCCACCAACGAAAGGACGACAGAGCAAACTCGCACCGGCTACTACCACAAAAAACATTATAGAGCAAAACACTCGCACAATCTGACATCAGCAAGATGACATACCCAACACTAAAAGGATGACGAAGCAAACTCACACCGGCTACTACCACCAGAAGGATGATAGAGAAAAAGACTCGCACAATCTGGCATAAACAAGATGACAGACCCACCACCAAAAGGATGATGGAAAGAATTCACACATCGACTACTACCACCAAAAGGATGATAAAGCAAACACTCGCATAATATGGAATCAACAAGATGACAGACCCACCACCAAAACGACGATGAAGCAAACTCACACCGGTTACTACCACTAAAAGGATGATAGAGCAAACACTCGTGCAATTTTACATCAACAAGATGACAGACCCACCACTAAAAGGATGACAGAGCAAACTCACACCGGCTACTCCCACTAAAAGGATGATAGAGAAAAACACTCGCACAATCTGGCATCACCGAGATGATAGACTCACCACCAAAAGGATGACAGAGCAAACTCACGCTCGCTACTACCACTAAAAGGATGATAGAGAAACACACTCGCGCAATATGGCATCAACAAGATGACAGACCCACCACAAAAAGGATGATGGGGCAAACTCACACCTGCTACTACCACCAAAAGGATGATAGAGAAATCCCTCACACAAGGATGACAGAGCTAACTCACACCAGCTACTTCCCCCAAAAGGATGATAGAGAAAACAATCGCACAATCTGACATCAACAAGATGACAGACCTACCACCAAAAGGATGATGAAGCGAACTCACACTGGTTACTACCACCAAAACGATGATAGAGCAAACACTCGCGCAATTTGACATCAACAAGATGACAGACCCACCACCAAAAGGATAATGGAGCAAACTCACACCGGCTACTATCTCCAAAAGCATGATAGAGAAAACACTCGCACAAATTGACATCAACAAGATGACAGAGCCACCACCAAAAGGATGACGGAGCAAACTCACATCGGCTACTACCACCAAAAGGATGATAGCGAAAAAGACTCACACAATCTGGGATCAACGAGATGACAAAATCACCACCAACACGACGACAGAGCGAACTCACACCGGCTACTACCACAAAAGGATTATATTGCAAAACACTTGCACAATTTGACATTAGCAAGATGACAGACCCAACACTAAAAGGATGACGAAGCAAACTCACACCGGCTACTACCACCAAAAGGATGATAGAGAAAAAGACTCGCACAATCTGGCATCAACGAGATGACAGACCCACCAACGAAAGGACGACAAAGCGAACTCACACCGGCTACTACCACAAAAAGGATTATAGAGCAAAACACTCACACAATCTGACATCAGCAAGATGACATACCCACCACTAAAAGGATGACGAAGCAAACTCACACCGGCTACTACCACCAAAATGATGATAGAGAAAAAGACTCGCACAATCTGGCATAAACAAGATGACAGACCCACCACCAAAAGGATGATGGAGCGAATTCACACATCGAATACTACCACCAAAAGGATGATAAAGCAAACACTCACATAATCTGGAATCAACAAGATGACAGACCCACCACCAAAAGGATGACGGAGCAAACTCACACCAGCTACTACCACTAAAAGGATGATAGAGCAAACACTCGTGCAATTTGACATCAACAAGATGACAGACCCACCACCAAAAGGATGATGAAGCAAACTCACACCGGTTACTACCACTAAAAGGATGATAGAGCAAACACTCGTGCAATTTGACATCAACAAGATGACAGACCCAACACTAAAAGGATGACGGAGCAAACTCACACCGGCTACTCCCACTAAAAGGATGATAGAGAAAAACACTCGCACAATCTGGCATCACCGAGATGATAGACTCACCACCAAAAGAATGACAGAGCAAACTCACACTGGCTACTACCACGAAAAGGATGATAGAGAAAAACACTCACGCAATATGGCATCAGCAAGATGATAGACCCACCACAAAAAGGATGATGGGGCAAACTCACACCCGCTACTACCTTCAAAAGGATGATAGAGAAATCCCTTACACAATCTCACATAAAAAAGATGACAGACCCACCGCCAAAAGGATGACAGAGCTAACTCACACCAGCTACTTCCCCCAAAAGGATGATAGAGAAAACAGTCGCACAATCTGACATCAACAAGATGACAGACCTACCACCAAAAGGATGATGAAGCGAACTCACACTGGTTACTACCACCAAAACGATGATAGAGCAAACACTCGCGCAATTTGACATCAACAAGATGACAGACCCACCACCAAAAGGATAATGGAGCAAACTCACACCGGCTACTATCTCCAAAAGCATGATAGAGAAAACACTCGCACAAATTGACATCAACAAGATGACAGAGCCACCACCAAAAGGATGACGGAGCAAACTCACATCGGCTACTACCACCAAAAGGATGATAGCGAAAAAGACTCACACAATCTGGGATCAACGAGATGACAAAATCACCACCAACACGACGACAGAGCGAACTCACACCGGCTACTACCACAAAAGGATTATATTGCAAAACACTTGCACAATTTGACATTAGCAAGATGACAGACCCAACACTAAAAGGATGACGAAGCAAACTCACACCGGCTACTACCACCAAAAGGATGATAGAGAAAAAGACTCGCACAATCTGGCATCAACGAGATGACAGACCCACCAACGAAAGGACGACAAAGCGAACTCACACCGGCTACTACCACAAAAAGGATTATAGAGCAAAACACTCACACAATCTGACATCAGCAAGATGACATACCCACCACTAAAAGGATGACGAAGCAAACTCACACCGGCTACTACCACCAAAATGATGATAGAGAAAAAGACTCGCACAATCTGGCATAAACAAGATGACAGACCCACCACCAAAAGGATGATGGAGCGAATTCACACATCGAATACTACCACCAAAAGGATGATAAAGCAAACACTCACATAATCTGGAATCAACAAGATGACAGACCCACCACCAAAAGGATGACGGAGCAAACTCACACCAGCTACTACCACTAAAAGGATGATAGAGCAAACACTCGTGCAATTTGACATCAACAAGATGACAGACCCACCACCAAAAGGATGATGAAGCAAACTCACACCGGTTACTACCACTAAAAGGATGATAGAGCAAACACTCGTGCAATTTGACATCAACAAGATGACAGACCCAACACTAAAAGGATGACGGAGCAAACTCACACCGGCTACTCCCACTAAAAGGATGATAGAGAAAAACACTCGCACAATCTGGCATTACCGAGATGATAGACTCACCACCCAAAGTATGACAGAGCAAACTCACACTGGCTACTACCACTAAAAGGATGATAGAGAAAAACACTCACGCAATATGGCATCACCAAGATGACAGACCCACCACAAAAAGGATGATGGGGCAAACTCACACCCGATACTATCACCAAAAGGATGATAGAGAAATCCCTCACACAATCTCATATAAAAAAGATGACATACCCACCGCCAAAAGGATGACAGAGCTAACTCACACCAGCTACATCCCCCAAAAGGATGATAGAGAAAATACTCGCACAATCTGACATCAACAAGATGACAGACCCACCACCAAAAGGATGACGAAGCAAACTCACACCGGTTACTACAACCAAAACGATGATAGAGAAAACACTCGCGCAATTTGACATCAACAAGATGACAGACCCACCACCAAAAGGATGACGGAGCAAACTCACACCGGCTACTATCTCCAAAAGTATGATAGAGAAAAACACTCGCACAAATTGACATCAACTAGATGATAGAGCCACCACCAAAAGGATGTCGGAGCAAACTCACATCGGCTACTACCACCAAAAGGATGATAGAGAAAAAGACTCGCACAATCTGGCATCAACGAGATGACAGATCCACCAACAAAAGGACGACAGGGCGAACTCACACCGGCTACTACCACAAAAGGATTATAGAGCAAAACACTTGCACAATCTGACATTAGCAAGATGACAGACCCAACACTAAAAGGATGACGAAGCAAACTCACACCGGCTACTACCACCAAAAGGATGATAGAGAAAAAGACTCGCACAATCTGGCATCAACGAGATGACAGACTCACCAATGAAAGGACGACAGAGCGAACTCACACCGGCTACTACCACAAAAAGGATTATAGAGCAAAACACTCGCACAATCTGACATCAGCAAGATGATAGACCCACCACTAAAAGGATGACGAAGCAAACTCACATCGGCTACTACCACCAAAAGGATGATAGAGAAAAAGACTCGCACAATCTGGCATAAACAAGATGACAAACCCACCACCAAAAGGATGATGGAGCGAATTCACACATCGACTACTACCACCAAAAGGATGATAAAGCAAACAGTCACATAATCTAGAATCAACAAGATGACAGACCCACCACCAAAAGGATAACGAAGCAAACTCACACCGGCTACTACCACTAAAAGGATGATAGAGCAAACACTCGTGCAATTTGACATCAACAAGATGACAGACCCACCACCAAAAGGATGATGAAGCAAACTCACACCGGTTACTACCACTAAAAGGATGATGAAGCAAACTCACACCGGTTACTACCACTAAAAGGATGATAGAGCAAACACTCGTGCAATTTGACATCAGCAAGATGACAGACCCACCATTAAAAGGATGACGGAGCAAACTCACACCGGCTACTCCCACTAAAAGGATGATAGAGAAAAACACTCGCACAATCTGGCATCACCGAGATGATAGACTCACCACAAAAGGATGACAGAGCAAACTCACACTGGCAATTACCACTAAAAGGATGATAGAGAAAAACACTCACGCAATATGGCATCAACAAGATGACAGACCCACCATAAAAAGGATGATGGGGCAAACTCACACCCGCTACTACCACCAAAAGGATGATAGAGAAATCCCTCACACAATCTCACATAAAAAAGATGACAGACCCACCGCCAAAAGGATGACAGAGCTAACTCAACCCAGCTACTTCCCCCAAAAGGATGATAGAGAAAATAGTCGCACAATCTGACATCAACAAGATGACAGACCCACCACCAAAAGGATGATGAAGCGAACTCACACCGGTTACTACCCCCAAAACGATGATAGAGCAAACACTCGCGCAATATGACATCAACAAGATGACAGACCCACCACCAAAAGGATGACGGAGCAAACTCACACTGGCTGCTATCTCCAAAAGTATGATAGAGAAAAACACTCGCACAAATTGACATCAACAAGATGACAGAGCCACCACCAAAAGGATGTCAGAGCAAACTCACATCGGCTAATACCACCAAAAGGATGATAGAGAAAAAGACTCGCACAATCTGGCATCAACGAGATGACAGACCCACCAACAAAAGGACGATAGGGCGAACTCACACCGGCTACTACCACAAAAGGATTATAGAGCAAAACACTTGCACAATCTGACATTAGCAAGATGACAGACCCAACACTAAAAGGATGACGAAGCAAACTCACACCGGCTAATACCACCAAAAGGATGATAGAGAAAAAGACTCATACAATCTGGCATCAACGAGATGACAGACTTTCCAACGAAAGGACGACAGAGCGAACTCACACCGGCTACTACCACAAAAAGGATTATAGAGCCAAACACCCACACAATCTGACATTAGCAAGATGACAGACCCAACACTAAAAGGATGACGAAGCAAACTCACACCAGCTACTACCACCAAAAGGATGATAGAGAAAAAGACTCGCACAATCTGGCATATACAAGATGACAGACCCACCACCAAAAGGATGATGGAGTGAATTCAAACATCGACTACTACCACCAAAAGGATGATAAAGCAAACACTCGCAAAATCTAGAATCAACAAGATGACAGACCCACAACCAAAAGGATGACGGAGCAAACTCACACCGGTTACTACCACTAAAAGGATGATAGAGCAAACACTCGTGCAATTTGACATCAACAAGATGACAGACCCACCACTAGAAGGATGACGGAGCAAACTCACACCGGCTACTCCCATTAAAAGGATGATTGAGAAAAACACTCGCACAATCTGGCATCACCGAGATGATAGACTCACCACCAAAAGGATGACAGAGCAAACTCACACTGGCTACTACCACTAAAAGGATGATAAAGAAAAACACTCACGCAATATGGCATCAACAAGATGACAGACCCACCGTAAAAAGGATGATGGGGCAAACTCACACTCGCTACTACCACCAAAAGGATGATAGAGAAATCCCTCACACAATCTCACATAAAAAAGATGACAGACCCGCAGCCAAAAGGATGACAGAGCTAACTCACACTAGCTACTTCCCCCCAAAAGATGATAGAGAAAACAGTCGCACAATCTGACATCAACAAGATGACAGACCCACCACCAAAAGGATGATGAATCAAACTCACACGGGTTACTACCACCAAAATGATGATAGAGCAAACACTCGCGCAATTTGACATCAACAAGATGACAGACCCACCACCAAAAGGATGACAGAGCAAACTTACACCGGCTACTATCTCCAAAAGTATGAGAGAGAAAAACACTCGCACAAATTGACATCAACAAGATGACATAGCCACCACCAAAAGGATGACGGAGCAAACTCACATCGGCTAATACCACCAAAAGGATGATAGAGAAAAAGACTCGCACAATCTGGCATCAACGAGATGACAGACCCACCAACAAAAGGACGACAGGGCGAACTCACACCGGCTACTACCACAAAAGGATTATAGAGCAAAACACTTGCACAATCTGACATTAGCAAGATGACAGACCCAACACTAAAAGGATGACGAAGCAAACTCACACCGGCTAATACCACCAAAAGGATGATAGAGAAAAAGACTCATACAATCTGGCATCAACGAGATGACAGACTTTCCAACGAAAGGACGACAGAGCGAACTCACACCGGCTACTACCACAAAAAGGATTATAGAGCCAAACACCCGCACAATCTGACATCAGCAAGATGACAGACCCACCACTGAAAGGATGACGAAACAAACTCACACCGGCTACTACCACCAAAAGGATGATAGAGAAAAAGACTCGCACAATCTGGCATAAACAAGATGACAGACCCACCACCAAAAGGATGATGGAGCGAATTCAAACATCGACTACTACCACCAAAAGGATGATAAAGCAAACACTCGCAAAATCTAGAATCAACAAGATGACAGACCCACAACCAAAAGGATGACGGAGCAAACTCACACCGGTTACTACCACTAAAAGGATGATAGAGCAAACACTCGTGCAATTTGACATCAACAAGATGACAGACCCACCACTAGAAGGATGACGGAGCAAACTCACACCGGCTACTCCCATTAAAAGGATGATTGAGAAAAACACTCGCACAATCTGGCATCACCGAGATGAAAGACTCACCACCAAAAGGATGACAGAGCAAACTCACACTGGCTACTACCACTAAAAGGATGATAAAGAAAAACACTCACGCAATATGGCATCAACAAGATGACAGACCCACCACAAAAAGGATGATGGGGCAAACTCACACCCGCTACTACCACCAAAAGGATGATAGAGAAATCCCTCACACAATCTCACATAAAAAAGATGACAGACCCGCAGCCAAAAGGATGACAGAGCTAACTCACACCAGCTACTTCCCCCAAAAAGATGATAGAGAAAACAGTCGCACAATCTGACATCAACAAGATGACAGACCCACCACCAAAAGGATGATGAATCAAACTCACACCGGTTACTACCACCAAAATGATGATAGAGCAAACACTCGTGCAATTTGACATCAACAAGATGACAGACCCACCACCAAAACGATGACAGAGCAAACTTACATTGGCTACTATCTCCAAAAGTATGAGAGAGAAAAACACTCGCACAAATTGACATCAACAAGATGACATAGCCACCACCAAAAGGATGACGGAGCAAACTCACATCGGCTACTACCACCAAAAGGATGATAGAGAAAAAGACTCGCACAATCTGGCATCAACGGGATGACAGACCCACCAACAAAAGGACGACAGAGCGAACTCACACCGTCTACTACCACAAAAGGATTATAGAGCAAGACACTTGCACAATCTGACATTAGCAAGATGACAGACCCAACACTAAAGGGATGACGAAGCAAACTCACACCGGCTACTACCACCAAAAGGATGATAGAGAAAAAGACTCGCAAAATCTGGAATCATTGAGATGACAGACTCACCAACGAAAGCACGACAGAGCGAACTCACACCGGCTACTACCACAAAAAGGATTATAGATCCAAACACTCGCACAATCTGACATCAGCAAGATGACAGACCCACCACTAAAAGGATGACGAAGCAAACTCACACCGGCTACTACCACCAAGAGGATGATAGAGAAAAAGACTCGCACAATCTGGCATAAATAAGATGACAGACCCACCACCAAAAGGATGATGGAGCGAATTCACACATCGACTACTACCACCAAAAGGATGATAAAGCAAACACTCGCATAATCTAGAATCAACAAGATGACAGACCCACCACCAAAAGGATGACGGAGCAAACTCACACCGGCTACTACCACTAAAAGGATGATAGAGCAAACACTCGTGCAATTTGACATCAACAAGATGACAGACCCACCACCAAAAGGATGATGAAGCAAACTCACACCGGTTACTACCACTAAAAGGATGATGAAGCAAATTCACACCGGTTACTACCACTAAAAGGATGATAAAGCAAACACTCGTGCAATTTGACATCAGCAAGATGACAGACCCACCACTAAAAGGATGACGGAGCAAACTCACACCGGTTACTCCCACTAAAAGGATGATAGAGAAAAACACTCGCACAATCTGGCATCACCGAGATGATAGACTCACCACCAAAAGGATGACAGAGCAAACTCACAACGGCTACTACCACTAAAAGGATGATAGAGAAAAACACTCACGCAATATGGCATCAACAAGATGACAGACCCACCACAAAAAGGATGATGGGGCAAACTCACACCAGCTACTACCACCAAAAGGACGATAGAGAAATCCCTCACACAATCTCACATAAAAAAGATGACAGACTCACCGCCAAAAGGATGACAGAGCAACTCACACCAGCTACTTCCCCCAAAAAGATGATAGAGAAAACAGTCGCACAATCTGACATCAACAAGATGACAGACCCACCACCAAAAGGATGATGAAGCAAACTCACACCGGTTACTACCACCAAAATGATGATAGAGCAAACACTCGCGCAATTTGACATCAACAAGATGACAGACCCACCACCAAAAGGATGACAGAGCAAACTCACACGGGCTACTATCTCCAAAAGTATGATAGAGAAAAACACTCGCACAAATTGACATCAACAAGATGACAGAGCCACCACCAAAAGGATGACGGAGCAAACTCACACCGGCTACTACCACCAAAAGGATGAATGAGAAAAAGACTCGCACAATCTGGCATCAACAAGATGACAGACTCACCAACGAAAGGACGACAGAGCGAACTCACACCGACTACTACCACAAAAAGGATTTTAGAGGCAAACAATCGCACAATCTAACATCAGCAAGATGACAGACCCACCACTAAAAGGATGACGAAGCAAACTCACACCGGCTACAACCACTAAAAGGATGATAGAGAAAAAGACTCGCACAATCTGGCATAAACAAGATGACAGACCCACCACGAAAAGGATGATGGAGCGAATTCACACATCGACTACTACCACCAAAAGGATGATAAAGAAAACACTCGCATAATCTAGAATCAACAAGATGACAGACCCACCACCAAAAGGATGACAGAGCAAACTCATACCGGCTACTACCACTAAAAGGATGATAGAGCAAACACTCGTGCAATTTGACATCAACAAGATGACAGGCCCACCACCAAAAGGATGATGAAGCAAACTCACACCGGTTACTACCACTAAAAGGATGATAGAGCAAACACTTGTGCAATTTGACATCAACAAGATGACAGACCCACCACTAAAAGGATGATGGAGCAAACTCACACCGGCTACTCCCACTAAAAGGATGATAGAGAAAAACACTCGCACAATCTGGCATCACCGAGATGATAGACTCACCACCAAAAGGATGACAGAGCAAACTCACAACGGCTACTACTACTAAAAGGATGATAGATAAAAACACTCATGCAATATGGCATCAACAAGATGACAGACCCACCACAAAAAGGATGATGGGGCAAACTCACACCAGCTACTACCACCAAAAGGACGATAGAGAAATCCCTCACACAATCTCACATAAAAAAGATGACAGACCCACCGCCAAAAGGATGACAGAGCTAACTCACACCAGCCACTTCCTCCAAAAAGATGATAGAGAAAACAGTCGCACAATCTGACATCAACAAGATGACAGACCCACCACCAAAAGGATGATGAAGCAAACTCACACCGGTTACTGAAGTTGAGAAAATTACTTAGAAGGGGGGGGGGGTTGAATAAGTAAGACTAAAAATCAGAACTTAGAACACAGATATTTTTATCCTGGTTCGTTGAAAACAACTACTCCAGTCCACCCTCTCAAGAGTGATTTGCCTTTCTCTGTCAAGGACTTAATCCACTATTTAAATCAAACAAATTACAAATAGCAACACCTAAGAACAACTGTTCTTAGTCTTCTCAAGAGCAACTGATCCCAACTGGATCCTCTTAAGGAAAACCTTTTACAAACAATGTAAAACTTTTACAAGAGTAAGGATGCTTCTAATAAGCTGTTATCACAACTGTGATATTTCTCTTAAGTTAAGAACAATGTTAAAGCAAAATAAAATAATAAGAGCTTGAGAGATTTGCTTTGATGAGTGATTTTGCTAGAGGTTTGATGCTGAAGAAGATGGAGTGGACTTCTTTATATAGGCACTAAGATCCAAGAAGTCTTGTTACGTTGAAGGCTGTGCAGAAAAACCTGAAGCCTTTTGTCTTCACATTGGAGGCTGTGCTGAAACAGGCCTGATGCCTTTTGTCTTTACTTGCAGAAAACTTTCCTTAGAATGGAATGCACAGATAAAACCTTTTTGTCTGTGTCCTTGTGTCTAGCACAAAATAGGAAAGAGCTGTTGAGATAAACCAACGTACATATTTAAATCTTCTTCAAAGTAAGTTCAGCTTTCAACATAAGAATCTGAATCTTCAGAGTCTCCAGACTAGAGATCATCTGGATCTTCAGAGTCTTGGATATTCTTCAGATTGAGCTGAATCAGAGTAGGTGCAGCTTGTGTGCTTGAGCGTGTAAATCCATCAGAGCAGAGTCTTCTATGCTTTAGAGGCTCCTGCTTCAGAATCTTCAAGAGATAGTATTCAGATTCTTCTGGGAGCAGTGTTCAGATCTTCACTTAAGATGCTCTTGAACTTATGAAGCCTTTCATAATAACAATGTTCAGATCCAAATATGCTTTCTTAAGATAATTTTCTTTAGTGCCTGTAGCAAACAATCTAGAACACGTTTAGAGTATATAATTCTTGAATACAAAATTTATAAGTGTTATCATCAAAACATAGAGATATAACTAAGACACAATCTGTGCTCTTACAATCTCCCCCTTTTTGATGATGACAAAACATGAGAAATTTTGTTTAATAAAGAGTAAGGATTAGAAACTCCCCCTGAGATTAACAATCTCCCCCTGAAATAAATACTCCAATAGAATAGAATACTTCCCTTTCTGATTAAGTATATTTCAGATTCAGAGCCTGATGAAAGAGTTCAGAGTCAAATCTTGATGCCAGATATATATGACTTCCTTTAGTCAGAGCGTCTGGTTATCATCTTGCATGAATTCTCTTTCAGAATAAATGTATCAGAGTAAGATATCAGAGTTATCAGAATTGATTGACTACTCAGATTTTCTTTATAGGATCAGGTTCTGGTTGACATAGTCTCAGGGTAACTTCAAAGAATTATGTCAGATATATCAATGTAATCTGAAAGACTTAAATTCAAAGAAAATTAATAAAATGTCTGAATTTCAGTTGTAGTAATTGCTTATAAGTTGAACACTCAGTTTCTCTTTTTCTCCCCCTTTTTGTCATAATCAAAAAGATTTTCAAAGACAGAAAGATATAGAAGAAAAGAATCATATAGGAGCAAAACATGTTATCATGCAATTAAAACAAACTAAAGTTCACAGTCAAAACAGGCATATGCCAAAACACATAACACGACAAAAAAAACAAACAGACAGCAAAAGCAGTTCATGTGCAAAACAACAAACAAAACTAGGTCTGGCGAGAGGCAATGAGGGTCAGAAGCTCTGTCATCTTGGCAGCTGACTCTTCTTGCTTAGACATCCAGGTCTTGATTTCATCAGTTGTCTTTTCTTGCTTGATCATCCAGTCCTTTATATCCTTCACAAGTTCTGAAACCACAGACGAAGACGGAGCAGATGCAGTAGCAGCAGGGTTTCCTTGATTAATTCTGCAAATTTGGTCTTAGCAAGCTTAGAGCATTTTGCTCTAACCTTTAAGGCAGCTTTGTTGAACATCCAGATGAAGCGCTTCCAAGCAGTATTCGAAACATTGGGATCCAAACTAGACATGCATACAACCTTAACACGATCATATTCAGAATCTAACTCCTTTTTGAAAATATCAAACATAGCATTAACACAAGATCCTAAATCTGACTGTTCAGTCTGTCCAGAGGAAAAAGGATTAGGGGTGTTAACAGGAGTAGGTTCAAATGGTTGTGGTTGAGGTGTGGGTGGTTGAGATGTGTGGATGTCAGATTGAGGGAGTTCAGATGATTGAGGAAAAGTCTGATTCTCAGATGGATTAGTTTTAGGTTGTTGAGGAATGGTTTGGTTTTCAGATGTTTGAGTGTCAGATGGTTGAGTTTCAGATGGTTGTTGACGAGATGGAGAGTTTGGTGGGGTATGAAACAAGGCAATGTTAAGATGTTTCTTCATAACACTTTCAGAGCGATCTTGTTTGAGTGATTCTGAATCACAGTCAGATGAATCAGATGAATCAGAAGATTCATCTGAGTGAACAGATGTTGAAGAAATTACAATTGTTTGGTTGAGGGGTTGAATATCAAGAATATTGTCAGAAAGATTTGGATCTTCTGAGGGAATTGTTTGTTCAGAGTGTTCAGTTTGAACAGTCTCTGGTTGGTTTTGTTCTGAAATAATTGTTTCTGGTTGGAGAGTCTCTAGTTGGGGATTCTCTGGTTGTGACAAAGTTGGTTGTGGAGTTGCTGTTGGAGAGTTTTCTGGTTGAGTTGGTTCTGGTGTTACTGTTGGAGAGTTTTCTGGTTGAGTTGGTTCTGGTGTTACTGTTGGAGAGTTTTCTGGTTGAGTTGGTTGTGGAGGTGGAATTTCTGTTTGAATTGCTTGAAGTTGTGGTTCAGATGGATTTGGTACAGGAGATGATTGTAAATTTACTGGTTCAGAGGGGAGTGGTTCAGATGAGATATTGACAGACTGTTTGGATTTGGAAGTTCTTTGTATAAGGCTTGGAGAGAGTTGTGGTGAAGACAAAGGTGAATGAACAGTAGGAGTAGGATCAGATGCTAATACCTGTTGAATGGTGTCTCTGATCTCTTCCAAAGTAGCTTCTCTAGGGCTGATTCTGGCCTTCTTTCCTTCTTTCTTCTTCTTTCTTGAAGCTTCAGATGCTTTTCTCTTCTTCTGAACGGATCCTTCGTCAGCCTTCCTCTTACTGCGCCTTTCCTTCATCTGATTTGGCAATTCTTCTCCTGGCTTCTGAACGAGATTGGCAGGTAGAGGAATTCCTTCCTTTAGACATTCAGTAATGTACAACCAGACAAATTCCTTAGGTTCATTTGCACTAAATAGTGGAAAGTCTTCCACAGGAATTCTTCTGCCTTGAACCTCTTCAGAGTTGATCTTCCTTAGTTGACCTTTCAATTCTGAAATGATTTTCATCCTTTTCAGATTGAGTCCATTAATTTCAGAGCCAATGATGTAAGTCAGATCTTCTGTAATCTTCGCATCAGTTAGATGCTGTACCAGCTTGTTCTCAATAAGGATGTATGAAATCAACCTTCCCAGGGGTATCCACGTCCTAACTTTACCAGCTTTAGCTCTTACTTCCTCTCTGGTTTCTTTGACATGAGTTAGCAAATGACTGAAGATAAGATACGGTAGATCCACTTTGACATTTTTGCTGATGCAGTACATAAAATACAGATGTTCCGAACTCACATAGTCTGGTGAGTTGGATGGTTTTCTGTGAAAAAATGTACTCATAAAGATTTTTGCCCAGATCCTATAAATGGGTTTCAAATCTTTAACCTTACTTGACGACAATCCAGCTATAGTAACTTCTTCATAAACCCTAGCCATATCAATGCGAGAAGAAGCAAGATTTGAAACTCCATCAGATTCAGTATAACTGAACAGTTGTCTGATCAGTTTTTCAGTAATAACTATCTCCATTCCAAGAACCGAGGAATGAATAAACTTGGGACCAACGCTTGCATGAATCCAAAATTCCTTTACTAGTGATGGAAATACAGGACCCATTAGCCTTTCAAAGTATTTTTCCCAACCTTGAGCTTTAATGGCAGAAATGAGGTTGAACCCATTTTCCTTTAACGAATCAAGATCAATGAAGCTTTCACAGAGCACCTCCAGATCAGCCACTGGAGTGAATAAGGTACGTTCAGGTTCTTTGTACATAATAGTTTTGTTGGGTTTTGCAACAGTGTTTGAAGTAGACGCCATTGAAGAAGAAGAGGACCTTGGTTTAGGTTTAGGGTTTTGGTAGAGATTGAAAAGAAAGCAGAAACGCATGAATGAAGTGAATGTGGAAAGTGTGAAAATAGTGTGATAGGTGATATATATAGATAACCAAAAAGCAAGTATAGGGCACACAAAAGACACTTACGCACGTTTGGACAGCATTTAATGAAAAATAATCATTTCATATTAAATTTATGACAGCTGGGGGGAAAACCAAGAAAAGTGAGATTTTCAAAGCAATACCTCAAACGTCAATTCAGTTGAGCACTCCATCTTTTCAGATATTGAGTGACACGTGTTTGCTTTGTTGGCGCATCTGATGTCTCTCAAGAAATGAAACGTTTCCAACTTTCAGATCTTCTGAGCTTGTTAGTTCAGAGTATTACCAAAAAAAAAATTGAATATATATAATTGAACGAATAAACAGATGAAATACTTCAGATTATTAAACATTTTGCATCTGAGAGGTTGCCTCTGAGAAATATTACTCTGGACACAAATCCATACAAATATTTTTCAGAATAAACTTAAATCTATCTTCAGCAAGGGGTTTTGTGAAAATATCAGCCCATTGATGATCTGTATCAACAAAAGCTAAATTAATTACACCCTTCTGAACATAGTCTCTGATGAAGTGATGTTTAATTTCTATATGTTTTGCCTTAGAATGCAAGATTGGATTTTTTGACAAACATATAGCAGAAGTATTATCACAGAAGATAGAAAGATTACTCTCATAGATTTGATAATCTTCTAATTGACTCTTCATCCAGAGCATCTGAGTACAACATCCAGCAGCAGCAATGTATTCTGCCTCTGTAGTTGATAGTGCTATGGTGGGTTGCTTCTTGTTGTACCATGAGATCAGATGACTTCCAAGAAACTGACAGCTTCCAGAAGTGCTCTTACGTTCAACTCTGTCTCCAGCATAGTCAGCATCACAGAATCCAACTAATGAAAATTCATCAGATCTTCTGTAACACAAACCCATGTTAGCAGTACCTTTCAGATGCCTTAGAATCCTCTTAACAGCTGTTAAGTGTGATTCTCTAGGATCTGATTGGAATCTAGCACATAAGCAAACACTAAACAGAATATCTGGTCTAGAAGCAGTCAAGTATAGAAGAGATCCTATCATACCTCTGTAGAGTTTTTGATCTACCTTCTTACTTACCTCTTCCTTACCTAGAGTGCTTGTAGGATGCATTGGGGTCTTTGCCATTTTGCTATCAATCATGTTGAACTTCTTCAGAAGCTCTTTAACATATTTGGTTTGATGTATGTAGGTACACTCTGGAGTCTGATTGACTTGGATTCCCAAGAAGAATCTCAATTCTCCCATCATGCTCATTTCAAATTCTTCCTGCATACATTTAGCAAACTCCTTTCCAAGCGTAATATTTGTTGATCCAAAAATAATGTCATCTACATAAATTTGACAAATTAGCAGATCTTTCTTAACAGTTTTACAGAATAAAGTTGTATCCACTTTTCCTCTGATAAAATTTTTCTTCAGAAGGAAGTTGCTCAACCTCTCATACCAAGCTCTGGGAGCTTGTTTTAATCCATAAAGGGATTTCTTTAATTTGAAAACATGATCTGGAAAGTTTTCACTTTCAGAGCCAGGAGGTTGGTGGACATATACTTCTTCTTCTATAATACCATTAAGAAAAGCACTTTTAACATCCATCTGATACAGAGTGATGTTATTCTGTGCAGCAAATGAAATAAGAAGACGAATAGATTCTAACCTTGCCACTGGAGCATATGTCTCAGTGTAATCAATACCTTCTTGTTGACTATATCCTTGAGCAACCAACCTTGCCTTATTCCTTTCTACCTCTCCCTTTTCATTCAGCTTATTCCTGAAGACCCATTTTGTTCCAATGACATTGAATCCTTTAGGTCTAGGAACCAGATCCCAAACTTCATTTCTAGTGAATTGATTCAGCTCTTCTTGCATAGCTATAATCCATTCATTATCTTCCAGAGCCTCATCTACAGATGTTGGTTCTATCAATGACACTAAGCCAAATAAGGAAGATTCAGAAGTTCTAAGAAATGATCTTGTCCTTATAGGATCATCTTTCTTTCCAATTATCACATCTTCTGGATGAGAAGCTTTGATTCTGGAAGAAGATCCTCTGACAGTTGGTCTTTCAGAAATATGCAAGTTGTTTAGTTGGGAGGTCAAAGGTGTAGCATCTGGGGTTGCGTCAGATTCTTTGTTCTTTGCCTTTTCTGCCTCTGAGCCTTCAGAGTCTGTGAGAATCACTTCTCTATCTGCAGAACTTTCAAACTGCTTTGGCTTTTCAGAGCCAAGCTTATCATCAAATCTGACATGAATAGATTCTTCCACAATCTGTGTTTCAGTATTGAATACTCTGTAGCCTTTAGAGCGTTCAGAATAACACAGCATGAAACACTTCTGTGCTTTGGAATCAAACTTGTTCAGATTATCTTTAGTATTAAGTATATAACAAATACATCCAAAAGGATGAAAATAAGCAATGTTAGGCTTTCTGTTTCTCCACAATTCATAGGGAGTCTTTTTCAGAAGAGGTCTTACAGACACTCTGTTCTGAATATAACAAGCTGTGTTAATTGCTTCTGCCCAGAAATATTTTGCCAGATTTGTCTCGTTGATCATGGTTCTGGCCATTTCTTGCAATGTTCTATTTTTCCTCTCTACAACTCCATTTTGTTGTGGAGTTCTAGGGCAGGAGAAATCAGGTGCAATGCCTTTTTCAGAAAAATATTTTTCAAAATGTTTATTTTCAAATTCTCCACCATGATCACTTCTGACTTTAATAATTTTACAATCTTTTTCAGTCTGGACTTGATTGCAGAAGTCAAAGAACACAGAATGAGACTCATCCTTGTGTTTTAGAAACTTTACCCATGTCCATCTGCTGTAGTCATCTACAATGACTAACCCATACTTCTTGCCTCTGATGGATGCAGTTTTCACTGGTCCAAACAGATCAATGTGAAGTAATTCCAATGGTCTGGAGGTAGAAACAACATTTTTTGATTTAAAATGAGATTTTGAAAATTTACCTCTTTGACATGCTTCACACAGAGCATCTGAGTTGAACTTCAACTTAGGAAGTCCTCTGACCAGATTGAGTTTATTAATCTGAGATATACGTCTCATATTAATATGCCCGAATCTTCTATGCCAGACCCATTGCTCATCATGCACAGATAAGAGGCATTTTACATTTTGAACTTTAAGTTCTGAAAGGTTAATTTTATAAATGTTGTGTTTCCTCTTTCCATTGAATAGGATAGAACCATCCTTTTGACATACAGCTTTGCAACATTTTTGATTAAAGATTATATCATAACCATTGTCACTTAATTGACTTATGGACAATAGATTATGTTTCAATCCTTCAACTAACAGAACATTAGAAATAGAGGGTAGGTTGCCATTACCTATAGTTCCAGAGCCAATGATCTTGCCCTTCTGGTTCCCTCCAAATTTCACGTCCCCTCCAGATCTAAGTTCCAGACTTTGGAACATAGACCTTTCTCCCGTCATGTGTCGTGAGCATCCAGAGTCCAGGTACCATGATTGGTGTCCTGACTTTGCTGCTAAGGACATCTGCAACAGGGATTATTTTGTCTTTAGGTACCCAGATCTTCTTGGGTCCTTTAGGGTTAGTTGTCTTGTAGGTTTGTCTAAACTTTTGTTTTTCAACATAGTTTTTGTTTAGACTTGCCTTAGATCTAAACACATGAGTATTCTTTTCAGAGCTCGTGTGTTTAATATCATTTAAATGACCAAATTTAAAATTAGAGTATAAAGGAGTTATCTTAATGATCAGATCATCTACAGGTATAGGTCTTACATCTTTTTCAAGAGAAGAGGATTGAAATCCAATTCCCTTTCTTTTATTCCTACTAACTCCATAGATCATAGAAGCCATCTTGCTTCTGTCTATGCTTTTAGTGAGGAACCTCTGAAAACTAGAGTCATATTTTTCCAAAATATTTTCAGATGACTTAGCTTCAGAGTCAGATTCTTGTTGGGCAATTTCCAAATCATTTTTGATTTTTATATTTATTTCTCTCTGCTCAACAAGTTCTGTTTTCAGATTATCAATCTCAGATTCAAGATTGCTTTTCAGCTTCTTGTTTTTGAGTTTGATATTATTGTAGCTTTTCAAAACTTCAGATAACACCTTTATAAGTTCTTCTTTGGTAAGTTTAGACATTACCTCTTCAGCGTCAGAGTCGGAGTCTGACTCAGATTCAGATGATAATTCTTCATTCTGATCTTCTATTCCAGCCATTAATGCCATGTTGGCACACTCTTCTTCTGCTTCAGATTCAGATTCAGATTCATCTGAATCATCCCAAGTTGCCATAAGAACCTTCTTCTTTTTATCAAACTTTCTCTTGGGTTTCTCCTTGAGAAGTTTGGGGCAGTCATTTTTGTAGTGCCCAGGTTCCTTGCATTCATAGCATGTGACCTCTTTCTTTCCAGATCTTCTGTGTCCAGAAGATTCCTTCCTGTGGTCAGCTTTTCTGAAGTTGTTAAACTTCTTTCCCTTGTGCTTCCAGAGCTTGTTGATTCTTCTGGAAAGCATGGACAGTTCATCTTCTTCTTCAGAAGACGATTCTTCAGAACTTTCTTCTTTTACCTGCAAGGCTTTAACAGGTTTGTTAGATTTTAAAGCTATGGATTTACCTTTATCTTTCTTCTGGGGTTCATCTTTCTCCAGCTCTATTTCATGGCTTCTCAAAGAACTGATAAGTTCTTCTAAAGAGATCTTGTTCAGATCTTTTGCCATCTTCAATGCAGTCACCATTGGTCTCCATCTGGTGGGAAGACTTCTGATGATCTTCTTGACATGATCTGATGTTGAGTAGCCCTTATCCAGAACTTTCAGACCAGCTGTAAGAATCTGAAATCTAGAAAACATAGTTTCTACATTTTCAGACTCTTCCATTTTAAATGCCTCATACTTCTGTATGAGCGCCAGCGCCTTGGTCTCCTTAACCTGGGAGTTTCCCTCATGAGTCATTTTGAGTGACTCAAACATGTCATGAGCAGTATCTCTGTTTGTAATCTTCTCATACTCAGTATGAGAGATTGCATTAAGCAGTATAGTTCTGGCTTTGTGGTGATTCTTGAAATCTCTTTTCTGAACTTCAGTCATTGATTTTCTATCAATCTTTTTGCCATCCTCATCAGTAGGATGTTTATATCCATCAATGACCATATCCCAAAGATCAGCATCATACCCAAGGAAAAAACTTTCTATTCTATCTTTCCAATAGTCAAATTTTTCCCCATCAAACATGGGTGGCTTGGTACTGATCCTATCTCCTTCATATTTGTAAGTTTATGTAGATGTATTATCCATAATGACAACCAAACAAATATCAAAGTATCTTTCTCACTGGATCTTTAACTGTCACGGTTAAGTGAAGCACACGCAGAACCGGAGCTCTGATACCAACTGAAGGTGAGAAAATTACTTAGAAGGGGGGGTTGAATAAGTAAGACTAAAAATCAGAACTTAGAACACAGATATTTTTATCCTGGTTCGTTGAAAACAACTACTCCAGTCCACCCTCTCAAGAGTGATTTGCCTTTCTCTGTCAAGGACTTAATCCACTATTTAAATCAAACAGATTACAAATAGAAACACCTAAGAACAACTGTTCTTAGTCTTCTCAAGAGCAACTGATCCCAACTGGATCCTCTTAAGGAAAACCTTTTACAAACAATGTAAAACTTTTACAAGAGTAAGGATGCTTCTAATAAGCTGTTATCACAACTGTGATATTTCTCTTAAGTTAAGAACAATGTTAAAGCAAAATAAAATAATAAGAGCTTGAGAGATTTGCTTTGATGAGTGATTTTGCTAGAGGTTCGATGCTGAAGAAGATGGAGTGGACTTCTTTATATAGGCACTAAGATCCAAGAAGTCTTGTTACGTTGAAGGCTGTGCAGAAAAACCTGAAGCCTTTTGTCTTCACATTGGAGGTTGTGCTGAAACAGGCCTGATGCCTTTTGTCTTTACTTGCAGAAAACTTTCCTTAGAATGGAATGCACAGATAAAACCTTTTTGTCTGTGTCCTTGTGTCTAGCACAAAATAGGAAAGAGTTGTTGAGATAAACCAACGTACATATTTAAATCTTCTTCAAAGTAAGTTCAGCTTTCAACATAAGAATCTGAATCTTCAGAGTCTCCAGACTAGAGATCATCTGGATCTTCAGAGTCTTGGATATTCTTCAGATTGAGCTGAATCAGAGTAGGTGCAGCTTGTGTGCTTGAGCGTGTAAATCCATCAGAGCAGAGTCTTCTATGCTTTAGAGGCTCCTGCTTCAGAATCTTCAAGAGATAGTATTCAGATTCTTCTGGGAGCAGTGTTCAGATCTTCACTTAAGATGCTCTTGAACTTATGAAGCCTTTCATAATAACAATGTTCAGATCCAAATATGCTTTCTTAAGATAATTTTCTTTAGTGCCTGTAGCAAACAATCTAGAACACGTTTAGAGTATATAATTCTTGAATACAAAATTTATAAGTGTTATCATCAAAACATAGAGATATAACTAAGACACAATCTGTGCTCTTACAGTTACTACCACCAAAATGATGATAGAGCAAACACTCGCGCAATTTGACATCAACAAGATGACAGACCCACCACCAAAAGGATGATGAAGCAAACTCATACTGGTTACTACCACTAAAAGGATGATAGAGCAAACACTCGTGCAATTTGACATCAACAAGATGACAGACCCACCACTAAAAGGATGACGGAGCAAACTCACACCGGCTACTCCCACTAAAAGGATGATAGAGAAAAACACTCGCACAATCTGGCATCACCGAGATGATAGACTCGCCACCAAAAGGATGACAGAGCAAACTCACACTGGCTACTACCACTAAAAGGATGATAGAGAAAAACACTCACGCAATATGGCATCAACAAGATGACAGACCCACCACAAAATGGATGATGGGGAAACTGCAATGTGCCGTCATCAATTAAAGCCTGGATGCCTCTCTTCAAATCATCACACCCCCCAGCTAGGGTCCAGCATTCTAAGCAATACTCGTCGCATCCTGGATAAACACCCCCTTGCAGCAATCTGCATTTTATCTCGTTCAGCGGCGTCTTTAAATCATCCACTCTCGTAATCAAACTCAAACCTTCCTCAGTCAGAATGGCGTTTGCCCCATGATTAGGCATGGGTTTCTGCACTATATTCGGACCTGCCGTTCCGAAATTGATAGCCTTATTGTCGAAAAGATCCTGCACAACATGCTTAAAAGCATGGAAACCCTCTACATCGTGGCCCGGAGCCCCAGAGTGGAACTCACAGTGCCTGCTTGCATCATAGCCGTACGGAGGAGTTCCCGTTATTGGTGCCAGAGTTCTCTTCTCTACCAGGTTCAAACCCAACAATGTCTGCAACAAATCTGCATAGGTTGAGGGAGGCTTCTCAAACACTCTTCTTGGTTTACCACCCTGGAATCTTCGTTGAGCCTGCTGTGCCCCCTGCTGCGGCTGCTGTTACTGCTGCATTGGCTGCTGCTGCTGCTGCATTGGCTGCTGTTGAAATGGTGATTGTTGATATGGAATAGTAACACTCGCCACCTGCTGCGGCTGATGATATTGGTTCCGACCTCTGCCTCGGCCTCGGCCCCCAAACACTGCGCTTGCCTCGCCCTGACGGCGCCCACCAAAAGCCTTCCTATTACTGCCAGATGCAGTCGATTCCTCAACTTGGAATTTTCCCTGCTTAATGTTACGTTCAATCTTTTCTCCCATCAGAATTAAGTCTAAGAAACTGGCCAGAGATGTATGAAACAACTTGTCATGAAACATGCCTGTGAATGTGCCGACGAACATGTCATTCATTTCCTTGTCTTCTAAAGGAGGACGGACCCTAGCAGCCATGTCGCGCCATCTTTGCGCGTACTCTTTAAAGCTCTCATCCTTCTTCTAAGATAACCCTGTCAATTGGACCCGATTGGGCGCCAAGTCGCTGTTATACTTATAGTGAGCTACAAATGCCTCTGCCAATTGCTTCCATGTCTTTATATTGGTCGGCTCCAACCCCATGTACCACTCTAGGGAAGGGCCTGATAGACTATCTTGAAAGAAATGCATTGGCATTCTCTCATCAGTTGAGTACGCAGACATCTTTCGATAATAAGCCCGCACGTGCACTTTCGGACATGTGTCCCCTTTATACTTATCAAACGTAGGAGCTTTGAATTTGATTGGCACCCTCAAGCCAGGTACCAGACCCATTGTTGCCATGTCTAAGCCCACAACACTTTGGTTCAGGACCCCCCTCATCTGCTCTTCTAGCATTCTGATCTTCTGGGAGTCATCCATCGGCCCTTCGAAACCTCCGCCGGAGAAAGCGTCCTCCTGCTGATCTTCTTGCCACATACCATTCCCAGCTCCATACCCATCATATCCATTATTGCGGCCAGCTCTGATCTGATTCATCACTGTGCCTCGCCCTCTGTTGTCGTACCCCTGAGCAACTCCATCAGGTCCAAAAGCCATTAACCCAGCGCCGTTTCCATTTCCGAAACCTCCGTAACCCTGATTGACCACACCATAACCATCTTGCCCAAAGCCTTGAGCATTGAAACCGTATTTCCCAGCGTTATCGAATCCCTGATCGTTGAACCCGAATCCAGCATTGCCGAAGCCGTTGCCTCCCATATTATCACCCAAGTTGACATCACCAAGCCCAACGTTATGGACAGCAGTCTCGTTCCCAACTCCGACGTTACCGTTCCCAGCAGCGGTAGCGTTGTTGACATTAGCAGCAGGTATATTGACTACAGGTGGAGCCACTGGCGTGGGAGTGCCATCTCCATGAACAGTGTCGACTCGCACAGACTGATGATCCTCATTACCGTGACCAGCATTTCTGACCAACAGAGGCTGCACCATGGCTTGCAAATTCTCCTGACCTTTTGCAATAGCTTCCATGGTCTGCATAAAGAGAGCTAGCTTCTCGCGCACATCTTGCATCTCGTTCTGCATTTGATCCATGATTCTTCGACAGTTGGTACGAGTGGAATAGCGGTGCGGGTGCTGATCTGCAATCCTGAAAACGCCTTGCAGAGCAGGAAATAAGATACCATCCAAAGATTACCTGTAATGCAATATGAATATGAATGCAATGCAATGTGTGTGTCTGTGCATTAGGGAAATTCACTCCCCGATTCTAGTGTGAAGTTGCCGGTGCAGTGACAGTGCTAGCAATACAAAGATTGGAGTTGAATCACAGAAAGCCTCATATATTGCGGAGAAACCAATAAGCCAAGAATACAATATCACTGAGAGTACAATAAGAAGGCATGACCTCAGCCAACAATCCTGGTGATGGTCAGCACTATGCAAATAAAGCATACAAGTTACTACATGAAATGATCAAGCACTCCCATAAGTCTGGTACTCTTCTATTAACTTATTGGTCTCTGGATGGCCTAGTCTGGTAAGCAGCCCTTCAACAAGTTGGTTTCTTTTCTTAAGAACACGTCGCATGTCTTCAACAGATTCCTCCCATGCCCCTTCTCCGGAGCGATCCTCTAACTTCCGCTTTTGAGACACGGCTTCGTCCCTACCTTTGATGGCCTTGTTTAGTGCATTCTGGAGACTATACCGGGTCATCACTTCTTCTTCACACTTATCGATGCTAGACTTCAACTGCTCTTCGAGATCGGAAATTTGCTGCTTCAACTTATCCTCCCTCTTTTTATTGTTGGTCAATGTAGCATTCCAAGTCTTATTGCAAGAAGAGATCTCTCGGTGTGCTGCGTCGAGTGCCTTCTTTTTGGATTCCAGCATGTCATGGGAGCTTCTGAACTCTTTCCCAAGACGTTCGCGCTTCTTCCTTTCTTCAGTCAACTCAGCCCCTAGTCTGTTCACTAGCTCAATCTGCTGTTGGAAAGCATGCACGGCCTTGTTTTTCTCACTGCATATCTGGGCTAGCTCTTGCTCCAGCCCTTCATTGATCTTTATCAAGGCTTCTTTCTCTTTCACCACTTGCTCGTAGGCCTCCCTAGAAACAGTAGTTGGCTCTGCCACCGGAATAGGAACAAGGACTGGTGCATCTGGAAATGGCATCCGCAACTGACTTGCTCTCTCCTGGATCCAAACTTTGTAAGGTGCATAAGCCTGACAGTCGTTCTTCCCTAACAACGGCTTCCCTCTTCGGTTAATACACGTCCAGGCATGCTGCAGCTTGGCTAATAACTCCCCCTTCAAATCTCCGGTGAAGTACAGAGATTCCTGTACTTCCTCCTCTTTGGGTGGGTTCTTCAGCGCATATCCGAATTGGCGAATGAACAGAGAAGGGTTGTAATTGATACACCCTTTCCTTCCTATTAACGGAACATTAGGGTACCCAGAACAACTGAATATAAGCTCAGCCCCTAGCAGGTCTCGATCAAACCATTCGATGTCTTCGGAAGATAACCTCATCAGGCGCTCCGGCCAGCTAACTGGGACTGTAGTCTCTATGACAGATCTCCTCTTAGGAAGGTGGCTCTCAAACCACATACCCAGCAATGGTACACAGAAATGAACATTCTTTCCTCTTCCCTTCTTATTCTTGTAATGCAGTGAGTGGTAGAAATCTCCGAGCAAGGTAGGTACAGGATTACCAGCGGCAAACAAGTAGAAGGCGTCGAAGTCCACAAAATCCGGTACATTGGGAAACAATACTATGCCGTAAATGCACAGAGCCAGCACAGCATTGAAGGCAATCCAGCACCCGCTCTTAGCGTACTCCTGGGCTTTACCAATCAAGAACTGGAGCGAGAAGCCTGGAACTCCACGGGAAACAGTAGTCAACAGTTCAGCCGCATCCATATGCAAAGCTTTTGCCAAGTCCTCCGGCTTGGGCTTAGCGCCAGAATGAATGAATGGAACCTTGTTCTGCACTGGTAGCTCAGTAAATTCCACATACTCTTCAATGGTAGGCCCCAGAATAAAATCAGCGAACGTAAAACATCTCAATGCGGGATCATAGAATTGCATCAAGGCGTACAACCCATCTAGCTCCATCTCCGTGGGTTTGCGCACCAATCTCAATAGTCTTCCATAGCTCATTCTGAAGCTCCTACGAACATCCTCATCAGCCAGAGAGATCAACCCAAGCAGGGGAATAACATTAGGAGTAGGCAATTTGTAAGCAACTGTCCTCCTTAAGTTGGCCATGACCAATCACTCAGAAATCCGGACACTAGAACTAGGGAAATGCAAATGCACCTGCAGCACAGACACACGTTAGTGGGATGCAATGATGATGAGTATGCAAACAAATGCAATGCAAGTGACATGCAACAGGGACCAAATGCCGTAGCTGAATGGCCTGAACCATATCAATAAGTCTCAGATAGACTCTCTAGACGTCCTCAAACCCTGGTCTCAGATAGACCTAACACAAAGCTCCCCCACTGGTCTCTGACAGACCTCAAACAAAAACTCCCACTGGTCTCTGGTAGACCTCAAATCATATCTCGAACTGGTCTCTGACAGACCTCAGAACTCTTCAAATGGTCTCTGACAGACCTCCGAACTCTCCAATTGGTCTCTGACAGACCTCAGAACTCTCCCTAAATACTCAAGATCTCTGATCAAGAAATAACTGGTGTCTGAAGGTCTAGTTACCTGCATAACCCCAAACCCTCTCACAGGTGGATGTCCTAGTAACTGACAAAGGTATGGCATCCTATGCGGTCGCCGGCGTCACAGACTTTCAGGTTTGATGATACGATTCCCAGAAGGAGTGGCATCATCAAATCCTGAAGAGGCCTCACTTAGCCAACTTCCAAATGATCGGTCCCCAGAGTCGACAATTCAACTAACCAACAACCCACGCCAACCAAAGGAAGGGGCAGGAGGCCAACCAGAAGAACCTCGTCTGAGTGTAGATTTCGCGGGACACCAAGGCAAGCAAAGCAAGCGGGCGCCCACTAATCTCTTCTCTAAGTCTAAGGTGCACTCAAGCCCAGGTCCGGCTTCTCACTCAATATCAGAACACCCATCACAACCCCAAAATACAGCAATAATGACAATAATAATATGCTGAAAGTAAAGGTCAGAAATATAAATCCATACAAAATCCTCGACGGGAAAACAAGCGTTAGGATTGACTCTCTTAAGGGACGTTGGATCCCAAATGCATAAGAACTATCGCAGTCCTTAGCAGCCAGGGGACGTTGGGTCCCCAACAGAGTCGCCAGCTGTCGCTACTGCGAAAATCGACGCCGGCTGAACAGAAGAGTCGCCACCGTGCGTTATTTATCCCACGAGAGGGAAAGGAAACGCTCAGAGTAAACCTCGCACAACACGGGAAAGGTATGGTCATCGCAACCAAAACCTGGGTTCGGGAGTCGGTTACGCAAGGGGAAGGTATTAGCACCCCTCACGTCCGTCGTACTCGACGGGATCCACGCTTGTTTTCGGTCGAAAAGATTGTTACTTCTATCTATACTAAGGGTTAAGGGTTAAAAGAAAAGAAAATGACCCGACAAAGTATCGCACTTTATGCCTACGTATTCCCGTCTGGAACGAGAAATCAGAGTCAACGTAGTTCGCCTACCTACGGGAAAGGAGGGGAAGGTTACTCGCTAGGATATCGCATCCTATGCCTACGTACTTTCATACAGCATGAAAGATCAGAGCAAACGTAGTTCGGGCCACGTACGACACAATCTTGTCTTGATTGTTTTTATCCTTCTGAAAAAGGTTTTCCTGATTAACAGTCCCAGCGGACAAAAATGACGTTTTGATGAGTTCACATTCTTTTACGGAAGAAGTGTCTTTTATTGTATTTGAAATATTATAGTGTTTTTCTGTTTGTTTTGAGAAAAGAAAGAGACAGAACTCTAACCTACGGTTGCGAAGGGAATAGAACTGACCTAATGTTATCATGCATGGGTTAAGACCTAATGTCTATCATGCTCCTCTCTTGCGCAGAGAGAAACAGAGATCCTAAGGGAATAGACGGAAACAGAAACAATATCAGATATACTATAAAGCAATAAAATGCATGGATGCAACAATACCAGCGAGGCAAGGGAGTCCCACTCAACCTCAAACCTAGAAAACAATAGGCAAAAGTGAACAGGATTCACTTTCAACCCAACAGGGTAAACAGCAAACAATACAATCCGGGAAATCAATCAATACATCAGAAATGAATAACAACTAAAATAAACAGCCACAACAGCTCTGCCTCAACACCTATCTTCAAGTCATCTCCAATCAGCTACAAGCTTCAGCAAGCCTCAATCTCCATCTCCACATCCTTCAAGCAAGGTCTTTGTCATCAATCTTCAGTCTGCAATGGCTTTTCTTCAAGTCTCAAACCTCCAGGATGAGGGATCAATCACAAGAGTGAATTGGGTGTTAAGCAATTAGTTGACTACCAAGGGTGGCAAACAAACTGCTACTAACACATAAGATATTTTCTCTCAAGAGTTTTATCCCTTAGACAGTAGTACCAAGCCTTCCAAAGGAAGGGGGTGAGTGTCTTAGAGAGACTCTGTATCACTGAGAAGAATGGAGGCAGTCAAGACCTTCCATGTTTGAGAATCAAGTTGTCTACTCTAAAGCTCTGTCTAGCTCCTAAACCCTAGACTCCTCAACAACTGCCAGCAAAGGATGCTCCTCATCAATTCTGGAAGTTGGACTTCAGTCTCTGGATCTCCAATGGCCTTCATCATCACAAGTCTTCATCTCTCCCAATCCTCAAGCAATCCCAATACCCACACAGATAAACAATAATCCCTAGAGAGGGCACACCACACCAGTCAAGCAAATACAGACAATACTAATAGCAGTAGGGGAATCCTAATATTTGCTAAGGGATCTAATAACTACCCCTAATCCCTATAGTCCCATATCCCAAACTTTCAGTCTCTAAATCCTAAGGGAAATGATTCAATTCTCCTAAGTCATCACTTAAACCCTAATTTTGTTCATGCTATTCACATCTAATCAAATCACCTAAAATTAATTTCTAAAATTGTGAATTAAATCCTATATACAAGATACATGTCTAACCTAATCAACCTAAAAAGAAGGGATTAAAAATACTAAAGCATCTATTAGAACAAAAATCATCAAATTTAAGCATCAAACTAAGCTTAACAAAATGCTATTTACAAGAAAAATGCATGAAAAATATTAAAATAAAATAAAATGTCAATTTTATTTCTTGGTATTTTTCTAGATAGAATTATGGACCTAGAGAAAAAAGAACCAATTAAAACTAAGCTATTTTCATTTTTTTATGATTTTTTAAAGATGACAAAAATATTAAAGGAATTAAAATCTCAAAATAGAAATAAAAGGGAAGGGGGGTGCTATCAGCATACACGCCTAGTTGAAATTCCAGGTGGGCCATGAACCAGGGGTGCGGATATTAAAAGCAGTAGGCCCAACGCGCTCAGAAAATTGAATTAAAAAACCAAAATAAAATGATCAAATCCTCGGTGCAGAAAGTAATAATTTCACGTGCATTCCAATGGGCCTATCCAAAAGGGGGTGGAGATAGTGATCTGAGTCCAAGGCCCAGACGCGCGTTTAATGAAAACGCTGCGTTTCGTTCGGTCAGCTCCCTCCAATTTTCAATTTGAATCTCAGCCATACGATGCGATGAAATTGTCAAATAATTGAGATGATCAGACGGTCATCCTTCATCGTCCCCAAACCAAAACCCTAACTTCAGAATTTCACTCCCCATGCAGCCATGTTCAAGTCCCACATGCTCCTTCAATACGCCATGAAATCAAGACCTATAAAGACCAAACTCACTCCATTTCTTCCCCTCTACACGGCCATGCTCTTAGTTTTGACTGAAACCAATCCTATAATAAAACCCGATCGGTGGAAACCTTTGATTCATCAACTGTACACTGCCATGGAAGTTCACCAGACTTGCCAACTCTTGTACTAATGTATTCTCCATATTGCACTGATTACTCTGAGCTAATTCACCATGATTAACACCCCCTAAACTAAGGTTTCTTGATCATCAAAGTCTCAACACTCTGCCATCAAACTTCATAGAACTCTCTCTAAATCTCAGGAATCAATCCCCTATGGTCCCTAAGCATTTTGATCCTAACCACATGATCTAAAACTGAATAAGTAAGGAGATTCGAAGAGAAATGCCTACCTTGAAAGTGATGATGACTATGGTGGTTCTCCTTCAATTCAAGCCTTGATGCTTGCTTCAAGTGATCTTCAATGGATGCTAGCCCTTCTGTTTGCACTGGTTCTTGCTCAAACTTCTTGGATCACCCTAGCCACTCCTTCATGCAACTTGGAGTGAAGCTTTGGATCTCATGAACCAGCCACGAATTCCTCTCACTCTTGTTTTCCAATTGCTCTATGATGATGATGGAAGATGATGGAAACAAGAACTATGATGATTGATGAAGTTTTAATGGAGTTTGAGATCAAAATGCAACATGGATGGAGGAACTCAAACTATGGTATGCAAGCACAATCAATCACCAACCCCTGCACAAATGGCTTCATTTCATTATATAGATGATTACTAACAGCTTGAGAAGTTTCTAGAATGATCTTGGAGAATTCTAGAAAGTTGTCGAAATTCATGGAAATTCTCATTTGATGGTATTTTGAATTCACATGATATCTCATGCTTGCACCTTTGTAAACTTGTGTTGAAATCTCCTTTCATGAGATATTGGAGTGATAAGAGAGCTTACATGCCTTTATTTTTGCTTTATGTTGAACTTCTCATGTGTATCTTATTATGCAAGTAACAAAATAACAAAGCAAGTCCAAAAATTAACCCTTAACTCAAAAAAGTGGATGAACCAATGTCTTTAAAATGATGTTTGGAATCAATTTGGTATATTGGATGACCCATATTGGATTTGTAGATCTCTCAAACCAATTTTTTATTTCAACTTTTTCAACTTATATGTCTTTTTTAGGTCATTTTCCACCAACTTTGGTCAAGTCTCATTCCATGCATTTAAAAACTTCCATGACTTCTTTTCTAGACTTAAAATGTCATTTTGAGCAACTTTGATGTTGTGAAGTTTTTCATTTGAAGCTTCCTTGTATGAGTTTTGGGCATAGGCTAAGAATGACCTGTAATCCTCAGATGACCAAAATACCCTTTTCTTTCCAAGACCATAAGTAGAGTTATACAAATCATATGAAGGCATACTATACCATTCTAGAAAGCTAAGACAATGTGGAACAACTCTTATGTTTACCAGAAATTCATTTAAAATCTCCTTGAGGGGTAAAAATAGCTTGGACGTCAAGTCACTTTCACAGACAAAATTTCAGATACCTTAGGTGACCTGTAACTTGCAAGGACCATAACTTGAGTTCTATAAATCTCCTTAGTGTCTTCCACCACTCAAATTAAAGGTATTGAGATCCTCTACAAGTTTCATGTTGACCAAGGATCCATTTGAAGCTTGCAATTTGACTTATCTTGCTTGGAAATTTGACCTAAACTAGGGGATTTTACCTAGAAACCCTAATTTAGAAACTCCTCCTCTCCTTGATTTCTCTTGATTTCTTCTTAGAAAAACAACATATCCTTCTTTACATGTCAAATGATGAACCCCACATCTCTCCAATAGCCCTTAAAGCCTTTCAATCAATCACTTGACCTAGAGTTGACCTAGAGTTGACCCCAGATGAAACCCTGGTTGACTGTCTTCAACTGCAATACTTGTGATCATATCAATGACTTGTATCCTTCTCCAAATGACTTTCTAAGTCTCCCATGATGCCCACATACTATCCATGCCCAGTCCACAACTCATAACCTCTTTGATGATCCCCAGATACCCTCAGCTAGGAGATAGATGCACTGCTTGACCCACTGACTTGATAGCTTTCAAATTCTTTCAGATGACTTGAATGAGCTTGAATTTGAATAATAACCTCTTGATAGGCTCATAGAGATTAGAATAATGCTTGGTCCCCTATTGGATGACTTGCTATGCTATGCTATGCAGATGATTAGACTATGTACATGACTCTATATGCAAATGCTAATGTAATTGAAACATAAACCAAGTGAACAAGGTTGAGCAAATTTTAGGGTGCAACACCCACCACAAAAGGATGATGGGGCAAACTCACACCAGCTACTACCACCAAAAGGACGATAGAGAAATCCCTCACACAATCACACATAAAAAAGATGACAGACCCACCGCCAAAAGGATGACAGAGCTAACTCACACCAGCTACTTCCCCCAAAAAGATGATAGAGAAAACAGTCGCACAATCTGACATCAACAAGATGACAGACCCACCACGAAAAGGATGATGAAGCAAACTCACACCGGTTACTACCACCAAAATGATGATAGAGCAAACACTCGCGCAATTTGACATCCACAAGATGACAGACCCACCACCAAAAGGATGACAGAGCAAACTCACACCGGCTACTATCTCCAAAAGTATGATAGAGAAAAACACTCGCACAAATTGACATCAACAAGATGACAGAGCCACCACCAAAAGGATGACGGAGCAAACTCACACCGGCTACTACCACCAAAAGTATGAATGAGAAAAAGACTCTCACAATCTGGCATCAACGAGATGCCAGACTCACCAACGAAAGGACGACAGAGCAAACTCACACTGGCTACTACCACAAAAAGGATTTTAAAGCCAAACACTCGCACAATCTAACATCAGCAAGATGACAGACCCACCACTAAAAGGATGATGAAGCAAACTCACACCGGCTACAACCACCAAAAGGATGATAGAGAAAAAGACTCGCACAATCTGGCATAAACAAGATGACAGACCCACTATGAAAAGGATGATGGAGCGAATTCACACATCGACTACTACCACCAAAAGGATGATAAAGAAAATACTCGCATAATCTAGAATCAACAAGATGACAGACCCACCGCCAAAAGGATGATAGAGCTAACTCACACCAGCTACTTCCCCCAAAAGGATGATAGAGCAAACACTCGTGCAATTTGACATCAACAAGATGACAGACCCACCACCAAAAGGATGATGAAGCAAACTCACACCGGTTACTACCACTAAAAGGATGATAGAGCAAACACTCGTGCAATTTGACATCAACAAGATGACAGACCCACCACTAAAAGGATGACGGAGCAAACTCACACCGGATACTCCCACTAAAAGGATGATAGAGAAAAACACTCGCACAATCTGGCATCACCGAGATGATAGACTCGCCACCAAAAGGATGACAGAGCAAACTCACACTGGCTACTACCACTAAAAGGATGATAGAGAAAAACACTCACGCAATATGGCATCAATAAGATGACAGACCCACCACAAAAAGGATGATGAGGAAAACTCACACCCGCTACTACCACCCAAAGGATGATAGAGAAATCCCTCACACAATCTCACATAAAAAAGATGACAAACCCACCGCCAAAAGGATGACAGAGCTAACTCACACCAGCTACTTCCCTCAAAAGGATGATAGAGAAAACAGTCGCACAATCTGACATCAACAAGATGACAGACCCACCACCAAAAGGATGATGAAGCAAACTCACACCGGTTACTACCACCAAAATGATGATAGATCAAACACTCGCGCAATTTGACATCAACAAGATGACAGACCCACCACCAAAAGGATGACAGAGCAAACTCACACCGGCTACTATCTCCAAAAGTATGATAGAGAAAAACACTCGCACAAATTGACATCAACAAGATGACAGAGCCACCACCAAAAGAATGACGGAGCAAACTCATATCGGCTACTACCACCAAAAGGATGATAGAGAAAAAAACTCGCACAATCTGGCATCAACGAGATGACAAACCCACCAACAAAAGGACGACAGAGCGAACTCACATCAGCTACTACCGCAAAAGGATTATAGAGCAAAACACTTGCACAATCTGACATTAGCAAGATGAAAGACCCAACACTAAAAGGATGACGAAGCAAACTCACACCGGCTACTACCACCAAAAGGATGATAGAGAAAAAGACTCGCACACTCTCGCATCAACGAGATGACAGACTCACCAACGAAAGGACGACAGAGCGAGCTCACACCGGCTACTACCACAAAAAGGATTATAGAGAAAAACACTCGCACAATCTGACATCAGCAAGATGACAGACCCACCCCTAAAAGGATGACGAAGCAAACTCACACCGGCTACTACCACCAAAAGGATGATAGAGAAAAAGACTCGCACAATCTGGCATAAACAAGATGACAGACCCACCACCAAAAGGATGATGGAGCGAATTCACACATCGACTACTACCACCAAAAGGATGATAAAGCAAACACTCGCATAATCTAGAATCAAGAAGATGACAGACCCACCACCAAAAGGATGACGGAGCAAACTCACACCGGCTACTACCACTAAAAGGATGATAGAGCAAACACTCGTGCAATTTGACATCAACAAGATGACAGACCCACCACCAAAAGGATGATGAAGCAAACTCATACCGGTTACTACCACTAAAAGGATGATAGAGCAAACACTCGTGCAATTTGACATCAACAAGATGACAGACCCACCACTAAAAGGATGACGGAGCAAACTCACACCGGCTACTCCCACTAAAAGGATGATAGAGAAAAACACTCGCACAATCTGGAATCACCGAGATGATAGACTCACCACCAAAAGAATGACAGAGCAAACTCACACTGGCTACTACCACTAAAAGGACGATAGAGAAAAACACTCGCGCAATATGGCATCAACAAGATGACAGACCCACCACAAAAAGGATGATGGGGCAAACTCACACCCGCTACTACAACCCAAAGGATGATAGAGAAATCCCTCACAAAATCTCACATAAAAAAGATGACAGACCCACCGCCAAAAGGATGACAGAGCTAACTCACACCAGCTACTTCCCCCAAAAGGATGATAGAGAAAACAGTCGCACAATCTGACATCAACAAGATGACAGACCCACCACCAAAAGGATGATAAAGCGAACTCACACCAGTTACTACCACTAAAACGATGATAGAAAAAACACTCGCGCAATTTGACATCAACAAGATGACAGACCCACCAACAAAAGGAGGACGGAGCAAACTCACACCGGCTACTATCACCAAAAGTATGATAGAGAAAAACACTCGCACAAATTGACATCAACAAGATGACAGACCCACCACCAAAGGGATGACGGAGCAAACTCACATCGGCTACTACCACCAAAAAGATGATAGAGAAAAAGACTCGCACAATCTGGTATCAACGAGATGACAGACCAGCTAACGAAAGGACGACAAAGCGAACTCACACCGGCTACTACCACAAAAGGATTATAGAGCAAAACACTTGCACAATCTGACATTAGCAAGATGACAGACCCAACACTAAAAGGATGACGAAGCAAACTCACACCGGCTACTACCACCAAAAGGATGATAGAGAAAAAGACTCGCACAATCTGGGATAAACAAGATGACAGACCCACCACCAAAAGGATGGTGGAGCGAATTCACACATCGACTACTTCCACCAAAAGGATGATAAAGCAAACACTCGCATAATCTGGAATCAACAAGATAACAGACCCACCACCAAAAGGATGATGAAGCAAACTCACACCGGTTACTACCACTAAAAGGATGATAGAGCAAACACTCGTCCAATTTGACATCAACAAGATGACAGACCCACCACCAAAAGGATGATGAAGCAAAGTCACACCGGTTACTACCACTAAAAGGATGATAGAGCAAACACTCGTGCAATTTGACATCAACAAGATGACAGACCCACCACTAAAAGGATGAAGGAGCAAACTCACACCGGCTACTCCCAGTAAAAGGATGATACAGAAAAACACTCGCACAATCTGGCATCACCGAGATGATAGACTCACCACCAAAAGGATGACAGAGCAAACTCACACCGGCTACTACCACTAAAAGGATGATAGAGAAAAACACTTGCGAAATATGGCATCAACAAGATGACAGACCCACCACAAAAACGATGATGGGGCAAACTCACACCAGCTACTACCACCAAAAGGACGATAGAGAAATCCCTCACACAATCACACATAAAAAAGATGACAGACCCACCGCCAAAAGGATGACAGAGCTAACTCACACCAGCTACTTCCCCCAAAAAGATGATAGAGAAAACAGTCGCACAATCTGACATCAACAAGATGACAGACCCACCACGAAAAGGATGATGAAGCAAACTCACACCGGTTACTACCACCAAAATGATGATAGAGCAAACACTCGCGCAATTTGACATCCACAAGATGACAGACCCACCACCAAAAGGATGACAGAGCAAACTCACACCGGCTACTATCTCCAAAAGTATGATAGAGAAAAACACTCGCACAAATTGACATCAACAAGATGACAGAGCCACCACCAAAAGGATGACGGAGCAAACTCACACCGGCTACTACCACCAAAAGTATGAATGAGAAAAAGACTCTCACAATCTGGCATCAACGAGATGCCAGACTCACCAACGAAAGGACGACAGAGCGAACTCACACTGGCTACTACCACAAAAAGGATTTTAAAGCCAAACACTCGCACAATCTAACATCAGCAAGATGACAGACCCACCACTAAAAGGATGATGAAGCAAACTCACACCGGCTACAACCACCAAAAGGATGATAGAGAAAAAGACTCGCACAATCTGGCATAAACAAGATGACAGACCCACTACGAAAAGGATGATGGAGCGAATTCACACATCGACTACTACCACCAAAAGGATGATAAAGAAAATACTCGCATAATCTAGAATCAACAAGATGACAGACCCACCGCCAAAAGGATGATAGAGCTAACTCACACCAGCTACTTCCCCCAAAAGGATGATAGAGCAAACACTCGTGCAATTTGACATCAACAAGATGACAGACCCACCACCAAAAGGATGATGAAGCAAACTCACACCGGTTACTACCACTAAAAGGATGATAGAGCAAACACTCGTGCAATTTGACATCAACAAGATGACAGACCCACCACTAAAAGGATGACGGAGCAAACTCACACCGGCTACTCCCACTAAAAGGATGATAGAGAAAAACACTCGCACAATCTGGCATCACCGAGATGATAGACTCGCCACCAAAAGGATGACAGAGCAAACTCACACTGGCTACTACCACTAAAAGGATGATAGAGAAAAACACTCACGCAATATGGCATCAATAAGATGACAGACCCACCACAAAAAGGATGATGAGGAAAACTCACACCCGCTACTACCATCCAAAGGATGATAGAGAAATCCCTCACACAATCTCACATAAAAAAGATGACAGACCCACCGCCAAAAGGATGACAGAGCTAACTCACACCAGCTACTTCCCTCAAAAGGATGATAAAGAAAACAGTCGCACAATCTGACATCAACAAGATGACAGACCCACCACCAAAAGGATGATGAAGCAAACTCACACCAGTTACTACCACCAAAATGATGATAGATCAAACACTCGCGCAATTTGACATCAACAAGATGACAGACCCACCACCAAAAGGATGACAGAGCAAACTCACACCGGCTACTATCTCCAAAAGTATGATAGAGAAAAACACTCGCACAAATTGACATCAACAAGATGACAGAGCCACCACCAAAAGAATGACGGAGCAAACTCATATCGGCTACTACCACCAAAAGGATGATAGAGAAAAAAACTCGCACAATCTGGCATCAACGAGATGACAAACCCACCAACAAAAGGACGACAGAGCGAACTCACATCAGCTACTACCGCAAAAGGATTATAGAGCAAAACACTTGCACAATCTGACATTAGCAAGATGAAAGACCCAACACTAAAAGGATGACGAAGCAAACTCACACCGGCTACTACCACCAAAAGGATGATAGAGAAAAAGACTCGCACACTCTGGCATCAACGAGATGACAGACTCACCAACGAAAGGACGATAGAGCGAACTCACACCGGCTACTACCACAAAAAGGATTATAGAGAAAAACACTCGCACAATCTGACATCAGCAAGATGACAGACCCACCCCTAAAAGGATGACGAAGCAAACTCACACCGGCTACTACCACCAAAAGGATGATAGAGAAAAAGACTCGCACAATCTGGCATAAACAAGATGACAGACCCACCACCAAAAGGATGATGGAGCGAATTCACACATCGACTACTACCACCAAAAGGATGATAAAGCAAACACTCGCATAATCTAGAATCAAGAAGATGACAGACCCACCACCAAAAGGATGACGGAGCAAACTCACACCGGCTACTACCACTAAAAGGATGATAGAGCAAACACTCGTGCAATTTGACATCAACAAGATGACAGACCCACCACCAAAAGGATGATGAAGCAAACTCATACCGGTTACTACCACTAAAAGGATGATAGAGCAAACACTCGTGCAATTTGACATCAACAAGATGACAGACCCACCACTAAAAGGATGACGGAGCAAACTCACACCGGCTACTCCCACTAAAAGGATGATAGAGAAAAACACTCGCACAATCTGGAATCACCGAGATGATAGACTCACCACCAAAAGAATGACAGAGCAAACTCACACTGGCTACTACCACTAAAAGGACGATAGAGAAAAACACTCGCGCAATATGGCATCAACAAGATGACAGACCCACCACAAAAAGGATGATGGGGCAAACTCACACCCGCTACTACAACCCAAAGGATGATAGAGAAATCCCTCACAAAATCTCACATAAAAAAGATGACAGACCCACCGCCAAAAGGATGACAGAGCTAACTCACACCAGCTACTTCCCCCAAAAGGATGATAGAGAAAACAGTCGCACAATCTGACATCAACAAGATGACAGACCCACCACCAAAAGGATGATAAAGCGAACTCACACCAGTTACTACCACTAAAACGATGATAGAAAAAACACTCGCGCAATTTGACATCAACAAGATGACAGACCCACCAACAAAAGGAGGACGGAGCAAACTCACACCGGCTACTATCACCAAAAGTATGATAGAGAAAAACACTCGCACAAATTGACATCAACAAGATGACAGACCCACCACCAAAGGGATGACGGAGCAAACTCACATCGGCTACTACCACCAAAAAGATGATAGAGAAAAAGACTCGCACAATCTGGTATCAACGAGATGACAGACCAGCTAACGAAAGGACGACAAAGCGAACTCACACCGGCTACTACCACAAAAGGATTATAGAGCAAAACACTTGCACAATCTGACATTAGCAAGATGACAGACCCAACACTAAAAGGATGACGAAGCAAACTCACACCGGCTACTACCACCAAAAGGATGATAGAGAAAAAGACTCGCACAATCTGGGATAAACAAGATGACAGACCCACCACCAAAAGGATGGTGGAGCGAATTCACACATCGACTACTTCCACCAAAAGGATGATAAAGCAAACACTCGCATAATCTGGAATCAACAAGATGACAGACCCACCACCAAAAGGATGATGAAGCAAACTCACACCGGTTACTACCACTAAAAGGATGATAGAGCAAACACTCGTCCAATTTGACATCAACAAGATGACAGACCCACTACCAAAAGGATGATGAAGCAAAGTCACACCGGTTACTACCACTAAAAGGATGATAGAGCAAACACTCGTGCAATTTGACATCAACAAGATGACAGACCCACCACTAAAAGGATGAAGGAGCAAACTCACACCGGCTACTCCCAGTAAAAGGATGATACAGAAAAACACTCGCACAATCTGGCATCACCGAGATGATAGACTCACCACCAAAAGGATGACAGAGGAAACTCACACTGGCTACTACCACTAAAAGGATGATAGAGAAAAACACTCGCGCAATATGGCATCATCAAGATGACAGACCCACCACAAAAAGGATGATGGGGCAGACTCACACCCGCTACTACCACCAAAAGGATGATAGAGCAAACCCTCACACAATCTCACATAAAAAAGATGACAGACCCACCACCAAAAGGACGACGGAGCTAACTCACACCAGCTACTTCCCCCAAAAGGATGATAGAGAAAACAGTCGTACAATCTGACATCAACAAGATGACAGACTCACCACCAAAAGGATGATGAAGCGAACTCACACAGGTTACTACCACCAAAACGATGAAAGAGCAAACACTCGCGCAATTTGACATCAACAAGATGACAGACCCACAACCAAAAGGATGACGGAGCAAACTCACACCGGGTACTATCACCAAAAGTATGATAGAGAAAACCACTCACACAAATTGACATCAACAAGATGACAGACCCACCACCAAAAGGATGACGGAGCAAACTCACATCGGCTACTACCACTAAAAGGATGATAGAGAAAAAGATTCGCACAATCTGGCATCAACGACATGACACACCCACCAACGAAAGGACAACAGAGCGAACTCACACCGGCTACTACCACAAAAGGATTATAGAGCAAAACACTTGCACAATCTGACATTAGCAAGATGACAGACCCAACACTAAAAGGATGACGAAGCAAACTCACACCGGCTACTACCACCAAAAGGATGATAGAGAAAAAGACTCGCACAATCTGGGATAAACAAGATGACAGACCCACCACCAAAAGGATGATGGAGCAAATTCACACATCGACTACTTCCACCAAAAGGATGATAAAGCAAACACTCGCAGAATATGGAATCAACAATATGACAAACCCACCACCAAAAGGATGATGAAGCAAACTCGCACCGGTTACTACCACTAAAAGGATGATAGAGCAAACACTCGTGCAATTTGACATCAACAAGATGACAGACCCACCACCAAAAGGATGATGAAGCAAACTCGCACCGGTTACTACCACTAAAAGGATGATAGAGCAAACACTCGTGCAATTTGACATCAACAAGATGACAGACCCACAACCAAAAGGATGATGAAGCAAACTCACACCGGATACTACCACTAAAAGGATGATAGAGCAAACACTCGTGCAATTTGACATCAACAAGATGACAGATCCACCACTAAAAGGATGAAGGAGCAAACTCACACCGGCTACTCCCAGTAAAAGGATGATACAGAAAAACACTTACACAATCTGGCATCACCGAGATGATAGACTCACCACCAAAAGGATGACAGAGCAAACTCACACCGGCTACTACCACTAAAAGGATGATAGAGAAAAACACTTGCGAAATATGGCATCAACAAGATGACAGACCCACCACAAAAACGATTATGGGGCAAACTCACACCCGCTACTACCACCAAAAGGATGATAGAGCAATCCCTCACACAATCTCACATAAAAAAGACGACAGAACCACCACCAAAAGGATGACGGAGCTAACTCACACCAGCTACTTCCCCCAAAAGGATGATAGAGAAAACAGTCGTACAATCTGACATCAACAAGATGACAGACTCACCACCAAAAGGATGATGAAGCGAACTCACACCGGTTACTACCACCAAAACGATGAAAGAGCAAACACTCGCGCAATTTGACATCAACAAGATGACAAACCCACAACCAAAAGGATGACGGAGCAAACTCACACCGGTTAGTACCACCAAAACGATGAAAGAGCAAACACTCGCGCAATTTGACATCAACAAGATGAAAAACCCACCACCAAAAGGATGACGGAGCAAACTCACATCGGCTACTACCACTAAAAGGATGATAGAGAAAAAGATTTGCACATTCTGGCATCAACGAGATGACACACCCACCAACGAAAGGACGACAGAGTGAACTCACACCGGCTACTACCATAAAAGGATTATAGAGCAAAACACTTGCACAATCTGACATTAGCAAGATGACAGACCCAACACTAAAAGGATGACGAAGCAAACTGACACCGGCTACTACCACCAAAAGGATGATAGAGAAAAAGACTCGCACAATCTGGGATAAACAAGATGACAGACCCACCACTAAAAGGATGATGGAGCAAATTCACACATCGACACTTCCACCAAAAGGATGATAAAGCAAACACTCGCAGAATATGGAATCAACAATATGACAAACCCACCACCAAAAGGATGATGAAGCAAACTCGCACCGGTTACTACCACTAAAAGGATGATAGAGCAAACACTCGTGCAATTTGACATCAACAAGATGACAGACCCACCACCAAAAGGATGATGAAGCAAACTCGCACCAGTTACTACCACTAAAAGGATGATAGAGCAAACACTCGTGCAATTTGACATCAATAAGATGACAGACCCACCACTAAAAGGATGAAGGAGCAAACTCACACCGGCTACTCCCACTAAAAGGATGATAGAGAAAAACACTCGCACAATCTAGCATCACCAAGATGATAGACTCACCACCAAAAGGATGACAGAGCAAACTCACACTGGCTACTACCACTAAAAGGATGATAGAGAAAAACACTCGCGCAATATGGCATCATCAAGATGACAGACCCACCACAAAAAGGATGATGGGGCAAACTCACACCCGCTACTACCACCAAAAGGATGATAGAGCAAACCCTCACACAATCTCACATAAAAAAGATGACAGACCCACCACCAAAAGGATGACGGAGCTAACTCACACCAGCTACTTCCCCCAAAAGGATGATAGAGAAAACAGTCGTACAATCTGACATCAACAAGATGACAGACTCACCACCAAAAGGATGATGAAGCGAACTCACACAGGTTACTACCACCAAAACGATGAAAGAGCAAACACTCGCGCAATTTGACATCAACAAGATGACAGACCCACAACCAAAAGGATGACGGAGCAAACTCACACCGGGTACTATCACCAAAAGTATGATAGAGAAAACCACTCACACAAATTGACATCAACAAGATGACAGACCCACCACCAAAAGGATGACGGAGCAAACTCACATCGGCTACTACCACTAAAAGGATGATAGAGAAAAAGATTCGCACAATCTGGCATCAACGACATGACACACCCACCAACGAAAGGACAACAGAGCGAACTCACACCGGCTACTACCACAAAAGGATTATAGAGCAAAACACTTGCACAATCTGACATTAGCAAGATGACAGACCCAACACTAAAAGGATGACGAAGCAAACTCACACCGGCTACTACCACCAAAAGGATGATAGAGAAAAAGACTCGCACAATCTGGGATAAACAAGATGACAGACCCACCACCAAAAGGATGATGGAGCAAATTCACACATCGACTACTTCCACCAAAAGGATGATAAAGCAAACACTCGCAGAATATGGAATCAACAATATGACAAACCCACCACCAAAAGGATGATGAAGCAAACTCGCACCGGTTACTACCACTAAAAGGATGATAGAGCAAACACTCGTGCAATTTGACATCAACAAGATGACAGACCCACCACCAAAAGGATGATGAAGCAAACTCGCACCGGTTACTACCACTAAAAGGATGATAGAGCAAACACTCGTGCAATTTGACATCAACAAGATGACAGACCCACCACCAAAAGGATGATGAAGCAAACTCACACCGGATACTACCACTAAAAGGATGATAGAGCAAACACTCGTGCAATTTGACATCAACAAGATGACAGATCCACCACTAAAAGGATGAAGGAGCAAACTCACACCGGCTACTCCCAGTAAAAGGATGATACAGAAAAACACTCACACAATCTGGCATCACCGAGATGATAGACTCACCACCAAAAGGATGACAGAGCAAACTCACACCGGCTACTACCACTAAAAGGATGATAGAGAAAAACACTTGCGAAATATGGCATCAACAAGATGACAGACCCACCACAAAAACGATTATGGGGCAAACTCACACCCGCTACTACCACCAAAAGGATGATAGAGCAATCCCTCACACAATCTCACATAAAAAAGACGACAGAACCACCACCAAAAGGATGACGGAGCTAACTCACACCAGCTACTTCCCCCAAAAGGATGATAGAGAAAACAGTCGTACAATCTGACATCAACAAGATGACAGACTCACCACCAAAAGGATGATGAAGCGAACTCACACCGGTTACTACCACCAAAACGATGAAAGAGCAAACACTCGCGCAATTTGACATCAACAAGATGACAAACCCACAACCAAAAGGATGACGGAGCAAACTCACACCGGTTAGTACCACCAAAACGATGAAAGAGCAAACACTCGCGCAATTTGACATCAACAAGATGAAAAACCCACCACCAAAAGGATGACGGAGAAAACTCACATCGGCTACTAGCACTAAAAGGATGATAGAGAAAAAGATTCGCACATTCTGGCATCAACGAGATGACACACCCACCAACGAAAGGACGACAGAGTGAACTCACACCGGCTACTACCACAAAAGGATTATAGAGCAAAACACTTGCACAATCTGACATTAGCAAGATGACAGGCCCAACACTAAAAGGATGACGAAGCAAACTCACACCGGCTACTACCACCAAAAGGATGATAGATAAAAAGACTCGCACAATCTGGGATAAACAAGATGACAGACCCACCACTAAAAGGATGATGGAGCAAATTCACACATCGACTACTTCCACCAAAAGGATGATAAAGCAAACACTCGCAGAATATGGAATCAACAATATGACAAACCCACCACCAAAAGGATGATGAAGCAAACTCGCACCGGTTACTACCACTAAAAGGATGATAGAGCAAACACTCGTGCAATTTGACATCAACAAGATGACAGACCCACCACCAAAAGGATGATGAAGCAAACTCGCACCAGTTACTACCACTAAAAGGATGATAGAGCAAACACTCGTGCAATTTGACATCAACAAGATGACAGACCCACCACTAAAAAGATGAAGGAGCAAACTTACACCGGCTACTACCACTAAAAGGATGATAGAGAAAAACACTCGCACAATCTGGAATCACCGAGATGATAGACTCACCACCAAAAGAATGACAGAGCAAACTCACACTGGCTACTACCACTAAAAGGACGATAGAGAAAAACACTCGCGCAATATGGCATCAACAAGATGACAAACCCACCACAAAAAGGATGATGGGGCAAACTCACACCCGCTACTACAACCCAAAGGATGATAGAGAAATCCCTCACAAAATCTCACATAAAAAAGATGACAGACCCACCGCCAAAAGGATGACAGAGCTAACTCACACCAGCTACTTCCCCCAAAAGGATGATAGAGAAAACAGTCGCACAATCTGACATCAACAAGATGACAGACCCACCACCAAAAGGATGATAAAGCGAACTCACACCAGTTACTACCACTAAAACGATGATAGAAAAAACACTCGCGCAATTTGACATCAATAAGATGACAGACCCACCAACAAAAGGAGGACGGAGCAAACTCACACCGGCTACTATCACCAAAAGTATGATAGAGAAAAACACTCGCACAAATTGACATCAACAAGATGACAGACCCACCACCAAAGGGATGACAGAGCAAACTCACATCGGCTACTACCACCAAAAAGATGATAGAGAAAAAGACTCGCACAATCTGGTATCAACGAGATGACAGACCAGCTAACGAAAGGACGACAAAGCGAACTCACACCGGCTACTACCACAAAAGGATTATAGAGCAAAACACTTGCACAATCTGACATTAGCAAGATGACAGACCCAACACTAAAAGGATGACGAAGCAAACTCACACCGGCTACTACCACCAAAAGGATGATAGAGAAAAAGACTCGCACAATCTGGGATAAACAAGATGACAGACCCACCACCAAAAGGATGGTGGAGCGAATTCACACATCGACTACTTCCACCAAAAGGATGATAAAGCAAACACTCGCATAATCTGGAATCAACAAGATGACAGACCCACCACCAAAAGGATGATGAAGCAAACTCACACCGGTTACTACCACTAAAAGGATGATAGAGCAAACACTCGTCCAATTTGACATCAACAAGATGACAGACCCACCACCAAAAGGATGATGAAGCAAAGTCACACCGGTTACTACCACTAAAAGGATGATAGAGCAAACACTCGTGCAATTTGACATCAACAAGATGACAGACCCACCACTAAAAGGATGAAGGAGCAAACTCACATCGGCTACTCCCAGTAAAAGGATGATACAGAAAAACACTCGCACAATCTGGCATCACCGAGATGATAGACTCACCACCAAAAGGATGACAGAGCAAACTCACACCGGCTACTACCACTAAAAGGATGATAGAGAAAAACACTTGCGAAATATGGCATCAACAAGATGACAGACCCACCACAAAAACGATGATGGGGCAAACTCACACCCGCTACTACCACCAAAAGGATGATAGAGCAATCCCTCACACAATCTCACATAAAAAAGACGACAGAACCACCACCAAAAGGATGACGGAGCTAACTCACACCAGCTACTTCCCCCAAAAGGATGATAGAGAAAACAGTCGTACAATCTGACATCAACAAGATGACAGACTCACCACCAAAAGGATGATGAAGTGAACTCACACTGGTTACTACCACCAAAACGATGAAAGAGCAAACACTCGCGCAATTTGACATCAACAAGATGACAAACCCACAACCAAAAGGATGACGGAGCAAACTCACACCGGTTAGTACCACCAAAACGATGAAAGAGCAAACACTCGTGCAATTTGACATCAACAAGATGAAAAACCCACCACCAAAAGGATGACGGAGCAAACTCACATCGGCTACTACCACTAAAAGGATGATAGAGAAAAAGATTCGCACATTCTGGCATCAACGAGATGACACACCCACCAACGAAAGGACGACAGAGTGAACTCACACCGGCTACTACCATAAAAGGATTATAGAGCAAAACACTTGCACAATCTGACATTAGCAAGATGACAGACCCAACACTAAAAGGATGACGAAGCAAACTCACACCGGCTACTACCACCAAAAGGATGATAGAGAAAAAGACTCGCACAATCTGGGATAAACAAGATGACAGACCCACCACTAAAAGGATGATGGAGCAAATTCACACATCGACTACTTCCACCAAAAGGATGATAAAGCAAACACTCGCAGAATATGGAATCAACAATATGACAAACCCACCACCAAAAGGATGATGAAGCAAACTCGCACCGGTTACTACCACTAAAAGGATGATAGAGCAAACACTCGTGCAATTTGACATCAACAAGATGACAGACCCACCACCAAAAGGATGATGAAGCAAACTCGCACCAGTTACTACCACTAAAAGGATGATAGAGCAAACACTCGTGCAATTTGACATCAACAAGATGACAGACCCACCACTAAAAGGATGAAGGAGCAAACTCACACCGGCTACTCCCACTAAAAGGATGATAGAGAAAAACACTCGCACAATCTAGCATCACCAAGATGATAGACTCACCACCAAAAGGATGACAGAGCAAACTCACACTGGCTACTACCACTAAAAGGATGATAGAGAAAAACACTCGCGCAATATGGCATCATCAAGATGACAGACCCACCACAAAAAGGATGATGGGGCAAACTCACACCCGCTACTACCACCAAAAGGATGATAGAGCAAACCCTCACACAATCTCACATAAAAAAGATGACAGACCCACCACCAAAAGGATGACGGAGCTAACTCACACCAGCTACTTCCCCCAAAAGGATGATAGAGAAAACAGTCGTACAATCTGACATCAACAAGATGACAGACTCACCACCAAAAGGATGATGAAGCGAACTCACACAGGTTACTACCACCAAAACGATGAAAGAGCAAACACTCGCGCAATTTGACATCAACAAGATGACAGACCCACAACCAAAAGGATGACGGAGCAAACTCACACCGGGTACTATCACCAAAAGTATGATAGAGAAAACCACTCACACAAATTGACATCAACAAGATGACAGACCCACCACCAAAAGGATGACTGAGCAAACTCACATCGGCTACTACCACTAAAAGGATGATAGAGAAAAAGATTCGCACAATCTGGCATCAACGACATGACACACCCACCAACGAAAGGACAACAGAGCGAACTCACACCGGCTACTACCACAAAAGGATTATAGAGCAAAACACTTGCACAATCTGACATTAGCAAGATGACAGACCCAACACTAAAAGGATGACGAAGCAAACTCACACCGGCTACTACCACCAAAAGGATGATAGAGAAAAAGACTCGCACAATCTGGGATAAACAAGATGACAGACCCACCACCAAAAGGATGATGGAGCAAATTCACACATCGACTACTTCCACCAAAAGGATGATAAAGCAAACACTCGCAGAATATGGAATCAACAATATGACAAACCCACCACCAAAAGGATGATGAAGCAAACTCGCACCGGTTACTACCACTAAAAGGATGATAGAGCAAACACTCGTGCAATTTGACATCAACAAGATGACAGACCCACCACCAAAAGGATGATGAAGCAAACTCGCACCGGTTACTACCACTAAAAGGATGATAGAGCAAACACTTGTGCAATTTGACATCAACAAGATGACAGACCCACCACCAAAAGGATGATGAAGCAAACTCACACCGGATACTACCACTAAAAGGATGATAGAGCAAACACTCGTGCAATTTGACATCAACAAGATGACAGATCCACCACTAAAAGGATGAAGGAGCAAACTCACACCGGCTACTCCCAGTAAAAGGATGATACAGAAAAACACTCGCACAATCTGGCATCACCGAGATGATAGACTCACCACCAAAAGGATGACAGAGCAAACTCACACCGGCTACTACCACTAAAAGGATGATAGAGAAAAACACTTGCGAAATATGGCATCAACAAGATGACAGACCCACCACAAAAACGATTATGGGGCAAACTCACACCCGCTACTACCACCAAAAGGATGATAGAGCAATCCCTCACACAATCTCACATAAAAAAGACGACAGAACCACCACCAAAAGGATGACGGAGCTAACTCACACCAGCTACTTCCCCCAAAAGGATGATAGAGAAAACAGTCGTACAATCTGACATCAACAAGATGACAGACTCGCCACCAAAAGGATGATGAAGCGAACTCACACCGGTTACTACCACCAAAACGATGAAAGAGCAAACACTCGCGCAATTTGACATCAACAAGATGACAAACCCACAACCAAAAGGATGACGAAGCAAACTCACACCGGTTAGTACCACCAAAACGATGAAAGAGCAAACACTCGCGCAATTTGACATCAACAAGATGAAAAACCCACCACCAAAAGGATGACGGAGCAAACTCACATCGGCTACTACCACTAAAAGGATGATAGAGAAAAAGATTTGCACATTCTGGAATCAACGAGATGACACACCCACCAACGAAAGGACGACAGAGTGAACTCACACCGGCTACTACCATAAAAGGATTATAGAGCAAAACACTTGCACAATCTGACATTAGCAAGATGACAGACCCAACACTAAAAGGATGACGAAGCAAACTCACACCGGCTACTACCACCAAAAGGATGATAGAGAAAAAGACTCGCACAATCTGGGATAAACAAGATGACAGACCCACCACTAAAAGGATGATGGAGCAAATTCACACATCGACTACTTCCACCAAAAGGATGATAAAGCAAACACTCGCAGAATATGGAATCAACAATATGACAAACCCACCACCAAAAGGATGATGAAGCAAACTCGCACCGGTTACTACCACTAAAAGGATGATAGAGCAAACACTCGTGCAATTTGACATCAACAAGATGACAGACCCACCACCAAAAGGATGATGAAGCAAACTCGCACCGGTTACTACCACTAAAAGGATGATAGAGCAAACACTCGTGCAATTTGACATCAACAAGATGACAGACCCACCACTAAAGGATGAAGGAGCAAACTCACACCGGCTACTCCCACTAAAAGGATGATAGAGAAAAACACTCGCACAATCTAGCATCACCAAGATGATAGACTCACCACCAAAAGGATGACAGAGCAAACTCACACTGGCTACTACCACTAAAAGGATGATAGAGAAAAACACTCGCGCAATATGGCATCATCAAGATGACAGACCCACCACAAAAAGGATGATGGGGCAAACTCACACCCGCTACTACCACCAAAAGGATGATAGAGCAAACCCTCACACAATCTCACATAAAAAAGATGACAGACCCACCACCAAAAGGATGACGGAGCTAACTCACACCAGCTACTTCCCCCAAAAGGATGATAGAGAAAACAGTCGTACAATCTGACATCAACAAGATGACAGACTCACCACCAAAAGGATGATGAAGCGAACTCACACAGGTTACTACCACCAAAACGATGAAAGAGCAAACACTCGCGCAATTTGACATCAACAAGATGACAGACCCACAACCAAAAGGATGACGGAGCAAACTCACACCGGGTACTATCACCAAAAGTATGATAGAGAAAACCACTCACACAAATTGACATCAACAAGATGACAGACCCACCACCAAAAGGATGACGGAGCAAACTCACATCGGCTACTACCACTAAAAGGATGATAGAGAAAAAGATTCGCACAATCTGGCATCAACGACATGACACACCCACCAACGAAAGGACAACAGAGCGAACTCACACCGGCTACTACCACAAAAGGATTATAGAGCAAAACACTTGCACAATCTGACATTAGCAAGATGACAGACCCAACACTAAAAGGATGACGAAGCAAACTCACACCGGCTACTACCACCAAAAGGATGATAGAGAAAAAGACTCGCACAATCTGGGATAAACAAGATGACAGACCCACCACCAAAAGGATGATGGAGCAAATTCACACATCGACTACTTCCACCAAAAGGATGATAAAGCAAACACTCGCAGAATATGGAATCAACAATATGACAAACCCACCACCAAAAGGATGATGAAGCAAACTCGCACCGGTTACTACCACTAAAAGGATGATAGAGCAAACACTCGTGCAATTTGACATCAACAAGATGACAGACCCACCACCAAAAGGATGATGAAGCAAACTCGCACCGGTTACTACCACTAAAAGGATGATAGAGCAAACACTCGTGCAATTTGACATCAACAAGATGACAGACCCACCACCAAAAGGATGATGAAGCAAACTCACACCGGATACTACCACTAAAAGGATGATAGAGCAAACACTCGTGCAATTTGACATCAACAAGATGACAGATCCACCACTAAAAGGATGAAGGAGCAAACTCACACCGGCTACTCCCAGTAAAAGGATGATACAGAAAAACACTCACACAATCTGGCATCACCGAGATGATAGACTCACCACCAAAAGGATGACAGAGCAAACTCACACCGGCTACTACCACTAAAAGGATGATAGAGAAAAACACTTGCGAAATATGGCATCAACAAGATGACAGACCCACCACAAAAACGATTATGGGGCAAACTCACACCCGCTACTACCACCAAAAGGATGATAGAGCAATCCCTCACACAATCTCACATAAAAAAGACGACAGAACCACCACCAAAAGGATGACGGAGCTAACTCACACCAGCTACTTCCCCCAAAAGGATGATAGAGAAAACAGTCGTACAATCTGACATCAACAAGATGACAGACTCACCACCAAAAGGATGATGAAGCGAACTCACACCGGTTACTACCACCAAAACGATGAAAGAGCAAACACTCGCGCAATTTGACATCAACAAGATGACAAACCCATAACCAAAAGGATGACGGAGCAAACTCACACCGGTTAGTACCACCAAAACGATGAAAGAGCAAACACTCGCGCAATTTGACATCAACAAGATGAAAAACCCACCACCAAAAGGATGACGGAGCAAACTCACATCGGCTACTACCACTAAAAGGATGATAGAGAAAAAGATTCGCACATTCTGGCATCAACGAGATGACACACCCACCAACGAAAGGACGACAGAGTGAACTCACACCGGCTACTACCACAAAAGGATTATAGAGCAAAACACTTGCACAATCTGACATTAGCAAGATGACAGGCCCAACACTAAAAGGATGACGAAGCAAACTCACACCGGCTACTACCACCAAAAGGATGATAGAGAAAAAGACTCGCACAATCTGGGATAAACAAGATGACAGACCCACCACTAAAAGGATGATGGAGCAAATTCACACATCGACTACTTCCACCAAAAGGATGATAAAGCAAACACTCGCAGAATATGGAATCAACAATATGACAAACCCACCACCAAAAGGATGATGAAGCAAACTCGCACCGGTTACTACCACTAAAAGGATGATAGAGCAAACACTCGTGCAATTTGACATCAACAAGATGACAGACCCACCACCAAAAGGATGATGAAGCAAACTCGCACCAGTTACTACCACTAAAAGGATGATAGAGCAAACACTCGTGCAATTTGACATCAACAAGATGACAGACCCACCACTAAAAGGATGAAGGAGCAAACTTACACCGGCTACTCCCACTAAAAGGATGATAGAGAAAAACACTCGCACAATCTAGCATCACCAAGATGATAGACTCACCACCAAAAGGATGACAGAGCAAACTCACACTGGCTACTACCACTAAAAGGATGATAGAGAAAAACACTCACGCAATATGGCATCATCAAGATGACAGACCCACCACAAAAAGGATGATGGGGCAAACTCACACCCGCTACTACCACCAAAAGGATGATAGAGCAAACCCTCACACAATCTCACATAAAAAAGATGACAGACCCACCACCAAAAGGATGACGGAGCTAACTCACACCAGCTACTTCCCCCAAAAGGATGATAGAGAAAACAGTCGTACAATCTGACATCAACAAGATGACAGACTCACCACCAAAAGGATGATGAAGCGAACTCACACAGGTTACTACCACCAAAACGATGAAAGAGCAAACACTCGCGCAATTTGACATCAACAAGATGACAGACCCACAACCAAAAGGATGACGGAGCAAACTCACACCGGGTACTATCACCAAAAGTATGATAGAGAAAACCACTCACACAAATTGACATCAACAAGATGACAGACCCACCACCAAAAGGATGACGGAGCAAACTCACATCGGCTACTACCACTAAAAGGATGATAGAGAAAAAGATTCGCACAATCTGGCATCAACGACATGACACACCCACCAACGAAAGGACAACAGAGCGAACTCACACCGGCTACTACCACAAAAGGATTATAGAGCAAAACACTTGCACAATCTGACATTAGCAAGATGACAGACCCAACACTAAAAGGATGACGAAGCAAACTCACACCGGCTACTACCACCAAAAGGATGATAGAGAAAAAGACTCGCACAATCTGGGATAAACAAGATGACAGACCCACCACCAAAAGGATGATGGAGCAAATTCACACATCGACTACTTCCACCAAAAGGATGATAAAGCAAACACTCGCAGAATATGGAATCAACAATATGACAAACCCACCACCAAAAGGATGATGAAGCAAACTCGCACCGGTTACTACCACTAAAAGGATGATAGAGCAAACACTCGTGCAATTTGACATCAACAAGATGACAGACCCATCACCAAAAGGATGATGAAGCAAACTCGCACCGGTTACTACCACTAAAAGGATGATAGAGCAAACACTCGTGCAATTTGACATCAACAAGATGACAGACCCACCACCAAAAGGATGATGAAGCAAACTCACACCGGATACTACCACTAAAAGGATGATAGAGCAAACACTCGTGCAATTTGACATCAACAAGATGACAGATCCACCACTAAAAGGATGAAGGAGCAAACTCACACCGGCTACTCCCAGTAAAAGGATGATACAGAAAAACACTCGCACAATCTGGCATCACCGAGATGATAGACTCACCACCAAAAGGATGACAGAGCAAACTCACACCCGCTACTACCACTAAAAGGATGATAGAGAAAAACACTCGCGCAATATGGCATCATCAAGATGACAGACCCACCACAAAAAGGATGATGGGGCAAACTCACACCCGCTACTACCACCAAAAGGATGATAGAGCAAACCCTCACACAATCTCACATAAAAAAGATGACAGACCCACCACCAAAAGGATGACGGAGCTAACTCACACCAGCTACTTCCCCCAAAAGGATGATAGAGAAAACAGTCGTACAATCTGACATCAACAAGATGACAGACTCACCACCAAAAGGATGATGAAGCGAACTCACACAGGTTACTACCACCAAAACGATGAAAGAGCAAACACTCGCGCAATTTGACATCAACAAGATGACAGACCCACAACCAAAAGGATGACGGAGCAAACTCACACCGGGTACTATCACCAAAAGTATGATAGAGAAAACCACTCACACAAATTGACATCAACAAGATGACAGACCCACCACCAAAAGGATGACGGAGCAAACTCACATCGGCTACTACCACTAAAAGGATGATAGAGAAAAAGATTCGCACAATCTGGCATCAACGACATGACACACCCACCAACGAAAGGACAACAGAGCGAACTCACACCGGCTACTACCACAAAAGGATTATAGAGCAAAACACTTGCACAATCTGACATTAGCAAGATGACAGACCCAACACTAAAAGGATGACGAAGCAAACTCACACCGGCTACTACCACCAAAAGGATGATAGAGAAAAAGACTCGCACAATCTGGGATAAACAAGATGACAGACCCACCACCAAAAGGATGATGGAGCAAATTCACACATCGACTACTTCCACCAAAAGGATGATAAAGCAAAGACTCGCAGAATATGGAATCAACAATATGACAAACCCACCACCAAAAGGATGATGAAGCAAACTCGCACCGGTTACTACCACTAAAAGGATGATAGAGCAAACACTCGTGCAATTTGACATCAACAAGATGACAGACCCACCACCAAAAGGATGATGAAGCAAACTCGCACCGGTTACTACCACTAAAAGGATGATAGAGCAAACACTCGTGCAATTTGACATCAACAAGATGACAGACCCACCACCAAAAGGATGATGAAGCAAACTCACACCGGATACTACCACTAAAAGGATGATAGAGCAAACACTCGTGCAATTTGACATCAACAAGATGACAGATCCACCACTAAAAGGATGAAGGAGCAAACTCACACCGGCTACTCCCAGTAAAAGGATGATACAGAAAAACACTCACACAATCTGGCATCACCGAGATGATAGACTCACCACCAAAAGGATGACAGAGCAAACTCACACCGGCTACTACCACTAAAAGGATGATAGAGAAAAACACTTGCGAAATATGGCATCAACAAGATGACAGACCCACCACAAAAACGATTATGGGGCAAACTCACACCCGCTACTACCACCAAAAGGATGATAGAGCAATCCCTCACACAATCTCACATAAAAAAGACGACAGAACCACCACCAAAAGGATGACGGAGCTAACTCACACCAGCTACTTCCCCCAAAAGGATGATAGAGAAAACAGTCGTACAATCTGACATCAACAAGATGACAGACTCACCACCAAAAGGATGATGAAGCGAACTCACACCGGTTACTACCACCAAAACGATGAAAGAGCAAACACTCGCGCAATTTGACATCAACAAGATGACAAACCCATAACCAAAAGGATGACGGAGCAAACTCACACCGGTTAGTACCACCAAAACGATGAAAGAGCAAACACTCGCGCAATTTGACATCAACAAGATGAAAAACCCACCACCAAAAGGATGACGGAGCAAACTCACATCGGCTACTACCACTAAAAGGATGATAGAGAAAAAGATTCGCACATTCTGGCATCAACGAGATGACACACCCACCAACGAAAGGACGACAGAGTGAACTCACACCGGCTACTACCACAAAAGGATTATAGAGCAAAACACTTGCACAATCTGACATTAGCAAGATGACAGGCCCAACACTAAAAGGATGACGAAGCAAACTCACACCGGCTACTACCACCAAAAGGATGATAGAGAAAAAGACTCGCACAATCTGGGATAAACAAGATGACAAACCCACCACTAAAAGGATGATGGAGCAAATTCACACATCGACTACTTCCACCAAAAGGATGATAAAGCAAACACTCGCAGAATATGGAATCAACAATATGACAAACCCACCACCAAAAGGATGATGAAGCAAACTCGCACCGGTTACTACCACTAAAAGGATGATAGAGCAAACACTCGTGCAATTTGACATCAACAAGATGACAGACCCACCACCAAAAGGATGATGAAGCAAACTCGCACCAGTTACTACCACTAAAAGGATGATAGAGCAAACACTCGTGCAATTTGACATCAACAAGATGACAGACCCACCACTAAAAGGATGAAGGAGCAAACTTACACCGGCTACTCCCACTAAAAGGATGATAGAGAAAAACACTCGCACAATCTAGCATCACCAAGATGATAGACTCACCACCAAAAGGATGACAGAGCAAACTCACACTGGCTACTACCACTAAAAGGATGATAGAGAAAAACACTCGCGCAATATGGCATCATCAAGATGACAGACCCACCACAAAAAGGATGATGGGGCAAACTCACACCCGCTACTACCACCAAAAGGATGATAGAGCAAACCCTCACACAATCTCACATAAAAAAGATGACAGACCCACCACCAAAAGGATGACGGAGCTAACTCACACCAGCTACTTCCCCCAAAAGGATGATAGAGAAAACAGTCGTACAATCTGACATCAACAAGATGACAGACTCACCACCAAAAGGATGATGAAGCGAACTCACACAGGTTACTACCACCAAAACGATGAAAGAGCAAACACTCGCGCAATTTGACATCAACAAGAAGACAGACCCACAACCAAAAGGATGACGGAGCAAACTCACACCGGGTACTATCACCAAAAGTATGATAGAGAAAACCACTCACACAAATTGACATCAACAAGATGACAGACCCACCACCAAAAGGATGACGGAGCAAACTCACATCGGCTACTACCACTAAAAGGATGATAGAGAAAAAGATTCGCACAATCTGGCATCAACGACATGACACACCCACCAACGAAAGGACAACAGAGCGAACTCACACCGGCTACTACCACAAAAGGATTATAGAGCAAAACACTTGCACAATCTGACATTAGCAAGATGACAGACCCAACACTAAAAGGATGACGAAGCAAACTCACACCGGCTACTACCACCAAAAGGATGATAGAGAAAAAGACTCGCACAATCTGGGATAAACAAGATGACAGACCCACCACCAAAAGGATGATGGAGCAAATTCACACATCGACTACTTCCACCAAAAGGATGATAAAGCAAACACTCGCAGAATATGGAATCAACAATATGACAAACCCACCACCAAAAGGATGATGAAGCAAACTCGCACCGGTTACTACCACTAAAAGGATGATAGAGCAAACACTCGTGCAATTTGACATCAACAAGATGACAGACCCACCACCAAAAGGATGATGAAGCAAACTCGCACCGGTTACTACCACTAAAAGGATGATAGAGCAAACACTCGTGCAATTTGACATCAACAAGATGACAGACCCACCACCAAAAGGATGATGAAGCAAACTCGCACCGGTTACTACCACTAAAAGGATGATAGAGCAAACACTCGTGCAATTTGACATCAACAAGATGACAGACCCACCACCAAAAGGATGATGAAGCAAACTCGCACCAGTTACTACCACTAAAAGGATGATAGAGCAAACACTCGTGCAATTTGACATCAACAAGATGACAGACCCACCACTAAAAGGATGAAGGAGCAAACTTACACCGGCTACTCCCACTAAAAGGATGATAGAGAAAAACACTCGCACAATCTAGCATCACCAAGATGATAGACTCACCACCAAAAGGATGACAGAGCAAACTCACACTGGCTACTACCACTAAAAGGATGATAGAGAAAAACACTCGCGCAATATGGCATCATCAAGATGACAGACCCACCACAAAAAGGATGATGGGGCAAACTCACACCCGCTACTACCACCAAAAGGATGATAGAGCAAACCCTCACACAATCTCACATAAAAAAGATGACAGACCCACCACCAAAAGGATGACGGAGCTAACTCACACCAGCTACTTCCCCCAAAAGGATGATAGAGAAAACAGTCGTACAATCTGACATCAACAAGATGACAGACTCACCACCAAAAGGATGATGAAGCGAACTCACACAGGTTACTACCACCAAAACGATGAAAGAGCAAACACTCGCGCAATTTGACATCAACAAGAAGACAGACCCACAACCAAAAGGATGACGGAGCAAACTCACACCGGGTACTATCACCAAAAGTATGATAGAGAAAACCACTCACACAAATTGACATCAACAAGATGACAGACCCACCACCAAAAGGATGACGGAGCAAACTCACATCGGCTACTACCACTAAAAGGATGATAGAGAAAAAGATTCGCACAATCTGGCATCAACGACATGACACACCCACCAACGAAAGGACAACAGAGCGAACTCACACCGGCTACTACCACAAAAGGATTATAGAGCAAAACACTTGCACAATCTGACATTAGCAAGATGACAGACCCAACACTAAAAGGATGACGAAGCAAACTCACACCGGCTACTACCACCAAAAGGATGATAGAGAAAAAGACTCGCACAATCTGGGATAAACAAGATGACAGACCCACCACCAAAAGGATGATGGAGCAAATTCACACATCGACTACTTCCACCAAAAGGATGATAAAGCAAACACTCGCAGAATATGGAATCAACAATATGACAAACCCACCACCAAAAGGATGATGAAGCAAACTCGCACCGGTTACTACCACTAAAAGGATGATAGAGCAAACACTCGTGCAATTTGACATCAACAAGATGACAGACCCACCACCAAAAGGATGATGAAGCAAACTCGCACCGGTTACTACCACTAAAAGGATGATAGAGCAAACACTCGTGCAATTTGACATCAACAAGATGACAGACCCACCACCAAAAGGATGATGAAGCAAACTCGCACCGGTTACTACCACTAAAAGGATGATAGAGCAAACACTCGTGCAATTTGACATCAACAAGATGACAGACCCACCACCAAAAGGATGATGAAGCAAACTCGCACCAGTTACTACCACTAAAAGGATGATAGAGCAAACACTCGTGCAATTTGACATCAACAAGATGACAGACCCACCACTAAAAGGATGAAGGAGCAAACTTACACCGGCTACTCCCACTAAAAGGATGATAGAGAAAAACACTCGCACAATCTAGCATCACCAAGATGATAGACTCACCACCAAAAGGATGACAGAGCAAACTCACACTGGCTACTACCACTAAAAGGATGATAGAGAAAAACACTCGCGCAATATGGCATCATCAAGATGACAGACCCACCACAAAAAGGATGATGGGGCAAACTCACACCCGCTACTACCACCAAAAGGATGATAGAGCAAACCCTCACACAATCTCACATAAAAAAGATGACAGACCCACCACCAAAAGGATGACGGAGCTAACTCACACCAGCTACTTCCCCCAAAAGGATGATAGAGAAAACAGTCGTACAATCTGACATCAACAAGATGACAGACTCACCACCAAAAGGATGATGAAGCGAACTCACACAGGTTACTACCACCAAAACGATGAAAGAGCAAACACTCGCGCAATTTGACATCAACAAGAAGACAGACCCACAACCAAAAGGATGACGGAGCAAACTCACACCGGGTACTATCACCAAAAGTATGATAGAGAAAACCACTCACACAAATTGACATCAACAAGATGACAGACCCACCACCAAAAGGATGACGGAGCAAACTCACATCGGCTACTACCACTAAAAGGATGATAGAGAAAAAGATTCGCACAATCTGGCATCAACGACATGACACACCCACCAACGAAAGGACAACAGAGCGAACTCACACCGGCTACTACCACAAAAGGATTATAGAGCAAAACACTTGCACAATCTGACATTAGCAAGATGACAGACCCAACACTAAAAGGATGACGAAGCAAACTCACACCGGCTACTACCACCAAAAGGATGATAGAGAAAAAGACTCGCACAATCTGGGATAAACAAGATGACAGACCCACCACCAAAAGGATGATGGAGCAAATTCACACATCGACTACTTCCACCAAAAGGATGATAAAGCAAACACTCGCAGAATATGGAATCAACAATATGACAAACCCACCACCAAAAGGATGATGAAGCAAACTCGCACCGGTTACTACCACTAAAAGGATGATAGAGCAAACACTCGTGCAATTTGACATCAACAAGATGACAGACCCACCACCAAAAGGATGATGAAGCAAACTCGCACCGGTTACTACCACTAAAAGGATGATAGAGCAAACACTCGTGCAATTTGACATCAACAAGATGACAGACCCACCACCAAAAGGATGATGAAGCAAACTCACACCGGATACTACCACTAAAAGGATGATAGAGCAAACACTCGTGCAATTTGACATCAACAAGATGACAGATCCACCACTAAAAGGATGAAGGAACAAACTCACACCGGCTACTCCCAGTAAAAGGATGATACAGAAAAACACTCGCACAATCTGGCATCACCGAGATGATAGACTCACCACCAAAAGGATGACAGAGCAAACTCACACCGGCTACTACCACTAAAAGGATGATAGAGAAAAACACTTGCGAAATATGGCATCAACAAGATGACAGACCCACCACAAAAACGATTATGGGGCAAACTCACACCCGCTACTACCACCAAAAGGATGATAGAGCAATCCCTCACACAATCTCACATAAAAAAGACGACAGAACCACCACCAAAAGGATGACGGAGCTAACTCACACCAGCTACTTCCCCCAAAAGGATGATAGAGAAAACAGTCGTACAATCTGACCTCAACAAGATGACAGACTCACCACCAAAAGGATGATGAAGCGAACTCACAAAGGTTACTACCACCAAAACGATGAAAGAGCAAACACTCGCGCAATTTGACATCAACAAGATGACAAACCCACAACCAAAAGGATGACGGAGCAAACTCACACCGGTTAGTACCACCAAAACGATGAAAGAGCAAACACTCGCGCAATTTGACATCAACAAGATGAAAAACCCACCACCAAAAGGATGACGGAGCAAACTCACATCGGCTACTACCACTAAAAGGATGATAGAGAAAAAGATTCGCACATTCTGGCATCAACGAGATGACACACCCACCAACGAAAGGACGACAGAGTGAACTCACACCGGCTACTACCACAAAAGGATTATAGAGCAAAACACTTGCACAATCTGACATTAGCAAGATGACAGACCCAACACTAAAAGGATGACGAAGCAAACTCACACCGGCTACTACCACCAAAAGGATGATAGAGAAAAAGACTTGCACAATCTGGGATAAACAAGATGACAGACCCACCACTAAAAGGATGATGGAGCAAATTCACACATCGACTACTTCCACCAAAAGGATGATAAAGCAAACACTCGCAGAATATGGAATCAACAATATGACAAACCCACCACCAAAAGGATGATGAAGCAAACTCGCACCGGTTACTACCACTAAAAGGATGATAAAGCAAACACTCGTGTAATTTGACATCAACAAGATGACAGACCCACCACCAAAAGGATGATGAAGCAAACTCACACCGGTTACTACCACTAAAAGGATGATAGAGCAAACACTCGTGCAATTTGACATCAACCAGATGACAGACCCACCACTAAAAGGATGACGGAGCAAACTCACACCGGCTACTCCCACTAAAAGGATGATAGAGAAAAACACTCGCACAATCTGGCATCACCAAGATGATAGACTCACCACCAAAAGGATGACAGAGCAAACTCACATTGGCTACTACCACTAAAAGGATGATAGAGAAAAACACTCGCGCAATATGGCATCATCAAGATGACAGACCCACCACAAAAAGGATGATGGGGCAAACTCACACCCGCTACTACCACCAAAAGGATGATAGAGCAAACCCTCACACAATCTCACATAAAAAAGATGACAGACCCACCACCAAAAGGATGACGGAGCTAACTCACACCAGCTACTTCCCCCAAAAGGATGATAGAGAAAACAGTCGTACAATCTGACATCAACAAGATGACAGACTCACCACCAAAAGGATGATGAAGCGAACTCACACAGGTTACTACCACCAAAACGATGAAAGAGTAAACACTCGCGCAATTTGACATCAAAAAAATGACAGACCCACAACCAAAAGGATGACGGAGCAAACTCACACCGGTTACTATCACCAAAAGTATGATAGAGAAAACCACTCACACAAATTGACATCAACAAGATGACAGACCCACCACCAAAAGGATGACGGAGTAAACTCACATCGGCTACTACCACTAAAAGGATGATAGAGAAAAAGATTCGCACAATCTGGCATCAACGACATGACACACCCACCAACGAAAGAACAACAGAGCGAACTCACACCGGCTACTACCACAAAAGGATTATAGAGCAAAACACTTGCACAATCTGACATTAGCAAGATGACAGACCCAACACTAAAAGGATGACGAAGCAAACTCACACCGGCTACTACCACCAAAAGGATGATAGAGAAAAAGACTCGCACAATCTGGGATAAACAAGATGACAGACCCACCACCAAAAGGATGATGGAGCAAATTCACACATCGACTACTTCCACCAAAAGGATGATAAAGCAAACACTCGTAGAATATGGAATCAACAATATGACAAACCCACCACCAAAACGATGATGAAGCAAACTCGCACCGGTTACTACCACTAAAAGGATGATAGAGCAAACACTCGTGCAATTTGACATCAACAAGATGACAGACCCACCACCAAAAGGATGATGAAGCAAACTCACACCGGATACTACCACTAAAAGGATGATAGAGCAAACACTCGTGCAAATTGACATCAACCAGATGACAGACCCACCACTAAAAGGATGACGGAGCAAACTCACACCGACTACTCCCAGTAAAAGGATGATAGAGAAAAACACTCGCATAATCTGGCATCACCAAGATGATAGACTCACCACCAAAAGGATGACAGAGCAAACTCACACTGGCTACTACCACTAAAAGGATGATAGAGAAAAACACTCGCGCAATATGGCATCAACAAGATGACAGACCCACCACAAAAAGGATGATGGGGAAAACTCACACCCGCTACTACCACAAAAAGGATGATAGAGCAATCCCTCACACAATCTCACATAAAAAAGATGGCAGACCCACCACCAAAAGGATTACGGAGCTAACTCACACCAGCTACTTCCCCCAAAAGGATGATAGAGAAAACAGTCGTACAATCTTAAATCAACAAGATGACAGACCCACCAACAAAAGGATGATGAAGCGAACTCACACCGGTTAGTACCACCAAAACGACGAAAGAGCAAACACTCGCACAATTTGACATCAACAAGACGAAAAACCCACCACCAAAAGGATGACGGAGCAAACTCACATCGGCTACTACCACCAAAAAGATGATAGAGAAAAAGACTCGCACAATCTGGTATCAACGAGATGACAGACCAGCTAACGAAAGGACGACAGAGCGAACTCACACCGGCTACTACCACAAAAGGATTATAGAGCAAAACACTTGCACAATCTGACATTAGCAAGATGACAGACCCAACACTAAAAGGATGACGAAGCAAACTCACACCGGCTACTACCACCAAAAGGATGATAGAGAAAAAGACTCGCACAATCTGGGATAAACAAGATGACAGACCCACCACCAAAAGGATGGTGGAGCGAATTCACACATCGACTACTTCCACCAAAAGGATGATAAAGCAAACACTCGCATAATCTGGAATCAACAAGATGACAGACCCACCACCAAAAGGATGATGAAGCAAACTCACACCGGTTACTACCACTAAAAGGATGATAGAGCAAACACTCGTCCAATTTGACATCAACAAGATGACAGACCCACCACCAAAAGGATGATGAAGCAAAGTCACACCGGTTACTACCACTAAAAGGATGATAGAGCAAACACTCGTGCAATTTGACATCAACAAGATGACAGACCCACCAATAAAAGGATGAAGGAGCAAACTCACACCGGTAACTCCCAGTAAAAGGATGATACAGAAAAACACTAGCACAATCTGGCATCACCGAGATGATAGACTCACCACCAAAAGGATGACAGAGCAAACTCACACCGGCTACTACCACTAAAAGGATGATAGAGAAAAACACTTGCGAAATATGGCATCAACAAGATGACAGACCCACCACAAAAACGATGATGGGGCAAACTCACACCCGCTACTACCACCAAAAGGATGATAGAGCAATCCCTCACACAATCTCACATAAAAAAGACGACAGACCCACCACCAAAAGGATGACGGAGCTAACTCACACCAGCTACTTCCCCCAAAAGGATGATAGAGAAAACAGTCGTACAATCTGACATCAACAAGATGACAGACTCACCACCAAAAGGATGATGAAGCGAACTCACACCGGTTACTACCACCAAAACGATGAAAGAGCAAACACTCGCGCAATTTGACATCAACAAGATGACAAACCCACAACCAAAAGGATGACGGAGCAAACTCACACCGGTTAGTACCACCAAAACGATGAAAGAGCAAACACTCGTGCAATTTGACATCAACAAGATGAAAAACCCACCACCAAAAGGATGACGAAGCAAACTCACATCGGCTACTACCACTAAAAGGATGATAGAGAAAAAGTTTCGCACATTCTGGCATCAACGAGATGACACACCCACCAACGAAAGGACGACAGAGCGAACTCACACCGGCTACTACCACAAAAGGATTATAGAGCAAAACACTTGCACAATCTGACATTAGCAAGATGACAGACCCAACACTAAAAGGATGACGAAGCAAACTCACACCGGCTACTACCACCAAAAGGATGATAGAGAAAAAGACTCGCACAATCTGGGATAAACAAGATGACAGACCCACCACCAAAAGGATGATGGAGCAAATTCACACATCGACTACTTCCACCAAAAGGATGATAAAGCAAACACTCGCAGAATATGGAATCAACAATATGACAAACCCACCACCAAAAGGATGATGAAGCAAACTCGCACCGGTTACTACCACTAAAAGGATGATAGAGCAAACACTCGTGCAATTTGACATCAACAAGATGACAGACCCACCACCAAAAGGATGATGAAGCAAACTCACACCGGATACTACCACTAAAAGGATGATAGAGCAAACACTCGTGCAATTTGACATCAACCAGATGACAGACCCACCACTAAAAGGATGACGGAGCAAACTCACACCGACTACTCCCAGTAAAAGGATGATAGAGAAAAACACTCGCACAATCTGGCATCACCAAGATGATAGACTCACCACCAAAAGTATGACAGAGCAAACTCACACTGGCTACTACCACTAAAAGGATGATAGAGAAGAACACTCGCGCAATATGGCATCAACAAGATGACAGACCCACCACAAAAACGATTATGGGGCAAACTCACACCCGCTACTACCACCAAAAGGATGATAGAGCAATCCCTTACACAATCTCACATAAAAAAGATGACAGACCCACCACCAAAAGGATGATGAAGCGAACTCACACCAGTTACTACCACCAAAACGATGATAGAGCAAACACTCGGGCAATTTGACATCAACAAGATGACAGACCCACCACCAAAAGGATGACAGAGCAATCTCACACCGGCTATTATCTCCAAAAGTATGATAGAGAAAAACACTCGCACAAATTAACATCAACAAGATGACAGACCCACCACCAAAAGAATGACGGATCAAACTCACATCCGCTACAACCACCAAAAGGATGATAGAGAAAAAGACTCGCACAATCTGGCATCAACGAGATGACAGACCCACCAACAAAAGGACGACAGAGCGAACTCACACCGGCTACTACCACAAAAGGATTATAGAGCAAAATACTTGCACAATCTGACATTAGCAAGATGACAGGCCCAACACTAAAAGGATGACAAAGCAAACTCACATCGGCTACTACCACCAAAAGGATGATAGAGAGAAAGACTCGCACAATCTGGCATCAACGAGATGACAGACTCACCAACGAAAGGACGACAGAGCGAACTCACACCGGCTACTACCACAAAAAGGATTATAAAGCAAAACACTCGCACAATCTGACATCAGCAAGATGACAGACCCGCAACTAAAAGGATGACGAAGCAAACTCATACCGACTACTACCACCAAAATGATAATAGCGAAAAAGACTCGCACAATCTGGCATAAACAAGATGACAGACCCACCACCAAAAGGATGATGGAGCGAATTCACACATCGACTACTACCACCAGAAGGATGATAAAGCAAACACTCGCATAATCTGGAATCAACAAGATAACAGACCCACCACCAAAAGGATGACGGAGCAAACTCACACCGGCTACTACCACTAAAAGGATGATAGAGCAAACACTCGTGCAATTTGACATCAACAAGATGACAGACCCACCAGTAAAAGGATGACAGAGCAAACTCACACCGGCTACTCCCACTAAAAGGATGATAGAGAAAAACACTGGCACAATCTGGCATCACCGAGATGATAGACTCACTACAAAAAGGATGACAGAGCAAACTCACACCGACTACTGCCACTAAAAGGATGATAGAGAAAAACACTCGCGCAATATGGCATCAACAAGATGACAGAACCACCACAAAAAGGATGATGGGGCAAACTCACACCCGCTATTACCACCAAAAGGATGATAGAGCAATCCCTCACACAATCTCACATAAAAAAGATGACAGACCCACCACCAAAAGGACGACAGAGCTAACTCACACCAGCTACTTCCCCCAAAAGGATGATAGAGAAAACAGTCGCACAATCTGACATCAACAAGATGACAGACCCACCACCAAAAGGATGATGAAGCGAACACACACCGGTTACTACCACCAAAACGATGATAGAGCAAACACTCGCGCAATTTGACATCAACAAGATGACAGATCCACCACAAAAAGGATGACGGAGCAAACTCACACCGGCTACTATCACCAAAAGTATGATAGAGAAAAACACTCGCAAAAATTGACATCAACAAGATGACAGACCCACCACCAAAATGATGACGGATCAAACTCACATCTGCTACAACCACCAAAAAGATGATAGAGAAAAAGACTCGCACAATCTGGCATCAACGAGATGACAGACCCACCAACGAAAGGACGACAGAACGAAATCACACCGGCTACTACCACAAAAGGATTATAGAGCAAAATACTTGCACAATCTGACATCAGCAAGATGACAGGCCCAACACTAAAAGGATGACAAAGCAAACTCACACCGGCTACTACCACCAAAAGGATGATAGAGAGAAAGACTCGCACAATCTGGCATCAACGAGATGACAGACTCACCAACAAAAGGACGACAGAGCGAACTCACACCGGCTACTACCACGAAAAGGATTATAGAGCAAAACACTCGCACAATCTAACATCAGCAAGATGACAGACCCACAACTAAAAGGATGACGAAGCAAACTCATACCGGCTACTACCACCAAAATGATAATAGAGAAAAAGACTCGCACAATCTGGCATAAACAAGATGACAGACCCACCACCAAAAGGATGATGGAGCGAATTCACACATCGACTACTACCACCAAAAGGATGATAAAGCAAACACTCGCATAATCTGGAATCAACAAGATAACAGACCCACCACCAAAAGGATGACGGAGCAAACTCACACCGGCTACTACCACTAAAAGGATGATAGAGCAAACACTCGTGCAATTTGACATCAACAAGATGACAGACCCACCAGTAAAAGGATGACAGAGCAAACTCACACCGGCTACTCCCACTAAAAGGATGATAGAGAAAAACACTGGCACAATCTGGCATCACCGAGATGATAGACTCACTACAAAAAGGATGACAGAGCAAACTCACACCGACTACTACCACTAAAAGGATGATAGAGAAAAACACTCGCGCAATATGGCATCAACAAGATGACAGAACCACCACAAAAAGGATGATGGGGAAAACTCACACCCGCTATTACCACCAAAAGGATGATAGAGCAATCCCTCACACAATCTCACATAAAAAAGATGACAGACCCACCACCAAAAGGACGACAGAGCTAACTCACACCAGCTACTTCCCCCAAAAGGATGATAGAGAAAACAGTCTCACAATCTGACATCAACAAGATGACAGACCCACCAACAAAAGGATGATGAAGCAAACACACACCGGTTACTACCACCAAAACAATGATAGAGCAAACACTCGCGCAATTTGACATCAACAAGATGACAAACCCACCACCAAAAGGATGACGGAGCAAACTCACACCAGCTACTATCACCAAAAGTATGATAGAGAAAACCACTCGCACAAATTGACATCAACAAGATGACAGACCCACCACCAAATTGATGACGGATCAAACTCACATCCGCTACAACCACCAAAAGGATGATAGAGAAAAAGACTTGTACAATCTGGCATCAACGAGATGACAGACCCACCAACGAAAGGACGACAGAGCGAAATCACATCGGCTACTACCACAAAAGGATTATAGAGCAAAATACTTGCACAATCTGACATCAGCAAGATGACAGGCCCAACACTAAAAGGATGACAAAGCAAACTCACACCGGCTACTACCACCAAAAGGATGATAGAGAAAAAGACTCGCACAATCTGGCATCAACGAGATGACAGACTCACCAACAAAAGGACGACAGAGCGAACTCACACCGGCTACTACCACGAAAAGGATTATAGAGCAAAACACTCGCACAATCTGACATCAGCAAGATGACAGACCCACAACTAAAAGGATGACGAAGCAAACTCATACCGGCTACTACCACCAAAATGATAATAGAGAAAAAGACTCGCACAATCTGGAATAAACAAGATGACAGACCCACCACCAAAAGGATGATGGAGCGAATTCACACATCGACTACTACCACCAAAAGGATGATAAAGCAAACACTCGCATAATTTGGAATCAACAAGATAACAGAACCACCACCAAAAGGATGACAGAGCAAAGTCACACAGGCTACTACCACTAAAAGTATGATAGAGCAAACACTCGTGCAATTTGACATCAACAAGATGACAGACCCACCAGTAAAAGGATGACAGAGCAAACTCACACCGGCTACTCCCACTAAAAGGATGATAGAGAAAAACACTGGCACAATCTGGCATCACCAAGATGATAGACTCACTACAAAAAGGATGACATAGCAAACTCACACCGACTACTACCACTAAAAGGATGATAGAGAAAAACACTCGCGCAATATGGCATCAACAAGATGACAGAACAACCACAAAAAGGATGATGGGGCAAACTCACACCCGCTATTACCACCAAAAGGATGATAGAGCAATCCCTCACACAATCTCACATAAAAAAGATGACAGACCCACCACCAAAAGGACGACAGAGCTAACTCACACCAGCTACTTCCCTCAAAAGGATGATAGAGAAAACAGTCGCACAATCTGACATCAACAAGATGACAGACCCACCAACAAAAGGATGATGAAGCGAACACACACCGGTTACTACCACCAAAACGATGATAGTGCAAACACTCGCGCAATTTGACATCAATAAGATGACAAACCCACCACCAAAAGGATGACGGAGCAAACTCACACCGGCTACTATCACCAAAAGTATGATAGAGAAAAACACTCGCACAAATTGACATCAACAAGATGACAGACCCACCACCAAAATGATGACGGAGCAAACTCACATCGGCTACTACCACCAAAAGGATGATAGAGAAAAAGACTCACACAATCTGGCATCAACGAGATGACAGACCCATCAACGAAAGGACGACAGAGCGAAATCACATCGGCTACTACCACAAAAGGATTATAGAGCAAAACACTTGCACAATCTGACATTAGCAAGATGACATACCCAACACTAAAAGGATGACGAATCAAACTCACACCGGCTACTACCACCAAAAGGATGATAGAGAAAAAGACTCGCACAATCTGGGATAAACAAGATGACAGACCCACCACCAAAAGGATGATGGAGCTAATTCACACATCGACTACTTCCACCAAAAGGATGATAAAGCAAACACTCGCATAATCTAGAACCAACAAGATCATAGACCCACCACCAAATGGATGACGAATCAAACTCACATCGGCTACTACCACCAAAATGATGATAGAGAAAAAGACTCGCACAATCTGGCATCAACGAGATGACACACCCACCAACGAAGGGACGACAGAGCAAACTCACACCGGCTACTAACGCAAAAGGATTATAGAGCAAAACACTTGCACAATCTGACATTAGCAAGATGACAGACCCAACACTAAAAGGATGACGAAGAAAACTCACACCGGCTACTACCACCAAAAGGATGATAGAGAAAAAGACTCGCACAATCTGGGATAAACAAGATGACAGACACACCACCAAAAGGATGATGGAGCAAATTCACACATCGACTACTTCCACCAAAAGGATGATAAAGCAAACACTCGCAGAATATGGAATCAACAATATGAGAAACCCACCACCAAAAGGATGATGAAGCAAACTCGCACCGGTTACTACCACTAAAAGGATGATAGAGAAAAACACTCGTGCAATTTGACATCAACAAGATGACAGACCCACCACAAAAAGGATGATGGGGGCAAACTCACACCCGCTATTACCACCAAAAGGATAATAGAGCAATCCCTCACACAATCTCACATAAAAAAGATGACAAACCCACCACCAAAAGGACGACAGAGCTAACTCACACTAGCTACTTCCCCCAAAAGGATGATAGAGAAAACAGTCGCACAATCTGACATCAACAAGATGACAGACCCACCAACAAAAGGATGATGAAGCGAACACACACCGGTTACTACCACCAAAACGATGATAGAGCAAACACTCGCGCAATTTGACATCAACAAGATGACTAACCCACAACCAAAAGGATGACGGAGCAAACTCACACCGGCTACTATCACCAAAAGTATGATAGAGAAAAACACTCGCACAAATTGACATCAACAAGATGACAGACCCACCACCAAAAGGATGACGGAGCAAACTCACATCGACTACTACCACCAAAAGGATGATAGAGAAAAAGACTCGCACAATCTGGCATCAACGAGATGACAGACCCATCAACGAAAGGACGACAGAGCGAAATCACATCGGCTACTATCACAAAAGGATTATAGAGCAAAACACTTGCACAATCTGACATTAGCAAGATGACATACCCAACACTAAAAGGATGACGAATCAAACTCACATCGGCTACTACAAACAAAAGGATGATAGAGAAAAATACTCGCACAATCTGGCATCAACAAGATGACACACCCACCAACGAAAGGACGACAGAGCGAACTCACACCGGCTACTACCACAAAAGGATTATAGAGCAAAACACTTGCACAATCTGACATTAGCAAGATGACAGACCCAACACTAAAAGGATGACGAAGCAAACTCACACCGGCTACTACCAGCAAAAGGATGATAGAGAAAAAGACTCGCACAATCTGGGATAAACAAGATGACAGACCCACCACCAAAAGGATGATGGAGCAAATTCACACATCGACTACTTCCACCAAAAGGATGATAAAGCAAACACTCGCAGAATATGGAATCAACAATATAACAAACCCACCACCAAAAGGATGATGAAGCAAACTCGCACCGGTTACTACCACTAAAAGGATGATAGAGCAAACACTCGTGCAATTTGACATCAACAAGATGACAGACCCACCACCATAAGGATGATGAAGCAAACTCACACCGGATGCTACCACTAAAAGGATGATAGAGCAAACACTCGTGCAATTTGACATCAACTAGATGACAGACCCACCACTAAAAGGATGACGGAGCAAACTCACACTGGCTACTCCCACAAAAAAGATGATAGAGAAAAACACTCGCACAATCTGGCATCACCAAGATGATAGACTCACCGCCAAAAGGATGACAGAGCAAACTCACACTGGCTACTACCACTAAAAGGATGATAGAGAAAAACACTCGCGTAATATGGCATCAACAAGATGACAGACCCACCACAAAAAGGATGATGGGGCAAACTCACACCCGCTACTACCACCAAAAGGATGATAGAGCAATCCCTCACACAATCTCACATAAAAAAGATGACAGACCCACCACCAAAAAGATTACGGAGCTAACTCACACCAGCTACTTCCCCCAAAAGGATGATTGAGAAAACAGTCGTACAATCTGACATCAACAAGATGACAGACTCACCACCAAAAGGATGATGAAGCGAACTCACACAGGTTACTACCACCAAAACGATGAAAGAGCAAACACTCGCGCAATTTGACATCAACAAGATGACAGACCCACCACCAAAAGGATGACGGAGCAAACTCACATCGGCTACTACCACTAAAAGGATGATAGAGAAAAAGATTAGCACAATCTGGCATCAACGAGATGACACACCCACCAACCAAAGGACGACAGAGCGAACTCACACCGGCTACTACCACAAAAGGATTATAGAGCAAAACACTTGCACAATCTGACATTAGCAAGATGACAGACCCAACACTAAAAGGATGACGAAGCAAACTCACACCGGCTACTACCACCAAAAGGATGATAGCGAAAAAAGACTCGCACAATCTGGGATAAACAAGATGACAGACCCACCACCAAAAGGATGATGGAGCAAATTCACACATCAACAACTTCCACCAAAAGGATGACAAAGCAAACACTCGCAGAATATGGAATCAACAATATGACAAACCCACCACCAAAAGGATGATGAAGCAAACTCGCACCGGTTACTACCACTAAAAGGATGATAGAGCAAACACTCGTGCAATTTGACATCAACAAGATGACAGACCCACCACCAAAAGGATGATGAAGCAAACTCACACCGGATACTACCACTAAAAGGATGATAGAGCAAACACTCGTGCAATTTGACATCAACCAGATGACAGACCCACCACTAAAAGGATGACGGAGCAAACACACACCGGCTACTCCCACTAAAAGGATGATAGAGAAAAACACTCGCACAATCTGGCATCACCAAGATGATAGACTCACCACCAAAAAGATGACAGAGCAAACTCACACTGGCTACTACCACTAAACGGATGATAGAGATAAACACTCGCGCAATATGGCATCAACAAGATGACAGACCCACCACAAAAAGGATGATGGGGCAAACTCACACCCGCTACTACCACCAAAAGGATGATAGAGCAATCCCTTACACAATCTCACATAAAAAAGAAGACAGACCCACTGCCAAAAGGATGACAGAGCTAACTCACACCAGCTACTTCCCCCAAAAGGATGATAAAGAAAACAATCGCACAATCTGACATCAACAAGATGACAGACCCACCACCAAAAGGATGATGAAGTGAACTCACACCGGTTACTACCACCAAAATGATGATAGAGCAAACACTCGCGCAATTTGACATTAACAAGATGACAGACCCACCACCAAAAGGATGACGGAGCAAACTCACACCGACTATTATCTCCAAAAGTATGATAGAGAAAAACACTCGCACAAATTGACATCAACAAGATGACAGACCCACCACCAAAAGAATGACGGATCAAACTCACATCCGCTACAACCACCAAAAGGATGACAGAGAAAAAGACTCGCACAATCTGGCATCAACGAGATGACAGACCCACCAACAAAAGGACGACAGAGCGAACTCACACCGGCTACTACCACAAAAGGATTATAGAGCAAAATACTTGCACAATCTGACATTAGCAAGATGACAGGCCCAACACTAAAAGGATGACAAAGCAAACTCACACCGGCTACTACCACCAGAAGGATGATAGAGAGAAAGACTCGCACAATCTGGCATCAACGAGATGATAGACTCACCAACAAAAGGACGACAGAGCGAACTCACACCGGCTACTACCACGAAAAGGATTATAGAGGAAAACACTCGCACAATCTAACATCAGCAAGATGACAGACCCACAACTAAAAGGATGACGAAGCAAACTCATACCGGCTACTACCACCAAAATGATAATAGAGAAAAAGACTCGCACAATCTGGCATAAACAAGATGACAGACCCACCACCAAAAGGATGATGGAGCGAATTCACACATCGACTACTACCACCAAAAGGATGATAAAGCAAACACTCGCATAATCTGGAAGCAACAAGATAACAGACCCACCACCAAAAGGATGACGGACCAAAGTCACACCGGCTACTACCACTAAAAGGATGATGGAGAAAACACTCGTGCAATTTGACATCAACAAGATGACAGACCCACCAGTAAAAGGATGACAGAGCAAACTCACACCGGCCACTCCCACTAAAAGGATGATAGAGAAAAACACTGCACAATCTGGCATCACCGAGATGATAGACTCACTACAAAAAGGATGACAGAGCAAACTCACACCGACTACTACCACTAAAAGGATGATAGAGAAAAACACTCGCGCAATATGGCTCAACAAGATGACAGAACAACCACAAAAAGGATGATGGGGCAAACTCACATCCGCTATTACCACCAAAAGGATGATAGAGCAATCCCTCACACAATCTCACATAAAAAAGATGACAGACCCACCACCAAAAGGACGACAGAGCTAACTCACACCAGCTACTTCCCCCAAAAGGATGATAGAGAAAACAGTCGCACAATCTGACATCAACAAGATGACAGACCCACCAACAAAAGGATGATGAAGCGAACACACACCGGTTACTACCACCAAAACGATGATAGAGCAAACACTCGCGCAATTTGACATCAACAAGATGACAAACCCACCACCAAAAGGATGACGGAGCAAACTCACACCGGCTACTATCACCAAAAGTATGATAGAGAAAAACACTCGCACAAATTGACATCAACAAGATGACAGACCCACCACCAAAAGGATGACGGAGCAAACTCACATCGGCTACTACCACCAAAAGGATGATAGAGAAAAAGACTCGCACAATCTGGCATCAACGAGATGACAGACCCATCAACAAAAGGACGACAGAGCGAAATCACATCGGCTACTACCACAAAAGGATTATAGAGCAAAACACTTGCACAATCTGACATTAGCAAGATGACATACCCAACACTAAAAGGATGACGAATCAAACTCACACCGGCTACTACCACCAAAAGGATGATAGAGAAAAAGACTCGCACAATCTGGGATAAACAAGATGGTAGACCCACCACCAAAAGGATGATGGAGCGAATTCACACATCGACTACTTCCACCAAAAGGATGATAAAGCAAACACTCACATAATCTGGAATCAACAAGATCATAGACCCACCACCAAATGGATGATGAAGCAAACTCACACCGGTTACTACCACTAAAAGGATGATAGAGCAAACACTCGTGTAATTTGACATCAACAAGATGACAGACCCACCACCAAAAGGATGATGAAGCAAACTAACACCGGTTACTACCACTAAAAGGATGATAGAGAAAACACTCGTGCAACTTGACATCAACAAGATGACAGACCCATCACTAAAAGGATGACGGAGCAAACTCACACCGGCTACTCCCAGAAAAGGATGATAGAGAAAAACACTCGCACAATCTGGCATCACCGAGATGATGACTCACCACCAAAAGGATGACAGAGCAAACTCACACCGGCTACTACCACTAAAAGGGAAGATAGAGAAAAACACTCGCGCAATATGGCATCAACAAGATGACAGACCCACCATAAAAAGGATGATGGGGCAAACTCACACCCGCTACTACCACAAAAAGGATGATAGAGCAATCCCTCACACAATCTCACATAAAAAAGATGACAGACCCACCACCAAAAGGATGACGGACTTAACTCACACCAGCTACTTCCCCCAAAAGGATGATAGAGAAAAAAGTCGCACAATCTGACATCAACAAGACGACAGACCCACCACCAAAACGATGATGAAGAAAACTCACACCGGCTACTACCACCAAAACGATGAAAGAGCAAACACTCGCGCAATTTGACATCAACAAGATGACAGACCCACCACCAAAAGGATGACGGAGCAAACTCACATCGGCTACTACCACTAAAAGGATGATAGAGAAAAAGATTAGCACAATCTGGCATCAACGAGATGACACACCCACCAACCAAAGGACGACAGAGCGAACTCACACCGGCTACTACCACAAAAGGATTATAGAGCAAAACACTTGCACAATCTGACATTAGCAAGATGACAGACCCAACACTAAAAGGATGACGAAGCAAACTCACACCGGCTACTACCACCAAAAGGATGATAGCGAAAAAAGACTCGCACAATCTGGGATAAACAAGATGATAGACCCACCACCAAAAGGATGATGGAGCAAATTCACACATCAACAACTTCCACCAAAAGGATGACAAAGCAAACACTCGCAGAATATGGAATCAACAATATGACAAACCCACCACCAAAAGGATGATGAAGCAAACTCGCACCGGTTACTACCACTAAAAGGATGATAGAGCAAACACTCGTGCAATTTGACATCAACAAGATGACAGACCCACCACCAAAAGGATGATGAAGCAAACTCACACCGGATACTACCACTAAAAGGATGATAGAGCAAACACTCGTGCAATTTGACATCAACCAGATGACAGACCCACCACTAAAAGGATGACGGAGCAAACTCACACCGGCTACTCCCACTAAAAGGATGATAGAGAAAAACACTCGCACAATCTGGCATCACCAAGATGATAGACTCACCACCAAAAGGATGACAGAGCAAACTCACACTGGATACTACCACTAAACGGATGATAGAGATAAACACTCGCGCAATATGGCATCAACAAGATGACAGACCCACCACAAAAAGGATGATGGGGCAAACTCACACCCGCTACTACCACCAAAAGGATGATAGAGCAATCCCTTACACAATCTCACATAAAAAAGAAGACAGACCCACTGCCAAAAGGATGACAGAGCTAACTCACACCAGCTACTTCCCCCAAAAGGATGATAAAGAAAACAGTCGCACAATCTGACATCAACAAGATGACAGACCCACCACCAAAAGGATGATGAAGTGAACTCACACCGGTTACTACCACCAAAATGATGATAGAGCAAACACTCGCGCAATTTGACATTAACAAGATGACAGACCCACCACCAAAAGGATGACGGAGCAAACTCACACCGACTATTATCTCCAAAAGTATGATAGAGAAAAACACTCGCACAAATTGACATCAACAAGATGACAGACCCACCACCAAAAGAATGACGGATCAAACTCACATCCGCTACAACCACCAAAAGGATGATAGAGAAAAAGACTCGCACAATCTGGCATCAACGAGATGACAGACCCACCAACAAAAGGACGACAGAGCGAACTCACACCGGCTACTACCACAAAAGGATTATAGAGCAAAATACTTGCACAATCTGACATTAGCAAGATGACAGGCCCAACACTAAAAGGATGACAAAGCAAACTCACACCGGCTACTACCACCAGAAGGATGATAGAGAGAAAGACTCGCACAATCTGGCATCAACGAGATGACAGACTCACCAACAAAAGGACGACAGAGCGAACTCACACCGGCTACTACCACGAAAAGGATTATAGAGGAAAACACTCGCACAATCTAACATCAGCAAGATGACAGACCCACAACTAAAAGGATGACGAAGCAAACTCATACCGGCTACTACCACCAAAATGATAATAGAGAAAAAGACTCGCACAATCTGGCATAAACAAGATGACAGACCCACCACCAAAAGGATGATGGAGCGAATTCACACATCGACTACTACCACCAAAAAGATGATAAAGCAAACACTCGCATAATCTGGAATCAACAAGATAACAGACCCACCACCAAAAGGATGACGGAGCAAAGTCACACCGGCTACTACCACTAAAAGGATGATGGAGAAAACACTCGTGCAATTTGACATCAACAAGATGACAGACCCACCAGTAAAAGGATGACAGAGCAAACTCACACCGGCCACTCCCACTAAAAGGATGATAGAGAAAAACACTGGCACAATCTGGCATCACCGAGATGATAGACTCACTACAAAAAGGATGACAGAGCAAACTCACACCGACTACTACCACTAAAAGGATGATAGAGAAAAACACTCGCGCAATATGGCATCAACAAGATGACAGAACAACCACAAAAAGGATGATGGGGCAAACTCACATCCGCTATTACCACCAAAAGGATGATAGAGCAATCCCTCACACAATCTCACATAAAAAAGATGACAGACCCACCACCAAAAGGACGACAGAGCTAACTCACACCAGCTACTTCCCCCAAAAGGATGATAGAGAAAACAGTCGCACAATCTGACATCAACAAGATGACAGACCCACCAACAAAAGGATGATGAAGCGAACACACACCGGTTACTACCACCAAAACGATGATAGAGCAAACACTCGCGCAATTTGACATCAACAAGATGACAAACCCACCACCAAAAGGATGACGGAGCAAACTCACACCGGCTACTATCACCAAAAGTATGATAGAGAAAAACACTCGCACAAATTGACATCAACAAGATGACAGACCCACCACCAAAAGGATGACGGAGCAAACTCACATCGGCTACTACCACCAAAAGGATGATAGAGAAAAAGACTCGCACAATCTGGCATCAACGAGATGACAGACCCATCAACGAAAGGACGACAGAGCGAAATCACATCGGCTACTACCACAAAAGGATTATAGAGCAAAACACTTGCACAATCTGACATTAGCAAGATGACATACCCAACACTAAAAGGATGACAAATCAAACTCACACCGGCTACTACCACCAAAAGGATGATAGAGAAAAAGACTCGCACAATCTGGGATAAACAAGATGGCAGACCCACCACCAAAAGGATGATGGAGCGAATTCACACATCGACTACTTCCACCAAAAGGATGATAAAGCAAACACTCACATAATCTGGAATCAACAAGATCATAGACCCACCACCAAATGGATGATGAAGCAAACTCACACCGGTTACTACCACTAAAAGGATGATAGAGAAAACACTCGTGTAATTTGACATCAACAAGATGACAGACCCACCACCAAAAGGATGATGAAGCAAACTAACACCGGTTACAACCACTAAAAGGATGTTAGAGAAAACACTCGTGCAATTTGACATCAACAAGATGACAGACCCATCACTAAAAGGATGACGGAGCAAACTCACACCGGCTACTCCCAGAAAAGGATGATAGAGAAAAACACTCGCACAATCCGGCATCACCGAGATGATGACTCACCACCAAAAGGATGACAGAGCAAACTCACACCGGCTACTACCACTAAAAGGGAAGATAGAGAAAAACACTCGCGCAATATGGCATCAACAAGATGACAGACCCACCATAAAAAGGATGATGGGGCAAACTCACACCCGCTACTACCACAAAAAGGATGATAGAGCAATCCCTCACACAATCTCACATAAAAAAGATGACAGACCCACCACCAAAAGGATGACGGACTTAACTCACACCAGCTACTTCCCCCAAAAGGATGATAGAGAAAAAAGTCGCACAATCTGACATCAACAAGACGACAGACCCACCACCAAAAGGATGATGAAGAAAACTCACACCGGCTACTACCACCAAAACGATGAAAGAGCAAACACTCGCGCAATTTGACATCAACAAGATGACAGACTCTCAACCAAAAGGATGACGGAGCAAACTCACACCGGTTTCTATCACCAAAAGTATGATAGAGAAAAACACTCGCACAAATTGACATCAACAAGATGACAGACCCACCACCAAAAGGATGACGGAGCAAACTCACATCGGCTGCTACCACCAAAAGGATGATAGAGAAAAAGACTTGCTCAATCTGGCATCAATGAGATGACAGACCTACCAACGAAAGGACGATAGAGCGAACTAACACCGGCTACTACCACAAAAAGATTATAGAGCAAAACACTTGCACAATCTGGCATTAGCAAGATGACAGACCCAACACTAAAAGGATGATGAAGCAAACTCACACCGGCTACTACCACCAAAAGGATGATAGAGAAAAAGACTCGTACAATCTGGGATAAACAAGATGACAGACCCACCACCAAAAGGATGATGGAGCGAATTCACACATCGACTACTTCCACCAAAAGGATGATAAAGCAAACACTCGCATAATCTGGAATCAACAAGATGACAGACCCACCACCAAAAGGATGACGGAGCAAACTCACACCGGTTACTACCACTAAAAGGATGATAGAGCAAACACTCGTGCAATTTGACATCAACAAGATGACAGACCCACCACTAAAAGGATGCGGAGCAAACTCACACCGGCTACTCCCAGTAAAAGGATGATACAGAAAAACACTCGCACAATTTGGCGACACCGAGATGATAGACTCACCACCAAAAGGATGACAGAGCAAACTCACGCCGGCTACTACCACTAAAAGGATGATAGAGAAAAACACTCGCGCAATATGGCATCAACAAGATGACAGACCCACCACAAAAAGGATGATGGGGCAAGCTCACACCCGCTACTACCACAAAAAGGATGATAGAGCAATCCCTCACACAATCTCACATAAAAAAGATGACAGACCCACCACCAAAAGGATGACGGAGCTAACTCACACCAGCTACTTCCCCCAAAAGGATGATAGAGAAAACAGTCGCACAATATGACATCAACAAGATGACAGACACACCACCAAAAGGATGATGAAGCGAACTCACACCGGTTACTACCACCAAAACGATAAAAGAGCAAACACTCGCGCAATTTGACATCAACAAGATGACAGACCCACAACCAAAAGGATGACAGAGCAAACTCACACCGGTTACTATCACCAAAAGTATGACAGAGAAAAACACTCGCACAAATTGACATCAACAAGATGACAGACCCACCACCAAAAGGATTACGGAGCAAACTCACACCGGCTACTCCCAGTAAAAGGATGATACAGAAAAACACTCGCACAATTTGGCATCACCGAGATGATAGACTCACCACCAAAAGGATGACAGAGCAAACACACACCGGCTACTACCACTAAAAGGATGATAGAGAAAAACACTCGTGCAATATGGCATCAACAAGATGACAGACCCACCACAAAAAGGATGATGGGGCAAGCTCACACCCGCTACTACCACAAAAAGGATGATAGAGCAATCCCTCACACAATCTCACATAAAAAAGATGACAGACCCACCACCAAAAGGATGACGGACTTAACTCACACCAGCTACTTCCCCCAAAAGGATGATAGAGAAAAAAGTCGCACAATCTGACATCAACAAGACGACAGACCCACCACCAAAAGGATGATGAAGCAAACTCACACCGGCTACTACCACCAAAACGATGAAAGAGCAAACACTCGCGCAATTTGACATCAACAAGATGACAGACTCTCAACCAAAAGGATGACGGAGCAAACTCACACCGGTTACTATCACCAAAAGTATGATAGAGAAAAACACTCGCACAAATTGACATCAACAAGATGACAGACCCACCACCAAAAGGATGACAGAGCAAACTCACATCGGCTGCTACCACCAAAAGGATGATAGAGAAAAAGACTTGCTCAATCTGGCATCAATGAGATGACAGACCTACCAACGAAAGGACGATAGAGCAAACTAACACCGGCTACTACCACAAAAAGATTATAGAGCAAAACACTTGCACAATCTGGCATTAGCAAGATGACAGACCCAACACTAAAAGGATGATGAAGCAAACTCACACCGGCTACTACCACCAAAAGGATGATAAAGAAAAAGACTCGTACAATCTGGGATAAACAAGATGACAGACCCACCACCAAAAGGATGATGGAGCGAATTCACACATCGACTACTTCCACCAAAAGGATGATAAAGCAAACACTCGCATAATCTGGAATCAACAAGATGACAGACCCACCACCAAAAGGATGACGGAGCAAACTCACACCGGTTACTACCACTAAAAGGATGATAGAGCAAACACTCGTGCAATTTGACATCAACAAGATGACAGACCCACCACTAAAAGGATGCGGAGCAAACTCACACCGGCTACTCCTAGTAAAAGGATGATACAGAAAAACACTCGCACAATTTGGCGACACCGAGATGATAGACTCACCACCAAAAGGATGACAGAGCAAACTCACACCGGCTACTACCACTAAAAGGATGATAGAGAAAAACACTCGCGCAATATGGCATCAACAAGATGACAGACCCACCACAAAAAGGATGATGGGGCAAGCTCACACCCGCTACTACCACAAAAGGATGATAGAGCAATCCCTCACACAATCTCACATAAAAAAGATGACAGACCCACCACCAAAAGGATGACGGAGCTAACTCACACCAGCTACTTCCCCCAAAAGGATGATAGAGAAAACAGTCGCACAATATGACATCAACAAGATGACAGACACACCACCAAAAGGATGATGAAGCAAACTCACACCGGTTACTACCACCAAAACGATAAAAGAGCAAACACTCGCGCAATTTGACATCAACAAGATGACAGACCCACAACCAAAAGGATGACAGAGCAAACTCACACCGGTTACTATCACCAAAAGTATGACAGAGAAAAACACTCGCACAAATTGACATCAACAAGATGACAGACCCACCACCAAAAGGATTACGGAGCAAACTCACACCGGCTACTCCCAGTAAAAGGATGATACAGAAAAACACTCGCACAATTTGGCATCACCGAGATGATAGACTCACCACCAAAAGGATGACAGAGCAAACACACACCGGCTACTACCACTAAAAGGATGATAGAGAAAAACACTCGTGCAATTTGGCATCAACAAGATGACAGACCCACCACAAAAAGGATGATGGGGCAAGCTCACACCCGCTACTACCACAAAAAGGATGATAGAGCAATCCCTCACACAATCTCACATAAAAAAGATGACAGACCCACCACCAAAAGGATGACGGACTTAACTCACACCAGCTACTTCCCCCAAAAGGATGATAGAGAAAAAAGTCGCACAATCTGACATCAACAAGACGACAGACCCACCACCAAAAGGATGATGAAGCAAACTCACACCGGCTACTACCACCAAAACGATGAAAGAGCAAACACTCGCGCAATTTGACATCAACAAGATGACAGACTCTCAACCAAAAGGATGACGGAGCAAACTCACACCGGTTACTATCACCAAAAGTATGATAGAGAAAAACACTCGCACAAATTGACATCAACAAGATGACAGACCCACCACCAAAAGGATGACAGAGCAAACTCACATCGACTGCTACCACCAAAAGGATGATAGAGAAAAAGACTTGCTCAATCTGGCATCAATGAGATGACAGACCTACCAACGAAAGGACGATAGAGCAAACTAACACCGGCTACTACCACAAAAAGATTATAGAGCAAAACACTTGCACAATCTGGCATTAGCAAGATGACAGACCCAACACTAAAAGGATGATGAAGCAAACTCACACCGGCTACTACCACCAAAAGGATGATAGAGAAAAAGACTCGTACAATCTGGGATAAACAAGATGACAGACCCACCACCAAAAGGATGATGGAGCGAATTCACACATCGACTACTTCCACCAAAAGGATGATAAAGCAAACACTCGCTTAATCTGGAATCAACAAGATGACAGACCCACCACCAAAAGGATGACGGAGCAAACTCACACCGGTTACTACCACTAAAAGGATGATAGAGCAAACACTCGTGCAATTTGACATCAACAAGATGACAGACCCACCACTAAAAGGATGCGGAGCAAACTCACACCGGCTACTCCCAGTAAAAGGATGATACAGAAAAACACTCGCACAATTTGGCGACACCTAGATGATAGACTCACCACCAAAAGGATGACAGAGCAAACTCACGCCGGCTACTACCACTAAAAGGATGATAGAGAAAAACACTCGCGCAATATGGCATCAACAAGATGACAGACCCACCACAAAAAGGATGATGGGGCAAGCTCACACCCGCTACTACCACAAAAAGGATGATAGAGCAATCCCTCACACAATCTCACATAAAAAAGATGACAGACCCACCACCAAAAGGATGACGGAGCTAACTCACACCAGCTACTTCCCCCAAAAGGATGATAGAGAAAACAGTCGCACAATATGACATCAACAAGATGACAGACACACCACCAAAAGGATGATGAAGCGAACTCACACCGGTTACTACCACCAAAACGATAAAAGAGCAAACACTCGCGCAATTTGACATCAACAAGATGACAGACCCACAACCAAAAGGATGACAGAGCAAACTCACACCGGTTACTATCACCAAAAGTATGACAGAGAAAAACACTCGCACAAATTGACATCAACAAGATGACAGACCCACCACCAAAAGGATGACGGGGCAAACTCACACCGGCTACTCCCAGTAAAAGGATGATACAGAAAAACACTCGCACAATTTGGCATCACCGAGATGATAGACTCACCACCAAAAGGATGATAGAGAAAAACACTCGCGCAATTTGGCATCAACAAGATGACAGACCCACCACAAAAAGGATGATGGGGCAAGCTCACACCCGCTACTACCACAAAAAGGATGATAGAGCAATCCCTCACACAATCTCACATAAATAAGATGACAGACCCACCACCAAAAGGATGACGGAGCTAACTCACACCAGCTACTTCCCCCAAAAGGATGATAGAAAAAACAGTCGCACAATATGACATCAACAAGATGACAGACACACCACCAAAAGGTTGATGAAGCGAACTCACACCGGTTACTACCACCAAAACGATAAAAGAGCAAACACTCGCGCAATTTGACATCAACAAGATGACAGACCCACAACCAAAAGGATGACGGAGCAAACTCACACCGGTTACTATCACCAAAAGTATGACAGAGAAAAACACTCGCACAAATTGACATCAACAAGATGACAGACCCACCACCAAAAGGATGACAGGGCAAACTCACATCGTCTACTACCACCAAAAGGATGATAGAGAAAAAGACTCGCACAATCTGGCATCAATGAGATGACAGACCCATTAATGAAAGGACGACAAAGCGAACTCACACCGGCTACTACCACAAAAGGATTATAGAGCAAAACACTTGCACAATCTGACATTAGTAAGATGACAGACCCAACACTAAAAGGATGACGAAGCAAACTCACACCGGCTACTACCACCAAAAGGATGATAGAGAAAAAGACTCGCACAATCTGGGATAAACAAGATGATAGACCTACCACCAAAAGGATGATGGAGCGAATTCACACATCGACTACTTCCACCAAAAGGATGATAAAGCAAACACTCGCATAATCTGGAATCAACAAGATGACAGACCCACCACCAAAGGTATGATGAAGCAAACTCACACCGGTTACTACCACTAAAAGGATGATAGAGCAAACACTCGTGCAATTTGACATCAACAAGATGACATACCCACCACCAAAAGGATGATGAAGCAAACTCACACCGGTTACTACCATTAAAAGGATGATAGAGCAAACACTCGTGCAATTTGACATCAACAAGATGACAGACCCACCACTAAAAGGATGACGGAGTAAACTCACACCGGCTACTACTAGTAAAAGGATGATAGAGAAAAACACTCGCACAATCTGGCATCACCGAGATGATAGACTCACCACCAAAAGGATGACAGAGCAAACTCACACCGGCTACTACCACTAAAATGATGATAGAGAAACACTCGCGCAATATGGCATCAACAAGATGACAGACCCACCACAAAAAGGATGATGGGGCAAACTCACACCAGCTACTACCACAAAAAGGATGGTAGAGCAATCCCTCACACAATCTCACATAAAAAAGATGACAGACCCACCACCAAGAGGATGACGGAGCTAACTCACACCAACTACTTCCCCCAAAAGGATGATAGAGAAAAAAGTCGCACAATCTGACATCAACAAGATGACAGACCCACCACCAAAAGGATGATGAAGCAAACTCACACCGGTTACTACCACCAAAACGATGAAAGAGCAAACACTCGCGCAATTTGACATCAACAAGATGACAGACCCACAACCAAAAGGATGACGGAGCAAACTCACACCGGTTACTATCACCAAAAGTATGAAAGAGAAAAACACTTGCACAAATTGACATCAACAAGATGACAGAACCACCACCAAAAGGATGACGGAGCAAACTCACATCGGCTACTACCACCAAAAGGATGATAGAGAAAAAGACTCGCACAATCTGGCATCAACGAGATGACAGACCCACCAACGGAAGGACGGCAGAGCAAACTCACACCGGCTACTACCACAAAAGGGTTATAGAGCAAAACACTTGCACAATATGACATTAGCAAGATGACAGACCCAACACTAAAAGGATGACGAAGCAAACTCACACCGGCTACTACCACCAAAAGGATGATAGAGAAAAAGACTCGCACAATCTGGGATAAACAAGATGACAGACCCACCACCGAAAGGATGATGGAGCGAATTCACACATCGACTACTTCCACAAAAAGGATGATATAGCAAACACTCTCATAATCTGGACTCAACAAGATGACAGACCCACCACCAAAAGGATGACGGAGCAAACTCACACCGGTTACTACCACTAAAAGGATGATAGAGCAAACACTCGTGCAATTTGACATCAACAAGATGACAGACCCACCACTAAAAGGATGCGGAGCAAACTCACACCGGCTACTCCCAGTAAAAGGATGATACAGAAAAACACTCGCACAATTTGGCGACACCTAGATGATAGACTCACCACCAAAAGGATGACAGAGCAAACTCACGCCGGCTACTACCACTAAAAGGATGATAGAGAAAAACACTCGCGCAATATGGCATCAACAAGATGACAGACCCACCACAAAAAGGATGATGGGGCAAGCTCACACCCGCTACTACCACAAAAAGGATGATAGAGCAATCCCTCACACAATCTCACATAAAAAAGATGACAGACCCACCACCAAAAGGATGACGGAGCTAACTCACACCAGCTACTTCCCCCAAAAGGATGATAGAGAAAACAGTCGCACAATATGACATCAACAAGATGACAGACACACCACCAAAAGGATGATGAAGCGAACTCACACCGGTTACTACCACCAAAACGATAAAAGAGCAAACACTCGCACAATTTGACATCAACAAGATGACAGACCCACAACCAAAAGGATGACAGAGCAAACTCACACCGGTTACTATCACCAAAAGTATGACAGAGAAAAACACTCGCACAAATTGACATCAACAAGATGACAGACCCACCACCAAAAGGATGACGGGGCAAACTCACACCGGCTACTCCCAGTAAAAGGATGATACAGAAAAACACTCGCACAATTTGGCATCACCGAGATGATAGACTCACCACCAAAAGGATGATAGAGAAAAACACTCGCGCAATTTGGCATCAACAAGATGACAGACCCACCACAAAAAGGATGATGGGGCAAGCTCACACCCGCTACTACCACAAAAAGGATGATAGAGCAATCCCTCACACAATCTCACATAAATAAGATGACAGACCCACCACCAAAAGGATGACGGAGCTAACTCACACCAGCTACTTCCCCCAAAAGGATGATAGAAAAAACAGTCGCACAATATGACATCAACAAGATGACAGACACACCACCAAAAGGTTGATGAAGCGAACTCACACCGGTTACTACCACCAAAACGATAAAAGAGCAAACACTCGCGCAATTTGACATCAACAAGATGACAGACCCACAACCAAAAGGATGACGGAGCAAACTCACACCGGTTACTATCACCAAAAGTATGACAGAGAAAAACACTCGCACAAATTGACATCAACAAGATGACAGACCCACCACCAAAAGGATGACGGGGCAAACTCACATCGTCTACTACCACCAAAAGGATGATAGAGGAAAAGACTCGCACAATCTGGGATAAACAAGATGATAGACCTACCACCAAAAGGATGATGGAGCGAATTCACACATCGACTACTTCCACCAAAAGGATGATAAAGCAAACACTCGCATAATCTGGAATCAACAAGATGACAGACCCACCACCAAAAGTATGATGAAGCAAAATCACACCGGTTACTACCACTAAAAGGATGATAGAGCAAACACTCGTGCAATTTGACATCAACAAGATGACATACCCACCACCAAAAGGATGATGAAGCAAACTCACACCGGTTACTACCATTAAAAGGATGATAGAGCAAACACTCGTGCAATTTGACATCAACAAGATGACAGACCCACCACTAAAAGGATGACGGAGTAAACTCACACCGGCTACTACTAGTAAAAGGATGATAGAGAAAAACACTCGCACAATCTGGCATCACCGAGATGATAGACTCACCACCAAAAGGATGACAGAGCAAACTCACACCGGCTACTACCACTAAAATGATGATAGAGAAACACTCGCGCAATATGGCATCAACAAGATGACAGACCCACCACAAAAAGGATGATGGGGCAAACTCACACCAGCTACTACCACAAAAAGGATGGTAGAGCAATCCCTCACACAATCTCACATAAAAAAGATGACAGACCCACCACCAAGAGGATGACGGAGCTAACTCACACCAACTACTTCCCCCAAAAGGATGATAGAGAAAAAAGTCGCACAATCTGACATCAACAAGATGACAGACCCACCACCAAAAGGATGATGAAGCAAACTCACACCGGTTACTACCACCAAAACGATGAAAGAGCAAACACTCGCGCAATTTGACATCAACAAGATGACAGACCCACAACCAAAAGGATGACGGAGCAAACTCACACCGGTTACTATCACCAAAAGTATGATAGAGAAAAACACTTGCACAAATTGACATCAACAAGATGACAGAACCACCACCAAAAGGATGACGGAGCAAACTCACATCGGCTACTACCACCAAAAGGATGATAGAGAAAAAGACTCGCACAATCTGGCATCAACGAGATGACAGACCCACCAACGGAAGGACGGCAGAGCAAACTCACACCGGCTACTACCACAAAAGGGTTATAGAGCAAAACACTTGCACAATATGACATTAGCAAGATGACAGACCCAACACTAAAAGGATGACGAAGCAAACTCACACCGGCTACTACCACCAAAAGGATGATAGAGAAAAAGACTCGCACAATCTGGGATAAACAAGATGACAGACCCACCACCGAAAGGATGATGGAGCGAATTCACACATCGACTACTTCCACAAAAAGGATGATATAGCAAACACTCTCATAATCTGGACTCAACAAGATGACAGACCCACCACCAAAAGGATGACGGAGCAAACTCACACCGGTTACTACCACTAAAAGGATGATAGAGCAAACACTCGTGCAATTTGACATCAACAAGATGACAGACCCACCACTAAAAGGATGCGGAGCAAACTCACACCGGCTACTCCCAGTAAAAGGATGATACAGAAAAACACTCGCACAATTTGGCGACACCTAGATGATAGACTCACCACCAAAAGGATGACAGAGCAAACTCACGCCGGCTACTACCACTAAAAGGATGATAGAGAAAAACACTCGCGCAATATGGCATCAACAAGATGACAGACCCACCACAAAAAGGATGATGGGGCAAGCTCACACCCGCTACTACCACAAAAAGGATGATAGAGCAATCCCTCACACAATCTCACATAAAAAAGATGACAGACCCACCACCAAAAGGATGACGGAGCTAACTCACACCAGCTACTTCCCCCAAAAGGATGATAGAGAAAACAGTCGCACAATATGACATCAACAAGATGACAGACACACCACCAAAAGGATGATGAAGCGAACTCACACCGGTTACTACCACCAAAACGATAAAAGAGCAAACACTCGCGCAATTTGACATCAACAAGATGACAGACCCACAACCAAAAGGATGACAGAGCAAACTCACACCGGTTACTATCACCAAAAGTATGACAGAGAAAAACACTCGCACAAATTGACATCAACAAGATGACAGACCCACCACCAAAAGGATGACGGGGCAAACTCACACCGGCTACTCCCAGTAAAAGGATGATACAGAAAAACACTCGCACAATTTGGCATCACCGAGATGATAGACTCACCACCAAAAGGATGATAGAGAAAAACACTCGCGCAATTTGGCATCAACAAGATGACAGACCCACCACAAAAAGGATGATGGGGCAAGCTCACACCCGCTACTACCACAAAAAGGATGATAGAGCAATCCCTCACACAATCTCACATAAATAAGATGACAGACCCACCACCAAAAGGATGACGAAGCTAACTCACACCAGCTACTTCCCCCAAAAGGATGATAGAAAAAACAGTCGCACAATATGACATCAACAAGACGACAGACCCACCACCAAAAGGATGATGAAGCAAACTCACACCGGCTACTACCACCAAAACGATGAAAGAGCAAACACTCACGCAATTTGACATCAACAAGATGACAGACTCTCAACCAAAAGGATGACGGAGCAAACTCACACCGGTTACTATCACCAAAAGTATGATAGAGAAAAACACTCGCACAAATTGACATCAACAAGATGACAGACCCACCACCAAAAGGATGACGGGGCAAACTCACATCGTCTACTACCACCAAAAGGATGATAGAGAAAAAGACTCGCACAATCTGGCATCAATGAGATGACAGACCCATTAATGAAAGGACGACAAAGCGAACTCACACCGGCTACTACCACAAAAGGATTATAGAGCAAAACACTTGCACAATCTGACATTAGTAAGATGACAGACCCAACACTAAAAGGATGACGAAGCAAACTCACACCGGCTACTACCACCAAAAGGATGATAGAGAAAAAGACTCGCACAATCTGGGATAAACAAGATGATAGACCTACCACCAAAAGGATGATGGAGCGAATTCACACATCGACTACTTCCACCAAAAGGATGATAAAGCAAACACTCGCATAATCTGGAATCAACAAGATGACAGACCCACCACCAAAAGTATGATGAAGCAAAATCACACCGGTTACTACCACTAAAAGGATGATAGAGCAAACACTCGTGCAATTTGACATCAACAAGATGACATACCCACCACCAAAAGGATGATGAAGCAAACTCACACCGGTTACTACCATTAAAAGGATGATAGAGCAAACACTCGTGCAATTTGACATCAACAAGATGACAGACCCACCACTAAAAGGATGACGGAGTAAACTCACACCGGCTACTACTAGTAAAAGGATGATAGAGAAAAACACTCGCACAATCTGGCATCACCGAGATGATAGACTCACCACCAAAAGGATGACAGAGCAAACTCACACCGGCTACTACCACTAAAATGATGATAGAGAAACACTCGCGCAATATGGCATCAACAAGATGACAGACCCACCACAAAAAGGATGATGGGGCAAACTCACACCAGCTACTACCACAAAAAGGATGGTAGAGCAATCCCTCACACAATCTCACATAAAAAAGATGACATACCCACCACCAAGAGGATGACGGAGCTAACTCACACCAACTACTTCCCCCAAAAGGATGATAGAGAAAAAAGTCGCACAATCTGACATCAACAAGATGACAGACCCACCACCAAAAGGATGATGAAGCAAACTCACACCGGTTACTACCACCAAAACGATGAAAGAGCAAACACTCGCGCAATTTGACATCAACAAGATGACAGACCCACAACCAAAAGGATGACGGAGCAAACTCACACCGGTTACTATCACCAAAAGTATGATAGAGAAAAACACTTGCACAAATTGACATCAACAAGATGACAGAACCACCACCAAAAGGATGACGGAGCAAACTCACATCGGCTACTCCCAGTAAAAGGATGATACAGAAAAACACTCGCACAATCTGGCATCAACGAGATGACAGACCCACCAACGGAAGGACGGCAGAGCAAACTCACACCGGCTACTACCACAAAAGGGTTATAGAGCAAAACACTTGCACAATATGACATTAGCAAGATGACAGACCCAACACTAAAAGGATGACGAAGCAAACTCACACCGGCTACTACCACCAAAAGGATGATAGAGAAAAAGACTCGCACAATCTGGGATAAACAAGATGACAGACCCACCACCGAAAGGATGATGGAGCGAATTCACACATCGACTACTTCCACAAAAAGGATGATATAGCAAACACTCTCATAATCTGGACTCAACAAGATGACAGACCCACCACCAAAAGGATGATGAAGCAAACTCACACTGGTTACTACCACTAAAAGGATGATAGAGCAAACACTCGTGCAATTTGACATCAACAAGATGACAGACCCACCACTAAAAGGATGACGGAGCAAACTCACACCGGCTACTCCCAGTAAAAGGATGATACAGAAAAACACTCGCACAATTTGGCGACACCGAGATGATAGACTCACCACCAAAAGGATGACAGAGCAAACTCACGCCGGCTACTACCACTAAAAGGATGATAGAGAAAAACACTCGCGCAATATGGCATCAACAAGATGACAGACCCACCACAAAAAGGATGATGGGGCAAGCTCACACCCGCTACTACCACAAAAAGGATGATAGAGCAATCCCTCACACAATCTCACATAAAAAAGATGACAGACCCACCACCAAAAGGATGACGGAGCTAACTCACACCAGCTACTTCCCCCAAAAGGATGATAGAGAAAACAGTCGCACAATATGACATCAACAAGATGACAGACACACCACCAAAAGGATGATGAAGCGAACTCACACCGGTTACTACCACCAAAACGATAAAAGAGCAAACACTCGCGCAATTTGACATCAACAAGATGACAGACCCACAACCAAAAGGATTACAGAGCAAACTCACACCGATTACTATCACCAAAAGTATGACAGAGAAAAACACTCGCACAAATTGACATCAACAAGATGACAGACCCACCACCAAAAGGATGACGGTGCAAACTCACACCGGCTACTCCCAGTAAAAGGATGATACAGAAAAACACTCGCACAATTTGGCATCACCGAGATGATAGACTCACCACCAAAAGGATGACAGAGCAAACTCACACCGGCTACTACCACTAAACGGATGATAGAGAAAAACACTCGCGCAATTTGGCATCAACAAGATGACAGACCCACCACAAAAAGGATGATGGGGCAAGCTCACACCCGCTACTACCACAAAAAGGATGATAGAGCAATCCCTCACACAATCTCACATAAATAAGATGACAGACCCACCACCAAAAGGAAAACGAAGCTAACTCACACCAGCTACTTCCCCCAAAAGGATGATAGAAAAAACAGTCGCACAATATGAAATCAACAAGATGACAGACACACCACCAAAAGGTTGATGAAGCGAACTCACACCGGTTACTACCACCAAAACGATAAAAGAGCAAACACTCGCGCAATTTGACATCAACAAGATCACAGACCCACAACCAAAAGGATGACGGAGCAAACTCACACCGGTTACTATCACCAAGAGTATGACAGAGAAAAACACTCGCACAAATTGACATCAACAAGATGACAGACCCACCACCAAAAGGATGACGGAGCAAACTCACATCGTCTACTACCACCAAAAGGATGATAGAGAAAAAGACTCGCACAATCTGGCATCAACGAGATGACAGACCCATCAACGAAAGGACGACAGAGCGAAATCACATCGGCTACTACCACAAAAGGATTATAGAGCAAAACACTTGCACAATCTGACATTAGCAAGATGACATACCCAACACTAAAAGGATGACGAATCAAACTCACACCGGCTACTACCACCAAAAGGATGATAGAGAAAAAGACTCGCACAATCTGGGATAAACAAGATGGCAGACCCACCACCAAAAGGATGATGGAGCGAATTCACACATCGACTACTTCCACCAAAAGGATGATAAAGCAAACACTCACATAATCTGGAATCAACAAGATCATAGACCCACCACCAAATGGATGATGAAGCAAACTCACACCGGTTACTACCACTAAAAGGATGATAGAGCAAACACTCGTGTAATTTGACATCAACAAGATGACAGACCCACCACCAAAAGGATGATGAAGCAAACTAACACCGGTTACTACCACTAAAAGGATGATAGAGCAAACACTCGTGCAATTTGACATCAATAAGATGACAGACCCATCACTAAAAGGATGACGGAGCAAACTCACACCGGCTACTCCCAGAAAAGGATGATAGAGAAAAACACTCGCACAATCTGGCATCACCGAGATGATGACTCACCACCAAAAGGATGACAGAGCAAACTCACACCGGCTACTACCACTAAAAGGGAAGATAGAGAAAAACACTCGCGCAATATGGCATCAACAAGATGACAGACCCACCACAAAAAGGATGATGGGGCAAACTCACACCCGCTACTACCACAAAAAGGATGATAGAGCAATCCCTCACACAATCTCACATAAAAAAGATGACAGACCCACCACCAAAAGGATGACGGACTTAACTCACACCAGCTACTTCCCCCAAAAGGATGATAGAGAAAAAAGTCGCACAATCTGACATCAACAAGACGACAGACCCACCACCAAAAGGATGATGAAGAAAACTAACACCGGCTACTACCACCAAAATGATGAAAGAGCAAACACTCGCACAATTTGACATCAACAAGATGACAGACTCTCAACCAAAAGGATGACGGAGCAAACTCACACCGGTTACTATCACCAAAAGTATGATAGAGAAAAACACTCGGACAAATTGACATCAACAAGATGACAGACCCACCACCAAAAGGATGACGGAGCAAACTCACATCGGCTACTACCACCAAAAGGATGATAGAGAAAAAGACTCGCTCAATCTGGCATCAACGAGATGACAGACCTACCAACGAAAGGACGATAGAGCGAACTAACACCGGCTACTACCACAAAAAGATTATAGAGCAAAACACTTGCACAATCTGGCATTAGCAAGATGACAGACCCAACACTAAAAGGATGATGAAGCAAACTCACACCGGCTACTAACACCAAAAGGATGATAGAGAAAAAGACTCGTACAATCTGGGATAAACAAGATGACAGACCCACCACCAAAAGGATGATGGAGGGAATTCACACATCGACTACTTCCACCAAAAGGATGATAAAGCAAACACTCGCATAATCTGGAATCAACAAGATGATAGACCCACCACCAAAATGATGACGGAGCAAACTCACACCGGTTACTACCACTAAAAGGATGATAGAGCAAACACTCGTGCAATTTGACATCAACAAGATGACAGACCTACCATTAAAAGGATGACGGAGCAAACTCACACCGGCTACTCCCAGTAAAAGGATGATACAGAAAAACACTCGCACAATTTGGCGACACCGAGATGATAGACTCACCACCAAAAGGATGACAGAGCAAACTCACGTCGGCTACTACCACTAAAAGAATGATAGAGAAAAACACTCGCGCAATATGGCATCAACAAGATGACAGACCCACCACAAAAAGGATGATGGGGCAAGCTCACACCCGCTACTACCACAAAAAGGATGATAGAGCAATCCCTCACACAATCTCACATAAAAAAGATGACAGACCCACCACCAAAAGGATGACGGAGCTAACTCACACCAGCTACTTCCCCCAAAAGGATGATAGAGAAAACAGTCGCACAATATGACATCAACAAGATGACAGACACACCACCAAAAGGATGATGAAGCGAACTCACACCGGTTACTACCACCAAAACGATAAAAGAGCAAACACTCGCACAATTTGACATCAACAAGATGACAGACCCACAACCAAAAGGATGACAGAGCAAACTCACACCGGTTACTATCACCAAAAGTATGACAGAGAAAAACACTCGCACAAATTGACATCAACAAGATGACAGACCCACCACCAAAAGGATTACGGAGCAAACTCACACCGGCTACTCCCAGTAAAAGGATGATACAGAAAAACACTCGCACAATTTGGCATCACCGAGATGATAGACTCACCACCAAAAGGATGACAGAGCAAACTCACACCGGCTACTACCACTAAAAGGATGATAGAGAAAAACACTCGCGCAATTTGGCATCAACAAGATGACAGACCCACCACAAAAAGGATGATGGGGCAAGCTCACACCCGCTACTACCACAAAAAGGATGATAGAGCAATCCCTCACACAATCTCACATAAAAAAGATGACAGACCCACCACCAAAAGGATGACGGACTTAACTCACACCAGCTACTTCCCCCAAAAGGATGATAGAGAAAAAGACTCGCACAATCTGGCATCACCGAGATGATAGACTCACTACAAAAAGGATGACAGAGCAAACTCACACCGACTACTACCACTAAAAGGATGATAGAGAAAAACACTCGCGCAATATGGCATCAACAAGATGACAGAACAACCACAAAAAGGATGATGGGGCAAACTCACATCCGCTATTACCACCAAAAGGATGATAGAGCAATCCCTCACACAATCTCACATAAAAAAGATGACAGACCCACCACCAAAAGGACGACAGAGCTAACTCACACCAGCTACTTCCCCCAAAAGGATGATAGAGAAAACAGTCGCACAATCTGACATCAACAAGATGACAGACCCACCAACAAAAGGATGATGAAGCGAACACACACCGGTTACTACCACCAAAATGATGATAGAGCAAACACTCGCGCAATTTGACATCAACAAGATGACAAACCCACCACCAAAAGGATGACGGAGCAAACTCACACCGGCTACTATCACCAAAAGTATGATAGAGAAAAACACTCGCACAAATTGACATCAACAAGATGACAGACCCACCACCAAAAGGATGACGGAGCAAACTCACATCGGCTACTACCACCAAAAGGATGATAGAGAAAAAGACTCGCACAATCTGGCATCAACGAGATGACAGACCCATCAACGAAAGGACGACAGAGCGAAATCACATCGGCTACTACCACAAAAGGATTATAGAGCAAAACACTTGCACAATCTGACATTAGCAAGATGACATACCCAACACTAAAAGGATGACGAATCAAACTCACACCGGCTACTACCACCAAAAGGATGATAGAGAAAAAGACTCGCACAATCTGGGATAAACAAGATGGCAGACCCACCACCAAAAGGATGATGGAGCGAATTCACACATCGACTACTTCCACCAAAAGGATGATAAAGCAAACACTCACATAATCTGGAATCAACAAGATCATAGACCCACCACCAAATGGATGATGAAGCAAACTCACACCGGTTACTACCACTAAAAGGATGATAGAGCAAACACTCGTGTAATTTGACATCAACAAGATGACAGACCCACCACCAAAAGGATGATGAAGCAAACTAACACCGGTTACTACCACTAAAAGGATGATAGAGCAAACACTCGTGCAATTTGACATCAATAAGATGACAGACCCATCACTAAAAGGATGACGGAGCAAACTCACACCGGCTACTCCCAGAAAAGGATGATAGAGAAAAACACTCGCACAATCTGGCATCACCGAGATGATGACTCACCACCAAAAGGATGACAGAGCAAACTCACACCGGCTACTACCACTAAAAGGGAAGATAGAGAAAAACACTCGCGCAATATGGCATCAACAAGATGACAGACCCACCACAAAAAGGATGATGGGGCAAACTCACACCCGCTACTACCACAAAAAGGATGATAGAGCAATCCCTCACACAATCTCACATAAAAAAGATGACAGACCCACCACCAAAAGGATGACGGACTTAACTCACACCAGCTACTTCCCCCAAAAGGATGATAGAGAAAAAAGTCGCACAATCTGACATCAACAAGACGACAGACCCACCACCAAAAGGATGATGAAGAAAACTCACACCGGCTACTACCACCAAAATGATGAAAGAGCAAACACTCGCACAATTTGACATCAACAAGATGACAGACTCTCAACCAAAAGGATGACGGAGCAAACTCACACCGGTTACTATCACCAAAAGTATGATAGAGAAAAACACTCGGACAAATTGACATCAACAAGATGACAGACCCACCACCAAAAGGATGACGGAGCAAACTCACATCGGCTACTACCACCAAAAGGATGATAGAGAAAAAGACTCGCTCAATCTGGCATCAACGAGATGACAGACCTACCAACGAAAGGACGATAGAGCGAACTAACACCGGCTACTACCACAAAAAGATTATAGAGCAAAACACTTGCACAATCTGGCATTAGCAAGATGACAGACCCAACACTAAAAGGATGATGAAGCAAACTCACACCGGCTACTAACACCAAAAGGATGATAGAGAAAAAGACTCGTACAATCTGGGATAAACAAGATGACAGACCCACCACCAAAAGGATGATGGAGGGAATTCACACATCGACTACTTCCACCAAAAGGATGATAAAGCAAACACTCGCATAATCTGGAATCAACAAGATGATAGACCCACCACCAAAATGATGACGGAGCAAACTCACACCGGTTACTACCACTAAAAGGATGATAGAGCAAACACTCGTGCAATTTGACATCAACAAGATGACAGACTTACCATTAAAAGGATGACGGAGCAAACTCACACCGGCTACTCCCAGTAAAAGGATGATACAGAAAAACACTCGCACAATTTGGCGACACCGAGATGATAGACTCACCACCAAAAGGATGACAGAGCAAACTCACGTCGGCTACTACTACTAAAAGGATGATAGAGAAAAACACTCGCGCAATATGGCATCAACAAGATGACAGACCCACCACAAAAAGGATGATGGGGCAAGCTCACACCCGCTACTACCACAAAAAGGATGATAGAGCAATCCCTCACACAATCTCACATAAAAAAGATGACAGACCCACCACCAAAAGGATGACGGAGCTAACTCACACCAGCTACTTCCCCCAAAAGGATGATAGAGAAAACAGTCGCACAATATGACATCAACAAGATGACAGACACACCACCAAAAGGATGATGAAGCGAACTCACACCGGTTACTACCACCAAAACGATAAAAGAGCAAACACTCGCACAATTTGACATCAACAAGATGACAGACCCACAACCAAAAGGATGACAGAGCAAACTCACACCGGTTACTATCACCAAAAGTATGACAGAGAAAAACACTCGCACAAATTGACATCAACAAGATGACAGACCCACCACCAAAAGGATTACGGAGCAAACTCACACCGGCTACTCCCAGTAAAAGGATGATACAGAAAAACACTCGCACAATTTGGCATCACCGAGATGATAGACTCACCACCAAAAGGATGACAGAGCAAACTCACACCGGCTACTACCACTAAAAGGATGATAGAGAAAAACACTCGCGCAATTTGGCATCAACAAGATGACAGACCCACCACAAAAAGGATGATGGGGCAAGCTCACACCCGCTACTACCACAAAAAGGATGATAGAGCAATCCCTCACACAATCTCACATAAAAAAGATGACAGACCCATCACCAAAAGGATGACGGACTTAACTCACACCAGCTACTTCCCCCAAAAGGATGATAGAGAAAAAAGTCGCACAATCTGACATCAACAAGACGACAGACCCACCACCAAAAGGATGATGAAGCAAACTCACACCGGCTACTACCACCAAAACGATGAAAGAGCAAACACTCGCGCAATTTGACATCAACAAGATGACAGACTCTCAACCAAAAGGATGACGGAGCAAACTCACACCGGTTGCTATCACCAAAAAGTATGATAGAGAAAAACACTCGCACAAATTGACATCAACAAGATGACAGACCCACCACCAAAAGGATGACGGAGCAAACTCACATCGGCTGCTACCACCAAAAGGATGATAGAGAAAAAGACTCGCTCAATCTGACATCAATGAGATGACAGACCTACCAACGAAAGGACGATAGAGCGAACTAACACCGGCTACTACCACAAAAAGATTATAGAGCAAAACACTTGCACAATATGGCATTAGCAAGATGACAGACCCACCACCAAAAGGATGACGGAGCATACTCACACCGGTTACTACCACTAAAAGGATGATAGAGCAAACACTCATGCAATTTGACATCAACAAGATGACAGACCCACCACTAAAAGGATGATGGAGCAAACTCACACCGGCTACTCCCAGTAAAAGGATGATACAGAAAAACACTCGCACAATTTGGCGACACTGAGATGATAGACTCACCACCAAAAGGATGACAGAGCAAACTCACGCCGGCTACTACCACTAAAAGGATGATAGAGAAAAACACTCGCGCAATATGGCATCAACAAGATGACAGACCCACCACAAAAAGGATGATGGGGCAAGCTCACACCCGCTACTACCACAAAAAGGATGATAGAGCAATCCCTCACACAATCTCACATAAAAAAGATGACAGACCCACCACCAAAAGGATGACGGAGCTAACTCACACCAGCTACTTCCCCCAAAAGGATGATAGAGATAACAGTCGCACAATATGACATCAACAAGATGACAGACACACCACCAAAAGGATGATGAAGCGAACTCACACCGGTTACTACCACCAAAACGATAAAAGAGCAAACACTCGTGCAATTTGACATCAACAAGATGACATACCCACAACCAAAAGGATGACAGAGCAAACTCACACCGGTTACTATCACCAAAAGTATGACAGAGAAAAACACTCGCACAAATTGACATCAACAAGATGACAGACCCACCACCAAAAGGATGACGGAGCAAACTCACACCGGCTACTCCCAGTAAAAGGATGATACAGAAAAACACTCGCACAATTTGGCATCACCGAGATGATAGACTCACCACCAAAAGGATGACGGAGCAAACTCACACCGGCTACTACCACTAAAAGGATTATAGAGAAAAACACTCGCGCAATTTGGCATCAACAAGATGACAGACCCACCACAAAAAGGATGATGGGGCAAGCTCACACCCGCTACTACCACAAAAAGGATGATAGAGCAATCCCTCACACAATCTCACATAAATAAGATGACAGACCCACCACCAAAAGGATGACGGAGCTAACTCACACCAGCTACTTCCCCCAAAAGGATGATAGAAAAAACAGTCGCACAATATGACATCAACAAGATGACAGACACACCACCAAAAGGTTGATGAAGCGAACTCACACCGGTTACTACCACCAAAACGATAAAAGAGCAAACACTCGCGCAATTTGAAATCAACAAGATGACAGACCCACAACCAAAAGGATGACGGAGCAAACTCACACCGGTTACTATCACCAAAAGTATGACAGAGAAAAACACTCGCACAAATTGACATCAACAAGATGACAGACCCACCACCAAAAGGATGACGGAGCAAACTCACATCGTCTACTACCACCAAAAGGATGATAGAGAAAAAGACTCGCACAATCTGGCATCAATGAGATGACAGACCCATTAATGAAAGGACGACAAAGCGAACTCACACCGGCTACTACCACAAAAGGATTATAGAGCAAAACACTTGCACAATCTGACATTAGTAAGATGACAGACCCAACACTAAAAGGATGACGAAGCAAACTCACACCGGCTACTACCACCAAAAGGATGATAGAGAAAAAGACTCGCACAATCTGGGATAAACAAGATGACAGACCTACCACCAAAAGGATGATGGAGCGAATTCACACATCGACTACTTCCACCAAAAGGATGATAAAGCAAACACTCGCATAATCTAGAATCAACAAGATGACAGACCCACCACCAAAAGTATGATGAAGCAAACTCACACCGGTTACTACCACTAAAAGGATGATAGAGCAAACACTCGTGCAATTTGACATCAACAAGATGACAGACCCACCACCAAAAGGATGATGAAGCAAACTCACACCGGTTACTACCATTAAAAGGATGATAGAGCAAACACTCGTGCAATTTGACATCAACAAGATGACAGACCCACCACTAAAAGGATGACGGAGTAAACTCACACCGGCTACTCCTAGTAAAAGGATGATAGAGAAAAACACTCGCACAATCTGGCATCACCGAGATGATAGACTCACCACCAAAAGGATGACAGAGCAAACTCACACCGGCTACTACCACTAAAATGATGATAGAGAAACACTCGCGCAATATGGCATCAACAAGATGACAGACCCAACACAAAAAGGATGATGGGGCAAACTCACACCAGCTACTACCACAAAAAGGATGGTAGAGCAATCCCTCACACAATCTCACATAAAAAAGATGATAGACCCACCACCAAGAGGATGATGGAGCTAACTCACACCAACTACTTCCCCCAAAAGGATGATAGAGAAAAAAGTCGCACAATCTGACATCAACAAGATGACAGACCCACCACCAAAAGGATGATGAAGCGAACTCACACCGGTTACTACCACCAAAACAATGAAAGAGCAAACACTCGCGCAATTGGACATCAACAAGATGACAGACCCACAACCAAAAGGATGACGGAGCAAACTCACACCGGTTACTATCACCAAAAGTATGATAGAGAAAAACACTTGCACAAATTGACATCAACAAGATGACAGAACCACCACCAAAAGGATGACGGAGCAAACTCACATCGGCTACTACCACCAAAAGGATGATAGAGAAAAAGACTCGTACAATCTAGCATCAACGAGATGACATACCCACCACCAAGAGGATGACAGAGCAAACTCACACCGGCTACTACCACAAAAGGGTTATAGAGCAAAACACTTGCACAATATGACATTAGCAAGATGACAGACCCAACACTAAAAGGATGACGAAGCAAACTCACACCGGCTACTACCACCAAAAGGATGATAGAGAAAAAGACTCGCACAATCTGGGATAAACAAGATGACAGACCCACCACCGAAAGGATGATGGAGCGAATTCACACATCGACTACTTCCACAAACAGGATGATATAGCAAACACTCTCATAATCTGGACTCAACGAGATGACAGACCCACCACCAAAAGGATGACGGAGCAAACTCACACCGGTTACTACCACTAAAAGGATGATAGAGCAAACACTCGTGCAATTTGACTTCAACAAGATGAAAGACCCACCACTAAAAGGATGACGGAGCAAACTCACACCAGCTACTCCCAGTAAAAGGATGATACAGAAAAACACTCGCACAATTTGGCGACACCGAGATGATAGACTCACCACCAAAAGGATGACAGAGCAAACTCACGCCGGCTACTACCACTAAAAGGATGATAGAGAAAAACACTCGCGCAATATGGCATCAACAAGATGACAGACCCACCACAAAAAGGATGATGGGGCAAGCTCACACCCGCTACTACCACAAAAAGGATGATAGAGCAATCCCTCACACAATCTCACATAAAAAAGATGACAGACCCACCACCAAAAGAATGACGGAGCTAACTCACACCAGCTACTTCCCCCAAAAGGATGATAGAGAAAACAGTCGCACAATATGACATCAACAAGATGACAGACACACCACCAAAAGGATGATGAAGCGAACTCACACCGGTTACTACCACCAAAACGATAAAAGAGCAAACACTCGCGCAATTTGACATCAACAAGATGACATACCCACAACCAAAAGGATGACAGAGCAAACTCACACCGGTTACTATCACCAAAAGTATGACAGAGAAAAACACTCGCAGAAATTGACATCAACAAGATGACAGACCCACCACCAAAAGGATGACGGAGCAAACTCACACCGGCTACTCCCAGTAAAAGGATGATACAGAAAAACACTCGCACAATTTGGCATCACCGAGATGATAGACTCACCACCAAAAGGATGACAGAGCAAACTCACACCGGCTACTACCACTAAAAGGATGATAGAGAAAAACACTCGCGCAATTTGGCATCAACAAGATGACAGACCCACCACAAAAAGGATGATGGGGCAAGCTCACACCCGCTACTACCACAAAAAGGATGATAGAGCAATCCCTCACACAATCTCACATAAATAAGATGACAGACCCACCACCAAAAGGATGACGGAGCTAACTCACACCAACTACTTCCCCCAAAAGGATGATAGAAAAAACAGTCGCACAATATGACATCAACAAGATGACAGACACACCACCAAAAGGTTGATGAAGCGAACTCACACCGGTTACTACCACCAAAACGATAAAAGAGCAAACACTCGCGCAATTTGACATCAACAAGATGAGAGACCCACAACCAAAAGGATGACGGAGCAAACTCACACCGGTTACTATCACCAAAAGCATGATAGAGAAAAACACTCGCACAAATTGACATCAACAAGATGACAGACCCACCACCAAAAGGATGACGGAGCAAACTCACATCGTCTACTACCACCAAAAGGATGATAGAGAAAAAGACTCGCACAATATGGCATCAATGAGATGACAGACCCATTAATGAAAGGACGACAAAGCGAACTCACACCAGCTACTACCACAAAAGGATTATAGAGCAAAACACTTGCACAATCTGACATTAGTAAGATGACAGACCCAACACTAAAAGGATGAAGAAGCAAACTCACACCGGCTACTACCACTAAAAGGATGATAGAGAAAAAGACTCGCACAATCTGGGATAAACAAGATGACAGACCTACCACCAAAAGGATGATGGAGCGAATTCACACATCGACTACTTCCACCAAAAGGATGATAAAGCAAACACTCGCATAATCTGGAATCAACAAGATGACAGACCCACCACCAAAAGTATGATGAAGCAAACTCACACCGGTTACTACCACTAAAAGGACGATAGAGCAAACACTCGTGCAATTTGACATCAACAAGATGACAGACCCACCACCAAAAGGATGATGAAGCAAACTCACACCGGTTACTACCATTAAAAGGATGATAGAGCAAACACTCGTGCAATTTGACATCAACAAGATGACAGACCCACCACTAAAAGGATGACGGAGTAAACTCACACCGGCTACTCCTAGTAAAAGGATGATAGAGAAAAACACTCGCACAATCTGGCATCACCGAGATGATACACTCATCACCAAAAGGATGACAGAGCAAACTCACATCGGCTACTACCACTAAAATGATGATAGAGAAACACTCGCGCAATATGGCATCAACAAGATGACAGACCCACCACAAAAAGGATGATGGGGCAAACTCACACCAGCTACTACCACAAAAAGGATGGTAGAGCAATCCCTCACACAATCTCACATAAAAAAGATGATAGACCCACCACCAAGAGGATGACGGAGCTAACTCACACCAACTACTTCCCCCAAAAGGATGATAGAGAAAAAAGTCGCACAATCTGACATCAACAAGATGACAGACCCACCACCAAAAGGATGATGAAGCGAACTCACACCGGTTACTACCACCAAAACGATGAAAGAGCAAACACTCGCGCAATTTGACATCAACAAGATGACAGACCCACAACCAAAAGGATGACGGAGCAAACTCACACCGGTTACTATCACCAAAAGTATGATAGAGAAAAACACTTGCACAAATTGACATCAACAAGATGACAGAACCACCACCAAAAGGATGACGGAGCAAACTCACATCGGCTACTACCACCAAAAGGATGATAGAGAAAAAGACTCGCACAATCTGGCATCAACGAGATGACAGACCCACCAACGGAAGGACGGCAGAGCAAACTCACACCGGCTACTACCACAAAAGGGTTATAGAGCAAAACACTTGCACAATATGACATTAGCAAGATGACAGACCCAACAATAAAAGGATGACAAAGCAAACTCACACCGGCTACTACCACCAAAAGGATGATAGAGAAAAAGACTCGCACAATCTGGGATAAACAAGATGACAGACCCACCACCGAAAGGATGATGGAGCGAATTCACACATCGACTACTTCCACAAAAAGGATGATATAGCAAACACTCTCATAATCTGGACTCAACAAGATGACAGACCCACCACCAAAAGGATGATGAAGCAAACTCACACCGGTTACTACCACTAAAAGGATGATAGAGCAAACACTCGTGCAATTTGAAATCAACAAGATGACAGACCCACCATTAAAAGGATGACGGAGCAAACTCACACCGGCTACTCCCAGTAAAAGGATGATACAGAAAAACACTCGCACAATTTGGCGACACCGAGATGATAGACTCACCACCAAAAGGATGACAGAGCAAACTCACGCCGGCTACTACCACTAAAAGGATGATAGAGAAAAACACTCGCGCAATATGGCATCAACAAGATGACAGACCCACCACAAAAAGGATGATGGGGCAAGCTCACACCCGCTACTTCCACAAAAAGGATGATAGAGCAATCCCTCACACAATCTCACATAAAAAAGATGACAGACCCACCACCAAAAGAATGACGGAGCTAACTCACACCAGCTACTTCCCCCAAAAGGATGATAGAGAAAACAGTCGCACAATATGACATCAACAAGATGACAGACACACCACCAAAAGGATGATGAAGCGAACTCACATCGGTTACTACCACCAAAACGATAAAAGAGCAAACACTCGCGCAATTTGACATCAACAAGATGACATACCCACAACCAAAAGGATGACAGAGCAAACTCACACCGGTTACTATCACCAAAAGTATGACAGAGAAAAACACTCGCACAAATTGACATCAACAAGATGACAGACCCACCACCAAAAGGATGACGGAGCAAACTCACACCGGCTACTCCCAGTAAAAGGATGATACAGAAAAACACTCGCACAATTTGGCATCACCGAGATGATAGACTCACCACCAAAAGGAGGACAGAGCAAACTCACACCGGCTACTACCACTAAAAGGATGATAGAGAAAAACACTCGCGCAATTTGGCATCAACAAGATGACAGACCCACCACAAAAAGGATGATGGGGCAAGCTCACACCCGCTACTACCACAAAAAGGATGATAGAGCAATCCCTCACACAATCTCACATAAATAAGATGACAGACCCACCACCAAAAGGATGACGGAGCTAACTCACACCAACTACTTCCCCCAAAAGGATGATAGAAAAAACAGTCGCACAATATGACATCAACAAGATGACAGACACACCACCAAAAGGTTGATGAAGCGAACTCACACCGGTTACTACCACCAAAACGATAAAAGAGCAAACACTCGCGCAATTTGACATCAACAAGATGAGAGACCCACAACCAAAAGGATGACGGAGCAAACTCACACCGGTTACTATCACCAAAAGCATGATAGAGAAAAACACTCGCACAAATTGACATCAACAAGATGACAGACCCACCACCAAAAGGATGACGGAGCAAACTCACATCGTCTACTACCACCAAAAGGATGATAGAGAAAAAGACTCGCACAATCTGGCATCAATGAGATGACAGACCCATTAATGAAAGGACGACAAAGCGAACTCACACCAGCTACTACCACAAAAGGATTATAGAGCAAAACACTTGCACAATCTGACATTAGTAAGATGACAGACCCAACACTAAAAGGATGAAGAAGCAAACTCACACCGGCTACTACCACCAAAAGGATGATAGAGAAAAAGACTCGCACAATCTGGGATAAACAAGATGACAGACCTACCACCAAAAGGATGATGGAGCGAATTCACACATCGACTACTTCCACCAAAAGGATGATAAAGCAAACACTCGCATAATCTGGAATCAACAAGATGACAGACCCACCACCAAAAGTATGATGAAGCAAACTCACACCGGTTACTACCACTAAAAGGATGATAGAGCAAACACTCGTGCAATTTGACATCAACAAGATGACAGACCCACCACCAAAAGGATGATGAAGCAAACTCACACCGGTTACTACCATTAAAAGGATGATAGAGCAAACACTCGTGCAATTTGACATCAACAAGATGACAGACCCACCACTAAAAGGATGACGGAGTAAACTCACACCGGCTACTCCTAGTAAAAGGATGATAGAGAAAAACACTCGCACAATCTGGCATCACCGAGATGATACACTCATCACCAAAAGGATGACAGAGCAAACTCACATCGGCTACTACCACTAAAATGATGATAGAGAAACACTCGCGCAATATGGCATCAACAAGATGACAGACCCACCACAAAAAGGATGATGGGGCAAACTCACACCAGCTACTACCACAAAAAGGATGGTAGAGCAATCCCTCACACAATCTCACATAAAAAAGATGATAGACCCACCACCAAGAGGATGACGGAGCTAACTCACACCAACTACTTCCCCCAAAAGGATGATAGAGAAAAAAGTCGCACAATCTGACATCAACAAGATGACAGACCCACCACCAAAAGGATGATGAAGCGAACTCACACCGGTTACTACCACCAAAACGATGAAAGAGCAAACACTCGCGCAATTTGACATCAACAAGATGACAGACCCACAACCAAAAGGATGACGGAGCAAACTCACACCGGTTACTATCACCAAAAGTATGATAGAGAAAAACACTTGCACAAATTGACATCAACAAGATGACAGAACCACCACCAAAAGGATGACGGAGCAAACTCACATCGGCTACTACCACCAAAAGGATGATAGAGAAAAAGACTCGCACAATCTGGCATCAACGAGATGACAGACCCACCAACGGAAGGACGGCAGAGCAAACTCACACCGGCTACTACCACAAAAGGGTTATAGAGCAAAACACTTGCACAATATGACATTAGCAAGATGACAGACCCAACACTAAAAGGATGACAAAGCAAACTCACACCGGCTACTACCACCAAAAGGATGATAGAGAAAAAGACTCGCACAATCTGGGATAAACAAGATGACAGACCCACCACCGAAAGGATGATGGAGCGAATTCACACATCGACTACTTCCACAAAAAGGATGATATAGCAAACACTCTCATAATCTGGACTCAACAAGATGACAGACCCACCACCAAAAGGATGATGAAGCAAACTCACACCGGTTACTACCACTAAAAGGATGATAGAGCAAACACTCGTGCAATTTGAAATCAACAAGATGACAGACCCACCATTAAAAGGATGACGGAGCAAACTCACACCGGCTACTCCCAGTAAAAGGATGATACAGAAAAACACTCGCACAATTTGGCGACATCGAGATGATAGACTCACCACCAAAAGGATGACAGAGCAAACTCACGCCGGCTACTACCACTAAAAGGATGATAGAGAAAAACACTCGCGCAATATGGCATCAACAAGATGACAGACCCACCACAAAAAGGATGATGGGGCAAGCTCACACCCGCTACTACCACAAAAAGGATGATAGAGCAATCCCTCACACAATCTCACATAAAAAAGATGACAGACCCACCACCAAAAGGATGACGGAGCTAACTCACACCAGCTACTTCCCCCAAAAGGATGATAGAGAAAACAGTCGCACAATATGACATCAACAAGATGACAGACACACCACCAAAAGGATGATGAAGCGAACTCACACCGGTTACTACCACCAAAACGATAAAAGAGCAAACACTCGCGCAATTTGACATCAACAAGATGACAGACCCACAACCAAAAGGATGACAGAGCAAACTCACACCGGTTACTATCACCAAAAGTATGACAGAGAAAAACACTCGCACAAATTGACATCAACAAGATGACAGACCCACCACCAAAAGGATGACGGAGCAAACTCACACCGGCTACTCCCAGTAAAAGGATGATACAGAAAAACACTCGCACAATTTGGCATCACCGAGATGATAGACTCACCACCAAAAGGATGACAGAGAAAACTCACACCGACTACTACCACTAAAAGGATGATAGAGAAAAACACTCACGCAATTTGGCATCAACAAGATGACAGACCCACCACAAAAAGGATGATGGGGCAAGCTCACACCCGCTACTACCACAAAAAGGATGATAGAGCAATCCCTCACACAATCTCACATAAATAAGATGACAGACCCACCACCAAAAGGATGACGGAGCTAACTCACACCAGCTACTTCCCCCAAAAGGATGATAGAAAAAACAGTCGCACAATATGACATCAACAAGATGACAGACACACCACCAAAAGGTTGATGAAGCGAACTCACACCGGTTACTACCACCAAAACGATAAAAGAGCAAACACTCGCGCAATTTGACATCAACAAGATGACAGACCCACAACCAAAAGGATGACGGAGCAAACTCACACCGGTTACTATCACCAAAAGTATGACAGAGAAAAACACTCGCACAAATTGACATCAACAAGATGACAGACCCACCACCAAAAGGATGACGGAGCAAACTCACATCGTCTACTACCACCAAAAGGATGATAGAGAAAAAGACTCGCACAATTTGGCATCAATGAGATGACAGACCCATTAATGAAAGGACGACAAAGCGAACTCACACCGGCTACTACCACAAAAGGATTATAGAGCAAAACACTTGCACAATCTGACATTAGTAAGATGACAGACCCAACACTAAAAGGATGACGAAGCAAACTCACACCGGCTACTACCACCAAAAGGATGATAGAGAAAAAGACTCGCACAATCTGGGATAAACAAGATGACAGACCTACCACCAAAAGGATGATGGAGCGAATTCACACATCGACTACTTCCACCAAAAGGATGATAAAGCAAACACTCGCATAATCTGGAATCAACAAGATGACAGACCCACCACCAAAAGTATGATGAAGCAAACTCACACCGGTTACTACCACTAAAAGGATGATAGAGCAAACACTCGTGCAATTTGACATCAACAAGATGACAGACCCACCACCAAAAGGATGATGAAGCAAACTCACACCGGTTACTACCATTAAAAGGATGATAGAGCAAACACTCGTGCAATTTGACATCAACAAGATGACAGACCCACCACTAAAAGGATGACGGAGTAAACTCACACCGGCTACTCCTAGTAAAAGGATGATAGAGAAAAACACTCGCACAATCTGGCATCACCGAGATGATAGACTCACCACCAAAAGGATGACAGAGCAAACTCACACTGGCTACTACCACTAAAATGATGATAGAGAAACACTCGCGCAATATGGCATCAACAAGATGACAGACCCACTACAAAAAGGATGATGGGGCAAACTCACACCAGCTACTACCACAAAAAGGATGGTAGAGCAATCCCTCACACAATCTCACATAAAAAAGATGACAGGCCCACCACCAAGAGGATGACGGAGCTAACTCACACCAACTACTTCCCCCAAAAGGATGATAGAGAAAAAAGTCGCACAATCTGACATCAACAAGATGACAGACCCACCACCAAAAGGATGATGAAGCGAACTCACACCGGTTACTACCACCAAAACGATGAAAGAGCAAACACTCGCGCAATTTGACATCAACAAGATGACAGACCCACAACCAAAAGGATGACAGAGCAAACTCACACCGGTTACTATCACCAAAAGTATGATAGAGAAAAACACTTGCACAAATTGACATCAACAAGATGACAGAACCACCACCAAAAGGATGACGGAGCAAACTCACATCAGCTACTACCACCAAAAGGATGATAGAGAAAAAGACTCGCACAATCTGGCATCAACGAGATGACAGACCCACCAACGGAAGGACGGCAGAGCAAACTCACACCGGCTACTACCACAAAAGGGTTATAGAGCAAAACACTTGCACAATATGACATTAGCAAGATGACAGACCCAACACTAAAAGGATGACGAAGCAAACTCACACCGGCTACTACCACCAAAAGGATGATAGAGAAAAAGACTCGCACAATCTCGGATAAACAAGATGACAGACCCACCACCGAAAGGATGATGGAGCGAATTCACACATCGACTACTTCCACAAAAAGGATGATATAGCAAACACTCTCATAATCTGGACTCAACAAGATGACAGACCCACCACCAAAAGGATGATGAAGCAAACTCACACCGGTTACTACCACTAAAAGGATGATAGAGCAAACACTCGTGCAATTTGACATCAACAAGATGACAGACCCACCACTAAAAGGATGACGGAGCAAACTCACACCGGCTACTCCCAGTAAAAGGATGATACAGAAAAACACTCGCACAATTTGGCGACACCGAGATGATAGACTCACCACCAAAAGGATGACAGAGCAAACTCACGCCGGCTACTACCACTAAAAGGATGATAGAGAAAAACACTCGCGCAATATGGCATCAACAAAATGATAGACCCACCATAAAAAGGATGATGGGGCAAACCCACACCCGCTACTACCACCAAAAGGATGATAGAGCAATCCCTCACACAATCTCACATAAAAAATATGACAGACCCACCACCAAAAGGATGACGGAGCTAACTCATACCAGCTACTTCCCCCAAAAGGATGATAGAGAAAACAGTCGCACAATCTAACATCAACAAGATGACAGAACCACCACCAAAAGGATGATGAAGCGAACTCACACCGGTTACTACCACCAAAACGATGAAAGAGCAAACACTCGCGCAATTTGACATCAACAAGATGACAGACCCACAACCAAAAGGATGACGGAGCAAACTCACACCGGTTACTATCACCAAAAGTATGATAGAGAAAAACACTCGCACAAATTGACATCAACAAGATGACAGACCTACCACCAAAAGGATGACAGAGCAAACTCACATCGGTTATTACCACCAAAAGGATGATAGAGAAAAAGACTCGCACAATCTGGCATCAACGAGATGACAGACCCACCAACAAAAGGACGACAGAGCGAACTCACACCAGCTACTACCACAAAAGGATTATAGGTGGAAAACACTTGCACAATCTGACATTAGCAAGATGACAGACCCAACACTAAAAGGATAACGAAGCAAACTCACACCGGCTACTACCACCAAAAGGATGATAGAGAAAAAGACTCGCACAATCTGGCATCAACGAGATGACAGACTCACCAACGAAAGGACGACAGAGCGAACTCACACCAGCTACTACCATAAAAAGGATTATAGAGCAAAACACTCGCACAATCTGACATCAGCAAGATGACAGACCCACCACTAAAAGGATGACGAAGCAAACTCACAACGGCTACTACCACCAAAACGATGATAGAGAAGAAGACTCGCACAATCTGGCATAAACAAGATGACAGACCCACCACCAAAAGGATGATGGAGCGAATTCACACATCGACTACTACCACCAAAAGGATGATAAAGCAAACACTCGCATAATTTGGAATCAACAAGATAACAGACCCACCACCAAAAGGATGACGAAGCAAACTCACACCGGCTACTACCACTAAAAGGATGATACAGCAAACACTCGTGCAATTTGACATCAACAAGATGACAGACCCACCAGTAAAAGGATGACAGAGCAAACTCACACCGGCTACTCCCACTAAAAGGATGATAGAGAAAAACACTGGCACAATCTGGCAGCACCGAGATGATAGACTCACTACAAAAAGGATGACAGAGCAAACTCACACCGGCTACTACCACTAAAAGGATGAGAGAGAAAAACACACGCGCAATCTCACATAAAAAAGATGACAGACCCACCACCAAAAGGATGACGGAGCTAACTCACATCAGCTACTTCCCCCAAAAGGATGATAGAGAAAACAGTCGCACAATCTGACATCAACAAGATGACAGACCCACCACCAAAAGGATGACAGAGCTAACTCACACCAGCTACTACCACCAAAACGATGAAAGAGCAAACACTCGCGCAATTTGACATCAACAAGATGACAAACCGACCAACAAAAGGATGATGAAGCAAACTAACACCGGTTACTACCACCAAAACGATGACGGAGCAAACTCACACCGGCTACTATCACCAAAAGTATGATAGAGAAAAACACTCGCACAAATTGACATCAACAAGATGACAGACCCACCACCAAAAGGATGACGGAGCAAACTCACATCGGCTACTACCACCAAAAGGATGATAGAGAAAAAGACTCGCACAATCTGGCATCAACGAGATGACAGACCCACCAACGAAAGGACGACAGAGAGAACTCACACCGGCTACTACCACAAAAGGATTATAGAGCAAAACACTTGCACAATATGGCATTAGCAAGATGACAGACCCAACATTAAAAGAATGACGAATCAAACTCACACCGGCTACTACCACCAAAAGGATGATAGAGAAAAAGACTCGCACAATCTGGGATAAACAAGATGACAGACCCACCACCAAAAGGATGATGGAGCGAATTTACACATCGACTACTTCCACCAAAAGGATGATAAAGCAAACACTCGCATAATTTGGAATTACCAAGATGACAGACCCACCACCAAAAGGATGATGAAGCAAACTCACACCGGTTACTACCACGAAAAGGATGATAGAGCAAGCACTCATGCAATTTGACATCAACAAGATGACAGACCCACCACCAAAAGGATGATGAAGCAAACTAACACCGGTTACTACCACTAAAAGGATGATAGAGCAAACACTTGTGCAATTTGACATCAACAAGATGACATACCCACCACTAAAAGGATGATAGAGCAAACTCACACCAGCTACTCCCAGTAAAAGAATGATAGAGAAAAACACTCGCACAATCTGGCATCACCGAGATGATAGACTCACCACCAAAAGGATGACAGAGAAAACTCACACCGGCTACTACCACTAAAAGGATGAGAGAGAAAAACACTCGCGCAATATGGCATTAACAAGATGACAGACGCACCACAAAAAGGATGATGGGGCAAACTCACACCCGCTACTACCATAAAAAGGATAATAGAGCAATCCCTCACGCAATCTCACATAAAAAAGATGACAGACCCACCACCAAAAGGATGACGGAGCTAACTCACATCGGCTACTTCCCCCAAAAGGATGATAGAGAAAACAGGCGCACAATCTGACATCAACAAGATGACAGACCCACCACCAAAAGGATGATGAAGCGAACTCACACCGGTTACTACCACCAAAACGATGAAAGAGCAAACACTCGCGCAATTTGACATCAACAAGATGACAGACCCAAACCCAAAAGGATGACGGAGCAAACTCACACCGGTTACTATCACCAAAAGTATGATAGAGAAAAACACTTGCACAAATTGACATACACAAGATGACAGACCCACCACCAAAAGGATGTTGGAGCCAACTCAAATCGGCTACTACCACCAAAAGGATGATAGAGAAAAATACTCGCACAATCTGGCATCAACGATATGACAGACCCACCAATGAAAGGACGATAGAGCGAACTCACACCGGCTACTACCACAAAAGGATTATAGAGCAAGACACTTGCACAATCTGACATTAGCAAGATGACAGACCCAACACTAAAAGGATGACGAAGCAAACTCACACCGGCTACTACTACCAAAAAGATGATAGAGAAAAAGACTCATACAATCTGGGATAAACAACATGACAGACCCACCACCAAAAGGATGATGGAGCGAATTCACACATCGACTACTTCCACCAAAAGGTAATAAAGCAAACACTCGCATAATCTGGAATCAACAAGATTACAGACCCACCACCAAAAGGATGACGGAGCAAACTCACACCGATAACTACCACTAAAAGGATGATAGAGCAAACACTCGTGCAATTTGACATCAACAAGATGACAGACCCACCACTAAAAGGATGACGGAGCAAACTCACACCGGCTACTCCCAGTAAAAGGATGATATAGAAAAACACTCGTACAATCTGGCATCACCGAGATGATAGACTCACCACCAAAAGGATGACAGAGCAAACTCACACCGGCTACTACCACTAAAAGGATGATAGAGAAAAACACTCGCGCAATATGGCATCAACAAGATGACAGACCCAACACAAAAAGGATGATGGGGCAAGCTGACACCAGCTACTACCATAAAAAGGATGATAGAGCAATCCCTCACACAATCTCACATAAAAAAGATGACAGACCCACCACCAAAAGGATGACGGAGTTAACTCACACCAGCTACTTCCCCCAAAAGGATGATAGAGAAAACAGTCGCACAATATGACATCAACAAGATGACAGACACACCACCAAAAGGATGATGAAGCAAACTCACACCGATTACTACCACCAAAACGATAAAAGTGCAAACACTCGCGCAATTTGACATCAACAAGATGACAGACCCACAACCAAAAGGATGACGGAGCAAACTCACACCGGTTACTATCACCAAAAGTATGATAGAGAAAAACACTCGCACAAATTGACATCAACAAGATGACAGACCCACCACAAAAAGGATGACGGAGCAAACTCACATCGGCTACTACCACCAAAAGGATGATAGAGAAAAAGACTTGCACAATCTGGCATCAACGAGATGACAAACCCACCAACCAAAGGACGACAGAGCGAACTCACACCGGCTAATACCACAAAAGGATTATAGAGAAAAACACTTGCACAATCTGACATTAGCAAGATGACAGACCCAACACTAAAAGGATGACGAAGGAAACTCAAACCAGCTACTACCATCAAAAGGATGATAGAGAAAAAGACTCACACAATCTGGGATAAACAAGATGACAGACCCACCACCAAAAGGATGATGGAGCGAATTCACACATCGACTACTTCCACCAAAAGGATGATAAAGCAAACACTCGCATAATCTGGAATTACCAAGATGACAGACCCACTACCAAAAGGATGATGAAGCAAACTCACACCGGTTACTACCACGAAAAGGATGATAGAGCAAGCACTCGTGCAATTTGACATCAACAAGATGGCAGACCCACCACCAAAAGGATGATGAAGCAAACTAACACCGGTTACTACCACTAAAAGGATGATAGAGCAAATACTTGTGCAATTAGACATCAACAAGATGACAGACCCACCACTAAAAGGATGATAGAGCAAACTCACACCGGCTACTCCCAGTAAAAGGATGATAGAGAAAAACACTCGCACAATCTGGCATCACCGAGATGATAGACTCACCACCAAAAGGATGACAGAGAAAACTCACACCGGCTACTATAACTAAAAGGATGAGAGAGAAAAACACTCGCGCAATATGGCATTAACAAGATGACAGACGCACCACAAAAAGGATGATGGGGCAAACTCACACCCGCTACTACCATAAAAAGGATAATAGAGCAATCCCTCACACAATCTCACATAAAAAAGATGACAGACCCACCACCAAAAGGATGACGGAGCTAACTCACATCAGCTACTTCCCCCAAAAGGATGATAGAGAAAACAGTCGCACAATCTGACATCAACAAGATGACAGACCCACCACCAAAAGGATGATGAAGCGAAGTCACACCGGTTACTACCACCAAAACGATGAAAGAGCAAACACTCGCGCAATTTGACATCAACAAGATGACAGACCCAAACCCAAAAGGATGACGGAGCAAACTCACACCGGTTACTATCACCAAAAGTATGATAGAGAAAAACACTCGCACAAATTGACATACACAAGATGACAGACCCACCACCAAAAGGATGTTGGAACCAACTCACATCGGCTACTACCACCAAAAGGATGATAGAGAAAAAGACTCGCACAATCTGGTATCAACGAGATGACAGACCCACCAACGAAAGGACGATAGAACGAACTCACACCGGCTACTACCACAAAAGGATTATAGAGCAAGACACTTGCACAATCTGACATTAGCAAGATGACAGACCCAACACTAAAAGGATGACGAAGCAAACTCACACCGGCTACTACTACCAAAAAGATGATAGAGAAAAAGACTCGTACAATCTGGGATAAACAAGATGACAGACCGACCACCAAAAGGATGATGGAGCGAATTCACACATCGACTACTTCCACCAAAAGGATGATAAAGCAAACACTCGCATAATCAAGAATCAACAAGATGACAGACCCACCACCAAAAGGATGTCGGAGCAAACTCACACCGGTTACTACCGCTAAAGGGATGATAGAGCAAACACTCGTGCAATTTGACATCAACAAGATGACAGACCCACCACTAAAAGGATGACTGAGCAAACTCACACCGGCTACTCCCAGTAAAAGGATGATATAGAAAAACACTCGCACAATCTGGCATCCCCGAGATGATAGACTCACCACCAAAAGGATGACAGAGCAAACTCTCATCGGCTACTACCACTAAAAGGATGATAGAGAAAAACACTCGCGCAATATAGCATCAACAAGATGACAGACCCACCACAAAAATGATGATGGGGCAAACTCACACCCGCTACTACCACCAAAAGGACGATAGACCAATCCCTCACACAATCTCACATAAAAAAGATGACAGACCCACCACCAAAAGGGTGACGGAGCTAACTCACACGAGCTACTTCCCCCAAAAGGATGATAGAGAAAATAGTCGCACAATCTGATATCAACAAGATGACAGACCCACCACCAAAAGGATGATGATGCGAACTCACACCGGTTACTACCACCAAAACGATAAAAGTGCAAACACTCGCGCAATTTGACATCAACAAGATGACAGACCCACAACCAAAAGGATGACGGAGCAAACTCACACCGGTTACTATCACCAAAAGTATGATAGAGAAAAACACTCGCACAAATTGACGTCAACAAGATGACAGACCCACCACCAAAAGGATGACGGAGCAAACTCACATCGGCTACTACCACCAAAAGGATGAGAGAGAAAAAGACTCGCACAATCTGGCATCAACGAGATGACAGACCCACCAAAGAAATGACGATAGAGGGAACTCACATCGGCTACTACCACAAAAGGATTATAGAGCAAAACACTTGCACAATCTGACATTAGCAAGACGACAGACCCAACACTAAGAGGATGACGAAGCAAACTCACACCGGCTACTACCACCAAAAGGATGATAGAGAAAAATACTCGCACAATCTGGCATAAACAAGATGATAGACCCACCACCAAAAGGATGATGGAGCGAATTCACATATCGACTACTACCACCAAAAGGATGATAAAGCAAACACTCGCATAATCTGGAATCAACAAGATGACAGACCCATCACCAAAAGGATGATGAAGCAAACTCACACCGGTTACTACCACTAAAAGGATGATAGAGCAAACACTCGTGCAATTTGACATCAATAAGATAACAGACCCACCACTAAAAGGATGACGGAGGAAACTCACACCGGTTACTCCCACTAAAAGGATGATAGAGAAAAACACTCGCACAATCTGGCATCACCGAGATGATAGACTCACCACCAAAAGGATGACAGAGCAAACTCACACCGGCTACTACCATTAAAAGGATGATAGAGAAAAACACTCGCGCAATATGGCATCAACAAGATGACAGACCTACCACAAAAAGGACGATGGGGGAAACTCACACCCGCTACTACCACCAAAAGGATGATAGAGCAATCCCTCACACAATCTCACATAAAAAAGATGACAAACTCACCACCAAAAGGATGACGGAACTAACTCACACCAGCTACTTCCCCCAAAAGGATGATAGAGAAAACAGTCGCATAATTTGACATCAAGAAGATGACAGACCCACCACTAAAAGGATGACGGAGCAAACTCACACCGGCTACTATCACCAAAAGTATGATAGAGAAAAACACTCGCAAAAATTGACATCAAAAAGATGACAGACCCACCACCAAAAGGATGATGGAGCAAACTCACATCGGCTACTACCACCAAAAGAATGATAGAGAAAAAGACTCGCACAATCTGGCATCAACGAGATGACAGACCCACCACCAAAAGGACGACAGAGCGAACTCACACCGGCTACTACCACAAAAGGATTATAGAGCAAAACACTTGCACAATCTGACATTAGCAAGACGACAGACCCAACACTAAAAGGATGACGAAGCAAACTCACACCGGCTACTACCACCAAAAGGATGATAGAGAAAAAGACTCGCACAATCTGGCATAAACAAGATGACAGACCCACCACCAAAAGGATGATGGAGCGAATTCACATATCGACTACTACCACCAAAAGGATGATAAAGCAAACACTCGCATAATCTAGAATCAACAAGATGACAGACCCATCACCAAATGGATGATGAAGCAAACTGACACCGGTTACTACCACTAAAAGGATGATAGAGCAAACACTCGTGCAATTTGACATCAACAAGATGACAGACCCACCACCAAAAGGATGATGAAGCAAACTCACACCGGTTACTACCACTAAAAGGATGATAAAGCAAACACTCGTGCAATTTGACATCAACAAGATGACAGACCCACCACTAATAGGATGACGGAGGAAACTCACACCGGTTACTCCCACTAAAAGAATGATAGAGAAAAACACTCGCACAATCTGGCATCACCGAGATGATAGAATCACCACCAAAAGGATGACAAAGCAAACTCACACCGGATACTACCATTAAAAGGAAGATAGAGAAAAACACTCGCGCAATATGGGATCAACAAGATGACAGACCTACCACAAAAAGGATGATGGGGCAAACTCACACCCGCTACTACCACCAAAAGGATGATAGAGCAATCCCTCACACAATCTCACATAAAAAAGATGACAAACCCACCACCAAAAGGATGACGAAACTAACTCACACCAGCTACTTCCCCCAAAAGGATGATAGGGAAAACAGTTGCACAATTTGACATCAACAAGATGACAGACCCACCACCAAAAGGATGACGGAGCAAACTCACACCGGCTACTATCACCAAAAGTATGATAGAGAAAAACACTCGCAAAAATTGACATCAACAAGATGACAGACCCACCACCAAAAGGATGATGGAGCAAACTCACATCGGCTACTACCACCAAAAGAATGATAGAGAAAAAGACTCGCACAATCTGGCATCAACGAGATGACAGACCCACCAACAAAAGGACGATAGAGCGAACTCACACCGGCTACTACCACAAAAGGATTATAGAGCAAAACACTTGCACAATCTGACATTAGCAAGATGAGAGACCCACCACTAAAAGGATGACGAAGCAAACTCACACCGGCTACTACCACCAAAAGGATGATAGAGAAAAAGACTCGCACAATCTGGAATAAACAAGATGACAGACCCAGCGCCAAAAGGATGATGGAGCGAATTGACACATCGACTACTACCACAAAAAGGATGATAAAGCAAACACTCGCATAATCTGGCATCAAAAAGATGACAGACCCACCACCAAAAGGATGATGAAGCAAACTCACACCGGTTACTACCACCAAAAGGATGATAGAGCAAACACTCGCGCAATTTGACATCAACAAGATGACAGACCCACCACAAAAAGGATGACGGAGCTAACTCACACCAGCTACTTCCCCCAAAAGGATGATAGAGAAAACAGTCGCACAATCTGACATCAACAAGATGACAGACCCACCACCAAAAGGATGATGAAGCGAACTTACACTAGTTAATACCACCAAAACGATAATAGAGCAAACACTCGCGCAATTTGACATCAACAAGATGACAGATCCACTACCAAAAGGATGACGGGGCAAACTCACACCGGCTACTATCACCAAAAGTATGATAGAGAAAAACACTCACACAAATTGACATTAACAAGATGACAGACCCACCACGAAAAGGATGACGGAGCAAACTCACATCGACTACTACCACCAAAAGGATGATAGAGAAAAAGACTCGCACAATTTGGCATCAACAAGATGACATACCCACCACCAAAAGGAAGACAGAGCAAACTCACATCGGCTACTACCACAAAAGGTTTATAGAGCAAAACACTTGCACAATCTGACATTAGCAAGATGAGAGACCCACCACCAAAAGGATGACGGAGCAAACTCACATCGGCTACTATCACCAAAAGGATGATAGAGAAAAAGACTCGCACAATCTGGCATCAACGAGATGACAGACCCACCAACAAAAGGACGACAGAGCGAACTCACACCGGCTACTACCACAAAAGGATTATAGAGAAAAACACTTGCACAATCTGACATTAGCAAGATGAGAGACCCACCACTAAAAGGATGACGAAGCAAACTCACACCGGCTACTACCACCAAAAGGATGATAGAGAAAAAGACTCGCACAATCTGGCATAAACAAGATGACAGACCCACCACCAAATGGATGATGGAGCGAATTCATACATCGACTACTACAACCAAAAGGATGATAAAGCAAACACTCGCATAATCTGGCATCAACAAGATGACCGACCCACCAGCAAAAGGATGATGAAGTAAACTCACACCGGTTACTACCACTAAAAGGATGATAGAGCAAACACTCACACAATTTGACATCAACAAGATGACAGACCCACCACTAAAAGGATGACGGAGCAAACTCACACCGGCTACTCCCACTAAAAGGATGATAGAGAAAAACACTCGCACAATATGGCGTCACCGGGATGATAGACTCACCACCAAAAGGATGACATAGCAAACTCACACCGGCTACTACCACTAAAAGGATGACAGAGAAAAACTCTCGCGCAATATGGCATCAACACAACGACAGACCCACCACAAAAAGGAAGATGGGGAGAACTCACACCCGCTACTACCACCAAAAGGATAATAGAGCAATCCCTCACACAATCTCACATAAAAAAGATGACAGACCCACCACCAAAAGGATGACAGAGCTAACTCACACCAGCTACTTCCCCCAAAAGGATGATAGAGAAAACAGTCGCACAATCTGACATCAACAACATGACAGACCCACCACCAAAAGGATGATGAAGCGAACTTACACTAGTTAATACCACCAAAACGATAATAGAGCAAACACTCGCGCAATTTGACATCAACAAGATGACAGACCCACTACCAAAAGGATGACGGGGCAAACTCACACCGGCTACTATCACCAAAAGTATGATAGAGAAAAACACTCGCACAAATTGACATTAACAAGATGACAGACCCACCACGAAAAAGATGACGGAGCAAACTCACATCGACTACTACCACCAAAAGGATGATAGAGAAAAAGACTCGCACAATCTGGCATCAAGGAGATGACATACCCACCACCAAAAGGACGACAGAGCAAACTCACACCGGCTACTACCACAAAAGGATTATAGAGCAAAACACTTGCACAATCTGACATTAGCAAGATGAGAGACCCACCACTAAAAGGATGACGAAGCAAACTCACACCGGCTACTACCACCAAAAGGATGATAGAGAAAAAGACTCGCACAATCTGGCATAAACAAGATGACAGACCCACCACCAAAAGGATGATGGAGCGAATTCATACATCGACTACTACAACCAAAAGGATGATAAAGCAAACACTCGCATAATCTGGCATCAACAAGATGACCGACCCACCAGTAAAAGAATGATGAAGTAAACTCACACCGGTTACTACCACTAAAAGGATGATAGAGCAAACACTCACACAATTTGACATCAACAAGATGACAAACCCACCACTAAAACGATGACGGAGCAAACTCACACCGGCTACTCCCACTAAAAGGATGATAGAGAAAAACACTCGCACAATATGGAGTCACCGGGATGATAGACTCACCACCAAAAGGATGACAGAGCAAACTCACACCGGCTACTACCACTAAAAGGATGATAGAGAAAAACTCTCGCGCAATATGGCATCAACACAACGACAGACCCACCACAAAAAGGATGATGGGACGAACTCACACCCGCTACTACCACCAAAAGGATGATAGAGCAATCCCTCACACAATCTCACATAAAAAAGATGACAGACCCACCACAAAAAGGATGACAGAGCTAACTCACACCAGCTACTTCCCCCAAAAGGATGATAGAGAAAACAGTCGCACAATCTGACATCAACAAGATGACAGACCCACCACCAAAAGGATGATGAAGCGAACTTACACTAGTTAATACCACCAAAACGATAATAGAGCAAACACTCGTGCAATTTGACATCAACAAGATGACAGACCCACTACCAAAAGGATGACGGGGCAAACTCACACCGGCAACACTCGCACAAATTGACATTAACAAGATGACAGACCCACCACGAAAAGGATGACGGAGCAAACTCACATCGACTACTACCACCAAAAGGATGATAGAGAAAAAGACTCGCACAATCTGGCATCAACGAGATAACATACCCACCACCAAAAGGACGACAGAGCAAACTTACACCGGCTACTACCACAAAAGGATTATTGAGCAAAACACTTGCACAATCTGACATTAGCAAGATGAATGACCCACCACTAAAAGGATGACGACATAAACTCACACCGGCTACTACCACCAAAAGGATGATAGAGAAAAAAGACTCGCACAATCATGCATAAACAAGATGACAGACCCACCACCAAAAGGATGATGAAGCGAATTCACACATCGACGACTACCACCAAAAGGATGATAAAGCAAACACTCGCATAATCTGGCATCAACAAGATGACAGTTCCACCACCAAAAGGATGATGAAGCAATCTCACACCGGCTACTACCACTAAAAGGATGATAGAGAAAAACACTCGCGCAATATGGCATCAACAAGATGACAGACCCACCACTAAAAGGATGACGGAGCAAACTCACACCGGCTACTCCCAGTAAACGGATGATAGAGAAAAACACTCGCACAATCTGGCATCACCGAGATGATAGACTCACCACCAAAAGGATGACAGAGCAATCTCACACCGGCTACTACCACTAAAAGGATGATAGAGAAAAACACTCGCGCAATATGGCATCAACAAGATGACAGACCCACCACAAAAAGGATGATGGGGTAAACTCACACCCGTTACTACCACCAAAAGGATGATAGAGCAATCCCTCACACAATCTCACATAAAAAAGATGACAGACCTACCACAAAAAGGATGATGGGGGAAACTCACACCTGCTACTAACACCAAAAGGATGATAGAGCAATCCCTCACACAATCTCACATAATAAAGATGACAAACCCACCACCAAAAGGATGACGGAACTAACTCACACCAGCTACTTCCCCCAAAAGGATGATAGAGAAAACAGTCGCACAATTTGACATCAACAAGATGACATACCCACCACCAAAAGGATGACGGAGCAAACTCACACCGGCTACTATCACCAAAAGTATGATAGAGAAAAACACTCGCAAAAATTGACATCAACAAGATGACAGACCCACCACCAAAAGGATGATGGAGCAAACTCACATCGGCTACTGCCACCAAAAGGATGATAGAGAAAAAGACTCGCACAATCTGGCATCAACGAGATGACAGACCCACCACCAAAAGGACGACAGAGCGAACTCACACCGGCTACTACCACAAAAGGATTATAGAGCAAAACACTTGCACAATCTGACATTAGCAAGACGACAAACCCAACACTAAAAGGATGACGAAGCAAACTCACACCGGCTACTACCACCAAAAGGATGATAGATAAAAAGACTCGCACAATCTGGCATAAACAAGATGACAGACCCACCACCAAAAGGATGATGGAGCGAATTCACATATCGACTACTACCACCAAAAGTATGATAAAGCAAACACTCGCATAATCTAGAATGAAAAAGATGACAGACCCATCACCAAAAGGATGATGAAGCAAACTCACACCGGTTACTACCACTAAAAGGATGATAGAGCAAACACTCGTGCAATTTGACATCAACAAGATGACAGACCCACCACCAAAAGGATGATGAAGCAAACTCACACCGGTTACTACCACTAAAAGGATGATAGAGCAAACACTCGTGCAATTTGACATTAACAAGATGACAGACCCACCACTAATAGGATGACGGAGGAAACTCACACCGGTTACTCCCACTAAAAGGATGACAGAGCAAACACTCGCGCAATATGGCATCAACAAGATGACAGACCTACCACAAAAAGGATGATGCGGCAACTCACACCCGCTACTACCACCAAAAGGATGATAGAGCAATCCCTCACACAATCTCACATAAAAAGATGACAAATCCACCACCAAAAGGATGACGAAACTAACTCACACCAGCTACTTCCCCCAAAAGGATGATAGAGAAAACAGTCGCACAATTTGACATCAACAAGATGACAGACCCACCACCAAAAGGATGATGGAGCAAACTCACACCAGCTACTGTCAAAAAAAAGTATGATAGAGAAAAACACTCGCAAAGATTAACATCAACAAGATGACAGACCCACCACCAAAAAGATGATGGAGCAAACTCACATCGGCTACTACCACCAAAAGGATGATAGAGAAAAAGACTCGCACAATCTGGCATCAACGAGATGACAGACCCACCACCAAAAGGACGACAGAGCAAACTCACACCGGCTACTACCACAAAAGGATTATAGAGCAAAACACTTGCACAATCTGACATTGGCAAGATGACAGACCCAACACTAAAAGGATGACGAAGCAAACTCGCACCGGCTACTACCACCAAAAGGATGATAGAGAAAAAGACTCGCACAATCTGGCATAAACAAGATGACAGACCCACCACCAAAAGGATGATGGAGTGAATTCATACATCGACTACTACAACCAAAAGGATGATAAAGCAAACACTCGCATAATCTGGCATCAACAAGATGACCGACCCACCAGCAAAAGGATGATGAAGTAAACTCACACCGGTTACTACGACTAAAAGGATGATAGAGCAAACACTCACATAATTTGACATCAACAAGATGACAGACCTACCACTAAAAGGATGACGGAGCAAACTCACACCGACTACTACCACTAAAAGGATGATAGAGAAAGACTCACGGCAAAATGGCATCAACACAACGACAGACCCACCACAAAAAGGATGATGGGGCAAACTCACACCCGCTACTACCACCAAAAGGATGATAGAGCAATCCCTCACACAATCTCACATAAAAAAGATGACAGACCCACCACCAAAAGGATGACAGAGCTAACTCACACCAGCTACTTCCCCCAAAAGGCTGATAGAGAAAACAGTCGCACAATCTGACATCAACAAGATGACAAACCCACCACCAAAAGGATGATGAAGCGAACTTACACTGGTTAATACCACCAAAACGATAATAGAGCAAACACTCGCGCAATTTGACATCAACAAGATGACAGACCCACTACCAAAAGGATGACGGGGCAAACTCACACCGGCTACTATCACCAAAAGTATGATAGAGAAAAACACTCGCACAAATTGACATTAACAAGATGACAGACCCACCACGAAAAGGGTGACGGAGCAAACTCACATCGACTACTACCACCAAAAGGATGATAGAGAAAAATACTCGCACAATCTGGCATCAACGAGATGACATACCCACCACCAAAAGGACGACAGAGCAAACTCACACCGGCTACTACCACAAAAGGATTATAGAGCAAAACACTTGCACAATCTGACATTAGCAAGATGAATGACCCACCACTAAAAGGATCACGACGTAAACTCACACCGGCTACTACCACCAAAAGGATGATAGAGAAAAAAGACTCGCACAATCATGCATAAACAAGATGACAGACCCACCACCAAAAGGATGATGAAGCGAATTCACACATCAACGACTACCACCAAAAGGATGATAAAGCAAACACTCGCATAATCTGGCATCAACAAGATGACAGATCCACCACCAAAAGGATGATGAAGCAATCTCACACTGGCTACAACCACTAAAAGGATGATAGAGAAAAACACTCGCACAATCTGGCATCATCGAGATGATAGACTCACCACCAAAAGGATGACAGAGCAATCTCACACCGGCTACTACCACTAAAAGGATGATAGAGAAAAACACTCGCGCAATATGGCATCAACAAGATGACAGACCCACCACAAAAAGGATGATGGGGTAAACCCACACCCGCTACTACCACCAAAAGGATGATAGAGCAATCCCTCACACAATCTCACATAAAAAAGATGACAAACCCACGACCAAAAGGATGACGGAGCTAACTCACACCAGCTACTTCCCCCAAAAGGATGATAGAGAAAACAGTCGCACAATCTGACATCAACAAGATAACAGACCCACCACCAAAAGGATGACGGAGCAAACTCACACCGGCTACTATCACCAAAAGTATGATAGAGAAAAACACTCGCACAAATTGACATCAAAAAGATTACAGATCCACCACCAAAAGGATGATGGAGCAAACTCACATCGGCTACTACCACCAAAAGGATGATAGAGAAAAAGACTCGCACAATCTGGCATCAACAAGATGACATACCTACCACCAAAAGGACGACAGAGCAAACTCACACCGGCTACTACCACAAAAGGATTATAGAGCAAAACACTTGCACAATTTGACATTAGCAAGATGACAGACCCACCACTAAAAGGATGAGGAAGCAAACTCACACCGGCTACTACCACCAAAAGGATGATAGAGAAAAAGACTCGCACAATCATGCATAAACAAGATGACAGACCCACCCCAAAAAGGATGGTGGAGCGAATTCACATATCGACTACTACAACCAAAAGGATGATAAAGCAAACGCTCGCATAATCTGGCATCAACAAGATGACAGATCCACCACCAAAAGGATGATGAAGCAAACTCACACTGGTTACTACCACTAAAAGGATGATAGAGCAAACACTCGTGCAATTTGACATCAACAAGATGACAGACCCACCACAAAAAGGATGACGGAGCAAACTCACACCGGCTACTCCCAGTAAAAGGATGATAGAGAAAAACACTCGCACAATCTGGCATAACCGAGATGATAGACTCACCACCAAAAGGATGACAAAGAAATCTCACACAGGCTACTACCACTAAAAGGATGATAGAGAAAAACACTCGCGCAATATGGCATCAACAAGATGACAGACCCACCACAAAAAGGATGATGGGGCAAACTACCACCAAAAGGATGATAGAGAAATCCCTCACACAATCTCACATAAAAAAGATGAGAAACCCACCACCAAAAGGATGACGGAGCTAACTCACACCAGCTACTTCCCCCTAAAGGATGATAGAGAAAACAGTCGCACAATCTGACATCAACAAGATGACAGACCCACCACCAAAAGGATGATGAAGCGAACTCACACCGGTTACTACCACCAAAACGATGATAGAGCAAACACTCGCGCAATTTGACATCAACAAGATGACAAACCCACCACCAAAAGGATGACGGAGCAAACTCACACCGGCTACTATCACCAAAAGTATGATAGAGAAAAACACTCGCACAAATTGACATCAACAAGTTGACAGACCCCCACCAAAAGGATGATGGAGCAAACTCACATCGGCTACTACCACCAAAAGGATGATAGAGAAAAAGACTCGCACAATCTGGCATCAACGAGATGACATCCCACCACCAAAAGGACGACAGAGCAAACTCACACCGGCTACTACCACAAAAGGATTATAGAGCAAAACACTTGCACAATCTGACATTAGCAAGATGAGAGACCCACCACTAAAAGGATGATGAAGCAAACTCACACCGGCTACTACCACCAAAAGGATGATAGAGAAAAAGACTCGCACAATCATGCATAAACAAGATGACAGACCCACCCCCAAAAGGATGATGGAGCGAATTCACACATCAACTACTACTACCAAAAGGATGATAAAGCAAACACTCGAATAATCTGGCATCAACAAGATGCCAGATCCACCACCAAAAGGATGATGAAGCAAACTCGCACTGGTTACTACCTCTAAAAGTATGATAGAGCAAACACTCGTGCAATTTGACATCAACAAGATGACAGACCCACCACAAAAAGGATGACGGAGCAAACTCACACCGGCTACTCCCAGTAAAAGGATGATAGAGAAAAACACTCGCACAATCTGGCATCACCGAGATGATAGACTCACCACCAAAAGGATGACAGAGAAATCTCACACCGGCTACTACCACTAAAAGGATGATAGAGAAAAACACTCGCGCAATATGGCATCAACAAGATGACAGACCCACCACAAAAAGGATGATGGGGCAAACTCACACCCGCTACTACCACCAAAAGGATGATAGAGAAATCCCTCACACAATATCACATAAAAAAGATGAGAAACCCACCACAAAAGGATGACGGCGCTAACTCACACCAGCTACTTCCCCCAAAAGGATGATAGAGAAAACAGTCACACAATCTGACATCAACAAGATGACAGACCCACCACCAAAAGGATGATGAAGCAAACTCACACCGGTTACTACCACCAAAACGATGATAGAGCAAACACTCGCGCAATTTGACATCAACAAGATGACCGACCCACCACTAAAAGGATGACGGAGCAAACTCACACCGGCTACTATCACCAAAAGTAAGATAGAGAAAAACACTCGCACAAATTGACATCAACAAGATGACAGACCCACCACCAAAAGGATGATGGAGCAAACTCACATCGGCTACTACCACCAAAAGGATGATAGAGAAAAAGACTCGCACAATCTGGCATCAACGAGATGACATGCCCACCACCAAAAGGACGACAAAGAAAATCACACTGGCTACTACCACAAAAGGATTATAGAGCAAAACACTTGCACAATCTGACATTAGCAAGATGACAGACCCATCACTAAAAGGATGATGAAGCAAACTCACACCGGCTACTACCACCAAAAGGATGATAGAGAAAAAGACTCGCACAATCATGCATAAACAAGATGACAGACCCACCCCCAAAAGGATGATGGAGCGAATTCACACATCGACTACTATAACCAAAAGGATGATAAAGCAAACACTCGCATAATCTGGCATCAACAAGATGACAGATCCACCACCAAAAGGATGATGAAGCAAACTCACACTGGTTACTACCACTAAAAGGATGTTAGAGCAAACACTCGTGCAATTTGACATCAACAAGATGACAGACCCACCACAAAAAGGATGACGGAGCAAACTCACACCGGCTACTCCCAGTAAAAGGATGATAGAGAAAAACACTCGCACAATCTGGCATCACCGAGATGATAGACTCACCACCAAAAGGATGACAGAGAAATCTCACACCGGCTACTACCACTAAAAGGATGATAGAGAAAAACACTCGCGCAATATGGCATCAACAAGATGACAGACCCACCACATAAAGGATGATGGGGCAAACTCACACCCGCTACTACCACCAAAAGGATGATAGAGAAATCCCTCACACAATATCACATAAAAAAGATGAGAAACCCACCACCAAAAGGATGACGGAGCTAATTCACACCAGCTACTTCCCCCAAAAGGATGATAGAGAAAACAGTCGCACAATCTGACATCAACAAGAGGACAGACCCACCACCAAAAGGATGATGAAGCGAACTCACACCGGTTACTACCACCAAAACGATGATAGAGCAAACACTCGCGCAATTTGACATCAACAAGATGACAGACCCACCACCAAAAGGATGATGGAGCAAACTCACACCGGCTACTATCACCAAAAGTATGATAGAGAAAAACACTCGCACAAATTGACATCAACAAGATGACAGACCCACCACCAAAAGGATGATGGAGCAAACTCACATCGGCTACTACCACCAAAAGGATGATAGAGAAAAACAATCCCACAATCTGGCATCAACGAGATGACATCCCACCACCAAAAGGACGACAGAGCAAACTCACACCGGCTACTACCACAAAAGGACTATAGAGCAAAACACTTGCACAATCTGACATTAGCAAGATGACAGACCCACCACTAAAAGGATGATGAAGCAAACTCACACCGGCTACTACCACCAAAAGGATGATAGAGAAAAAGACTCGCACAATCATGCATAAACAAGATGACAGACCCACCCCCAAAAGGATGATGGAGCGAATTCACACATCGACTACTACAACCAAAAGGATGATAAAGCAAACACTCGCATAATCTGGCATCAACAAGATGACAGATCCACCACCAAAAGGATGATGAAGCAAACTCACACTGGTTACTACCACTAAAAGGATGATAGAGCAAACACTCGTGCAATTTGACATCAACAAGATGACAGACCCACCACAAAAAGGATGACGGAGCAAACTCACACCGGCTACTCCCAGTAAAAGGATGATAGAGAAAAACACTCGTACAATATGGCATCACCGAGATGATAGACTCACCACCAAAAGGATGACAGAGAAATCTCACACCGGCTACTACCACTAAAAGGATGATAGAGAAAAACACTCGCGCAATATGGCATCAACAAGATGACAGACCCACCATAAAAAGGATGATGGGGCAAACTCACACCCGCTAATACCACCAAAAGGATGATAGAGAAATCCCTCACACAATCTCACATAAAAAAGATGAGAAACCCACCACCAAAAGGATGACGGAAGTAACTCACACCAGCTACTTCCCCCAAAAGGATGATAGAGAAAACAGTCGCACAATCTGACATCAACAAGATGACAGACCCACCACCAAAAGGATGATGAAGCGAACTCACACCGGTTACTACCACCAAAACGATGATAGAGCAAACACTCGCGCAATTTGACATCAACAAGATGACAAACCCACCACCAAAAGGATGACGGAGCAAACTCACACCGGCTACTATCACCAAAAGTATGATAGAGAAAAACACTCGCACAAATTGACATCAACAAGATGACAGACCCCCACCAAAAGGATGATGGAGCAAACTCACATCGGCTACTACCACCAAAAGGATGATAGAGAAAAAGACTCGCACAATCTGGCATCAACGAGATGACATCCCACCACCAAAAGGACGACAGAGCAAACTCACACCGGCTACTACCACAAAAGGATTATAGAGAAAAACACTTGCACAATCTGACATTAGCAAGATGACAGACCCACCATTAAAAGGATGATGAAGCAAACTCACACCGGCTACTACCACCAAAAGGATGATAGAGAAAAAGACTCGCACAATCATGCATAAACAAGATGACAGACCCACCCCCAAAAGGATGATGGAGCGAATTCACACATCGACTACTACAACCAAAAGGATGATAAAGCAAACACTCGCGTAATCTAGCATCAACAAGATGACAGATCCACCACCAAAAGGATGATGAAGCAAACTCGCACTGGTTACTACCACTAAAAGTATGATAGAGCAAACACTCGTGCAATTTGACATCAACAAGATGACAGACCCACCACAAAAAGGATGACGGAGCAAACTCACACCGGCTACTCCCAGTAAAAGGATGATAGAGAAAAACACTCGCACAATCTGGCATCACCGAGATGATAGACTCACCACCAAGAGGATGACAGAGAAATCTCACACCGGCTACTACCACTAAAAGGATGATAGAGAAAAACACTCGCGCAATATGGCATCAACAAGATGACAGACCCACCACAAAAAGGATGATGGGGCAAACTCACACCCGCTACTACCACCAAAAGGATGATAGAGAAGTCCCTCACACAATATCACATAAAAAAGATGAGAAACCCACCACCAAAAGGATGACGAAGCTAACTCACACCAGCTACTTCCCCCAAAAGGATGATAGAGAAAACAGTCGCACAATCTGACATCAACAAGAGGACAGACCCACCACCAAAAGGATGATGAAGCGAACTCACACCGGTTACTACCACCAAAACGATGATAGAGCAAACACTCGCGCAATTTGACATCAACAAGATGACAGACCCACCACCAAAAGGATGACGGAGCAAACTCACACCGGCTACTATCACCAAAAGTATGATAGAGAAAAATACTCGCACAAATTGACATCAACAAGATGACAGACCCACCACCAAAAGGATGATGGAGCAAACTCACATCGGCTACTACCACCAAAAGGATGATAGAGAAAAACAATCCCACAATCTGGCATCAACGAGATGACATCCCATCACCAAAAGGACGACAGAGCAAACTCACACCGGCTACTACCACAAAAGGACTATAGAGCAAAACACTTGCACAATCTGACATTAGCAAGATGACAGACCCACCACTAAAAGGATGATGAAGCAAACTCACACCGGCTACTACCACCAAAAGGATGATAGAGAAAAAGACTCGCACAATCATGCATAAACAAGATGACAGACCCACCCCCAAAAGGATGATGGAGCGAATTCACACATCGACTACTACAACCAAAAGGATGATAAAGCAAACACTCGCATAATCTGGCATCAACAAGATGACAGATCCACCACCAAAAGGATGATGAAGCAAACTCACACTGGTTACTACCACTAAAAGGATGATAGAGCAAACACTCGTGCAATTTGACATCAACAAGATGACAGACCCACCACAAAAAGGATGACGGAGCAAACTCACACCGGCTACTCCCAGTAAAAGGATGATAGAGAAAAACACTCGTACAATATGGCATCATCGAGATGATAGACTCACCACCAAAAGGATGACAGAGAAATCTCACACCGGCTACTACCACTAAAAGGATGATAGAGAAAAACACTCGCGCAATATGGCATCAACAAGATGACAGACCCACCACAAAAAGGATGATGGGGCAAACTCACACCCGCTACTACCACCAAAAGGATGATAGAGAAGTCCCTCACACAATATCACATAAAAAAGATGAGAAACCCACCACCAAAAGGATGACGGAGCTAACTCACACCAGCTACTTCCCCCAAAAGGATGATAGAGAAAACAGTCGCACAATCTGACATCAACAAGAGGACAGACCCACCACCAAAAGGATGATGAAGCGAACTCACACCGGTTACTACCACCAAAACGATGATAGAGCAAACACTCGCGCAATTTGACATCAACAAGATGACAGACCCACCACCAAAAGGATGACGGAGCAAACTCACACCGGCTACTATCACCAAAAGTATGATAGAGAAAAATACTCGCACAAATTGACATCAACAAGATGACAGACCCACCACCAAAAGGATGATGGAGCAAACTCACATCGGCTACTACCACCAAAAGGATGATAGAGAAAAACAATCCCACAATCTGGCATCAACGAGATGACATCCCATCACCAAAAGGACGACAGAGCAAACTCACACCGGCTACTACCACAAAAGGACTATAGAGCAAAACACTTGCACAATCTGACATTAGCAAGATGACAGACCCACCACTAAAAGGATGATGAAGCAAACTCACACCGGCTACTACCACCAAAAGGATGATAGAGAAAAAGACTCGCACAATCATGCATAAACAAGATGACAGACCCACCCCCAAAAGGATGATGGAGCGAATTCACACATCGACTACTACAACCAAAAGGATGATAAAGCAAACACTCGCATAATCTGGCATCAACAAGATGACAGATCCACCACCAAAAGGATGATGAAGCAAACTCACACTGGTTACTACCACTAAAAGGATGATAGAGCAAACACTCGTGCAATTTGACATCAACAAGATGACAGACCCACCACAAAAAGGATGACGGAGCAAACTCACACCGGCTACTCCCAGTAAAAGGATGATAGAGAAAAACACTCGTACAATATGGCATCATCGAGATGATAGACTCACCACCAAAAGGATGACAGAGAAATCTCACACCGGCTACTACCACTAAAAGGATGATAGAGAAAAACACTCGCGCAATATGGCATCAACAAGATGACAGACCCACCACAAAAAGGATGATGGGGCAAACTCACACCCGCTACTACCACCAAAAGGATGATAGAGAAGTCCCTCACACAATATCACATAAAAAAGATGAGAAACCCACCACCAAAAGGATGACGGAGCTAACTCACACCAGCTACTTCCCCCAAAAGGATGATAGAGAAAACAGTCGCACAATCTGACATCAACAAGAGGACAGACCCACCACCAAAAGGATGATGAAGCGAACTCACACCGGTTACTACCACCAAAACGATGATAGAGCAAACACTCGCGCAATTTGACATCAACAAGATGACAGACCCACCACCAAAAGGATGACGGAGCAAACTCACACCGGCTACTATCACCAAAAGTATGATAGAGAAAAATACTCGCACAAATTGACATCAACAAGATGACAGACCCACCACCAAAAGGATGATGGAGCAAACTCACATCGGCTACTACCACCAAAAGGATGATAGAGAAAAACAATCCCACAATCTGGCATCAACGAGATGACATCCCATCACCAAAAGGACGACAGAGCAAACTCACACCGGCTACTACCACAAAAGGACTATAGAGCAAAACACTTGCACAATCTGACATTAGCAAGATGACAGACCCACCACTAAAAGGATGATGAAGCAAACTCACACCGGCTACTACCACCAAAAGGATGATAGAGAAAAAGACTCGCACAATCATGCATAAACAAGATGACAGACCCACCCCCAAAAGGATGATGGAGCGAATTCACACATCGACTACTACAACCAAAAGGATGATAAAGCAAACACTCGCATAATCTGGCATCAACAAGATGACAGATCCACCACCAAAAGGATGATGAAGCAAACTCACACTGGTTACTACCACTAAAAGGATGATAGAGCAAACACTCGTGCAATTTGACATCAACAAGATGACAGACCCACCACAAAAAGGATGACGGAGCAAACTCACACCGGCTACTCCCAGTAAAAGGATGATAGAGAAAAACACTCGTACAATATGGCATCATCGAGATGATAGACTCACCACCAAAAGGATGACAGAGAAATCTCACACCGGCTACTACCACTAAAAGGATGATAGAGAAAAACACTCGCGCAATATGGCATCAACAAGATGACAGACCCACCACAAAAAGGATGATGGGGCAAACTCACACCCGCTACTACCACCAAAAGGATGATAGAGAAATCCCTCACACAATCTCACATAAAAAAGATGAGAAACCCACCCCCAAAAGGATGATGGAGCTAACTCACACCAGCTACTTCCCCCAAAAGGATGATAGAGAAAACAGTCGCACAATCTGACATCAACAAGATGACAGACCCACCACCAAAAGGATGATGAAGCGAACTCACACCGGTTACTACCACCAAAACGATGATAGAGCAAACACTCGCGCAATTTGACATCAATAAGATGACAGACCCACCACCAAAAGGATGACGGAGCAAACTCACACCGGCTACTATCACCAAAAGTATGAGAGAGAAAAACACTCGCACAAATTGACATCAACAAGATGACAGACCCACCACCAAAAGGATGATGGAGCAAACTCACATCGGCTACTACCACCAAAAGGATGATAGAGAAAAAGACTAGCACAATCTGGCATCAACGAGATGACATACCCACCACCAAAAGGACGACAGAGCAAACCCACACCGGCTACTACCACAAAAGGATTATAGAGCAAAACACTTGCACAATCTGACATTAGCAAGATGACAGACCCACCAATAAAAGGATAATGAAGCAAACTCACACCGGCTACTACCACCAAAAGGATGATAGAGAAAAAGACTCGCACAATCATGCATAAACAAGATGAAAGACCCACCACCAAAAGGATGATGGAGCGAATTCACACATAGACTACTACAACCAAAAGGATGATAGAGCAAACACTCGCATAATCTGGCATCAACAAGATGACAGATCCACCACCAAAAGGATGATAAAGCAAACTCACACCGGTTACTACCACTAAAAGGATGATAGAGCAAACACTCGTGCAATCTGACATCAACAAGATGACAGACCCACCACAAAAAGGATGACGGAGCAAACTCACACCGGCTACTCCCAGTAAAAGGATGATAGAGAAAAACACTCGCACAATCTGGCATCACCGACATGATAGACTCACCACAAAAAGGATGACAGAGCAATATCACACCGGCTACTACCACTAAAAGGATGATAGAGAAAAACACTCGCGCAATATGGCATCAACAAGATGACAGACCCACCACTAAAAGGATGGCGGAGCAAACTCACACCGGCTACTCCCAGTAAAAGGATGATAGAGAAAAACACTCGCACAATCTGGCATCACCGAGATGATAGACTCACCACCAAAAGGATGACAGAGAAATCTCACACCGGCTACTACCACTAAAAGGATGATAGAGAAAAACACTCGCGCATTATGGCATCAACAAGATGACAGACCCACCACAAAAAGGATGATGGGGTAAACTCACACCCGCTACTACCACCAAAAGGATGATAGAGCAATCCCGCACACAATCTCCCATAAAAAAGATGACAAACCCACAACCAAAAGGATGACGGAGCTAACTCACACCAGCTACCTCCCCCAAAAGGATGATAGAGAAAACAGTCGCACAATCTGACATCAACAAGATGACAGACCCACCACCAAAAGGATGATGAAGCAAACTCACACCGGTTACTACCACCAAAACGATGATAGCGCAAACACTCGCGCAATTTGACTTCAACAAGATGACAGACCCACCACCAAAAGGATGACGGAGCAAACTCACACCGGCTACTATCACCAAAAGTATGATAGAGAAAAACACTCGCACAATTTGACATCAACAAGATGATAGACCCACCACCAAAAGGATGATGGAGCATACTCACATCGGCTACTACCACCAAAAGGATGATAGAGAAAAAGACTCGCACAATCAGGAATCAACGAGATGACATACCCACCACCAAAAGGACGACAGAGCAAAATCACACCGGCTACTACCACAAAAGGATTATAGAGCAAAACACTTGCACAATCTGACACTAGCAAGATGACAGACCCATCACTAAAAGGATGACGAAGCAAACTCACACCGGCTACTACCACCAAAAGGATGATAGAGAAAAAGACTCGCACAATCATGCATAAACAAGATGACAGACCCACCACCAAAAGGATGATAGAGCGAATTCACACATCGACTACTACAACCAAAAGGATGAAAAAGCAAACACTCGCATAATCTGGCATCAACAACATGACAGATCCACCACCAAAAGGATGATGAAGCAAACTCACACCGGCTACTACCACTAAAAGGATGATAGAACAAACACTCGTGCAATTTGACATTAACAAAATGACAGACCCACCACAAAAAAGATGACGGAGCAAACTCACACCGGCTACTCCCAGTAAAAGGATGATAGAGAAAAACACTCGCACAATCTGGCATCACCGAGATGATAGACTCACCACCAAAAGGATGACAGAGCAATCTCACACCGGCTACTACCACTAAAAGGATGATAGAGAAAAACACTCGCGCAATATGGCATCAACAAGATGACAGACCCACCATAAAAAGGATGATGGGGCAAACTCACACCCGCTACTACCACCAAAAGGATGATAGAGCAATCCCTCACACAATCTCACATAAAAAAGATGACAGACCCACCACCAAAAGGATGACGGAGCTAACTCACACCAGCTACTTCCCTCAAAAGGATGATAGAGAAAACAGTCGCACAATCTGACATCAACAAGATGACAGACCCACCACCAAAAGGATGATGAAGCGAACTCACACCGGTTACTACCACCAAAACGATGATAGAGCAAACACTCGCGCAATTTGACATCAACAAGATGACAGACCCACCACCAAAAGGATGACGGAGTAAACTCACACCGGCTACTATCACCAAAAGTATGATAGAGAAAAACACTCACACAAATTGACATCAACAAGATGACAGACCCACCACCAAAAGGATGACGGAGCAAACTCACATCGGCTACTACCAACAAAAGGATGATAGAGAAAACAGTCGCACAATCTGACATCAACAAGATGACAGACCCACCACCAAAAGGATGATGAAGCAAACTCACACCGGTTACTACCACCAAAACAATGATAAAGCAAACACTCGCGCAATTTGACATCAACAAGATGACAGACCCACCACCAAAAGGATGACGAAGCAAACTCACACCGACTACTATCACCAAAAGTATGATAGAGAAAAACACTTGCACAAATTGACATCAACAAGATGACAGACCCACCACCAAAAGGATGACGGAGCAAACTCACATCGGCTACTACCACCAAAAGAATGATAGAGAAAAAGACTCGCTCAATCTGGCATCAACGAGATGACATACCCTCTACCAAAAGGACGACAGAGCGAACTCACACCGGCTACTACAACAAAAGGATTATAGAGCAAAACACTTGCACAATCTGACATTAGCAAGATGACAGACCCACCACTAAAAGGATGACGAAGCAAACTCACACCGGCTACTACCACCAAATGGATGATAGAGAAAAACACTCGCGCAATATGGCATCAACAAGATGACAGACCCACCACAAAAAGGATGATGCGGCGAACTCACACCGGCTACTACCACCAAAAGTATGATAGAGCAATCCCTCACACAATCTCACATCAAAAAGATGACAGACCCACCACCAAAAGGATGACGGAGCTAACTCACACCAGCTACTTCCCCCAAAAGGATGATAGAGAAAACCATCGCACAATCTGACATCAACAAGATGACAGACCCACCACCAAAAGGATGATGAAGCGAACTCACACCGGTTACTACCAACAAAACGATGATAGAGCAAACACTCGCGCAATTTGACATCAACAAGATGACAGACCCACCATCAAAAGGATGACAGAGCAAACTCACACCGGCTACTATCACCAAAAGTATGATAGAGAAAAACACACGCACAAATTGACATCAACAAGATGACAGACCCATCACCCAAAGGATGACGGATCAAACTCACATCGGCTACTACCACCAAAAGGATGATAGAGAAAAAGACTCGCACTATCTGGCATCAACGAGATGACAGACCCTCCACCAAAAGGACGACAGAGCGAACTCACACCGGCTACTACCACAAAAGGATTATAGAGCAAAACACTTGCACAATCTGACATTAGCAAGATGACAGACCCACCAGTAAAAGGATGACGAAGCAAACTCACACCGGCTACTACCACCAAAAGGATGATAGAGAAAAAGACTCGCACAATCTGGCATAAACAAGATGACAGACCCACCACCAAAAGGATGATGGAGCGAATTCACACATCGACTACTAGCACCAAAAGGATGATAAAGCAAACACTCGCATAATCTGAAATCAACAAGATGACAGACCCACCACCAAAAGGATGATGAAGCAAACTCACACCGGTTACTAGCATTAAAAGGATGATAGAGCAAATACTCACGCAATTTGACATCAACAAGATGACAGACCCACCACTAAAAGGATGACGGAGCAAACTCACGCCGGCTACTCCCACTAAAAGGATGATAGAGAAAAACACTCGCACAATCTGGCATCACCTAGATGATAGACTCACCACCAAAAGGATGACAGAGCAAACTCACACCGGCTACTACCACTAAAAGGATGATAGAGAAAAATACTCGCGCAATATGGCATCAACAAGATGACAGACCCACCACAAAAAGGATGATGCGGCGAACTCACACCGGCTACTACCACCAAAAGTATGATAGAGCAATCCCTCACACAATCTCACATCAAAAAGATGACAGACCCACCACCAAAAGGATGACGGAGCTAACTCACACCAGCTACTTCCCCCAAAAGGATGATAGAGAAAACAGTCGCACAATCTGACATCAACAAGATGACAGACCCACCACCAAAAGGATGATGAAGCAAACTCACACCGGTTACTACCACTAAAAGGATGATAGAGCAAACACTCGCGCAATTTGACATCAACAAGATGACAGACCCACCATCAAAAGGATGACAGAGCAAACTCACACCGGCTACTATCACCAAAAGTCTGATAGAGAAAAACACACGCACAAATTGACATCAACAAGATGACAGACCCATCACCCAAAGGATGACGGATCAAACTCACATCGGCTACTACCACCAAAAGGATGATAGAGAATAAGACTCGCACAATCTGGCATCAACGAGATGACAGACCCTCCACCAAAAGGACGACAGAGCGAACTCACACCGGCTACTACCACAAAAGGATTATAGAGCAAAACACTTGCACAATCTGACATTAGCAAGATGACAGACCCACCACTAAAAGGATGACGAAGCAAACTCACACCGACTACTACTACCAAAAGGATGATAGAGAAAAAGACTCACACAATCTTGCATAAACAAGATGACAGACCCACCACCAAAAGGATGATGGAGCGAATTCACACAGAGACTACTACAACCAAAAGGATGATAAAGCAAACACTCGCATAATCTGGCATCAACAAGATGACAGATCCACCACCAAAAGGATGATGAAGCAAACTCACACCGGTTACTACCACTAAAAGAATGATAGAGCAAACACTCGTGCAATTTGACATCAACAAGATGACAGACCCACCACAAAAAGGATGACGGAGCAAACTCACACCGGCTACTCCCAGTAAAAGGATGATAGAGAAAAACACTCGAACAATCTGGCATCACCGAGATGACAGACTCACCACCAAAAGGATGACAGAGCGAACTCACACCGGCAACTACCACTAAAAGGATGATAGAGAAAACCACCCGCGCCATATGGCATCAACAAGATGACTGACCCACCACAAAAAGGATGATGCGGCGAACTCACACCGGCTACTACCACCAAAAGTATGATAGAGAAATCCCTCACACAATCTCACATAAAAAAGATGACAGACCCACCACCAAAAGGACGACAGAGCGAACACACACCGACTACTACCACAAAAGGATTATAGAGCAAAACACTTGCACTATCTGACATTAGCAAGATGACAGACCCACCACTAAAAGGATGACGAAGCAAACTCACACCGGCTACTACCACCAAAAGGATGATAGAGAAAAAGACTCGCACAATCTGGCATAAACAAGATGACAGACCCACCACCAAAAGGATGATGGAGTGAATTCACACATCGACTACTACCACCAAAAGGATGATAAAGCAAACAATCGCATAATCTGAAATCAACAAGATGACAGATCCACCACCAAAAGGATGATGAAGCAAACTCACACCGGCTACTACCACTAAAAGGATGATAGAGCAAACACTCGTGCAATTTGACATTAACAAAATGACAGACCCACCACAAAAAAGATGACGGAGCAAACTCACACCGGCTACTCCCAGTAAAAGGATGATAGAGAAAAACACTCGCACAATCTGGCATCACCGAGATGATAGACTCACCACCAAAAGGTTTACAGAGCAATCTCACACCGGCTACTACCACTAAAAGGATGATAGAGAAAAACACTCGCGCAATATGGCATCAACAAGATGACAGACCCACCATAAAAAGGATGATGGGGCAAACTCACACCCGCTACTACCACCAAAAGGATGATAGAGCAATCCCTCACACAATCTCACATAAAAAAGATGACAGACCCACCACCAAAAGGATGACAGAGCCAACTCACACCAGCTACTTCCCTCAAAAGGATGATAGAGAAAACAGTCGCACAATCTGACATCAACAAGATGACAGACCCACCACCAAAAGGATGATGAAGCGAACTCACACCGGTTACTACCACCAAAACGATGATAGAGCAAACACTCGCGCAATTTGACATCAATAAGATGACAGACCCACCACCAAAAGGATGACGGAGTAAACTCACACCGGCTACTATCACCAAAAGTATGATAGAGAAAAACACTCACACAAATTGACATCAACAAGATGACAGACCCACCACCAAAAGGATGACGGAGCAAACTCACATCGGCTACTACCAACAAAAGGATGATAGAGAAAACAGTCGCACAATCTGACATCAACAAGATGACAGACCCACCACCAAAAGGATGATGAAGCAAACTAACACCGGTTACTACCACCAAAACAATGATAAAGCAAACACTCACGCAATTTGACATCAACAAGATGACAGACCCACCACCAAAAGGATGACGAAGCAAACTCACACCGACTACTATCACCAAAAGTATGATAGAGAAAAACACTTGCACAAATTGACATCAACAAGATGACAGACCCACCACCAAAAGGATGACGGAGCAAACTCACATCGGCTACTACCACCAAAAGAATGATAGAGAAAAAGACTCGCTCAATCTGGCATCAACGAGATGACATACCCTCTACCAAAAGGACGACAGAGCGAACTCACACTGGCTACTACAACAAAAGGATTATAGAGCAAAACACTTGCACAATCTGACATTAGCAAGATGACAGACCCACCACTAAAAGGATGACGAAGCAAACTCACACCGGCTACTACCACCAAAAGGATGATAGAGAAAAACACTCGCGCAATATGGCATCAACAAGATGACAGACCCACCACAAAAAGGATGATGCGGCGAACTCACACCGGCTACTACCACCAAAAGTATGATAGAGCAATCCCTCACACAATCTCACATCAAAAAGATGACAGACCCACCACCAAAAGGATGACGGAGCTAACTCACACCAGCTACTTCCCCCAAAAGGATGATAGAGAAAACCATCGCACAATATGACATCAACAAGATGACAGACCCACCACCAAAAGGATGATGAAGCGAACTCACACCGGTTACTACCAACAAAACGATGATAGAGCAAACACTCGCGCAATTTGACATCAACAAGATGACAGACCCACCATCAAAAGGATGACAGAGCAAACTCACACCGGCTACTATCACCAAAAGTATGATAGAGAAAAACACACGCACAAATTGACATCAACAAGAAGACAGACCCATCACCCAAAGGATGACGGATCAAACTCACATCGGCTACTACCACCAAAAGGATGATAGAGAAAAAGACTCGCACTATCTGGCATCAACGAGATGACAGACCCTCCACCAAAAGGACGACAGAGCGAACTCACACCGGCTACTACCACAAAAGGATTATAGAGCAAAACACTTGCACAATCTGACATTAGCAAGATGACAGACCCACCACTAAAAGGATGACGAAGCAAACTCACACCGGCTACTACCACCAAAAGGATGATAGAGAAAAAGACTCGCACAATCTGGCATAAACAAGATGACAGACCCACCACCAAAAGGATGATGGAGCGAATTCACACATCGACTACTAGCACCAAAAGGATGATAAAGCAAACACTCGCATAATCTGAAATCAACAAGATGACAGACCCACCACCAAAAGGATGATGAAGCAAACTCACACCGGTTACTAGCACTAAAAGGATGATAGAGCAAATACTCACGCAATTTGACATCAACAAGATGACAGACCCACCACTAAAAGGATGACGGAGCAAACTCACGCCGGCTACTCCCACTAAAAGGATGATAGAGAAAAACACTCGCACAATCTGGCATCACCTAGATGATAGACTCACCACCAAAAGGATGACAGAGCAAACTCATACCGGCTACTACCACTAAAAGGATGATAGAGAAAAATACTCGCGCAATATGGCATCAACAAGATGACAGACCCACCACAAAAAGGATGATGCGGCGAACTCACACCGGCTACTACCACCAAAAGTATGATAGAGCAATCCCTCACACAATCTCACATCAAAAAGATGACAGACCCACCACCAAAAGGATGACGGAGCTAACTCACACCAGCTACTTCCCCCAAAAGGATGATAGAGAAAACAGTCGCACAATCTGACATCAACAAGATGACAGACCCACCACCAAAAGGATGATGAAGCAAACTCACACCGGTTACTACCACCAAAACAATGATAGAACAAAAACTCGCGAAATTTGACATCCACAAGATGACAGACCCACCACCAAAAGGATGACAGAGCAAACTCACACCGACTACTATCACCAAAAGTATGATAGAGAAAAACACTCTCACAAATTGACATCAACAAGATGACAGACCCACCACCAAAAGGATGATGGAGCAAACTCACATCGGCTACTACCACCAAAAGGATGATAGAGAAAAAGACTCGCACAATCTGGCATCAACGAGATGACATACCCACCACCAAAAGGACGACAGAGCAAACTCATACCGGCTACTACCACAAAAGGATTATAGAGCAAAACACTTGCACAATCTGACATTAGCAAGATGACAGACCCACCACTGAAAGGATGAAAAAGCAAACTCACACCGACTACTACTACCAAAAGGATGATAGAGAAAAAGACTCGCACAATCTTGCATAAACAAGATGACAGACCCACCACCAAAAGGATGATGGAGCGAATTCACACAGAGACTACTACAACCAAAAGGATGATAAAGCAAACACTCGCATAATCTGGCATCAACAAGATGACAGATCCACCACCAAAAGGATGATGAAGCAAACTCACACCGGTTACTACCACTAAAAGAATGATAGAGCAAACACTCGTGCAATTTGACATCAACAAGATGACAGACCCACCACAAAAAGGATGACGGAGCAAACTCACACCGGCTACTCCCAGTAAAAGGATGATAGAGAAAAACACTCGAACAATCTGGCATCACCGAGATGACAGACTCACCACCAAAAGGATGACAGAGCGAACTCACACCGGTAACTACCACTAAAAGGATGATAGAGAAAAACACCCGCGCCATATGGCATCAACAAGATGACTGACCCACCACAAAAAGGATAATGCGGCGAACTCACACCGGCTACTACCACCAAAAGTATGATAGAGAAATCCCTCACACAATCTCACATAAAAAAGATGACAGACCCACCACCAAAAGGACGACAGAGCGAACACACACCGACTACTACCACAAAAGGATTATAGAGCAAAACACTTGCACAATCTGACATTAGCAAGATGACAGACCCACCACTAAAAGGATGACGAAGCAAACTCACACCGGCTACTACCACCAAAAGGATGATAGAGAAAAAGACTCGCACAATCTGGCATAAACAAGATGACAGACCCACCACCAAAAGGATGATGGAGCGAATTCACACATCGACTACTACCACCAAAAGAATGATAAAGCAAACAATCGCATAATCTGAAATCAACAAGATGACAGACCCACAACCAAAAGGATGATGAAGCAAACTCACACCGGTTACTACCATTAAAAGGATGATAGAGCAAACACTCAAGCAATTTGACATCAACAAGATGACAGACCCACCACTAAAAGGATGACGGAGCAAACTCACATCGACTACTCCCACTAAAAGGATGATAGAGAAAAACACTCGCACAATCTGGCATCACCGAGATGACAGACTCACCACCAAAAGGATGACAGAGCGAACTCACATCGGCTACTACCACTAAAAGGATTATTGAGCAAAACACCCGCACAATATGGCATCAACAAGATGACAGACCCACCACAAAAAGGATGATACGGTGAACTCACACCGGCTACTTCCACCAAAAGTATGATAGAGCAATCCCTCACACAATCTCACATCAAAAAGATGACAGACCCACCACAAAAAAAGAAGACGAAACTAACTCACACCAGCTACTTCCCTAAAAAGGATGATAGAGAAACCAGTCGCACAATCTGACATCAACAAGATGAGAAACCCACCATCAAAAGGATGATGAAGCGAACTCACACCGGTTACTACCACCAAAGAGAAGATAGAGCAAACCCTCGCGCAATTTGACATCAAATAGTTGACAGACCCACCACCAAAAGGATGACGGAGCAAACTCACACCGGCTACTACCACCAAAAGTATGATAGAGCAAAACACTCGCACAAATTGACATCAACAAGATGACAGACCCACCATCAAAAGGATGACGGAGCAAACTCACATCGGCTACTACCACCAAAAGGATGATAGAGAAAAAGACTCGCACAATCTGGCATCAACGAGATGACAGACCCATCACCAAAAGGATGACAGAGCGAACTCACACCGGCTACTACCACAAAAAGGATTATTGAGCAAAACACTTGCACAATCTGACATCAACAAGATGACAGACCCACCACTAAAAGGATGACGAAGCAAGCTCACACCGGCTACTACCACCAAAAGGATGATAGAGAAACAGTCTCGCACAATCATGCATAAACAAGATGACAGACCCACCACCAAAAGGATGATGGAGCGAATTCACACATCGACTACTACCACCAAAAGGATGATAAAGCAAACACTCTCATAATCTGGCATCAACAAGATGACAGACCCACCACGAAAAGGATGATGAAGCAAACTCACACCGGTTACTACCACTAAAAGGATGATAGAGCAACCAGTCACACAATTTGACATCAACAAGATGACAGACCCACCACTAAAAGGATGACGGAGCAAACTCACACCGGCTACTCCCACTAAAAGTATGATAGAGAAAAACACTCGCACAATCTGGCATCACCGAGATGACAGACTCACCACCAAAAGGATGACAGAGCTAACTCACACCGGCTAGTACCACTAAAAGGATGATAGAGAAAAACACCCGCGCAATATGGAATCAACAAGATGACAGACCCACCACAAAAAGGATGATGCGGCGAACTCACACCGGCTACTACCACAAAAAGTATGATAGAGAAATCCCTCACACAATCTCACATCAAAAAGATGACAGACCCACCACCAAAAAGATGACGGAGCTAACTCACACCAGCTACTTCCCCCAAAAGGATGATAGAGAAAACAGTCTCACAATCTGACATCAACAAGATGACAGACCCACCACCAAAAGGATGATGAAGCGAACTCACACCGGTTACTACCACCAAAACATTGATAGAGCAAACCCTCGCGCAATTTGACATCAACAAGATGACAGACCCACCACCAAAAGGATGACGGAGCAAACTCACACCGGCTACTACGACCAAAAGTATGATAGAGCAAAAGACTCGCACAATCTGGCATAAACAAGATGACAGACCCACCACCAAAAGGATGATGGAGCGAATTCACACATCGACTACTACCACCAAAAGGATGATAAAGCAAACACTCGCATAATCTGAAATCAACAAGATGACAGACCCACCACCAAAAGGATGATGAAGCAAACTCACACCGGTTACTACCACTAAAAGGATGATAGAGCAAACTCTCACGCAATTTGACATCAACAAGATGACAGGCCCACCACTAAAAGGATGACGGAGCAAACTCACACCGACTACTCCCACTAAAAGGATGATAGAGAAAAAAACTCGCACAATCTGGGATCACCGAGATGACAGGCTCACCACCAAAAGGATGACAGAGCGAACTCACACTGGCTACTATCACTAAAAGGATGATAGAGAAAAACACCCGCACAATATGGCATCAACAAGATGACAGACCCACCACAAAAAGGATGATGCGGTGAACTCATACCGGCTACTTCCACCAAAAGTATGATAGTGCAATCCCTCATACAATCGCACATCAAAAAGATGACAGACCCACCACAAAAAAAGATGACGAAACTAACTCACACCAGCTACATCCCCAAAAAGGATGATAGAGAAAACAGTCGCACAATCTGACATCAACAAGATGCCAAACCCACCACCAAAAGGATGATGAAGCGAACTCTCACCGGTTACTACCACCAAAGAGATGATAGAGCAAACCCTCGCACAATTTGACATCAACAAGATGACAGACCCACCATCAAAAGGATGACGGAGCAAACTCACACCGGCTACTACCACCAAAAGTATGATAGAGCAAAACACTCGCACAAATTGACATCAACAAGATGGCAGACCCACCACCAAAAGGATGACGGAGCAAACTCACATCGGCTACTACCACCAAAAGGATGATAGAGAAAAAGACTCGCACAATCTAGCATCAACGAGATGATAGACCCACCACCAAAAGGATGACAGAGCGAACTCACACCGGCTACTACCACAAAAAGGATTATTGAGCAAAACACTTGCACAATCTGACATCAACAAGATGACAGACCCACCACTAAAAGGATGACCAAGCAAGCTCACACCGGCTACTACCACCAAAAGGATGATAGAGAAACAGTCTCGCACAATCATGCATAAACAAGATGACAGACCCGCCACCAAAAGGATGATGGAGCGAATTCACACATCGACTACTACCACCAAAAGGATGATAAAGCAAACACTCGCATAATCTGGAATCAACAAGATGACAGACCTACCACCAAAAGGATGACGAAGCAAACTCACACCGGCTACTCCCACTAAAAGGATGATAGAGAAAAACACTCGCACAATCTGGCATCACCGAGATGACAGACCCGCCACCAAAAGGATGATGGAGTGAACTCACACCGGCTACTACCACCAAAAGGATGATAGAGAAAAACACTCGCACAAACTAGCATCAATTAGTTTACAGACGCACCATCAAAAGGATGACAGAGCAAACTCACACCGGCTACTACCACACAATGGATGATAGAGAAAAAGACTCGCACAATCTCACATCAAAAAGATGACAGACCCACCACCAAAAGGATGACAGAGCTAACTCACATTAGCTACTTCCCCCAAAAGGATGATAGAGAAGACAATCACACAATCTGACAACAACAAGATGGCAGACCCACCACCAAAAGGATGGTGAAGCAAACTCACACCTGTTACTACCACCAAAACGATGATAGAGCAAACACTCGCACAATTTGAAAACAACAAGATGACAGACCCACCAACAAAAGGATGACGGAGCAAACTCACACCGGCTACTACCACCAGAAGTATCATAGAGCAAAACACTCGCACAAATTGACATCAACAAGATGACAGACCCACCACCAAAAGGATGACGGAGCAAACACACATCGGCTACTACCACCAAAAGGATGATAGAGAAAAAGACTCGCACAATCTGGCATCAACGAGATGACAGACCTACCACTAAAAGGATGACAGAGCGAACTCACACCGGCTACTACCACAAAAAGGATTATAGAGCAAAACACTTGCACAATCTGACATCAGCAAGATGACAGACCCACCACTAAAAGGATGACGAAGCAAACTGACACCGGCTACTACCACCAAAAGGATGATAGAGAAAAAGACTCGCACAATCTGGAATAAACAAGATGACAGACCCACCACCAAAAGGATGATGGAGCGAATTCACACATCGACTACTACCACCAAAAGGATGATAAAGCAAATACTCACATAATCTGGCACCAACAAGATGACAGACCCACCACCGAAAGGATGATGAAGCAAACTCACACCGATTACTACCACCCAAAGGATGATAGAGCAAACACTCGCGCAATATGACATCAACAAGATGACAGACCCACCACCAAAAGTATGACGGAGCAAACTCACATCGGCTACTACCACCAAAAGTATGATAGAGAAAAAGAATCGCACAATCTGGCATCAACGAGATGACAGACCCACCACCAAAACGATGATGGAGCAAACTCACACCGGCTACTACCACCAAAAGTATGATAGAGAAAAACACTTGCACAAATTGACATCAACAAGATGACAGACCCACCACCAAAAGGATGACGGGGCAAACTCACATCGGCTACTACCACCAAAAGGATGATAGAGAAAAAGACTCGCATAATCTGGAATCAACGAGATGACAGACCCACCACCAAGAGGATGATGGCGCAAACTCACACCGGCTACTACCACAAAAAGGATTATAGAGCAAAACACTTGCATAATCTGACATCAGCAAGATGACAGACCCACCACTAAAAGGATGACAAAGCAAACTGACATCGGCTACTACCACCAAAAGGATGATAGAGAAAAAGACTCGCACAATCTGGAATAAACAAGATGACAGACCCACCACAAAAAGGATGATGGAGCGAATTCACACATCGACTACTACCACTAAAACGATGATAAAGCAAATACTCACATAATCTGGCATCAACAAGATGACAGACCCACCACCAAAAGGATGATGAAGTAAACTCACACCGGTTACTACCACTAAAAGGATTATAAAGCAAACACTCGCGCAATTTGACATAAACAAGATGACAGATCCACCACCAAAAGGATGACGGAGCAAACTCACATCAGCTACTACCACCAAAAGGATGATAGAAAAAAAGACTCGCACAATCTGGCATCGACGAGATGACAGACCCACCACCAAAAGGATGACAGAGCGAACTCACACCGGCTACTACCACAAAAAGGATTATAGAGCAAAACACTTGCACAATCTGACATCAGCAAGATGACAGACCCACCACTAAAAGGATGACGTAGCAAACTGACACCGGCTACTTCCACCAAAAGGATGATAGACAAAAGGACTCGCACAATCTGGAATAAACAACATGACAGACCCACCATCAAAAGGATGATAGAGCGAATTCACACATCGACTACTACCACAAAAAGGATGATAAAGCAAACACTCGCATAATCTGGCATCATTAAGATGACAGACCCACCACCAAAAGGATGATGAAGCAAACTCACACTGGTTACTACCACCAAAAGGATGAGAGAGCAAACACTTGCGCAATATGACATTAACAAGATGAAAGACCCACCACCAAAAGGATGACGGAGCAAACTCACAGGGCTACTACCACCAAAAGGATGATAGAGAAAAAGACTCGCACAATCTGGCATCAACGAGATGACAGACCCACCACCAAAAGGATGATGGAGCAAACTCACACCGGCTACTACCACCAAAAGGATGACAGAGCGAACTCACACCGGCTACTACCACAAAAAGGATTATTGAGCAAAACACTTGCACAATATGACATCAACAAGATGACAGACCCACCACTCAAAGGATGACGAAGCAAGCTCACACCGGCTACTACCACCAAAAGGATGATAGAGAAACAGTCTCCCACAATCATGTATAAACAAGATGACAGATCCACCACGAAAAGGATGATGGAGCGAATTCACACATCGACTACTACCACCAAAAGGATGATAAAGCAAACACTCGCATAATCTGGCATCAACAAGATGACAGATCCACCACCAAAAGGATGATGAAGCAATCTCACACTGGCTACTACCACTAAAAGGATGATAGAGAAAAACACTCGCACAATCTGGCATCACCGAGATGATAGACTCACCACCAAAAGGATGACAGAGCAATCTCACACCGGCTACTACCACTAAAAGGATGATAGAGAAAAACACTCGCGCAATATGGCATCAACAAGATGACAGACCCACCCCAAAAAGGATGATGCGGCGAACTCACACCGGCTACTACAACCAAAAGTATGATAGAGAAATCCCTCACACAATCTCACATCAAAAAGATGACAGACCCACCACCAAAAAGATGACGGAGCTAACTCACACCAGCTACTTCCCCCAAAAGGATGATAGAGAAAACAATCGCACGATCTGACATCAACAAGATGACAGACCCACCACCAAAAGGATGATGAAGCGAACTCACACCGGTTACTACCACCAAAACGATGATAGAGCAAACCCTCGCGCAATTTGACATCAACAAGATGACAGACCCACCACCAAAAGGATGACGGAGCAATCTCACATCGGCTACTACCACCAAAAGGATGATAGAGAAAAAGACTCGCACAATTTGGCATCAACGAGATGACAGACCCACCACCAAAAGGACGACAGAGCGAACTCACACCGGCTACTACCACAAAAGGATTATAGAGCAAAACACTTGCGCAATCTGACATCAGTAAGATGACTGACCCACCACTAAAAGGATGACGAAGCAAACTGACACCGACTACTACCACCAAAAGGATGATAGAGAAAAAGACTCGCCCAATCTGGCATAAACAAGATGACAGACCCACACCAAAAGGATAATGGAGCGAATTCACACAACGACTACTACCACCAAAAGGATGATAAAGCAAACACTCGCATAATCTGGCATCAACAAGATGACAGACCCACCACCAAAATAACGATGAAGCAAACTCACACCAGTTACTACCACAAAAGGATGATAGAGCAAACACTCCCGCAATTTGACGTCAACAAGATGACAAACCTACCACCAAAAGGATGACGGAGCAAACTCACACTGGCTACTACCACCAAAAGGATGATAGAGAAAAAGACTCGCACAATTTGGCATCAACGAGATGACAGACCCACCACCAAAAGGATGATGGAGCAAACTCACACCGGCTACTACCACCAAAAGGATGATAGAGAAAAACACTCGCACAATCTGGCATCAATTAGTTTACAGACGCACCATCAAAAGGATGACAGAGCAAACTCACACCGGCTACTACCACCCAATGGATGATAGAGAAAAAGACTCGCACAATCTCACATCAAAAAGATGACAGATCCACCACCAAAAGGATGACAGAGCTAACTCACATCAGCTACTTCCCCCAAAAGGATGATAGAGAAAACAGTCACACAATCTGACAACAACAAGATGGCAGACCCACCAACAAAAGGATGACGGAGCAAACTCACACCGGCTACTACCACCAGAAGTATCATAGAGAAAAAGACTCGCACAATCTGGCATCAACGAGATGATAGACCCACCACCAAAAGGATGACAGAGCGAACTTACACCGGCTACTACCACACAAAGGATTATAGAGAAAAACACTTGCACAATCTGACATCAGGAAGATGACAGACCCACCACTAAAAGGATGACGAAGCAAACTGACACCGGCTACTACCACCAAAAGGATGATAGAGAAAAAGACTCGCACAATCTGGAATAAACAAGATGACAGACCCACCACCAAAAGGATGATGGAGCGAATTCACACATCGACTACTACCACCAAAAGGATGATAAAGCAAACACTCGCATAATCTGGCACCAACAAGATGACAGACCCACCACCAAAAGGATGATGAAGCAAACTCACACCGGTTACTACCACCAAAAGGATGATAGAGCAAACACTCGCGCAATATGCCATCAACAAGATGACAGACCCACCACCAAAAGGATGACGGAGCAAACTCACATCGGCTACTACCACCAAAAGGATGATAGAGAAAAAGACTCGTACAATCTGGAATAAACAAGATGACAGACCCACCACCAAAAGGATGATGGAGCGAATTCACACATCGACTACTACCACCAAAAGGATGATAAAGCAAACACTCGCATAATCTGGCACCAACAAGATGACAGACCCACCACCAAAAGGATGATGAAGCAAACTCAAACCGGTTACTACCACCAAAAGGATGATAGAGCAAACACTCGCGAAATATGCTATCAACGAGATGGCAGACCCACCACCAAGAGGATGATGGAGCAAACTCACACCGGCTACTACCACAAAATGATTATAGAGCAAAACACTTGCACAATCTAACATCAGCAAGATGACAGACCCACCATTAAAAGGATGACGAAGCAAACTGACACCGGCTACTACCACCAAAAGGATGATAGGGAAAAAGACTCGTACAATCTGGAATAAACAATATGACAGACCCACCACCAAAAGGATGATGGAGCGAATTCACACATCGACTACTACCACCAAAAGGATGATAAAGCAAACACTCGCATAATCTGGCATCAACAAGATGACAGACCCACCACCAAAAGGATGATGAAGCAAACTCACACCGGTTACTACCCCCAAAAGGATGATAGAGAAAACACTCGCGCAATTTGACATCAACAAGATGACAGACCCACCGCCAAAAGGATGACGGAGCAAACTCACACCGGCTACTCCCACTAAACGGATGATAGAGAAAAACACTCGCACAATCTGGCATCACCGAGATGACAGACCCACCACCAAAAGTATGATGGAGCGAACTCACATCGGCTACTACCACCAAAAGGATGATAGAGAAAAACACTCGCACGATCTGGCATCAATTAATTGACAGACTCACCATCAAAAGGATGACAGAGCAAACTCACACCGACTACTACCACCCAAAGGATGATAGAGAAAAAGACTCCCACAATCTCACATCAAAAAGATGACAGACCCACCACCAAAAGGATTACAGAGATAACTCACATCAACTACTTCCCCCAAAAGGATGATAGAGAAAACAGTCGCACAATCTAACATAAACAAGATGGCAGACCCACCACCAAAAGGATGATGAAGCGAACTCACACCGGTTACTACCACCAAAACGATGATAGAGAAAACACTCGCGCAATTTGAAAACAACAAGATGACAGACCCACCAACAAAAGGATCACGAAGCAAACTCACACCGGCTACTACCACCAGAACTATCATAGAGCAATACACTCGCACAAATTAACATCAACAAGATGATAGACCCACCACCAAAAGGATGACGGAGCAACACACATCGGCTACTACCACCAAAAGGATGATAGAGAAAAAGACTCGCACAATCTGGCATCAACGAGATGATAGACCCACCACCAAAAGGATGACAGAGCGAACTCACACCGGCTACTACCACAAAAAGGATTATAGAGCAAAACACTTGCACAATCTGACATCAGGAAGATGACAGACCCACCACTAAAAGGATGACGAAGCAAACTAACACCGGCTACTAGCACCAAAAGGATGATAGAGAAAAAGACTCGCACAATCTGGAATAAACAAGATGACAGACCCACCACCAAAAGGATGATGGAGCGAATTCACACATCGACTACTACCACCAAAAGGATGATAAAGCAAACACTCACATAATCTGGCACCAACAAGATGACAGACCCACCACCAAAGGGATGATGAAGCAAACTCACACCGGTTACTAGCACCAAAAGGATGATAGAGCAAACACTCGCGCAATATGCCATCAACAAGATGACAGACCCACCACCAAAAGGATGACGGAGCAAACTCACATCGGCTACTACCACCAAAAGGATGATAGAGAAAAAGACTCGCACAATCTGGTATCAACGAGATGACAGACCCACCACCAAAAGGATGATGGAGAAAACTCACACCGGCTACTACCACAAAAAGTATGATAGAGAAAAACACTCGCATAAATTGACATCAACAAGATGACAAACCCACCACCAAAAGGATGACGGGGCAAACTCACATCGGCTACTACCACCAAAAGGATGATAGAGAAAAAGACTCGCACAATCTGGCATCAACGAGATGACAGACCCACCACCAAGAGGATGATGGAGCAAACTCACACCGGCTACTACCACAAAATGATTATAGAGCAAAACACTTGCACAATCTGACATCAGGAAGATGACAGACCCATCACTAATAGGATGAAGAAGCAAACTGACACCAGCTACTACCACCAAAAGGATGATAGAGAAAAAGACTCGTACAATCTGGAATAAACAGGATGACAGACCCACCACCAAAAGGATGACAGAGCTAACTCACATCAACTACTTCCCCCAAAAGGATGATAGAGAAAACAGTCGCACAATCTGACATAAACAAGATGACAGACCCACCACCAAAAGGATGATGAAGCAAACTCACACCGGTTACTACCACCAAAACGATGATAGAGCAAACACTCGCGCAATTTGACATCAACAAGATGACATACACACCAACAAAAGGATGACGGAGCAAACTCACACCGGCTACTACCACCAGAAGTATGATAGAGCAAAACACTCGCATAAATTGACATCAACAAGATGACAGACCCACCACCAAAAGGATGACGGAGCAAACCCACATCGGCTACTACCACCAAAAGGATGATAGAGAAAAAGACTCGCACAATCTTGCATCAACGAGATGGTAGACCCACCACCAAAAGGATGACAGAGCGAACTCACATCGGCTACTACCACAAAAAGGATTATAGAGAAAAACACTTGCACAATCTGACATCAGCAAGATGACAGACCCACCACTAAAAGGATGACGAAGCAAACTGACACCGGCTACTACCACCAAAAGGATGATAGAGAAAAAGACTCGCACAATCTGGAATAAACAAGATGACAGACCCACCACCAAAAGGATGATGGAGCGAATTCACACATCGACTACTACCACCAAAAGGATGATAAAGCAAACACTCGCATAATCTGGCATCAACAAGATGATAGACCCACCACCAAAAGGATGATGAAGCAAACTCACACCAGTTACTACCACCAAAAGGATGATAGAGCAAACACTCGTGCAATTTGACATCAACAAGATGACAGACCCACCGCCAAAAGGATGACGGAGCAAACTCACACCGGCTACTCCCACTAAACGGATGATAGAGAAAAACACTCGCACAATCTGGTATCACCGAGATGACAGACCCACCACCAAAAGGATGATGGAGCGAACTCACACCGGCTACTACCACCAAAAGGATGATAGAGAAAAACACTCGCACGATCTGACATCAATTAGTTGACAGACCCACCATCAAAAGGATGACAGAGCAAACTCACACAGGCTACTACCACCCAAAGGATGATAGAGAAAAAGACTCCCACAATCTCACATTAAAAAGATGACAGACCCACCACCAAAAGGATGACAGAGCTAACTCACATCAACTACTTCCCCCAAAAGGATGATAGAGAAAACAGTCGCACAATCTGACATAAACAAGATGACAGACCCACCACCAAAAGGATGATGAAGCGAACTCACACCGGTTACTACCACCAAAACGATGATAGAGCAAACATTCGCGCAATTTGACATCAACAAGATGACATACACACCTGTTGCACCCTAAAATTTGCTCAACCTTATTCACCTGGTTTATGTTTTAATATCATTAGCATTTGCATATAGAGTCAAGTACATAGACTAATCATCTGCATAGCATAAGCATATCAAGTCATGCAACAGGGGACCAATCATTATTCTCATCTCTAGAGACCTATCAAGAGGTTATTATCTTAATTCCATCTCATGCAAGTCATCAGAAAAGAATTTGAGAGCAGAGAGTTCAGCAGATCAAGCCTTGAGCTTATCCCCTATTAGAGGGTATCTGAGGGTCAACAAGGGGGTTGTGAGCTGTGAATGGAAGGCATGGAGAGCATCTAGACATCATGAGAGGCTTAGAAAGGCATTTGGAGAAGGAGACAAGTTGTTGAGGTGATCACAAGAATTGCAGTTGAAGACAATCAACTAGGGTTCCATCTGGGTCAACCCTAGGTCAACCCTAGGTCCACTGACTGATTGAAAAGCATCAGGGGTTATTGGAGAGATGTGGGGTTCATCATGTGACATGTAGAAGAGGATATGGTGGTATGCCAAGAAGAATTCAAGAGAAATCAAGGAGAAGAGGAGTTTCTAAATTAGGGTTTCTATGTAAAATCCCCTAGTTTAGGTCAAATTTCCAAGCAAGATAAGTCAAAATGCAAGCTTCAAATGGCTTCTTGGCCAACATGGAACTTGTAGAGGATCTCAAGACCTTTAATTTGAGTGGTGGAAGACATTAAGGAGATTTATAGAACTCAAGTTATGGTCCTTGCAAGTTACAGGTCATCTGAGGTATCTGAAATTTTGTCTGTGAAAGTGACTTGACTTCCAAGCAATTTTTACCCCTCAAGGAGATTTCAAATGAATTTATGGTCAACATAAGAATTGTTCCTAATTGTCTTAGCTTTCTAGAATGGTATATTATGCCTCCATATGATGTGTGGAACTCAACTTATGATCTTGGCAAGCAAAGGGTATTTTGGTCATTTGTGAATTACAGGTCATTTTAACCTATGTCCAAAACTCATACAAGGAGGCCTCAAATGAAAAAACTTACAACATCAAACTTGCTCCAAATGACATTTTGAGTCTAGAAAAGTGACCATGAGAGATTGGAAATGTCCATAGCACAAGGTTTCAAAATTGGTGAATTTAATGAAGGAAAATGGCTTAAAAAATGGTATTTTTCATATCTTGGCCAAATGATGCAAAATTATAGGTCATTTTGAATGGAAAAGGAATTTTAAAAACATTGGCTAAAGTGGAATTTTGAGCTTAGGTCATATTTTGTGAGTTATCCATGGTTGCTTAAATTAAAAGTAACATAATCCAAATTGAAAGGGAAAAGTGTAAGGGAAATTTCTCCAATGTTCTAGGAGGTTCTAATGCAACCTATATATTCATGCAAGCTGACTCATGCAAGGGTTGGTGCTCTCATTTGTCAAAAATCTCCATTTTCATCCATTTTTTCACTCTTGCATAAACTACTCAAACTCTTACAAATCTCTCAAAATTCTCACATTTTTGGATTGAATCATCATTATCATCATTCAAACCCTAGGATTCACACCAAGAAGTGGTTGAATTGATCAAGGATTATATCCATTATCTTCTTCACTCCAAGTTGCATTTTCATCCAAAATCCATTGAAACTTCCTCCATCATTCTGATTTCTGTCACTATCATCATCCACCATCATCATGGAGTAATTGGCACAAGAGATTGGAGAGAATTCGTGGCTGTGTGAAGAGATTCCATTTGAAACTCCAACTTGCATGAAGGATGGAATAGCATGATTCACAAGGATTAAGCACAAATCATTGCAAACAGAAGCATACTCATTCATTGGAGATCGTTTTCAGCAAGTATCAAAGGTTGAATTGAGGCCTAGCTACCATCACCATCATCAAGTGCAAGGTATGTGAACTTCTTCGAATCTCACTATTCTGGCTGGTAGAGATCATGTGGTTAGGATAATATTGTTTAGAAACCCTAGAGGATCAATTCTTGAAGTTTAGGGATAGATTTGTGGAGATCCATGACAGGTTGCCATTTCTGTTGGCTTCGAGAATAAGCTGTGTGTTGGATTATAATCAATGTGATGAAGCATAGAATAATGAGGCAAGCATGTAGAATATCTGTGGATCATCAGGTTTGAGTTCTGGCAACTTTGACCTCAGGCAAGCATGGTGTGCCCTGAATTTCGTGCTCTCTGTTTGGAGGGTACAATGAGAGTTAGGGAAAACTAGGATTAGACATGGATTCCTTGAGTTTTGTAGAGTATTTTAGGGCTTGGAGTTTTTATTTTTCATCAAGAAAGCATGGAGAACGAGTGAGTGGAACCTTCGTGCATAGAGTGCATGACTGAAACCCTAGGCGCTGGAGGTTGAAGAAGGGTGGAGAGCCGTACGATGGAGGTTGGACTTTTGACCTGGGGAGAGTATCCAACGGCTGTGATTCACGCTTCAATCTGGTGGGAAAATTTGAAATCCCAAACGCACCGTTTCACTAATTGGGGGGATTGGGCTCAGAGAGCTATTCGCACCCCCCATTCTGATGGGCCCAACGCGCTTAACTTGGTTTTCTTGCTTTTCTCACCCCCTCCATCTTATTTCTTTATATTTTCTTTTATTTTCTTTAATTTTTTCATGCATCTTATAAAATTCATAATAAATAGCAAAATCATCATTTTTAACTCATTCTTTTTGCATATTTTTCTTTAAGGTGTCTAGAAAATAATAAAAATAAAAATTGAATTTTATTTTCTTATTTGATATTTTTCCCATATTTTCTAAATAAATGACATTTTAAATGGTTTCATTTCATACATGATTTTGTTAATTTTTGTTCTATTAGATACTTTCATATTTTTCATCCATTCTTTTTAGGATGTTTAGGTTAGACATTAAACTTGTAGAAGTAATTTAGTTACCATTTTTAGAAATTAATTTTAGGTGCTTAATATAGGCTTGAACAACATGGACAAATTAGGGTTTTTAGGTGATAACTTAGGAGATTTGATTCTTTCCCCTTAGGACTTAGAGATTGAATAGGTTAGCTATGGGACTATAGGGGCTATGGGTAGTTATTAGATCCCCTTAGAAAAAGTCAGGCTTCCCCTACTGCTATTAATACTCTGTATATATCTGATTGACTGGTGTGGTGTGCCCTCTGGGGATTATTGCTTGCTTGCTTGGGTATTGGGATTGTCTGGGGACTCGGGAGATTGAAGACTTGAGGAGATGAAGACCATTGGAGATCCAGAGATTGAAGATCAACTGCCAGAGTTGAATAGGAGGTTATTGCTAGCAGCTGCTGAGGAGACTAGGGTCTAGGAGCTAGGCAGAGCTCTAGATTAGAAAGCTTGCTTCTCAAACATAGATGGCTTTGTTTGCCTCTATCCTTTCTCTATGATTCAAAGTCTCTTTCAAATATCCACCTCCTTCCTTTGGAAGGATCAGTGAATATATTTGAAAGATAGAACTTTTGAGAGGAAACTTTCTGTTTAATGTTAACAGTTGATGAACCACCCTTGGTAGGTAATTAACTGTCTAACATTCATTCACTTCACTCTTGTGACTGATTCCTCATCCTGGAGGTTTGAACTTGAAGAAAAGCCATGGCAGATAGAAGACTGATGATCAAAGCCCTTACCTGGAGACCATGAAGATGGAGATTGATGCCTGTTGAAGCCCATAAATGATTGGAGATTACTTGAAGCCAGATGTTGATTCAGAGCTGCTGATGCTGTTTATTTTTGCTGTATTTCATTTCTGATGTATTGATTGGTTTTCTGGACTGTATTGTTTGCTGTTTACCCTGTTGGGTTGAAAGTGAAGTCTGTGCACTTTCGCCTATTGTTTTCTAGGTTCGAGGTTGAGTGGGACTCCCTTGCCTCGCTTGTATTGCTGCATTCATGCATTTTACTGTTTTACTGTATATATCTGATATTGTTTCTGTTTCTGCCTATCCCTTAGGATCTCTGTTTCTCTCTGTGCAAGAGAGGAGCATGATAGACACTAGGTCTTAACCCATGCATGATAACATTAGGTTAGTTTGTTTCCCTTTGCAACCGTAGGTTAGAGTTCTGTCTCTTTCTTTCTCAAAACAAACAGAAAAACACATAAAGATTTCAAACACAATAAAAGACACTTCTTTCGTAAAAGAATGTGAACTCATCAAAACGTCATTTTTGTCCGCCGGGACTGTTAATCAAGAAAACCTTTTTCAGAAGGAATAAAATCAACCAAGACAAGCTTATGTCGTACGTGGCCCGAACTACGTTTGCTCTGATCTTCCATGCTGTGTGGAAGTACGTAGGCATAGGATGCGATATCCTAGCGAGCAACCTTCCCCTCCTTTCCCGTAGGTAGGCGAACTACGTTGACTCTGATTTCTCGTTCCAGGCGGGAATACGTAGGCATAAAGTGCGATACTTTGCCGAGTCATTTTATTTTCATTCTCTTTTCTTTTTAACCCTTGACCTTTTAGTTTAGATAGAATAACAATCCATACCCGAAAACAAGCGTGGATCCCGTCGAGTACGACGGACGTGAGGGGTGCTAATACCTTCCCCTTGCGTAACCGACTCCCGAATCCAGGTTTTGGTTGCGACGACCATACCTTTCCCGTGTTGTGCGAGGTTTACTCTGAGCGTTTCCTTTCCCTCCCGTGGGATAAATAACGCACGGTGGCGACTCTTCTGTTCAGCCGGCGCCGATTTTCGCAGTAGCGACAACACCAACAAAAGGATGACGGAGCAAACTCACACCGGCTACTACCACCAGAAGTATGATAGAGCAAAACACTCGCATAAATTGACATCAACAAGATGACAGACCCACCACCAAAATGATGACGGAGCAAACCCACATCGGCTACTACCACCAAAAGGATGATAGAGAAAAAGACTTGCACAATCTTGCATCAACGAGATGGCAGACCCACCACCAAAAGGATGACAGAGCTAACTCACATCAACTACTTCCACAAAAAGGATTATAGAGCAAAACACTTGCACAATCTGACATCAGCAAGATGACAGACCCACCACTAAAAGGATGACGAAGCAAACTGACACCGGCTACTACCACCAAAAGGATGATAGAGAAAAAGACTCGTACAATCTGGAATAAACAGGATGACAGACCCACCACCAAAAGGATGATAGAGCGAATTCACACATCGACTACTACCACCAAAAGGATGATAAAGCAAACACTCGCATAATCTGGCATCAACAAGATGATAGACCCACCACCAAAAGGATGATGAAGCAAACTCACACCGGTTACTACCACCAAAATGATGATAGAGCAAACACTCGTGCAATTTGACATCAACAAGATGACAGACCCACCGCCAAAAGGATGACGGAGCAAACTCACACCGGCTACTCCCACTAAACGGATGATAGAGAAAAACACTCGCACAATCTGGCATCACCGAGATGACAGACCCACCGCCAAAAGGATGATGGAGCGAACTCACACCGGCTACTACCACCAAAAGGATGATAGAGAAAAACACTCGCACGATCTGACATCAATTAGTTGACAGACCCACCATCAAAAGGATGACAGAGCAAACTCACACAGGCTACTACCACCCAAAGGATGATAGAGAAAAAGACTCCCACAATCTCACATTAAAAAGATGACAGACCCACCACCAAAAGGATGACAGAGCTAACTCACATCAACTACTTCCCCCAAAAGGATGATAGAGAAAACAGTCGCACAATCTGACATAAACAAGATGACAGACCCACCACCAAAAGGATGATGAAGCGAACTCACACCGGTTACTACCACCAAAACGATGATAGAGCAAACACTCGCGCAATTTGACATCAACAAGATGACATACACACCAACAAAAGGATGACGGAGCAAACTCACACCGGCTACTACCACCAGAAGTATGATAGAGCAAAACACTCGCATAAATTGACATCAACAAGATGACAGACCCACCACCAAAATGATGACGGAGCAAACCCACATCGGCTACTACCACCAAAAGGATGATAGAGAAAAAGACTTGCACAATCTTGCATCAACGAGATGGCAGACCCACCACCAAAAGGATGACAGAGCTAACTCACATCAACTACTTCCACAAAAAGGATTATAGAGCAAAACACTTGCACAATCTGACATCAGCAAGATGACAGACCCACCACTAAAAGGATGACGAAGCAAACTGACACCGGCTACTACCACCAAAAGGATGATAGAGAAAAAGACTCGCACAATCTAGAATAAACAAGATGACAGACCCACCACCAAAAGGATGATGGAGCGAATTCACACATCGACTACTACCACCAAAAGGATGATAAAGCAAATACTCGCATAATCTGGCATCAACAAGATGACAGACCCACCACCAAAAGGATGATGAAGCAAACTCACACCGGTTACTACCACCCAAAGGATGATAGAGCAAACACTCGCGCAATATGACATCAACAAGATGACAGACCCACCACCAAACGGATGACGGAGCAAACTCACATCGGCTACTACCACCAAAAGGATGATAGAGAAAAAGACTCGCACAATCTGGCATCAACGAGATGACAGACCCACCACCAAAAGGATGATGGAGAAAACTCACACCGGCTACTACCACAAAAAGTATGATAGAGCAAAACACTCGCACAAATTGACATCAACAAGATGACAGACCCACCACCAAAAGGATGACGGGGCAAACTCACATCGACTACTACCACCAAAAGGATGATAGAGAAAAAGACTCGCACAATCTGGCATCAACGAGATGACAGACCCACCACCAAGAGGATGATGGAGCAAACTCACACCGGCTACTACCACAAAATGATTACAGATCAAAACACTTGCACAATCTGACATCAGCAAGATGACAGACCCACCACTAAAAGGATGACGAAGCAAACTGACACCGGCTACTACCACCAAAAGGATGATAGAGAAAAAGACTCGTAGAATCTGGAATAAACAGCATGACAGACCCACCACCAAAAGGATGATGGAGCGAATTCACACATCGACTACTACCACCAAAAGGATGATAAAGCAAACACTCGCATAATCTGGCATCAACAAGATGACAGGCCCACCACCAAAAGGATGATGAAGCAAACTCACACCGGTTACTACCACCAAAAGGATGATAGAGCAAACACTCGCGCAATTTGACATCAACAAGATGACAGACCCACCGCCAAAAGGATGACGGAGCAAACTCACACCGGCTACTCCCACTAAACGGATGATAGAGAAAAACACTCGCACAATCTGGCATCACCGAGATGGCAGACCCACCACCAAAAGGATGATGGAGCGAACTCACACCGGCTACTACCACCAAAAGGATGATAGAGAAAAACACTCGCACGATCTGACATCAATTAGTTGACAGACCCACCATCAAAAGGATGACAGAGCAAACTCACACAGGCTACTACCACCCAAAGGATGATAGAGAAAAAGACTCCCACAATCTCACATCAAAAAGATGACAGACCCACCACCAAAAGGATGACAGAGCTAACTCACATCAACTACTTCCCCCAAAAGGATGATAGAGAAAACAGTCGCACAATCTGACATAAACAAGATGGCAGACCCACCACCAAAAGGATGATGAGGCGAACTCACACCGGTTACTACCACCAACACGATGATAGAGAAAACACTCGCGCAATTTGAAAACAACAAGATGACAGACCCACCAACAAAAGGATGACGGAGCAAACTCACACCGGCTACTACCACCAGAAGTATCATAGAGCAATACACTCGCACAAATTAACATCAACAAGATGACAGACCCACCACCAAAAGGATGACGGAGCAACACACATCGGCTACTACCACCAAAAGGATGATAGAGAAAAAGACTCGCACAATCTGGAATAAACAAGATGACAGACCCACCACCAAAAGGATGATGGAGCGAATTCACACATTGACTACTACCACCAAAAGGATGATAAAGCAAATACTCGCATAATCTGGCACCAACAAGATGACAGACCCACCACCAAAAGGATGATGAAGCAAACTCACACCGGTTACTACCACCCAAAGGATGATAGAGCAAACACTCGCGCAATATGACATCAACAAGATGACAGACCCACCACCAAACGGATGACGGAGCAAACTCACATCGGCTACTACCACCAAAAGGATGATAGAGAAAAAGACTCGCACAATCTGGCATCAACGAGATGACAGACCCACCACCAAAAGGATGATGGAGAAAACTCACACCGGCTACTACCACAAAAAGTATGATAGAGCAAAACACTCGCACAAATTGACATCAACAAGATGACAGACCCACCACCAAAAGGATGACGGGGCAAACTCACATCGACTACTACCACCAAAAGGATGATAGAGAAAAAGACTCGCACAATCTGGCATCAACGAGATGACAGACCCACCACCAAGAGGATGATGGAGCAAACTCACACCGGCTACTACCACAAAATGATTACAGATCAAAACACTTGCACAATCTGACATCAGCAAGATGACAGACCCACCACTAAAAGGATGACGAAGCAAACTGACACCGGCTACTACCACCAAAAGGATGATAGAGAAAAAGACTCGTAGAATCTGGAATAAACAGCATGACAGACCCACCACCAAAAGGATGATGGAGCGAATTCACACATCGACTACTACCACCAAAAGGATGATAAAGCAAACACTCGCATAATCTGGCATCAACAAGATGACAGGCCCACCACCAAAAGGATGATGAAGCAAACTCACACCGGTTACTACCACCAAAAGGATGATAGAGCAAACACTCGCGCAATTTGACATCAACAAGATGACAGACCCACCGCCAAAAGGATGACGGAGCAAACTCACACCGGCTACTCCCACTAAACGGATGATAGAGAAAAACACTCGCACAATCTGGCATCACCGAGATGGCAGACCCACCACCAAAAGGATGATGGAGCGAACTCACACCGGCTACTACCACCAAAAGGATGATAGAGAAAAACACTCGCACGATCTGACATCAATTAGTTGACAGACCCACCATCAAAAGGATGACAGAGCAAACTCACACAGGCTACTACCACCCAAAGGATGATAGAGAAAAAGACTCCCACAATCTCACATCAAAAAGATGACAGACCCACCACCAAAAGGATGACAGAGCTAACTCACATCAACTACTTCCCCCAAAAGGATGATAGAGAAAACAGTCGCACAATCTGACATAAACAAGATGGCAGACCCACCACCAAAAGGATGATGAGGCGAACTCACACCGGTTACTACCACCAACACGATGATAGAGAAAACACTCGCGCAATTTGAAAACAACAAGATGACAGACCCACCAACAAAAGGATGACGGAGCAAACTCACACCGGCTACTACCACCAGAAGTATCATAGAGCAATACACTCGCACAAATTAACATCAACAAGATGACAGACCCACCACCAAAAGGATGACGGAGCAACACACATCGGCTACTACCACCAAAAGGATGATAGAGAAAAAGACTCGCACAATCTGGAATAAACAAGATGACAGACCCACCACCAAAAGGATGATGGAGCGAATTCACACATTGACTACTACCACCAAAAGGATGATAAAGCAAATACTCGCATAATCTGGCACCAACAAGATGACAGACCCACCACCAAAAGGATGATGAAGCAAACTCACACCGGTTACTACCACCCAAAGGATGATAGAGCAAACACTCGCGCAATATGACATCAACAAGATGACAGACCCACCACCAAACGGATGACGGAGCAAACTCACATCGGCTACTACCACCAAAAGGATGATAGAGAAAAAGACTCGCACAATCTGGCATCAACGAGATGACAGACCCACCACCAAAAGGATGATGGAGAAAACTCACACCGGCTACTACCACAAAAAGTATGATAGAGCAAAACACTCGCACAAATTGACATCAACAAGATGACAGACCCACCACCAAAAGGATGACGGGGCAAACTCACATCGACTACTACCACCAAAAGGATGATAGAGAAAAAGACTCGCACAATCTGGCATCAACGAGATGACAGACCCACCACCAAGAGGATGATGGAGCAAACTCACACCGGCTACTACCACAAAATGATTACAGATCAAAACACTTGCACAATCTGACATCAGCAAGATGACAGACCCACCACTAAAAGGATGACGAAGCAAACTGACACCGGCTACTACCACCAAAAGGATGATAGAGAAAAAGACTCGTAGAATCTGGAATAAACAGCATGACAGACCCACCACCAAAAGGATGATGGAGCGAATTCACACATCGACTACTACCACCAAAAGGATGATAAAGCAAACACTCGCATAATCTGGCATCAACAAGATGACAGGCCCACCACCAAAAGGATGATGAAGCAAACTCACACCGGTTACTACCACCAAAAGGATGATAGAGCAAACACTCGCGCAATTTGACATCAACAAGATGACAGACCCACCGCCAAAAGGATGACGGAGCAAACTCACACCGGCTACTCCCACTAAACGGATGATAGAGAAAAACACTCGCACAATCTGGCATCACCGAGATGGCAGACCCACCACCAAAAGGATGATGGAGCGAACTCACACCGGCTACTACCACCAAAAGGATGATAGAGAAAAACACTCGCACGATCTGACATCAATTAGTTGACAGACCCACCATCAAAAGGATGACAGAGCAAACTCACACAGGCTACTACCACCCAAAGGATGATAGAGAAAAAGACTCCCACAATCTCACATCAAAAAGATGACAGACCCACCACCAAAAGGATGACAGAGCTAACTCACATCAACTACTTCCCCCAAAAGGATGATAGAGAAAACAGTCGCACAATCTGACATAAACAAGATGGTAGACCCACCACCAAAAGGATGATGAGGCGAACTCACACCGGTTACTACCACCAACACGATGATAGAGAAAACACTCGCGCAATTTGAAAACAACAAGATGACAGACCCACCAACAAAAGGATGACGGAGCAAACTCACACCGGCTACTACCACCAGAAGTATCATAGAGCAATACACTCGCACAAATTAACATCAACAAGATGACAGACCCACCACCAAAAGGATGACGGAGCAACACACATCGGCTACTACCACCAAAAGGATGATAGAGAAAAAGACTCGCACAATCTGGCATCAATGAGATGATAGACCCATCACCAAAAGGATGACAGAGCGAACTCACACCGGCTACTACCACAAAAAGGATTATAGAGCAAAACACTTGCACAATCTGACATCAGCAAGATGACAGACCCACCACTAAAAGGATGACGAAGCAAACTGACACCGGCTACTACCACCAAAAGGATGATAGAGAAAAAGACTCGCACAATCTGGAATAAACAAGATGACAGACCCACCACCAAAAGGATGATGGAGCGAATTCACACATCGACTACTACCACCAAAAGGATGATAAAGCAAACACTCACATAATCTGGCACCAACAAGATGACAGACCCACCACCAAAAGGATGATGAAGCAAACTCACACCGGTTACTACCACCAAAAGGATGATAGAGCAAACACTCGCGCAATATGCCATCAACAAGATGACAGACCCACCACCAAAAGGATGACGGAGCAAACTCACATCGGCTACTACCACCAAAAGGATGATAGAGAAAAAGACTCGCACAATCTGGTATCAACGAGATGACTGACCCACCACCAAAAGGATGATGTAGAAAACTCACACCGGCTACTACTACAAAAAGTATGATAGAGCAAAACACTCGCATAAATTGACATCAACAAGATGACAGACCCACCACCAAAAGGATGACGAGGCAAACTCACATCGACTACTACCACCAAAAGGATGATAGAGAAAAAGACTCGCACAATCTGGCATCAACGAGATGACAGACCCACCACCAAGAGGATGATGGAGCAAACTCACACCGGCTACTACCACAAAATGATTATAGAACAAAACACTTGCACAATCTGACATCAGCAAGATGAGAGACCCACCACTAAAAGGATGACGAAGCAAACTGACACCGGCTACTACCACCAAAAGGATGATAGAGAAAAAGATTCGTACAATCTGGAATAAACAGGATGACAGACCCACCACCAAAAGGATGATGGAGCGAATTCACACATCGACTACTACCACCAAAAGGATGATAAATCAAACACTCGCATAATCTGGCATCAACAAGATGACAGACCCACCACCAAAAGGATGATGAAGCAAACTCACACCGGTTACTACCACCAAAAGGATGATAGAGCAAACACTCGCGCAATTTGACATCAACAAGATGACAGACCCACCGCCAAAAGGATGACGGAGCAAACTCACACCGGCTACTCCCACTAAACGGATGATAGAGAAAAACACTCGCACAATCTGGCATCACCGAGATGATAGACCCACCACCAAAAGGATGATGGAGCGAACTCACACCGGCTACTACCACCAAAAGGATGATAGAGAAAAACACTCGCACGATCTGACATCAATTAGTTGACAGACCCACCATCAAAAGGATGACAGAGCAAACTCACACAGGCTACTACCACCCAAAGGATGATAGAGAAAAAGACTCCCACAATCTCACATCAAAAAGATGACAGACCCACCACCAAAAGGATGACAGAGCTAACTTACATCAACTACTCCCCCCAAAAGGATGATAGAGAAAACAGTCGCACAATCTGACATAAACAAGATGGCAGACCCACCACCAAAAGGATGATGAGGCGAACTCACACCGGTTACTACCACCAAAACGATGATAGAGAAAACACTCGCGCAATTTGAAAACAACAAGATGACAGACCCACCAACAAAAGGATGACAGAGCAAACTCACACCGGCTACTACCACCAGAAGTATCATAGAGCAATACACTCGCACAAATTAACATCAACAAGATGACAGACCCACCACCAAAAGGATGACGGAGCAACACACATCGGCTACTACCACCAAAAGGATGATAGAGAAAAAGACTCCCACAATCTGGCATCAACGAGATGATAGACCCACCACCAAAAGGATGACAGAGCGAACTCACACCGGCTACTACCACAAAAAGGATTATAGAGCAAAACACTTGCACAATCTGACATCAGCAAGATGATAGACCCACCACTAAAAGGATGACGAAGCAAACTGACACCGGCTACTACCACCAAAAGGATGATAGAGAAAAAGACTCGCACAATCTGGAATAAACAAGATGACAGACCCACCACCAAAAGGATGATGGAGCGAATTCACACATCGACTACTACCACTAAAAGGATGATAAAGCAAACACTCACATAATCTGGCACCAACAAGATGACAGACCCACCACCAAAAGGATGATGAAGCAAACTCACACCGGTTACTACCACCAAAAGGATGATAGAGCAAACACTCGCGCAATATGCCATTAACAAGATGACAGACCCACCACCAAAAGGATGACGGAGCAAACTCACATCGGCTACTACCACCAAAAGGATGATAGAGAAAAAGACTCGCACAATCTGGTATCAACGAGATGACAGACCCACCACCAAAAGGATGATGGAGAAAACTCACACCGGCTACTACTACAAAAAGTATGATAGAGCAAAACACTCGCATAAATTGACACCAACAAGATGACAGACCCACCACCAAAAGGATGACGAGGCAAACTCACATCGACTACTACCACCAAAAGGATGATAGAGAAAAAGACTCGCACAATCTGGCATCAACGAGATGACAAACCCACCACCAAGAGGATGATGGAGCAAACTCACACCGGCTACTACCACAAAATGATTATAGAACAAAACACTTGCACAATCTGACATCAGCAAGATGACAGACCCACCACTAAAAGGATGACGAAGCAAACTGACACCGGCTACTACCACCAAAAGGATGATAGAGAAAAAGACTCGTACAATCTGGAATAAACAGGATGACAGACCCACCACCAAAAGGATGATGGAGCGAATTCACACATCGACTACTACCACCAAAAGGATGATAAATCAAACACTCGCATAATCTGGCATCAACAAGATGACAGACCCACCACCAAAAGGATGATGAAGCAAACTCACACCGGTTACTACCACCAAAAGGATGATAGAGCAAACACTCGCGCAATTTGACATCAACAAGATGACAGACCCACCGCCAAAAGGATGACGGAGCAAAGTCACACCGGCTACTCCCACTAAACGGATGATAGAGAAAAACACTCGCACAATCTGGCATCACCGAGATGATAGACCCACCACCAAAAGGATGATGGAGCGAACTCACACCGGCTACTACCACCAAAAGGATGATAGAGAAAAACACTCGCACGATCTGACATCAATTAGTTGACAGACCCACCATCAAAAGGATGACAGAGCAAACTCACACAGGCTACTACCACCCAAAGGATGATAGAGAAAAAGACTCCCACAATCTCACATCAAAAAGATGACAGACCCACCACCAAAAGGATGACAGAGCTAACTTACATCAACTACTCCCCCCAAAAGGATGATAGAGAAAACAGTCGCACAATCTGACATAAACAAGATGGCAGACCCACCACCAAAAGGATGATGAGGCGAACTCACACCGGTTACTACCACCAAAACGATGATAGAGAAAACACTCGCGCAATTTGAAAACAACAAGATGACAGACCCACCAACAAAAGGATGACAGAGCAAACTCACACCGGCTACTACTACCAGAAGTATCATAGAGCAATACACTCGCACAAATTAACATCAACAAGATGACAGACCCACCACCAAAAGGATGACGGAGCAACACACATCGGCTACTACCACCAAAAGGATGATAGAGAAAAAGACTCCCACAATCTGGCATCAACGAGATGATAGACCCACCACCAAAAGGATGACAGAGCGAACTCACACCGGCTACTACCACAAAAGGATTATAGAGCAAAACACTTGCACAATCTGACATCAGCAAGATGATAGACCCACCACTAAAAGGATGACGAAGCAAACTGACACCGGCTACTACCACCAAAAGGATGATAGAGAAAAAGACTCGCACAATCTGGAATAAACAAGATGACAGACCCACCACCAAAAGGATGATGGAGCGAATTCACACATCGACTACTACCACTAAAAGGATGATAAAGCAAACACTCACATAATCTGGCACCAACAAGATGACAGACCCACCACCAAAAGGATGATGAAGCAAACTCACACCGGTTACTACCACCAAAAGGATGATAGAGCAAACACTCGCGCAATATGCCATTAACAAGATGACAGACCCACCACCAAAAGGATGACGGAGCAAACTCACATCGGCTACTACCACCAAAAGGATGATAGAGAAAAAGACTCGCACAATCTGGTATCAACGAGATGACAGACCCACCACCAAAAGGATGATGGAGAAAACTCACACCGGCTACTACTACAAAAAGTATGATAGAGCAAAACACTCGCATAAATTGACACCAACAAGATGACAGACCCACCACCAAAAGGATGACGAGGCAAACTCACATCGACTACTACCACCAAAAGGATGATAGAGAAAAAGACTCGCACAATCTGGCATCAACGAGATGACAAACCCACCACCAAGAGGATGATGGAGCAAACTCACACCGGCTACTACCACAAAATGATTATAGAACAAAACACTTGCACAATCTGACATCAGCAAGATGACAGACCCACCACTAAAAGGATGACGAAGAAAACTGACACCGGCTACTACCACCAAAAGGATGATAGAGAAAAAGACTCGTACAATCTGGAATAAACAGGATGACAGACCCACCACCAAAAGGATGATGGAGCGAATTCACACATCGACTACTACCACCAAAAGGATGATAAAGCAAACACTCGCATAATCTGGCATCAACAAGATGACAGACCCACCACCAAAAGGATGATGAAGCAAACTCACACCGGTTACTACCACCAAAAGGATGATAGAGCAAACACTCGCGCAATTTGACATCAACAAGATGACAGACCCACCGCCAAAAGGATGACGGAGCAAACTCACACCGGCTACTCCCACTAAACGGATGATAGAGAAAAATACTCGCACAATCTGGCATCACCGAGATGATAGACCCACCACCAAAAGGATGATGGAGCGAACTCACACCGGCTACTACCACCAAAAGGATGATAGAGAAAAACACTCGCACGATCTGACATCAATTAGTTGACAGACCCACCATCAAAAGGATGACAAAGCAAACTCACACAGGCTACTACCACCCAAAGGATGATAGAGAAAAAGACTCCTACAATCTCACATCAAAAAGATGACAGACCCACCACCAAAAGGATGAAAGAGCTAACTCACATCAACTACTTCCCCCAAAAGGATGATAGAGAAAACAGTCGCACAATCTGACATAAACAAGATGACAGACCTACCACCAAAAGGATGATGAAGCGAACTCACACCGGTTACTACCACCAAAACGATGATAGAGCAAACACTCGCGCAATTTGACATCAACAAGATGACATACACACCAACAAAAGGATGACGGAGCAAACTCACACCGGCTACTACCACCAGAAGTATGATAGAGCAAAACACTCGCATAAATTGACATCAACAAGATGACAGACCCACCACCAAAAGGATGACAGAGCAAACCCACATCGGCTACTACCACCAAAAGGATGATAGAGAAAAAGACTCGCACAATCTTGCATCAACGAGATGGCAGACCCACCACCAAAAGGATGACAGAGCGAACTCATATCGGCTACTACCACAAAAAGGATTATAGAGCAAAACACTTGCACAATCTGACATCAGCAAGATGACAGACCCACCACTAAAAGGATGACGAAGGAAACTGACACCGGCTACTACCACCAAAAGGATGATAGAGAAAAAGACTCGCACAATCTGAAATAAACAAGATGACAGACCGACCACCAAAAGGATGATGGAGTGAATTCACACATCGACTACTACCACCAAAAGGATGATAAAGCAAATACTCGCATAATCTGGCACCAACAAGATGACAGACCCGCCACCAAAAGGATGATGAAGCAAACTCACACCGGTTACTACCACCCAAAGGATGATAGAGCAAACACTCGCGCAATATGACATCAACAAGATGACAGACCCACCACCAAAAGGATGACGGAGCAAACTCACATCGGCTACTACCACCAAAAGGATGATAGAGAAAAAGAGTCGCACAATCTGGCATCAACGAGATGACAGACCCACCACCAAAAGGATGATGGAGAAAACTCACACCGGCTACTACCACAAAAAGTATGATAGAGCAAAACACTCGCACAAATTGACATCAACAAGATGACAGACCCACCACCAAAAGGATGATGGGGCAAACTCACATCGACTACTACCACCAAAAGGATGATAGAGAAAAAGACTCGCACAATCTGGCATCAACGAGATGACAGACCCACCACCAAGAGGATGATGGAGCAAACTCACACCGGCTACTACCACAAAATGATTAAAGATCAAAACACTTGCACAATCTGACATCAGCAAGATGACAGACCCACCACTAAAAGGATGACGAAGCAAACTGACACCGGCTACTACCACCAAAAGGATGATAGAGAAAAAGACTCGTACAATCTGGAATAAACAGGATGACAGACCCACCACCAAAAGGATGATGGAGCGAATTCACACATCGACTACTACCACCAAAAGGATGATAAAGCAAACACTCGCATAATCTGGCATCAACAAGATGACAGACCCACCACCAAAAGGATGATGAAGCAAACTCACACCGGTTACTACCACCAAAAGGATGATAGAGCAAACACTCGCGCAATTTGACATCAACAAGATGACAGACCCACCGCCAAAAGGATGACGGAGCAAACTCACACCGGCTACTCCCACTAAATGGATGATAGAGAAAAACACTCGCACAATCTGGCATCACCGAGATGACAGACCCACCACCAAAAGGATGATGGAGCGAACTCACACCGGCTACTACCACCAAAAGGATGATAGAGAAAAACACTCGCACGATCTGACATCAATTAGTTGACAGACCCACCATCAAAAGGATGACAGAGCAAACTCAAACAGGCTACTACCACCCAAAGGATGATAGAGAAAAAGACTCCCACAATCTCACATCAAAAAGATGACAGACCCACCACCAAAAGGATGACAGAGCTAACTCACATCAACTACTTCCCCCAAAAGGATGATAGAGAAAACAGTCGCACAATCTGACATAAACAAGATGGCAGACCCACCACCAAAAGGATGATGAGGCGAACTCACACCGGTTACTACCACAAAAACGATGATAGAGAAAACACTCGTGCAATTTGAAAACAACAAGATGACAGACCCACCAACAAAAGGATGACGGAGCAAACTCACACCGGCTACTACCACCAGAAGTATCATAGAGCAATACACTCGCACAAATTAACATCAACAAGATGACAGACCCACCACCAAAAGGATGACGGAGCAACACACATCGGCTACTACCACCAAAAGGAAGATAGAGAAAAAGACTCGCACAATTTGGCATCAAAGAGATGATAGACCCACCACCAAAAGGATGACAGAGCGAACTCACACCGGCTACTACCACAAAAAGGATTATAGAGCAAAACACTTGCACAATCTGACATCAGCAAGATGACAGACCCACCACTAAAAGGATGACGAAGCAAACTGACACCGGCTACTACCACCAAAAGGATGATAGAGAAAAAGACTCGCACAATCTGGAATAAACAAGATGACAGACCCACCACCAAAAGGATGATGGAGCGAATTCACACATCGACTACTACCACCAAAAGGGTGATAAAGCAAACACTCACATAATCTGGTACCAACAAGATGACAGACCCACCACCAAAAGGATGATGAAGCAAACTCACACCGGTTACTACCACCAAAAGGATGATAGAGCAAACACTCGCGCAATATGCCATCAACAAGATGACAGACCCACCACCAAAAGGATGACGGAGCAAACTCACATCGGCTACTACCACCAAAAGGATGATAGAGAAAAAGACTCGCACAATCTGGTATCAACGAGATGACAGACCCACCACCAAAAGGATGATGGAGAAAACTCACACCGGCTACTACCACAAAAAGTATGATAGAGCAAAACACTCGCATAAATTGACATCAACAAGATGACAGACCCACCACCAAAAGGATGACGAGGCAAACTCACATCGACTACTACCACCAAAAGGATGATAGAGAAAAAGACTCGCACAATCTGGCATCAACGAGATGACAGACCCACCACCAAGAGGATGATGGAGCAAACTCACACCGGCTACTACCACAAAATGATTATAGAGCAAAACACTTGCACAATCTGACATCAGCAAGATGACAGACCCACCACTAAAAGGATGACGAAGCAAACTGACACCGACTACTACCACCAAAAGGATGATAGAGAAAAAGACTCGTACAATCTGGAATAAACAGGATGACAGACCCACCACCAAAAGGATGATGGAGCGAATTCACACATCGACTACTACCACCAAAAGGATGATAAAGCAAACACTCGCATAATCTGGTATCAACAAGATGACAGACCCACCACCAAAAGGATGATGAAGCAAACTCACACCGGTTACTACCACCAAAAGGATGATAGAGCAAACACTCGCGCAATTTGACATCAACAAGATGACAGACCCACCGCCAAAAGGATGACGGAGCAAACTCACACCGGCTACTCCCACTAAATGGATGATAGAGAAAAACACTCGCACAATCTGGCATCACCGAGATGACAGACCCACCACCAAAAGGATGATGGAGCGAACTCACACCGGCTACTACCACCAAAAGGATGATAGAGAAAAACACTCGCACGATCTGACATCAATTAGTTGACAGACCCACCATCAAAAGGATGACTGAGCAAACTCAAACAGGCTACTACCACCCAAAGGATGATAGAGAAAAAGACTCCCACAATCTCACATCAAAAAGATGACAGACCCACCACCAAAAGGATGACAGAGCTAACTCACATCAACTACTTCCCCCAAAAGGATGATAGAGAAAACAGTCGCACAATCTGACATAAACAAGATGGCAGACCCACCACCAAAAGGATGATGAGGCGAACTCACACCGGTTACTACCACCAAAACGATGATAGAGAAAACACTCGTGCAATTTGAAAACAACAAGATGACAGACCCACCAACAAAAGGATGACGGAGCAAACTCACACCGGCTACTACCACCAGAAGTATCATAGAGCAATACACTCGCACAAATTAACATCAACAAGATGACAGACCCACCACCAAAAGGATGACGGAGCAACACACATCGGCTACTACCACCAAAAGGATGATAGAGAAAAAGACTCGCACAATCTGGCATCAAAGAGATGATAGACCCACCACCAAAAGGATGACAGAGCAAACTCACACCGGCTACTACCACAAAAAGGATTATAGAGCAAAACACTTGCACAATCTGACATCAGCAAGATGACAGACCCACCACTAAAAGGATGACGAAGCAAACTGACACCGGCTACTACCACCAAAAGGATGATAGAGAAAAAGACTCGCACAATCTGGAATAAACAAGATGACAGACCCACCACCAAAAAGATGATGGAGCGAATTCACACATCGACTACTACCACCAAAAGGATGATAAAGCAAACACTCACATAATCTGTCACCAACAAGATGACAGACCCACCACCAAAAGGATGATGAAGCAAACTCACACCGGTTACTACCACCAAAAGGATGATAGAGCAAACACTCGCGCAATATGCCATCAACAAGATGACAGACCCACCACCAAAAGGATGACGGAGCAAACTCACATCGGCTACTACCACCAAAAGGATGATAGAGAAAAAGACTCGCACAATCTGGTATCAACGAGATGACAGACCCACCACCAAAAGGATGATGGAGAAAACTCATACCGGCTACTACCACAAAAAGTATGATAGAGCAAAACACTCGCATAAATTGACATCAACAAGATGACAGACCCACCACCAAAAGGATGACGAGGCAAACTCACATCGACTACTACCACCAAAAGGATGATAGAGAAAAAGACTCGCACAATCTGGCATCAACGAGATGACAGACCCACCACCAAGAGGATGATGGAGCAAACTCACACCGGCTACTACCACAAAATGATTATAGAGCAAAACACTTGCACAATCTGACATCAGCAAGATGACAGACCCACCACTAAAAGGATGACGAAGCAAACTGACACCGACTACTACCACCAAAAGGATGATAGAGAAAAAGACTCGTACAATCTGGAATAAACAGGATGACAGACCCACCACCAAAAGGATGATGGAGCGAATTCACACATCGACTACTACCACCAAAAGGATGATAAAGCAAACACTCGCATAATCTGGCATCAACAAGATGACAGACCCACCACCAAAAGGATGATGAAGCAAACTCACACCGGTTACTACCACCAAAAGGATGATAGAGCAAACACTCGCGCAATTTGACATCAACAAGATGACAGACCCACCGCCAAAAGGATGACGGAGCAAACTCACACCGGCTACTCCCACTAAACGGATGATAGAGAAAAACACTCGCACAATCTGGCATCACCGAGATGATAGACCCACCACCAAAAGGATGATGGAGCAAACTCACACCGGCTACTACCACCATAAGGATGATAGAGAAAAACACTCGCACGATCTGACATCAATTAGTTGACAGACCCACCATCAAAAGGATGACAGAGCAAACTCACATAGGCTACTACCACCCAAAGGATGATAGAGAAAAAGACTCCTACAATCTCACATCAAAAAGATGACAGACCCACCACCAAAAGGATGACAGAGCTAACTCACATCAACTACTTCCCCCAAAAGGATGATAGAGAAAACAGTCGCACAATCTGACATAAACAAGATGACAGACCTACCACCAAAAGGATGATGAAGCGAACTCACACCGGTTACTACCACCAAAACGATGATAGAGCAAACACTCGCGCAATTTGACATCAACAAGATGACATACACACCAACAAAAGGATGACAGAGCAAACTCACACCGGCTACTACCACCAGAAGTATGATGGAGCAAAACACTCGCATAAATTGACATCAACAAGATGACAGACCCACCACCAAAAGGATGACGGAGCAAACCCACATCGGCTACTACCACCAAAAGGATGATAGAGAAAAAGACTCGCACAATCTTGCATCAACAAGATGGCAGACCCACCACCAAAAGGATGACAGAGCGAACTCACATCGGCTACTACCACAAAAAGGATTATAGAGCAAAACACTTGCACAATCTGACATCAGCAAGATGACAGACCCACCACTAAAAGGATGACGAAGCAAACTGACACCGGCTACTACCACCAAAAGGATGATAGAGAAAAAGACTCGCAAAATCTGGAATAAACAAGATGACAGACCAACCACCAAAAGGATGATGGAGCGAATTCACACATCGACTACTACCACCAAAAGGATGATAAAGCAAATACTCGCATAATCTGGCACCAACAAGATGACAGACCCACCACCAAAAGGATGATGAAGCAAACTCACACCGGTTACTACCACCCAAAGGATGATAGAGCAAACACTCGCGCAATATGCCATCAACAAGATGACAGACCCACCACCAAAAGGATGACGGAGCAAACTCACATCGGCTACTACCACCAAAAGGATGATAGAGAAAAAGACTCGCACAATCTGGCATCAACGAGATGACAGACCCACCACCAAAAGGATGATGGAGCAAACTCACACCGGCTACTACCACCAAAAGTATGATAGAGCAAAACACTAGCACAAATTGACATCAACAAGATGACAGACCCACCACCAAAAGGATGACGGGGCAAACTCACATCGACTACTACCACCAAAAGGATGATAGAGAAAAAGACTAGCACAATCTGGCATCAACGAGATGACAGACCCACCACCAAGAGGATGATGGAGCAAACTCACACCGACTACTACCACAAAAAGGATAATAGAGCAAAACACTTGCACAATCTGACATCAGCAAGATGACAGACCCACCACTAAAAGGATGACGAAGCAAACTGACACCGGCTACTACCACCAAAAGGATGATAGAGAAAAAGACTCGCAAAATCTGGAATAAACAAGATGACAGACCCACCACCAAAAGGATGATGGAGCGAATTCACACATCGACTACTACCACCAAAAGGATGATAAAGCAAATACTCGCATAATCTGGCACCAACAAGATGACAGACCCACCACCAAAAGGATGATGAAGCAAACCCTCACCGGTTACTACCACCCAAAGGATGATAGAGCAAACACTCGCGCAATATGACATCAACAAGATGACAGACCCACCACCAAAAGGATGATAGTGCAAACTCACATCGGCTACTACCACCAAAAGGATGATAGAGAAAAAGACGGGCACAATCTAGCATCAACGAGATGACAGACCCTCCACCAAAAGGATGTTGGAGCAAACTCACACCGGCTACTACCACCAAAATTATGATAGAGCAAAACACTCGTACCAATTGACATCAACAAGATGACAGACCCACCACCAAAAGGATGATGGGGCAAACTCACATCGGCTACTACCACCAAAAGGATGATAGAGAAAAAGACTCGCGCAATCTGGCATCGACGAGATGACAGACCCACCACCCAGAGGGTGATGGAGCAAAGTCACACCAGCTACTACCACAAAAAGGATTATAGAGCAAAAGACTTGCACAATCTGACATCAGCCAGATGACAGACCCACCACTAAAAGGATGACGAAGCAAACTGACACCGGCTACTACCACCAAAAGGATGATAGAGAAAAAGACTCGCACAATCTGGAATAAACAAGGTGACAGACCCACCGCCAAAAGGATGATGGAGCGAATTCACACATCGACTACTACCACCAAAAGGATGATAAAGAAAACACTCGCATAATCTGGCATCAACAAGATGACAGACCCACCACCAAAAGGATGATGAAGCAAACTCACACCGGTTACTACCACCAAAAGGATGATAGAGCAAACACTCGTGCAATTTGACATCACCAAGATGACAGACCCACCACAAAAAGGATGATGGAGCAAATCACATCGGCTACTACCACCAAAAGGATGATAGAGAAAAAGACTCGCACAATCTGGCATCAACGAGATGACAGACCCACCACCAAAAGGATGATGGAGCAAACTCACACCGGCTACTACCACCATAAGGATGATAGAGAAAAACACTCGCACGATCTGACATCAATTAGTTGACAGACCCACCATCAAAAGGATGACTGAGCAAACTCAAACAGGCTACTACCACCCAAAGGATGATAGAGAAAAAGACTCCCACAATCTCACATCAAAAAGATGACAGACCCACCACCAAAAGGATGACAGAGCTAACTCACATCAACTACTTCCCCCAAAAGGATGATAGAGAAAACAGTCGCACAATCTGACATAAACAAGATGGCAGACCCACCACCAAAAGGATGATGAGGCGAACTCACACCGGTTACTACCACCAAAACGATGATAGAGAAAACACTCGTGCAATTTGAAAACAACAAGATGACAGACCCACCAACAAAAGGATGACGGAGCAAACTCACACCGGCTACTACCACCAGAAGTATCATAGAGCAATACACTCGCACAAATTAACATCAACAAGATGACAGACCCACCACCAAAAGGATGACGGAGCAACACACATCGGCTACTACCACCAAAAGGATGATAGAGAAAAAGACTCGCACAATCTGGCATCAAAGAGATGATAGACCCACCACCAAAAGGATGACAGAGCAAACTCACACCGGCTACTACCACAAAAAGGATTATAGAGCAAAACACTTGCACAATCTGACATCAGCAAGATGACAGACCCACCACTAAAAGGATGACGAAGCAAACTGACACCGGCTACTACCACCAAAAGGATGATAGAGAAAAAGACTCGCACAATCTGGAATAAACAAGATGACAGACCCACCACCAAAAAGATGATGGAGCGAATTCACACATCGACTACTACCACCAAAAGGATGATAAAGCAAACACTCACATAATCTGTCACCAACAAGATGACAGACCCACCACCAAAAGGATGATGAAGCAAACTCACACCGGTTACTACCACCAAAAGGATGATAGAGCAAACACTCGCGCAATATGCCATCAACAAGATGACAGACCCACCACCAAAAGGATGACGGAGCAAACTCACATCGGCTACTACCACCAAAAGGATGATAGAGAAAAAGACTCGCACAATCTGGTATCAACGAGATGACAGACCCACCACCAAAAGGATGATGGAGAAAACTCATACCGGCTACTACCACAAAAAGTATGATAGAGCAAAACACTCGCATAAATTGACATCAACAAGATGACAGACCCACCACCAAAAGGATGACGAGGCAAACTCACATCGACTACTACCACCAAAAGGATGATAGAGAAAAAGACTCGCACAATCTGGCATCAACGAGATGACAGACCCACCACCAAGAGGATGATGGAGCAAACTCACACCGGCTACTACCACAAAATGATTATAGAGCAAAACACTTGCACAATCTGACATCAGCAAGATGACAGACCCACCACTAAAAGGATGACGAAGCAAACTGACACCGACTACTACCACCAAAAGGATGATAGAGAAAAAGACTCGTACAATCTGGAATAAACAGGATGACAGACCCACCACCAAAAGGATGATGGAGCGAATTCACACATCGACTACTACCACCAAAAGGATGATAAAGCAAACACTCGCATAATCTGGCATCAACAAGATGACAGACCCACCACCAAAAGGATGATGAAGCAAACTCACACCGGTTACTACCACCAAAAGGATGATAGAGCAAACACTCGCGCAATTTGACATCAACAAGATGACAGACCCACCGCCAAAAGGATGACGGAGCAAACTCACACCGGCTACTCCCACTAAACGGATGATAGAGAAAAACACTCGCACAATCTGGCATCACCGAGATGATAGACCCACCACCAAAAGGATGATGGAGCAAACTCACACCGGCTACTACCACCATAAGGATGATAGAGAAAAACACTCGCACGATCTGACATCAATTAGTTGACAGACCCACCATCAAAAGGATGACAGAGCAAACTCACATAGGCTACTACCACCCAAAGGATGATAGAGAAAAAGACTCCTACAATCTCACATCAAAAAGATGACAGACCCACCACCAAAAGGATGACAGAGCTAACTCACATCAACTACTTCCCCCAAAAGGATGATAGAGAAAACAGTCGCACAATCTGACATAAACAAGATGACAGACCTACCACCAAAAGGATGATGAAGCGAACTCACACCGGTTACTACCACCAAAACGATGATAGAGCAAACACTCGCGCAATTTGACATCAACAAGATGACATACACACCAACAAAAGGATGACAGAGCAAACTCACACCGGCTACTACCACCAGAAGTATGATGGAGCAAAACACTCGCATAAATTGACATCAACAAGATGACAGACCCACCACCAAAAGGATGACGGAGCAAACCCACATCGGCTACTACCACCAAAAGGATGATAGAGAAAAAGACTCGCACAATCTTGCATCAACAAGATGGCAGACCCACCACCAAAAGGATGACAGAGCGAACTCACATCGGCTACTACCACAAAAAGGATTATAGAGCAAAACACTTGCACAATCTGACATCAGCAAGATGACAGACCCACCACTAAAAGGATGACGAAGCAAACTGACACCGGCTACTACCACCAAAAGGATGATAGAGAAAAAGACTCGCAAAATCTGGAATAAACAAGATGACAGACCAACCACCAAAAGGATGATGGAGCGAATTCACACATCGACTACTACCACCAAAAGGATGATAAAGCAAATACTCGCATAATCTGGCACCAACAAGATGACAGACCCACCACCAAAAGGATGATGAAGCAAACTCACACCGGTTACTACCACCCAAAGGATGATAGAGCAAACACTCGCGCAATATGCCATCAACAAGATGACAGACCCACCACCAAAAGGATGACGGAGCAAACTCACATCGGCTACTACCACCAAAAGGATGATAGAGAAAAAGACTCGCACAATCTGGCATCAACGAGATGACAGACCCACCACCAAAAGGATGATGGCGCAAACTCACACCGGCTACTACCACCAAAAGTATGATAGAGCAAAACACTAGCACAAATTGACATCAACAAGATGACAGACCCACCACCAAAAGGATGACGGGGCAAACTCACATCGACTACTACCACCAAAAGGATGATAGAGAAAAAGACTAGCACAATCTGGCATCAACGAGATGACAGACCCACCACCAAGAGGATGATGGAGCAAACTCACACCGACTACTACCACAAAAAGGATAATAGAGCAAAACACTTGCACAATCTGACATCAGCAAGATGACAGACCCACCACTAAAAGGATGACGAAGCAAACTGACACCGGCTACTACCACCAAAAGGATGATAGAGAAAAAGACTCGCAAAATCTGGAATAAACAAGATGACAGACCCACCACCAAAAGGATGATGGAGCGAATTCACACATCGACTACTACCACCAAAAGGATGATAAAGCAAATACTCGCATAATCTGGCACCAACAAGATGACAGACCCACCACCAAAAGGATGATGAAGCAAACCCTCACCGGTTACTACCACCCAAAGGATGATAGAGCAAACACTCGCGCAATATGACATCAACAAGATGACAGACCCACCACCAAAAGGATGATAGTGCAAACTCACATCGGCTACTACCACCAAAAGGATGATAGAGAAAAAGACGGGCACAATCTAGCATCAACGAGATGACAGACCCTCCACCAAAAGGATGTTGGAGCAAACTCACACCGGCTACTACCACCAAAATTATGATAGAGCAAAACACTCGTACCAATTGACATCAACAAGATGACAGACCCAACACCAAAAGGATGATGGGGCAAACTCACATCGGCTACTACCACCAAAAGGATGATAGAGAAAAAGACTCGCGCAATCTGGCATCGACGAGATGACAGACCCACCACCCAGAGGGTGATGGAGCAAAGTCACACCAGCTACTACCACAAAAAGGATTATAGAGCAAAAGACTTGCACAATCTGACATCAGCCAGATGACAGACCCACCACTAAAAGGATGACGAAGCAAACTGACACCGGCTACTACCACCAAAAGGATGATAGAGAAAAAGACTCGCACAATCTGGAATAAACAAGGTGACAGACCCACCGCCAAAAGGATGATGGAGCGAATTCACACATCGACTACTACCACCAAAAGGATGATAAAGAAAACACTCGCATAATCTGGCATCAACAAGATGACAGACCCACCACCAAAAGGATGATGAAGCAAACTCACACCGGTTACTACCACCAAAAGGATGATAGAGCAAACACTCGTGCAATTTGACATCACCAAGATGACAGACCCACCACAAAAAGGATGATGGAGCAAATCACATCGGCTACTACCACCAAAAGGATGATAGAGAAAAAGACTCGCACAATCTGGCATCAACGAGATGACAGACCCACCACCAAAAGGATGATGGAGCAAACTCACACCGGCTACTACCACCAAAAGTATGATAGAGCAAAACACTCGCACAAATTGACATCAACAAGATGACAGACCCACGACCAAAAGGATGACGGGGCAAACTCACATCGGGTACTACCACCAAAAGGATGATAGAGAAAAAGACTTGCACAATCTGGCATCAACGAGATGAAAGACCCACCAACCAGAGGGTGATGGAGCAAACTCACACCGGCTACTACCCCAAAAAGGATTATAGAGCAAAAGACTTGCACAATCTGACATCAGCAAGATGACAGACCCACCACTAAAAGAATGACGAAGCAAACTGACACCGGCTACTACCACCAAAAGGATGATAGAGAAAAATACTCGCACAATCTGGAATAGACAAGATGGCAGACCCACCGCCAAAAGGATGATGGAGCGAATTCACACATCGACTACTACCACAAAAAGGATGATAAAGCAAACACTCGCATAATCTGGCATCAAAAAGATGACAGACCCACCACCAAAAGGATGATGAAGCAAACTCACACCGGTTACTACCACCAAAAGGATGATAGAGCAAACACTCGCGCAATTTGACATCAACAAGATAACAGACCCACCACAAAAAGGATGACGGAGAAAATCACATCGGCTACTACCACCAAAATGATGATAGAGAAAAAGACTCGCACAATCTGGCATCAACGAGATGACAGACCCACCACCAAAAGGATGATTGAGCAAATTCACACCGGCTACTACCACCAAAAGTATGATAGAGCAAAACACTCGCACAAATTGACATCAACAAGATGACAGACCCACCACCAAAAGGATGACGGGGAAAACTCACATCGGCTACTACCACCAAAAGGATGATAGAGAAAAAGACTGGCACAATCTGGCATCAACGAGATGATAGACCCACCACCAAGAGGATGATGGAGAAAACTCACACCGGCTACTACCACAAAAAGGTTTATAGAGCAAAAGACTTGCACAATCTGACATCAGCAAGATGACAGACCCACCACTAAAAGGATGACAAAGCAAACTGACACCGGCTACTACCACCAAAAGGATGATAGAGAAAAAGACTTGCACAATCTGGAATAAACAAGATGACAGACCCACCGCCAAAAGGATGATGGAGCGAATTCACACATCGACTACTACCACAAAAAGGATGATAAAGCAAACACTCGCATAATCTGGCATCAAAAAGATGACAGACCCACCACCAAAAGGATGATGAAGCAAACTCACACCGGTTACTACCACCAAAAGGATGATAGAGCAAACACTCGCGCAATTTGACATCAACAAGATGACAGACCCACCACAAAAAGGATGATGGAGAAAATCACATCGGCTACTACCACCAAAATGATGATAGAGAAAAAGACTTGCACAATCTGGCATCAACGAGATGACAGATCCACCACCAAAAGGATGATGGAGCAAACTCACACAGGCTACTACCACCAAAACTATGATAGAGCAAAACACTCGCACAAATTGACATCAACAAGATGACAGACCCACCACCAAAAGGATGACGGGGCAAACTCACATCGGCTACTACCACCAGAAGGATGATAGAGAAAAAGACTCGCGCAATCTGGCATCGACGAGATGACAGACCCACCACCCAGAGGGTGATGGAGCAAAGTCACACCGGCTACTACCACAAAAAGGATTATAGAGCAAAAGACTTGCACAAACTGACATCAGCCAGATGACAGACCCACCACTAAAAGGATGACGAAGCAAACTGAACCGGCTACTACCACCAAAAGGATGATAGAGAAAAAGACTCGCACAATCTGGAATAAACAAGATGACAGACCCACCACCAAAAGGATGATGGAGCGAATTCACACATCGACTACTACCACAAAAAGGATGATAAAGCAAACACTCGCATAATCTGGCATCAAAAAGATGACAGACCCACCACCAAAAGGATGATGAAGCAAACTCACACCGGTTACTAACACCAAAAGGATGATAGAGCAAACACTCGCGCAATTTGACATCAACAAGATGACAGACCCACCACAAAAAGGATGACGGAGAAAATCACATCGGCTACTACCACCAAAATGATGATAGAGAAAAAGACTTGCACAATCTGGCATCAACGAGATGACAGATCCACCACCAAAAGGATGATGGAGCAAACTCACACAGGCTACTACCACCAAAAGTATGATAGAGCAAAACACTCGCACAAATTGACATCAACAAGATGACAGACCCATCACCAAAAGGATGATGGGGCAAACTCACATCGGCTACTACCACCAAAAGGATGATAGAGAAAAAGACTCGCGCAATCTGGCATCGACGAGATGACAGACCCACCACCCAGAGGGTGATGGAGCAAAGTCACACCGGCTACTACCACAAAAAGGATTATAGAGCAAAAGACTTGCACAATCTGACATCAGCCAGATGACAGACCCACTACTAAAAGGATGATGAAGCAAACTGACACCGGCTACTACCACGAAAAGGATGATAGAGAAAAAGACTCGCACAATCTGGAATTAACAAGATGACAGACCCACCATCAAAAGGATGATGGAGCGAATTCACACATCAACTACTACCACCAAAAGGATGATAAAGCAAACACTCGCATAATCTGGCATCAACAAGATGACAGACCCACCACTAAAAGGATGATGAAGCAAACTCACACCGGTTACTACCACCAAAAGGATGATAGAGCAAACACTCGTGCAATTTGACATCAACAAGATGACAGACCCACCACAAAAAGGATGATGGAGCAAATCACATCGGCTACTACCACCAAAAGGATGATAGAGAAAAAGACTCGCACAATCTGGCATCAACGAGATGACAGACCCACCACCAAAAGGATGATGGAGCAAACTCATACCGGCTACTACCACCAAAAGTATGATAGAGCAAAACACTCGCACAAATTGAAATCAACAAGATGACAGACCCACCACCAAAAGGATGACGGGGCAAACTCACATCGGGTACTACCACCAAAAGGATGATAGAGAAAAAGACTCGCACAATCTGGCATCAACGAGATGAAAGACCAACCACCCAGAGGGTGATGGAGAAAACTCACACTGGCTACTACCCCAAAAAGGATTATAGAGCAAAAGACTTGCACAATCTGACATCAGCAAGATGATAGACCCACCACTAAAAGAATGACGAAGCAAACTGACACCGGCTACTACCACCAAAAGGATGATTGAGAAAAATACTCGCACAATCTGGAATAGACAAGATGGCAGACCCACCGCCAAAAGGATGATGGAGCGAATTCACACATCGACTACTACCACAAAAAGGATGATAAAGCAAACACTCGCATAATCTGGCATCAAAAAGATGACAGACCCACCACCAAAAGGATGATGAAGCAAACTCACACCGGTTACTACCACCAAAAGGATGATAGAGCAAACACTCGCGCAATTTGACATCAACAAGATAACAGACCCACCACAAAAAGGATGACGGAGAAAATCACATCGGCTACTACCACCAAAATGATGATAGAGAAAAAGACTCGCACAATCTGGCATCAACAATATGACAGACCCACCACCAAAAGGATGATTGAGCAAACTCACACCGGCTACTACCACCAAAAGTATGATAGAGCAAAACACTCGCACAAATTGACATCAACAAGATGACAGACCCACCACCAAAAGGATGACGGGGCAAACTCACATCGGCTACTACCACCAAAAGGATGATAGAGAAAAAGACTGGCACAATCTGGCATCAACGAGATGACAGACCCACCACCAAGAGGATGATGGAGAAAACTCACACCGGCTACTACCACAAAAAGGATTACAGAGCAAAAGACTTGCACAATCTGACATCATCAAGATGACAGACCCACCACTAAAAGGATGACAAAGCAAACTGACACCGGCTACTACCACCAAAAGGATGATAGAGAAAAAGACTCGCACAATCTGGAATAAAAAAGATGGCAGACCCACCGCCAAAAGGATGATGGAACGAATTCACACATCGACTACTACCACAAAAAGGATGATAAAGCAAACACTCGCATAATCTGGCATCAAAAAGATGACAGACCCACCACCAAAAGGATGATGAAGCAAACTCACACCGGTTACTACCACCAAAAGGATGATAGAGCAAACACTCGCGCAATTTGACATCAACAAGATGACAGACCCACCACAAAAAGGATGACGGAGAAAATCACATCGGCTACTACCACCAAAATGATGATAGAGAAAAAGACTTGCACAATCTGGCATCAACGAGATGACAGATCCACCACCAAAAGGATGATGGAGCAAACTCATACCGGCTACTACCACCAAAAGTATGATAGAGCAAAACACTCGCACAAATTGACATCAACAAGATGACAGACCCACCACCAAAAGGATTACGAAGCAAACTGACACCGGCTACTACCACCAAAAGGATGATAGAGAAAAAGAATGGCACAATCTGGCATCAACGAGATGACAGACCCACCACCAAGAGGATGATGGAGAAAACTCACACCGGCTACTACCACAAAAAGGATTATAGAGCAAAAGACTTGCACAATCTGACATCAGCAAGATGACAGACCCACCACTAAAAGGATGACAAAGCAAACTGACACCGGCTACTACCACCAAAAGGATGATAGAGAAAAAGACTCGCACAATCTGGAATAAACAAGATGACAGACCCAGCGCCAAAAGGATGATGGAGCAAATTCACACATCGACTACTACCACAAAAATGATGATAAAGCAAACACTCACATAATCTGGCATCAAAAAGATGACAGACCCACCACCAAAAGGATGATGAAGCAAACTCATACCGGTTACTACCACCAAAAGGATGATAGAGCAAACACTCGCGCAATTTGACATCAACAAGATGACAGACCCACCACAAAAAGGATGACAGAGAAAATCACATCGGCTACTACCACCAAAATGATGATAGAGAAATAGACTTGCACTATCTGGCATCAACGAGATGACAGATCCACCACCAAAAGGATGATGGAGCAAACTCATACCGGCTACTACCAACAAAAGTATGATAGAGCAAAACACTCGCACAAATTGACATCAACAAGATGACAGACCCACCACCAAAAGGATGACGGGGCAAACTCACATCGGTTACTACCACCAAAAGGATGATAGAGAAAAAGACTCGCACAATCTGGCATCAACAAGATGACAGACCCACCACCAAGAGGATGATGGAGCAAACTCACACCGGCTACTTCCACAAAAAGGATTATAGAGCAAAACACTTGCACAATCTGACATCAGCAAGATGACAGACCCGCCACTAAAAGGACGACGAAGCAAACTGACACCGGCTACTACCACCAAAAGGATGATATAGAAAAAGACTCGCACAATCTGGAATAAACAAGATAACAGACCCACCGCCAAAAGGATGATGGAGCGAATTCACACATCGACTACTACCACCAAAAGGATGAAAAAGAAAACACTCGCATAATCTGGCATCAACAAGATGACAGACCCACCACCAAAAGGATGATGAAGCAAACTCACACTGGTTACTACAACCAAAAGGATGATAGAGCAAACACTCGCGCAATTTGACATCAACAAGATGACAGACCCACCACAAAAAGGATCACGGAGCAAATCACATCGGCTACTACCACCGAAAGGATGATAGAGAAAAAGACTCGCATAATCTGGCATCAACGAGATTACAGACCCACCACCAAAAGGATGATGGAGCAAACTCACACAGGCTACTACCACCAAAAGTATGATAGAGCAAAACACTCGCACAAATTGACTTCAACAAGATGACAGACCCACCACCAAAAGGATGACGGGGCAAACTCACATCGGCTACTACCACGAAAAGGATGATAGAGAAAAAGACTCGCACAATCTGGCATCAACGAGATGACAGACCCACCACCAAGAGGATGATGGAGAAAACTCATACCGGCTACTACCACATAAAGGATTATAGAGCAAAACACTTGCACAATCTGACATCAGCAAAATGACAAACCCACCACTAAAAGGATGACGAAGCAAACTGACACCGGCTACTACCACCAAAAGGATGATAGAGAAAAAGACTCGCACAATCTGGAATAAACAAGATGACAGACCCACCGCCAAAAGGATGATGGAGCGAATTCACACATCGACTACTACCACAAAAAGGATGATAAGGCAAACACTCGCATAATCTGGCATCAACAAGATGACAGACCCACCACCAAAAGGATGATGAAGCAAACTCACACCGGTTACTACCACCAAAAGGACGATAGAGCAAACACTCGCACAATTTGACATCAAAAAGATGACAGACCCTCCACTAAAAGGATGACGGAGCAAATCACATCGGCTACTACCACCAAAAGGATAATAGAGAAAAAGACTCGCACAATCTGGCATCAACGAGATGACAGACCTACCACCAAGAGGATGATGGAGCAAACTCACACCGGCTACTACCACAAAATGATTATAGAGCAAAACACATGCACAATCTGACATCAGCAAGATGACAGACCCACCACTAAAAGGATGACGAAGCAAACTGACACCGGCTACTACCACCAAAAGGATGATAGAGAAAAATACTCGCACAATCTGGAATAGACAAGATGACAGACCCACCACCAAAAGGATGATAAAGTAAACACTCGCATAATCTGGCATCAACAAGATGACAGACCCACCACCAAAAGGATGATGAAGCAAACTCACACCGGTTACTACCACCAAAAGGATGATAGAGCAAACACTCGCGCAATTTGACATCAACAAGATGACATACCCACCACAAAAAGGATGACGGAGAAAATCACATCGGCTACTACCACCAAAATGATGATAGAGAAAAAGACTCGCACAATCTGGCATCAACGAGATGACAGACCAACCACCAAAAGGATGATGGAGCAAACTCACACCGGCTACTACCACCAAAAGTATGATAGAGCAAAACACTCACACAAATTGACATGAACAAGATGACAGACCCACCACCAAAAGGATGACGGGGAAAACTCACATCGGCTACTACCAAGAAAAGGATGATAGAGAAAAAGACTCGCACAATCTGGCATCAACGAGATGACAGACCCACCACCAAGAGGATGATGGAGAAAACTCACACCGGCTACTACCACAAAAAGGATTATAGAGCAAAACACTTGCACAATCTGACATCAGCAAGATGACAAACCAACCACTAAAAGGATGACGATGCAAACTGACACCGGCTACTACAACCAAAAGGATGATAGAGAAAAAGACTCGCACAATCTGGAATAAACAAGATGACAGACCCAGCGCCAAAAGGATGATGGAGCGAATTCACACATCGAATACTACCACCAAAAGGATGATAAAGCAAACACTCGCATAATCTGGCATCAACAAGATGACAGACCCACCACCAAAAGGATGATGAAGCAAACTCACACCGGTTACTACCACCAAAAGGATGATAGAGCAAACACTCGCGCAATTTTAAATTAACAAGATGACAGACCCACCACAAAAAGTATGACGGAGCAAATCACGTCGGCTACTACCACCAAAAGGATGATAGAGAAAAAGACTCGCACAATATGGCATCAACGAGATGACAGACCCACCACCAAAAGGATGATGGAGCAAACTCACACCGGCTACTACCACCAAAAGTATGATAAAGCAAAACACTCGCACAAATTGACATCAACAAGATGACAGACCCACCAACAAAAGGATGATGGGGCAAACTCACATCGGTTACTACCACCAAAAGGATGATAGAGAAAAAGACTCGCACAATCTGGCATCAACGAGATGACAGACCCACCACCAAGAGGATGATGGAGCAAACTCACACCGGCTACTTCCACAAAAAGGATTATAGAGCAAAACACTTGCACAATCTGACATCAGCAAGATGACAGACCCGCCACTAAAAGGATGACGAAGCAAACTGACACCGACTACTACCACCAAAAGGATGATAGAGAAAAAGACTCGCACAATCTGGAATAAATAAGATAACAGACCCACCGCCAAAAGGATGATGGAGCGAATTCACACATCGACTACTACCACCAAAAGGATGAAAAAGAAAACACTCGCATAATCTGGCATCAACAAGATGACAGACCCACCACCAAAAGGATGATGAAGCAAACTCACACTGGTTACTACAACCAAAAGGATGATAGAGCAAACACTCGCGCAATTTGACATCAACAAGATGACAGACCCACCACAAAAAGGATCACGGAGCAAATCACATCGGCTACTACCACCGAAAGGATGATAGAGAAAAAGACTCGCATAATCTGGCATCAACGAGATTACAGACCCACCACCAAAAGGATGATGGAGCAAACTCACACAGGCTACTACCACCAAAAGTATGATAGAGCAAAACACTCGCACAAATTGACTTCAACAAGATGACAGACCCACCACCAAAAGGATGACGGGGCAAACTCACATCGGCTACTACCACGAAAAGGATGATAGAGAAAAAGACTCGCACAATCTGGCATCAACGAGATGACAGACCCACCACCAAGAGGATGATGGAGCAAACTCATACCGGCTACTACCACATAAAGGATTATAGAGCAAAACACTTGCACAATCTGACATCAGCAAAATGACAAACCCACCACTAAAAGGATGACGAAGCAAACTGACACCGGCTACTACCACCAAAAGGATGATAGAGAAAAAGACTCGCACAATCTGGAATAAACAAGATGACAGACCCACCGCCAAAAGGATGATGGAGCGAATTCACACATCGACTACTACCACAAAAAGGATGATAAGGCAAACACTCGCATAATCTGGCATCAACAAGATGACAGACCCACCACCAAAAGGATGATGAAGCAAACTCACACCGGTTACTACCACCAAAAGGATGATAGAGCAAACACTCGCACAATTTGACATCAAAAAGATGACAGACCCTCCACTAAAAGGATGACGGAGCAAATCACATCGGCTACTACCACCAAAAGGATAATAGAGAAAAAGACTCGCACAATCTGGCATCAACGAGATGACAGACCTACCACCAAGAGGATGATGGAGCAAACTCACACCGGCTACTACCACAAAATGATTATAGAGCAAAACACATGCACAATCTGACATCAGCAAGATGACAGACCCACCACTAAAAGGATGACGAAGCAAACTGACACCGGCTACTACCACCAAAAGGATGATAGAGAAAAATACTCGCACAATCTGGAATAGACAAGATGACAGACCCACCACCAAAAGGATGATAAAGTAAACACTCGCATAATCTGGCATCAACAAGATGACAGACCCACCACCAAAAGGATGATGAAGCAAACTCACACCGGTTACTACCACCAAAAGGATGATAGAGCAAACACTCGCGCAATTTGACATCAACAAGATGACATACCCACCACAAAAAGGATGACGGAGAAAATCACATCGGCTACTACCACCAAAATGATGATAGAGAAAAAGACTCGCACAATCTGGCATCAACGAGATGACAGACCAACCACCAAAAGGATGATGGAGCAAACTCACACCGGCTACTACCACCAAAAGTATGATGGAGCAAAACACTCACACAAATTGACATGAACAAGATGACAGACCCACCACCAAAAGGATGACGGGGAAAACTCACATCGGCTACTACCAAGAAAAGGATGATAGAGAAAAAGACTCGCACAATCTGGCATCAACGAGATGACAGACCCACCACCAAGAGGATGATGGAGAAAACTCACACCGGCTACTACCACAAAAAGGATTATAGAGCAAAACACTTGCACAATCTGACATCAGCAAGATGACAAACCAACCACTAAAAGGATGACGATGCAAACTGACACCGGCTACTACAACCAAAAGGATGATAGAGAAAAAGACTCGCACAATCTGGAATAAACAAGATGACAGACCCAGCGCCAAAAGGATGATGGAGCGAATTCACACATCGAATACTACCACCAAAAGGATGATAAAGCAAACACTCGCATAATCTGGCATCAACAAGATGACAGACCCACCACCAAAAGGATGATGAAGCAAACTCACACCGGTTACTACCACCAAAAGGATGATAGAGCAAACACTCGCGCAATTTTAAATTAACAAGATGACAGACCCACCACAAAAAGTATGACGGAGCAAATCACGTCGGCTACTACCACCAAAAGGATGATAGAGAAAAAGACTCGCACAATATGGCATCAACGAGATGACAGACCCACCACCAAAAGGACGATGGAGCAAACTCACACCGGCTACTACCACCAAAAGTATGATAAAGCAAAACACTCGCACAAATTGACATCAACAAGATGACAGACCCACCAACAAAAGGATGATGGGGCAAACTCACATCGGTTACTACCACCAAAAGGATGATAGAGAAAAAGACTCGCACAATCTGGCATCAACGAGATGACAGACCCACCACCAAGAGGATGATGGAGCAAACTCACACCGGCTACTTCCACAAAAAGGATTATAGAGCAAAACACTTGCACAATCTGACATCAGCAAGATGACAGACCCGCCACTAAAAGGATGACGAAGCAAACTGACACCGACTACTACCACCAAAAGGATGATAGAGAAAAAGACTCGCACAATCTGGAATAAATAAGATAACAGACCCACCGCCAAAAGGATGATGGAGCGAATTCACACATCGACTACTACCACCAAAAGGATGAAAAAGAAAACACTCGCATAATCTGGCATCAACAAGATGACAGACCCACCACCAAAAGGATGATGAAGCAAACTCACACTGGTTACTACCACTAAAAGGATGATAGAGCAAACACTCGCGCAATTTGACATCAACAAGATGACAGACCCACCATAAAAAGGATCACGGAGCAAATCACATCGGCTACTACCACCGAAAGGATGATAGAGAAAAAGACTCGCATAATCTGCATCAACGAGATTACAGACCCACCACCAAAAGGATGATGAAGCAAACTCACACAGGCTACTACCACCAAAAGTATGATAGAGCAAAACACTCGCACAAATTGACTTCAACAAATTGACAGACCCACCACCAAAAGGATGACGGGGCAAACTCACATCGGCTACTACCACGAAAAGGATGATAGAGAAAAAGACTCGCACAATCTGGCATCAACAAGATGACAGACCCACCACCAAGAGGATGATGGAGCAAACTCATACCGGCTACTACCACAAAAAGGATTATAGAGCAAAACACTTGCACAATCTGACATCAGCAAAATGACAAACCCACCACTAAAAGGATGACGAAGCAAAATGACACCGGCTACTACCACCAAAAGGATGATAGAGAAAAAGACTCGCACAATCTGGAATAAACAAGATTACAGACCCACCGCCAAAAGGATGATGGAGCGAATTCACACATCGACTACTACCACCAAAAGGATGATAAGGCAAACACTCGCATAATCTGGCATCAACAAGATGACAGACCCACCACCAAAAGGATGATGAAGCAAACTCACACCGGTTACTACCACCAAAAGGATGATAGAGCAAACACTCGCACAATTTGACATCAAAAAGATGACAGACCCTCCACTAAAAGGATGACGGAGCAAATCACATCGGCTACTACCACCAAAAGGATAATAGAGAAAAAGACTCGCGCAATCTGGCATCAACGAGATGACAGACCTACCACCAAGAGGATGATGGAGCAAACTCACACCGGCTACTACCACAAAATGATTATAGAGCAAAACACTTGCACAATCTGACATCAGCAAGATGACAGACCCACCACTAAAAGGATGACGAAGCAAACTGACACCGGCTACTACCACCAAAAGGATGATAGAGAAAAATACTCGCACAATCTGGAATAGACAAGATGACAGACCCACCACCAAAAGGATGATAAAGCAAACACTCGCATAATCTGGCATCAACAAGATGACAGACCCACCACCAAAAGGATGATGAAGCAAACTCACACCGGTTACTACCACCAAAAGGATGATAGAGCAAACACTCGCGCAATTTGACATCAACAAGATGACAGACCCACCACAAAAAGGATGACGGAGAAAATCACATCAGCTACTACCACCAAAATGATGATAGAGAAAAAGACTCGCACAATCTGGCATCAACGAGATGAGAGACCAACCACCAAAAGGATGATGGAGCAAACTCACACCGGCTACTACCACCAAAAGTATGATAGAGCAAAACACTCGCACAAATTGACATCAACAAGATGACAAACCCACCACCAAAAGGATGACGGGGCAAACTCACATCGGCTACTACCACCAAAAGGATGATAGAGAAAAAGACTCGCACAATCTGGCATCAACGAGATGACAGACCCACCACCAAGAGGATGACGGAGCAAACTCACATCGGCTACTACCACAAAAAGGATTATAGAGCAAAACACTTGCACAATCTGACATCAGCAAGATGACAGACCAACCACTAAAAGGATGACGATGCAAACTAACACCGGCTACTACAACCAAAAGGAAGATAGAGAAAAAGACTCGCACAATCTGGAATAAACAAGATGACAGACCCAACACCAAAAGGATGATGGAGCGAATTCACACATCGACTACTACCACCAAAAGGATGATAAGGCAAACACTCGCATAATCTGGCATCAACAAGATGACAGACCCACCACCAAAAGGATGATGAAGCAAACTCACACCAGTTACTACCACCAAAAGGATGATAGAGCAAACACTCGCGCAATTTTACATTAACAAGATGACAGACCCACCACAAAAAGGATGACGGAGCAAATCACATCGGCTACTACCACCAAAAGGATGATAGAGAAAAAGACTCGCACAATATGGCATCAACGAGATTACAGACCCACCACCAAAAGGATGATGGAGCAAACTCACACCGGCTACTACCACCAAAAGTATGATAAAGCAAAACACTCGCACAAATTGACATCAACAAGATGACAGACCCACCAACAAAAGGATGACGGGGCAAACTCACATCGGTTACTACCACCAAAAGGATGATAGAGAAAAAGACTCGCACAATCTGGCATCAACGAGATGACAGACCCACCACCAAGAGGATGATGGAGCAAACTCACACCGACTACTTCCACAAAAAGGATTATAGAGCAAACCACTTGCACAATCTGACATCAGCAAGATGACAGACCCGCCACTAAAAGGACGACGAAGCAAACTGACACCGGCTACTACCACCAAAAGGATGATAGAGAAAAAGACTTGCACAATCTGGAATAAACAAGATAACAGACCCACCGCCAAAAGGATGATGGAGCGAATTCACACATCGACTACTACCACCAAAAGGATGAAAAAGAAAACACTCGCATAATCTGGCATCAACAAGATGACAGACCCACCACCAAAAGGATGATGAAGCAAACTCACACTGGTTACTACCACCAAAAGGATGATAGAGCAAACACTCGCGCAATTTGACATCAACAAGATGACAGACCCACCACAAAAAGGATCACGGAGCAAATCACATCGGCTACTACCACCGAAAGGATGATAGAGAAAAAGACTCGCACAATCTGGCATCAACGAGATTACAAACCCACCACCAAAAGGATGATGGAGCAAACTCACACAGGCTACTACCACCAAAAGTATGATAGAGCAAAACACTCGCACAAATTGACTTCAACAAGATGACAGACCCACCACCAAAAGGATGACGGGGCAAACTCACATCGGCTACTACCACGAAAAGGATGATAGAGAAAAAGACTCGCACAATCTGGCATCAACGAGATGACAGACCCACCACCAAGAGGATGATGGAGCAAACTCATACCGGCTACTACCACAAAAAGGATTATAGAGCAAAACACTTGCACAATCTGACATCAGCAAAATGACAAACCCACCACTAAAAGGATGACGAAGCAAACTGACACCGGCTACTACCACCAAAAGGATGATAGAGAAAAAGACTCGCACAATCTGGAATAAACAAGATGACAGACCCACCGCCAAAAGGATGATGGAGCGAATTCACACATCGACTACTACCACCAAAAGGATGATAAGGCAAACACTCGCATAATCTGGCATCAACAAGATGACAGACCCACCACCAAAAGGATGATGAAGCAAACTCACACCGGTTACTACTACCAAAAGGATGATAGAGCAAACACTCGCACAATTTGACATCAAAAAGATGACAGACCCTCCACTAAAAGGATGACGGAGCAAATCACATCGGCTACTACCACCAAAAGGATAATAGAGAAAAAGACTCGCACAATCTGGCATCAACGAGATGACAGACCTACCACCAAGAGGATGATGGAGCAAACTCACACCGGCTACTACCACAAAATGATTATAGAGCAAAACACTTGCACAATCTGACATCAGCAAGATGACAGACCCACCACTAAAAGGATGACGAAGCAAACTGACACCGGCTACTACCACCAAAAGGATGATAGAGAAAAATACTCGCACAACCTGGAATAGACAAGATGACAGACCCACCACCAAAAGGATGATAAAGCAAACTCACACCGGCTACTTCCACAAAAAGGATTATAGAGCAAAACACTTGCACAATTTGACATCAGCAAGATGACAGACCCGCCACTAAAAGGATGACGAAGCAAACTGACACCGGCTACTACCACCAAAAGGATGATAGAGAAAAAGACTCGCACAATCTGGAATAAACAAGATAACAGACCCACCGCCAAAAGGATGATGGAGCGAATTCACACATCGACTACTACCACCAAAAGGATGACAAAGAAAACACTCGCATAATCTTGCATCAACAAGATGACAGACCCACCCCCAAAAGGATGATGAAGCAAACTCACACCGGTTACTACCACCAAAAGGATGATAGAGCAAACACTCGCGCAATTTGACATCAACAAGATGACAGACCCACCACAAAAAGGATCACGGAGCAAATCACATCGGCTACTATCACCAAAAGGATGATAGAGAAAAAGACTCGCATAATCTGGCATCAACGAGATGACAGACCTGTTGCGATGAAAATCGGATATCAAGCTATTGAATTAACTTGAACCTTAATTCTTTTACAACCGGACTTTAATTTATCCAAAGGAAAGGTCTAAAGAAAGAAAGAACCTTTTGCGCGATGTTACAACAACGCTAAGAGATTCGGGGATCGGGGGTTGGTTATGCATAGGGTAGGTATTTCACATCCTAAACATCTGTAGTACTCTACAGGAACCTTTTGTTTGTTTGCATGCTAAGTCGGTAAATGTTTGCTAAGGTTTGGGTTGGGTAAAGGGTATAGGTTATGATAGATGAAGACCTAAGATTGTTTATAAGTTTGCTCGCAAAGACATCGCGTCCTCTGCCTACGTATCCTAACTAGGATAGAATCAGAGCAATCGTAGTTCACCTCACTAAGGATGAAGAACACTTGATTGCGATCAAGGTTCAAAGGGGAACAAACATAATAATGTTTGTGTAGAGTTTCACAAAACTCTCTATGTCTATGTTGTAACACTCAAAGGGGGAAGTAAGTGATCATATCCATGATCCTTACATAGAGTTAACAACTCTATCCTAGGGTTCTAGTTGTGGGACACTCCTAGTAAAGGTGGGTCTTTTAGACTTGAGCAAAGTCAAATAGCTTATGGGTTTTGATCTTAACTAAGGTTCAAAATGACTTTTCAAAGTCAAGAGGGGTAATGAGCTATCCATGAGACAAAGGTCAATGGAGAGACTTTTCCTTTGGAAAAAGAAAGGGGAGGCAGCTGGGATGAGAACTAGAGAGTTCCATCCCTTGGGGAAAGAAGTACTTAATAAAGCAAGATGAAATAAGATTAAGACCAGTAAGCATGCATATTACGATAAGCAGATACTTTAAATGATATCAAGGGTTGCAACCGATAGTCAATTATTTTAACAAAGATTTAGGGCACATCTTAACAAAGATTTGAAGCATGGTAAAAATAAAAATCATATGAACAAATCACAAATTGAAAGTAGGCATGTCATGAGTTCAAAGCATAGTAAATATGACAACGATGTGCATAGATGACAAACAAACACAATTAAATCAGTTTAGACCTCATAATTTAGGAGGGAAATAATATGAGATCATGGTGACAACCATACAAATAAGTCTCAACTTAAAGTGATCATGTTATAAGTTCAAATGTAACAACAATTAGGCATTGATGACAATCAAAAAAACTCAAGGACTGATCACAACAGTTAAATTCAAGACTTAGGAATAGAGCAATAGATTTATGGTAACCACCAACAAGGAATGCAGCCACAACATGTTAACGAACACAAATAAATCTCACAAGATAAGTCAAGTATGGCATAAAGAAAATTCATCTAAACACACAAAGTAACGACCTAAAAACTGAACCAAACTTCCATGTAGGCAAAAGGCGTTGTAAGTACGAGCAATTTGAGGTTTTATTCCATTAAATGAAATTAGACATTAACATGAACCATTAGAAAAAAGAACAGATTAAAAATGATGAAGGGTGAGAAAGTTATGATTCATTGAAGTTTATGAAAATAAAATAAAATAAAAGTGATAAAAAGAAATGCCAAGGGAGGGAGTTGAACCCTGGCCCTCTTGGTTCACAAGCCCAATGTTAAACCATCTGGCCACACCTCGCGCGTGTGCTAAGGAATGGAAGGGAATACATAAAAAATAAAATATGACAAATAAAAATAAAATGCACAAAAAAGTTGATCCACATGGATCGAACTCAGGTCAGGCAGGTAGAAGGGTATAAGGCGCGCAAGGGTCTGCCACTGGGGTGGCTGTTACATCCATTAATTGAATGGAACCCAATAATATACATAGCTTGTTTGGATGATTTTCTGGGCAACTCCAAGGCATTCACCATGTTTGCAAAACAACTCCAACTTTCTCAAATTTCATCTGATTTTAACAAACCTTATATGTATCTTACCCAGAAAAACAAGAGGAATCTGATGGTGAGGTTAGTTTCCCAAGATTCTTAGTGAAATAAAAAATTCGAATGCTTATGCTTCGTGATCCATGTGATGCAAATTGGTAATCCAAACTCATCTCAGCCACTCTCATACTAAACCATAATTGTATACACACTAAACACACCTTGCTGAATGAAGGTAAACCAAAGATTTAATTGAAAACTGTTTGTGGTGAATAATGATCATCAAGTTGCAATCTCACACTTGGAAATACATTTTGGGGGGGGGGGGGGGAGATCCAAACAGAAAGTTTTAAATAGGAAATGGGAATTGGAGCAAGTTGAAAATATGTTGTAGAAAGGATCTCAACAGAAAATGTTATACAGAAATCAATAGAACAAAAATCAAGTGTGTGAGTTGTAGTTTGAGTGCTATTGTGCTTGTGGTATGAAGATCCAAATTTGATTCTATGCACCAACAGTCCAATGTGAGCATTTTGACAACTCTCAAATATGAATTTAAACATGTCTAGGTAATAAGAATTGTCTTTTCAAGGCCTATGCTAAAATTGATCTCCAACTGTCTTGGATTCTTTGACAGCAAGCAAATATCCCAATAACTTCTACTATGTTCAAAGTATGATTATGGTGTTGGTGTCTTTAAGGTTTAAATACTTGAAACCACAAAATGTAATTGATGCAACCTCCCAAAAACTGTGTAGGGCTTTCAATCAGAATGTATGTAACTGTGATGTGCAGCAAATAATGCAAGAAACCTGATTGAAAACTAACACTGCTCTAAATGCAAGCATCATTAATAACAGAAAGGCAACATGCTGCTCAGCAATTGAAACAAACAAGGCAGACCAAATGACACATCTAATCTAAACTCAAATCAGCCTACACACAAGTACTCCTAGGATTATCCTGAGCCAGCAAGACTAACAACCTTGATCTCACTACAGCCTTCTAAGCATCAAAGTCCTCATACCAACAGGTCTGCTGCAATTATTTCTCAAAGCAAAGAGACCTCCATGCTAGCAACCCTGCCTCACTCTAACAAGGTCAGTTCAAAGGTTTCATGTAACAGCCAGGAATTTGAGGTTTGCAATCATACTCCTACTGTTTTTAAATGGGTCCTTAGAAGACAAACTAGTGTTGATGGTTTCAATCTCATGATCATTGTGAACAAGGGTAGCAGAAGTGATTTCACTAGAGGATTTGAAGCTCATGGGATAAGAAACTGGTGTATGTATCTAGCTGGATTGTACTTACAGCAAGTGAACAAAATTAAGGTGGGAACCAAACAGTCAATCACAAATCAACCATGGATCACTAACCAATCCAAAGTTTGTTTAGAACCTAGAGGCATAAACCAAATCATTAGTACATGAAGCCAATGTTAGCAGCTGCCCAGCATACATCACAATACCACATCTGGCCCTTACTAACTGTTACTCACCAATTTAATTTATCCACACAACAAAATCTCAAAACTGTCATGATGCTAAACTAGAGGCCAAAACTGTCATGAATCTGGACAGTCCTTACCATTACAAAGCTGCAAAGTCAAAAAAAAAACCCTGAACCCAAACAACAGCTTCCAAGCAAGGTACCTATCCTTTAGTAAAGGTAAGACAATAATAGCAGCTCAAAATACCAAAGCTGTTCTCAACTCACCCTAGGCTAAGGTTGCAAGTAAACAAATATGCCTTAGCTAAGAGGAAACCATTAAATGTGAGACTGATGTAAAATTAATGCAGCAGAATTGAGTGAGGAGCATACCAACAAGACAGCTCTCAGAATTATTATGGGGAAATAACATGATGTCAAGTTGCCAAAGTAAAAAGACCACAGCTGCTCATGGTCACTATGGTGGCACCAACACAGTATACTGCCAAAGTGACAAAACCTAAATTCTAGCTCAAAGAGTTACGCACTCTTATTCACAAACTCAATCAAAAACTGTCCTGCCCCCTCCTTCATGAGTAGAGCAGTAGCAACAGTCACACTCAATACCCTTTTACAAGTTCAAGACAGTATACTTTGCAACCCCCAAAGCAATAACATAACCAAGTCAAACAAAAATAACAGCTCCAATGACAGTACAAACTCATAATCAAAATATGGCAAGAACAAATTCAATACTCATGTTAATAATCATAACAAATTTACCATCCATCAAAAACCAAACATCATAAAAATCTATATGTGTTCATAGTTCAAAATCTATCAATAGGTTCAAAAATGAAAATGCATGAAAGATAATGCTAAAGCTAATAAGAAATAGCTACATACCTCTTGATGAACTTTTTTAATATGCCAAAATAGTTGAGAAACCCAAAGATCCTTTATTTCACTTTCTTGTTTTGAGTCTTTCTTCAACTTTAAGTAACAATGCACTTATGGTGCCAATTGAAAAGATATGAGTTTTTAATGATTGATAAGTGCTTATACAGTTGAGATATGTTGTTTATGAGGTGTTAGAGGGATCAAAACTTCAAGAACATGTTTAGAACAAGATTTGGTGATTTTAGTAGCTTTGGTCAAAGTATGGTGGGATGAGAGTTGACTTTTTGATTTTTTGAGGTTCTTGATGTTTTAGTGAGTCATACACCTTCCATATGTCATTTTGAAGATGTGTGGATGGTTGCGAGAGTGTTGGTAATGCTAGAAATGAAAATGGCATGAAAGTTGTAAAATGCCCATTTTTGGTGTTTTAGAGCTTTTCTTCACTTACAAGCAAAAAGAGAATGAGAAGGAGAGCTGTAATATTTTGATATTATGAGCAGCTCTGGTGTGTCAAACAAGTGAGGGGGAGGCTTCTATTTATAGGAGAAAGAAGGATGAGGGCAGCTTGGTAACTTCCATTTTTGGAGGGAGTTTCATGAAGTTTCTTCCAAATCTTGCCAAGATCTTCTTCCATCAGCTCCATGGCTCAAGAAAGATCAGAAACATCAAGTGGAGATGTCCATGAAATGACTGAGGTGAGCTTAGAGGGTAGGATGGTACAGCTGCAGCAGTTGGAGATGAAAAGTTTCTCTCTCATTCTTACACATCTCAATATTTTAATCCATAAATCACAACTTGCATCTCTCTCTCTCTAACCTCTCTTTTTCTGTCATTTCCTCCCTATACACATCTGAATATCATAATGTATCATGATCAAAGGGTGGAGAGTGGTTAGAGATGAAAAATTCTGACTTTGAGAAGTTGGACCAAGTGGATTTCAAGTGTGACAGGCCCAATTTCAATGCATCATAACTTCCTGCTCACAACTCCTCTTGGGGAGTTCTTGTTCTTTTTGGAAAGCCCTCATATAGCCCTACAACATTCATGTTTGCCAAAAGTTCCAAATCTATGTGCATCTTGGTTGAAAAGCCCGTTAAAGTTAGCAAAAAACAAGTTTTGATGCAGCCAGATTTTGAAAAATTCACCAAGTGTTTTGTACTAAAAAATGACTTTGATGATAACTCCAATTCCATGCATTTTCTGAGAGTGGACTAGTATAGGACTTTTGTAGGACTTGTTAAGAGATTTCCGACGAGCTTTGAACCACCTCGTTCGGGTGTGTGGTTAGGGAGTTAGGGTTTAGCCCCTTTCGAAACCCTAATTTCCCGATTTTACGATTACTCTCACGTCTTTGATCCGATGATCATAAAAATTGATATGTGGGTCCCTCATGACATAAGGAATAACTTTGCTTCACCACTTGAAGTCCAATTCCTAAAACTTGAGGGGGTTGACTTTTCGGTCAACCGTACGATCGATCGGCGATTACCGAACTGTCTGTTCATGTTTCAGAGCTTCCAAGACTTTGAAACTCTTTGAGGGGACTTCAATAAGCCATATGAACTTTTTAAACCATAATTTTATCCTTGAATTATTTCCCAAATCTAAAGTCAAACTACAATTGACTTTTTCAACCCGAAAAACCCTAATTGGGTGCCTTGAACTGCACTGCACCCCATCTGTGGGTGATTACTTCAAATTGAACTCACACATGGCCCAATATAGTACTCTTGATCTTATTTCATAAATGATTCAACCCAAAACATTGGTCGCCCAATCCTCGAACCTTCGATTTTATCAGTGCGGAGCCCCGTTTCATCTGTGTCTTGACAAAACACACTTCGAAACTTGTTAAGGTTAGATAAATAAATGCATATGATATGAAGAGGATATAAGGGGTCAAAATTTGGGGTGCAACAGATGCCCCTATTTAAATATCTTCACTAGATGGTAATGAGAGATGACAATCCTCATAGAATCGTGGTGAAAGGTATTTAAATATAGCAAACCAGAAATTTTGTCCCTTAGATCCGATGGTATGCAAAAGGACAAATGCGAATATGCCATGAATCTAAATGATGTCATATGATGCTTGAATGCAAGACAGATGCAGACACACGAACAAATATGAAAGAACGACAACACAACGAGTGACCACTCACGAGGGGTCCAACACACTGGGGAAAGATTCAAGACCAAGTAAGCAAGGTAGTTCAAACATGACTACGGATGCTTGTTCAAGGAAATCTTTCACGCATGGGACACAAATTTCACCCGGGAAGACACACCTTCATTGGGGAAAGGAGATACGAACCCCACTGGGGATAACCAGATGAGGAAGCCCACCAGGGAAGATGACAATTCTTCAATGGGGAAACGAAAGAAAAGAGGCGCAAACCTCACTAGGGAAGGGATCCACTGAGGAAAACTTTGCTGGGGGACAAATCCACTGGGGAAGCACAACTCCACCGGGGAAAAGACAGAACGGAGACACGAACCCCGATGGGGATAACCAGGTGAGAAAATTTCCTATAACGAAGAGTTCAAACGGGATCTTCAGGAAAAGGTTCGAAACGAGATCGGACATGTCGGGGGAACTAGTATCCACTGGTCCTCCGAGTCTCGACTGGGGAAAGCAAAAACTTCAAAAGGGGTACTGGTGATGACCAGAACAAACAGACAGTTTCCAATAGTGCTAGTTACCACTAGACTTACTGGGCAGGATGGTGATGACCAATCCAAAGTTCGGTTTCCAAAACGTGCTAAATATTACTAGACTTCCTGGGGACGTGGTGACAACCAAGTCGAAGCTCCAATTTCAATTGAGAATTTCCAAACGATATTGATAAAACACAGGACTTCAAACTGGGGAATTTGGTAACAACCGACCAATAACGATTAGTTCTCAAGCAATGCCAGTGACTACTGGACTTAGAGGAGACTGGTGACGACCAAATCAGGATATACCAATAACAACTAATTCTGGATAACGCCAGTAACCACTAAACTTAAATGGAGGAATTGGTAACGACCGAGTCCCAGGAGACCAATAACCATTGGATTTTCACAGAGTTTGGTAACGACCAGACCAAAGTGGTGATAACAATCTAATTTAAGCGACGCCAATAACCATTGGACTTATGGTAACTGGTGATGACCAAATCCAGGGGTATACCAATAACAACTGGTACTGGATACTGCTAGCGAAAACTAGATTTTCCAAGCAATGCTAGTGACCACTAGACTTAAAAAAGATTGGTAATAACCGAATCAAGAGGTATCAATAACAATTGGATCTGAAGGTAATACTAGTAACCACTAGATTCAAACAGACTGGTAATAACCAAATCAAACAGATACCAATAATTATTGGATTCCAGGCGATGCCAATAATTATTGGACTTTTTAGGGAATTTTGGTGACGACCAACTCAAGTACCAATGACCATTGGTTTTAGAAGGCAATACTAGTAACCACTAGATTTTTAGCAAAGATTGGTGAAAACCGAATCAAAAGGACTCCAATGACGATTGGTTAGCTTTATAACAGAATCAGTGACGACTGGGTTTGGAAAAATGTTGGTGACGACCAAACTACTGTACCAAACGTAGTTAGTTCTGAATACGTGCTAGTGACCACTAGTCTTTCAAAGTTTGTTGGTGATAACCAAATCGAAGGTGAAAATTGGTAATAACCCCCTGTTTGTATAAATTAAACATTGCTAGTCACCACTAACTTCCCAGAGCAAAATAAGGAAACCCCAGGATGTCAACTCTAAAACGAACTTGTAACAACAAAACAAAGATAAAGGTAACGACCAAAGGATCTCGACGGTGGGAATGCAAACAAATGCGTATGCTGGCATGATGTTGTATGCAAGACGCAGAACGACCCGTAGGGACAGAGGAAAACCAAATAAAGAGGGAACTCGTCACGCTGAGCTTCAAAATGCCTCAAGTCAGACGACACTTCCTTCTTTGGTGCAGATAACGATCTTTTCTCAGTAATATCCCCGTAATCTTGCAAGGAAGAAGTCTTAGCTTAATAGCTAGAACTGCTATCGGACGCATCTATCTCGGTCAAAGGTAACAGCGATTTCCACAACTTCAAGAACTGTGTAATATCATCATATTACCTTTAGAACTTTTCAATCATTTTGTCAAATTGTGCTTTCTCCTTTTTTTTTCTTTTTAAAACAAGACTTAAGTTTTTCAAAACACTTTACTTTCATGAAAATACTTATTAACAAATAAGTGAAATTGCATAACAAAAATAGAAGATCATAACAATGATTTGGCCAAAGAAAAGAACTGATTTTGATAGACAAGAACTTTACAAAAGGCAAAGCCTTGGGGATTTTAAAAGTTTTGAAAAATGGCAACAGAAAAGATTACAGAATCCCATAATAATTTGGTCCTTCCGACTGCCAGTTCACTTGCTTTGCTGCTTCTGACGAGAACAACAAGCTTTGACCTTTCCTCTAATACTCTGCACAGGAGTCTGCCCCAGCGTCTGTCATCTTTCAAACATTGGGTTTTTCTTGTCGAGGCACTGAAATCCTCTTTCTATGTATTTCGTTTTCAGGCGTAGTATTTTCTTACTGCGTCCGAGTTGATGGGATACTTGAGTGGTTCGCCATCCATGGTTTCGAGAATCAGAGATCCTCCGGAGAAAACAGTCTTCACAACGAAAGGGCCGTCGTAGTTGGGCATCCACTTGCCACGCATGTCTTTTTGTGTAGGTAGGATTTTTCTAAGCACAAGCTCTCCTTCCCTATACTCTTTGGGACGAACCTTCTTATTGAATGCCCGGGCCATCCTTTGTTGATAGATTTGACTGTCACACATGGCCGTCATTCTTTTCTCGTCGATGAGATTCAACGAATCGAATCTTTCTTTTATCCACTCGTCTTCATCCAACTCTGCTTCCGTCAAGATCTTCAAGGAAGGTATTTTGACTTCAATGGGTAGCACCGTGTCCATCCCGTACACTAAGGAAAAGGGAGTTGCCCCTGTCGAAGTGCGTACTGATGTTCGGTAGCCGTGCAAAGCAAATGGTAACATCTCATGCCAATCTTTGTAAGTTACGACCATTTTTTGTATTATCTTTTTGATGTTTTTGTTTGCAACTTCAACTGCACCATTCATCTTAGGTCTGTAAGGGGACAAGTTGTGATGTTTGATCTTAAAATTGTCACAAAGTTCCTTCATTGTTTTGTTGTTCAGATTCAAACCGTTGTCAGTGATGATCTGGTTAGGGATACCATATCGGCAGACAATCTCTTTTTTAATGAAGCGTGCGACCACTTGTTTCGTCACATTTGCATATGACGCTGCTTCCACCCATTTGGTGAAATAATCGATTGCGACAAGGATGAAGCGATGGCCATTAGAAGCTTTCGGCTCTATTGCCCCGATCATATCTATGCCCCACATTGCAAAAGGCCAAGGTGACGTCATCACATTGAGAGGATGTGGAGGGACATGCATTTTATCAGCATAAATTTGACATTTATGGCACTTTCGAGCGAAGAGTATGCAATCCGTCTCCAAAGTTAACCAGAAGTAACCCGCTCTTAAGATTTTCTTAGCCATGGTGTGGCCATTTGCATGGGTGCCGAAGGTTCCTTCGTGTACTTCGGTCATTATGAGATTCGCCTCATTTTCATCGACGCATCGGAGTAAGACCATATCATGGTTTCTTTTGTACAAGATGCCATTGTTGATGAAGAATTTAGATGACAGTCTCCGTATTGCTCTTCTGTCAATTGCGGATGCGTTAGCGGGATACTCTTGGTTTTGAAGGAAATTCTTGATATCATGAAACCATGGCTTCTCCCCAAATTCTTTGTCTATTGCCATGACGTATGCGGGTACTGTCCTTCTTTCGATGCGAATCAGAGGTGCCTCGTTGACAAACTAGACTTTCCACATGGATGCCATCATGGCCAACGCATCGGCAATGTGATTTTCTGCCCTTGGTACGTGCTTGAAGGTAATTTCATCAAAATACTCAGCCATCTCTAGGATGTGGGTCTTATAAGGAATCAATTTTTCATCCCTGGTTTCCCATTCTTCTTTGAGTTGGTATATCACCAAAGCAGAATCACCAATTACTTCCAAGATTTTGATACGGAGGTCAATGGCAGCCTCCAATCCTAGGATGCAGGCTTCATACTCCGCTATGTTGTTTGTACAGGAGAAACAAAGTCGGTCTGTGACCGCAGTGTACCCTCCAGTTGGATTTTTTAGAACAGCTCTGATGCCATGTCCATTTTTGTTTGACGCTCCGTCGAACATCATCTCCCAACGAGATCCCGGCTCGGGACCTTCCTCTGGACCAGGCTCTGGTTTCGTGCGCTGAATATACATCACATCTTCATCAGGAAAATCGAACTTGAGCGGTTGATAATCCTCCATAGGATGCTCTGCAAGGTGTTCTGACAAGATGCTCCCTTTGATGGATTTTTGAGCAACATACTGGATATCATACTCTGATAGGAGCATATGCCATCGGGCTAATCTTCCTGTCTGAGCTGGCTTCTCAAAGATGTATTTGATGGGGTCCATCTTAGAAATCAGCATCGTAGTGTGGCAAATCATGTACTGCCTCAGACGTTTAGCAGCCCATGCCAACACACAATAAGCTTTTTCCAGGGGAGAGTAACGACTCTCGCAATCGGTGAACTTCTTGCTTAGATAATAGATTGCATGTTCTTTCTTCCCTGACTCATCAGTCTGGCCCAAGACACAGCCCATCGAACTTTCTAACACGGTCATATACATGAACAAAGGCCTTCCAGGTACCGGAGGAATCAGCACTGGAGGTTCTTGCAAATACTGCTTGATTTTCTCGAACGCCGCCTGACAGTTTTCATTCCACACCACCGTTTGATCTTTTCGTAACAACTTGAAGATCGGTGTGCAGGTAGGAGTCAGATTGGAGATGAACCTGGAGATGTAATTCAAACGTCCAAGGAAGCCTCTAACTTGTTTCTCAGTTTTGGGAGAAGGCATCTCCTGGATTGCTTTAACCTTGTCAGGGTCTACTTCAATTCCTCGCTGACTAACGATGAAACCAAGTAACTTGCCTGAGCGAACTCCGAAGGTGCATTTGGCTGGATTTAGTCTCAATTGATACTTTTGGAGTCTTTCAAATAGCTTCACTAGATGATCCAAGTGGTCTTCTTCACTTTGGGATTTTACAATCATATCATCCACGTACACCTCGATTTCTTTGTGCATCATATCATGAAAGAGTGTGACCATAGCTCTCTGATACGTTGCCCCTGCGTTCTTCAAACCAAAAGGCATTACCTTATAACAATAGGTGCCCCATGGTGTGATGAAAGTTGTTTTCTCCATGTCCTCTGGATCCATTTTTATCTGGTTATAACCCGAAAATCCATCCATGAACGAGAACACGGCAAAGCTTGCCGTGTTATCCACCAAAGTGTCAATATGTGGTAACGGGAAATCATCCTTCGGACTTGCTTTATTTAGATCCCTATAGTCGACGCACATCCTGACCTTGCCATCCTTCTTCGGGACCGGTACAATGTTGGCCACCCATTCTGGATACTTGGATACTGCTAGAAAGCCAGCATCTATTTTCTTTTTGACCTCATCTCGGATTTTAAGTGCCATGTCTGGTCTCGACCTGCAAAGCTTTTGTTTGACCGGAGGACATTCTGGTTTCAGGGGGAGCTTGTGCATGATAATGTCAGTATCCAACCCTGGCATATCTTGGTAGGACCAAGCAAATATGTCAACAAAATCTCTGAGGATTGTTATCAGCTTGTCCTTGATTTCTGACCTTAATGATGCCCCAATCTTGACTTCTCTTTTGTCCTCCTCTGACCCCAAGTTGATGACTTCCGTCTGCTCTTTATGGGGTTGGATATAATCATCTTCGTATTCAGCCATTCTCTTTAACTCTTCTGGGACTTCTAACTCTTCTTCGTTCTCTTCTTCAGCTTGAAAGACAAATGAACCGCTAGTAGAAGGAATCGAATGATCATAGGATTCCGTGGTTGATGGGGGTATTCTGCATGTTTTATTTAGGAACAATCAGGCACTCACACACAGACATGTAGATGAAGGGTGGTTTTTATTATTATTATTATTTTTTTCAAAAGAGATTGCCATTTTTTCCAAAAAAGAGTGAAAGTGATGCGCAAACAAATAACAAGAGTTTTAACAAAAACACTTTTTCATTAATGACTTTCAATTTTCGCAAAGTGGCCCAATACAAAATAATTTGCAGGTCTTGGGCAAGACCAGGAAACTTTTTTTAAAGAAAGACACAAAGCTAACAGGCAGAATGAATTACTCTAAAGGTAAAAAGATGGGAACTTCCACAGCCTCCCAATTGCGCAATGCTCCTCCTCCTCTAGTTATTAGATGGTCCAGATTATCGTCCTCATCTTCAGCAATAATGCCATTGACTTGCACACCGCCGCTGGTGAATATATCTTTTAAGGACTTCTTCTTCATGGTGCTTTCTTCTGGCTCGCCTCCCGGAGTTGGTTTGTAACCCAACCCTTGTCGATCATTCTTGGCCCGAGCATTGACTTCGATGACCTCTCCCCATCACAGCGGGACTCCAGCTTTCAGTGCTGCCTTAATACTTTGAACAGAGGTAAATAATGGCCCTTGGGTTATGTCTGATTCATCTACTAGAACAACGTGAGCTATTTCTAGTGCTTGGAAGGCTGTCTCGAGAGAGTCTTCATCAGCCTCAATATACCGGAAAGATGACAAGTTGCTTATCATCAAGTCCTCTTCTCCATGGACAATGACTAGCTGGTCATTTACAACAAACTTCATTTTTTGGTGGAGCGTGGAAGTGACAACGCCAGCTGTATGAATCCAGGGTCTTCCTAATAAGCAGCTGTAAACCGGATTTATATCCATCACCTGGAAGGTGACTTCAAAGATTTGTGGTCCAATTAGAATAGGAAGATCAACCTCTCCTATCACGGTTCTCCTGGATCCGTCGAATGCCTTGACTATAAGAGAGGTTGGTCTCATGGTAGCGCCTTGATATGCCATCTTGGCCAAAGTTCTTTTAGGCATTACATTGAGTGCTGACCCAGTATCAACAAGAACTCGGGACATTGTATCCTCTTCACACTTGACTGATACATGCAAGGCACGATTGTGCTTACGCTTCTCAGCTGTCAGGTCATTATCGTCAAAGCTCAAAGTGTTACAGGCAGTGATATTTGCTACAACAGAGTCAAATTGCCCCACTGTAATATCCTTAGTGACGTGGGCCTGTGTCAGGATTTTGAGCAATGCCCGGCGGTGTGCTGGAGAACTTAAGAGTAAAGCCATGACCGAGATCTTGGAGGGTGTTTGATTCAATTGGTCCACCACCCTATAATCGCTTCGTCGAATGATTCTCAAGAATTCTTCTTCATCGTTCTTAAGACTTTCTTTTCCTCTAACTAAAGGTTCTTTGGCGGCGGTTGTCTCCGGAATAGGCTTCTGGGGAACAGGCGTCTTTTGAACAGAAACCGCTGGTGGAGGAGCCTCGTTATATGTTTGAGTTTGATAGATACGACCACTCCGGGTCATTTTGCTTCCACCGGCAACGTTGACCACACTTACCGGTTTCTTTTCTTTGAAAATCCCTTCACACCATGAATAGTCTTGTTTTGGTGTCACGGCCTTTGGGCGAGGCTGGAATCCTCCCCTTGGCTCAAACCTAGTCTGTCCCCTCCCGAATTTCGGGGGTGCGTCATCACGAAATACTGGCCGAATATTCTTGTAGTTTTTGTTACTGTTATCATCTCTGAACACGGCTCCTTTGTTGGATTCTCCTGGTATGTTAAACACAGGCTCGATGACTGCCACATCTTCTTCCTTTTTCCGGTGGGTAATTTCTATCATTCCCTGTTCAATCATAGCTCGAATGTCCTTTTTCACAGCGTCACAACCCTCAGGATTCAGCATACATTCTTTGCAATCCTCGTGAGATGTCTTGAGCGACCACGCCTGAGCGAGGCGTTTGTGCAGGTATGCTAATGGCACTTTGATCTCACCAACAGTAGTAACTTTCTTGTCTTCTGACCCCTCCCCTTCTTCAGTAATGGCATTGACTCCACCATGATTGGGAAGAGGGTTGCTTTTAACATTGGGCGGATTGTCTTCGAAGGACAGAATTCCTTTTTCAACAAGTTCACGAACTAGGTGCTGAAGGGCGAAGCAACCTTCGAGATTGTGGCCTGGAGCATTCTCATGAAATAGGCAGCGGGCATTTGCATCGTAATAGAACAAAAGTGGATTAGGTGGAGCACCTAATTTTCTTGTTTTAACCAATCCTCTTTCTATTAACATGGGAAATAGGTCGGTGTAACTCATTGGAATAGGTTGTATCTTTGGCCTATTTGCTTGATAACTTGCCTTCGGGGCCCTGTTCTGAGGTTGTTGACCCTGCGGCTGCTGGTATTGCTGTGGATTATTGGTGCGATACTGTTGCTGACTGCTAGGCTGGTACTGGTGTTGATTGTTGAATGCCCCAGATTGGGGGCCATGCTGTGAAGAAGGTTGAAAAACCGGGGTCACTGCTGCTATGTATGATGGTTGGTACTGTTGGTGGTGGCTTCGTGAGCTTTGTACTTTCTTTCCATATGTGATTGCGCTCACCTCTCCCTCTTTCTTTTTGTGGAACGTGTTGACTGGCTTCTTTGCCGTGTTGGCGCTTGAGGTAACATTTGGAGTAGTCACTTTTCCACTCTTTAAACCTGCTTCCACCTTGACCCCTACTGCCACAATATCAGAGAAATTTGTTGTAACGCTGCTGATCAAACGTTCGTAGAATTCGGGTCAAACTGTATCCACAAACCAATCTGCCAACTCCTTCTCGGTAAGAGGAGGCTCTACTTGTGCTGCAGTTCCACGCCATCTTTGCGCATACTCTTTGAAGGTTTCGGTATTTTTCTGCGTCATGCTGAGAAGCTGACGGCGGTCGGGAGCTAGGTCCATGTTGTACTTGTACTGTTGAATAAAAGCATCTGAAAGGTCTTGGAAACTGTGAATCTTAGCTTGATCTAAACCGAGATACCACTTGGTCGAAGCCCCTTTTAGACTATCTTGGAAACAGTGTACTAACAGTTTATCATTTTCAATATGCGGAGCCATCCGCCTACAGTACATGATTAAGTGCTCTTTAGGACAAGCGGTCCCTTCATATTTGTCGAAGATTGGCGTTTTAAATTTCTGAGGGAACACTAATCCAGATACCAAACATAGATCCTTGGCATCAGATCCAAAGACATGATTTCCTTCAATGGCCCTCATCCTTTTGGCCATGATGTCCATCTCTACCCTTAACTTTTCGTGTTTTTCGTCCTCCGCTTCGGATCCATCGGGTATATCAAAGATTGGCTGTTGATTGGCGAAGACCGGTCGTACTGTGGTAGGTCCACCTGCTGGAGTAAAAATGGGGTTTCTGATTGTTGAGTCGAACAACGGATTGAGACCTGAAGACTGCATGCTGTTGAAAGGTGGCACAAAATCCTGGGATATGCCATAGGGAAACTCTGCTGAAGTAACAGGAGCCATTGTGACATTGGCTGCTGCTGTGGCAACTTCAGAGATCACTGTAGGTTGTGTATCCATTTTTGCTTTGATCACGTTGAGGGCTTCCAAGATCTGGTTGACGTCCCCTTTGATCCCTTCAATGTCATTATCCATTCGATCGAACCTTTGGTCGTTATCTGCCATCTTCTTTTGAGCTTGGGACCGTGTGTTGTATTTGTGGGTACTCAGCGTGACTCCTTATCTCCTCTTTCTGGACAAGAACAAAAGATGAGCTGCGGAACCCCAAATGCATGATTGATGTAGAATGATATGCAAATGCGGATGCATAAACCATTCAAGGAAACTCAAAATTTTTCGTTTACAAACAAAAAGTTAGACCAACACGTAACGACATGCTTAAAAAGCGTTTTTCATTTGATAACTGGAAATATATTACAGTAGAGTAGCCTTTGCTAAAAAGCAAGACTTTTCTTACAATGAAATTAAATGCACCAAGCAGGATATCAATCCTTTTTTAGGGAAAGCAGGGAAATGGCGAAACAAAAATCAATCTAACAAGACGACCCTTCTCCTTCTTGGACACTGACATGAACTTGATCTTGGCGGATAATCTCCCACAGGTCTTCGTTTTCTCTTTGTGCTTTAACCAAAGCGTATTTCAGCTCTTCCCTAGTCGCGGGGACCTCAGGTTCCATAGTTATCTCATAGTCGTGAGTGTGGAACATGATTAAGGCAATTTCCTTTGACCATAGCAGGTATCCCCTGGTGGTTAAACAACTCGCATTCTCCATTGGGGTTGGGCCCATGAGGTGGGGATCTCTTTGGGCATATTGAGCATCTTCTTCTAGTTCTTGGTTGCGACCTGTCTCACAGAAGCGAGGCCTCAACAGTTCTGGTTCAGGCTCGGGCCTGGTGGGATACCCATGTTGACGCCGAGCGAGAATAGGATTATAAGTGATCACCCCTTCTATCCCAATGAGAGGCACATTGGGGAAATCTCCGTAGCTGGAAATCATGACCTGGTCACCGATGCTAGTGTCATACCAGGTGATATCATGGTGTCTGAGAGTGACAAGTTTAGAAACCCAAGCGCTTTTGGTGGGAAGCCTCCAAAGGATATGGGTCCTCGGCAGATGAGAAGTAAACCATCGGTCGAGCAGTGCAAGACAGCATGAGAATCGCCCACAATCATACAAGGCAAAACGGTGGATGACTACATAAGTATCAGCTAGTATTGTGTTGACCGGATTTTTGAGGATGAAGAGGCAGATTGCTTCTTCGCTGATGAAGTCGTAACTGCTTGGGAACAGATACAGTCCATATATTAGTAGTGCCAAAATTGCCTCAAAAATGCCCAGGTTTCGGCTTTCATAGTGATACTCGGCCATTTCCATTAGAGGCCCGGCATCCATTCCATACCACCCTCATTTCGCCCTCATTGGTGGTAAGTCTTCCAGCTTGATATGCAGGGCTTTAGCTAAGTCCTTTTTCTTTGGCTTTCCATAAGGGAGCGTAAAAGTCCATGGGATCTTCAAGTAAGCATTATACTCTTCGAGGGTCGGGAGTAACTGAAAATCTGGAAACACAAAGCAGTGGTAAGTTGTATGATAGAATTCCACCAAGGCTTGCAACATGGGCTCATTGATCAGAGCGCTTATTAATGGCAATAGATCCCCATATTTGGCTATGAAAGCAGCAGGATTTCGGACAAGTCTGGTTAACATTCTTAGACGGCCCATCTCAGATCCGGGACTCGAAGCATGTCTCTTCTTACCATGTTGTTGCCTGCAAAGAAAAGAGTTGAATTTCCTTGAATGGTTAGAAGAAGTGTGAATGCAAATGCACATGATTGTCATGGAACTCAGATATTTTCGAACATCAGAAATCTTCATTTCATTAATAAACAAAACAGATTACAAAACATCATTTCCTCTTACAAGAGTTTTAACTAAACAACTTGGTGCAACCTATCAAGGTTCTCCTAGCAGCCTGAGGTTGAGCTTCTCGATCTTTCTTTCCAACTGAGTCTTCTCAATGATGAGTCGGTCCACAATTATCTTCCATGGATTAGACTGAGGCTCATAAGGTTCCTCTAGTGCTTTCCTCTTCTTACAAGAGAGGATTTCTTCATCTTTCGACTGGAGTTGTCTCCGAAGCTCTGCATTTTCTTCAATGACTATCTGATACTTGTGCTTCCAAGCTTCTTCAGTTTGTTGTGCTTTGACCAAAGCAATTTTCAACTTTTCTTCTTCAGACATGAAGACCAACGGGCGTTCTTCCTTCAAGGCCATAGGCTCTTGTTTAGGATACGGCATCCTTAGTGTGACGGCTCTTTTCCGAACCCATTGGAGGTAAGGTTCCAAAGAAACACAGTTGAGCCTTCCAATATCTTTCTTTCCTTTCTTGTGTATATGCTTCCAAGCTTCTAGAATTTTCTCTTTTAATCCTTGACTATCTTCCCCTTCTTTGAAGAAGATGCTTTCTACTTGAACACTTTTGGGTTTGTCCTTTAGAGGGTATCCCAATTGTCGGCGGGCGAGTATCGGACTATAGCTGATCCCTCCATTAATGCTGAGGAGAGGTACATTGCTAAATTCCCCATAACTGTCAATAATCATTATCCCATCATAATCACGACTATACCAATCAATATCAGAATGGGTAAAAGCCATGATCTTTTGTGACCACCACCCTTTCTTTGGATCCCAAAAAGCGTTGGCTTTGGGTAAGTGTGAAGTGAACCATTTGTACAATAAAGGAGCACAACAAGTGATCATTCCTCCATTATGGAAGTTCCTTAGATGAACAGAATGGCACGTGTCTGCTAACAAGGTAGGCACAGGATTCTTCTTCAAGAAAATTTTGATGGCATTGAGGTCCACAAAATTCTCAAAGCTTGGAAACAAGAATATACCATAGATGAGTAAGGCAAGGATAGCCTCGAATGCATCCATGCTTAAATGATCTGCGTAATATTGAGCTTTCTCAACCAAGAATTCTGCTTTTAACCCAAAGACTCCCCCTTTTGTAATCAGATTCTTTTTTATATCATCCACTCCCAAACGCGTAGCTTTGGCGATATCTTGCTCTTTAGGGTCCTTCTCTACAATCGGAAAAGGAGAATCTTCAAGAATAGGCAATCCAATTAACTGAGAATACTCTTCTAGGGTGGGTACTAGCTGATAATCAGGGAATGTGAAGCAGTGGTAGAGCGGGTCATAAAACTGGAGGAGAGTAGAGAGAAGTCCACTATCCATCTTTATCTTCAAGAGTAGCAACAGCTTCCCATATCGGCTTTGAAATCCCTCTGAATCTGTCACTAAGGTGCTCAACCTTTTCAAATCATCTAGGTTAAAACCCTTGTAAGTGTACTTCAAAGTTTTCTTTCTTTCACTGTTCATGACGACCTCTAATGTTTACAAACAACAAAGTCTGAGTTCCATGAAACCAGATGATGATATGATGACATGATGATATGAATGCACAAACACAAGCAAATGCACATGCGTACAACACAAACTTAAGGTTAATGACAAGCATGAGTCCAAGGGTCTACCCCTCCCAAAGATTGTACTATGGATTGATTGTACCTGCCGAACGGGTTCTACAGAGTTCCCAGAGTCATCAACCCATCTTTCGGATATTATCAGCTTCCCAAATCACTTGGTAATTGATAATATTCTCAAGAGAATCTCGTCTGAGTGTAGTATCGCGTATCAACTATTTCGGAAATACTTCCTTATAGTCATCGCACTACGTCCTAATAAGGCCAAAGTGGGGTAGAATGTATTCTAAAAGTCCACAGTGTCATAGGCTCCTTCGTTGAAAGTAGCATTGTTTTCACGAATACTCGATCAACAATACTTAAAACTTTCAAGAGGGCCTACACTGAGCGGTGGTTTCTCAAGTTAGCTTGGTCGGGAATCAACTCCCTATAAGCCTTCTTGAATATACCACCATCCTATCATAATTTCACTCAAGTCCGGGTATAGGACCGTCTCACCACTCAAAGCACCCAATATCCAACATACAAATATATTAACAAATATACATGTTAAGCAAATATTCACAAATATAGCATGCAATTAAACAAAATAGGCTAAACCCTCAAGTTTAAGTCTCCCCAGTGAAGTCGCCATTTCTGTTGCGGTGAAAATCAGATATCAAGCTATTGAATTAACTTGAACCTTAATTCTTTTACAACCGGACTTTAATTTATCCAAAGGAAAGGTCTAAAGAAAGAAAGAACCTTTTGCGCGATGTTACAACAACGCTAAGAGATTCGGGGATCGGGGGTTGGTTATGCATAGGGTAGGTATTTCACATCCTAAACATTTGTAGTACTCTACAGGAACCTTTTGTTTGTTTGCATTCTAAGTCGGTAAATGTTTGCTAAGGTTTGGGTTGGGTAAAGGGTATAGGTTATGATAGATGAATACCTAAGATTGTTTATAAGTTTGCTCGCAAAGACATCGCGTCCTCTGCCTACGTATCCTAACTAGGATAGAATCAGAGCAATCGTAGTTCACCTCACTAAGGATGAAGAACACTTGATTGCGATCAAGGTTCAAAGGGGAACAAACATAATAATGTTTGTGTAGAGTTTCACAAAACTCTCTATGTCTATGTTGTAACACTCAAAGGGGGAAGTAAGTGATCATATCCATGATCCTTACATAGAGTTAACAACTCTATCCTAGGGTTCTAGTTGTGGGACACTCCTAGTAAAGGTGGGTCTTTTAGACTTGAGCAAAGTCAAATAGCTTATGGGTTTTGATCTTAACTAAGGTTCAAAATGACTTTTCAAAGTCAAGAGGGGTAATGAGCTATCCATGAGACAAAGGTCAATGGAGAGACTTTTCCTTTGGAAAAAGAAAGGGGAGGCAGCTGGGATGAGAACTAGAGAGTTCCATCCCTTGGGGAAAGAAGTACTTAATAAAGCAAGATGAAATAAGATTAAGACCAGTAAGCATGCATATTACGATAAGCAGATACTTTAAATGATATCAAGGGTTGCAACCGATAGTCAATTATTTTAACAAAGATTTAGGGCACATCTTAACAAAGATTTGAAGCATGGTAAAAATAACAATCATATGAACAAATCACAAATTGAAAGTAGGCATGTCATGAGTTCAAAGCATAGTAAATATGACAACGATGTGCATAGATGACAAACAAACACAATTAAATCAGTTTAGACCTCATAATTTAGGAGGGAAATAATATGAGATCATGGTGACAACCATACAAATAAGTCTCAACTTAAAGTGATCATGTTATAAGTTCAAATGTAACAACAATTAGGCATTGATGACAATCAAAAAAACGCAAGGACTGATCACAACAGTTAAATTCAAGACTTAGGAATAGAGCAACATATTTATGGTAACCACCAACAAGGAATGCAGCCACAACATGTTAACGAACACAAATAAATCTCACAAGATAAGTCAGGTATGGCATAAAGAAAATTCATCTAAACACACAAAGTAACGACCTAAAAACTGAATCAAACTTACAAGTAGGCAAAAGGCGTTGTAAGTACGAGCAATTTGAGGTTTTATTCCATTAAATGAAATTAGACATTAACATGAACCATTAGAAAAAAGAACGGATTAAAAATGATGAAGGGTGAGAAAGTTATGATTCATTGAAGTTTATGAAAATAAAATAAAATAAAACAAGTGATAAAAAGAAATGCCAAGGGAGGGAGTTGAACCCTGGCCCTCTTGGTTCACAAGCCCAATGTTAAACCATCTGGCCACACCGCGCGCGTGTGCTAAGGAATGGAAGGGAATACATAAAAAAATAAAATATGACAAATAAAAATAAAATGCACAAAAGAGTTGATCCACATGGATCGAACTCAGGTCAGGCAGGTAGAAGGGTATAAGACGCGCAAGGGTCTGCCACTGGGGTGGCTGTTACATCCATTAATTGAATGGAACCCAATAATATACATAGCTTGTTTGGATGATTTTCTAGGCAACTCCAAGGCATTCACCATGTTTGCAAAACAACTCCAACTTTCTCAAATTTCATCTGATTTTAACAAACCTTATATGTATCTTACCCAGAAAAACAAGAGGAATCTGATGGTGATGTTAGTTTCCCAAGATTCTTAGTGAAATAAAAAATTTGAATGCTTATGCTTTGTGATCCATGTGATGCAAATTGGTAATCCAAACTCATCTCAGCCACTCTCATACTAAACCATAATTGTATACACACTAAACACACCTTGCTGAATGAAGGTAAACCAAAGATTTAATTGAAAACTGTTTGTGGTGAATAATGATCATCAAGTTGCAATCTCACACTTGGAAATGCATTTTGGGGGGGAAGATCCAAACAGAAAGTTTTAAATAGCAAATGGGAGTTGGAGCAAGTTGAAAATATGTTGTAGAAAGGATCTCAACAGAAAATGTTATACAGAAATCAATAGAACAAAAATCAAGTGTGTGAGTTGTAGTTTGAGTGCTATTGTGCTTGTGGTATGAAGATCCAAATTTGATTCTATGCACCAACAGTCCAATGTGAGCATTTTGACAACTCTCAAATATGAATTTAAACATGTCTAGGTAATAAGAATTGTCTTTTCAAGGCCTATGCTAAAATTGATCCCCAACTGTCTTGGATTCTTTGACAGCAAGCAAATATCCCAATAACTTCTACTATGTTCAAAGTATGATTATGGTGTTGGTGTCTTTAAGGTTTAAATACTTGAAACCACAAAATGTAATTGATGCAACCTCCCAAAAACTGTGTAGGGCTTTCAATCAGAATGTATGTAACTGTGATGTGCAGCAAATAATGCAAGAAACCTGATTGAAAACTAACACTGCTCTAAATGCAAGCATCATTAATAACAGAAAGGCAACATGATGCTCAACAATTGAAACAAACAAGGCAGACCAAATGACACATCTAATCTAAACTCAAATCAGCCTACACACAAGTACTCCTAGGATTATCCTGAGCCAGCAAGACTAACAACCTTGATCTCACTACAGCCTTCTAAGCATTAAAGTCCTCATACCAACAGGTCTGCTGCAATTATTTCTCAAAGCAAAGAGACCTCCATGCTAGCAACCCTGCCTCACTCTAACAAGGTCAGTTCAAAGGTTTCATGTAACAGCCAGGAATTTGAGGTTTGCAATCATACTCCTACTGTTTTTAAATGGGTCTTTAGAAGACAAACTAGTATTAATGGTTTCAATCTCATGATCATTGTGAACAAGGGTAGCAGAAGTGATTTCACTAGAGGATTTGAAGCTCATGGGATAAGAAACTGGTGTATGTAACTAGCTGGATTGTACTTACAGCAAGTGAACAAAATTAAGGTGGAACCAAACAGTCAATCACAAATCAACCATGGATCACTAACCAATCCAAAGTTTTTTTAGAACCTAGAGGCATAAACCAAATCATTAGTACATGAAGCCAATGTTAGCAGCTGCCCAGCATACATCACAATACCACATCTGGCCCTTTATACTGTTACTCACCAATTTAATTTGTCCACACAACAAAACCTCAAAACTGTCATGATGCTAAACTAGAGGCCAAAACTGTCATGAATCTGGACAGTCCTTACCATTACAAAGCTGCAAAGTCAAAAAAAAAACCCCTGAACCCAAACAACAGCTTCCAAACAAGGTACATATCCTTTAGTAAAGGTAAGACAATAATAGCAGCTCAAAATACCAAAGTTGTTCTCAACTCACCCTAGGCTAAGGTTGCAAGTAAACAAATATGCCTTAGCTAAGAGGAAACCATTAAATGTGAGACTGATGTAAAATTAATGCAGCAGAATTGAGTGAGGAGCATACCAACAAGACAGCTCTCAGAATTATTATGGGGAAATAACATGATGTCAAGTTGCCAAAGTAAAAAGACCACAGCTGCTCATGGTCACTATGGTGGCACCAACACAGTATACTGCCAAAGTGACAAAACCTAAATTCTAGCTCAAAGAGTTACACACTCTTATTCACAAACTCAATCAAAAAATGTCCTGCCCCCTCCTTCATGAGTAGAGCAGTAGCAACAGTCACACTCAATACCCTTTTACAAGTTCAAGACAGTATACTTTGCAACCCCCAAAGCAATAACATAACCAAGTCAAACAAAAATAACAGCTCCAATGACAGTACAAACTCATAATCAAAATATGGCAAGAACAAATTCAATACTCATGTTAATAATCATAACAAATTTACCATCCATCAAAAACCAAACATCATAAAAATCTATATGTGTTCATAGTTCAAAATCTATCAATAGGTTCAAAAATGCAAATGCATGAAAGATAATGCTAAAGCTAATAAGAAATAGCTACATACCTCTTGATGAACTTTTTGAATATGCCAAAATAGTTGAGAAACCCAAAGATCCTTTATTTCACTTTCTTGCTTTTGAGTCTTTCTTCAACTTTAAGTAACAATGCACTTATGGTGCCAATTGAAAAGATATGAGTTTTTAATGATTGATAAGTGCTTAGACAGTTGAGATATGTTGTTTATGAGGTGTTAGAGGGATCAAAACTTCAAGAACATGTTTAGAACAAGATTTGGTGATTTTAGTAGCTTTGGTCAAAGTATGGTGGGATGAGAGTTGACTTTTTGATTTTTTGAGGTTCTTGATGTTTTAGTGAGTCATACACCTTCCATATGTCATTTGGAAGATGTGTGGATGGTTGTGAGAGTGTTGGTAATGCTAGAAATGAAAATGGCATGAAAGTTGTAAAATGCCCATTTTTGGTGTTTTAGAGCTTTTCTTCACTTACAAGCAAAAAGAGAATGAGAAGGAGAGCTGTAATATTTTGATATTATGAGCAGCTCTAGTGTGTCAAACAAGTGAGGGGGAGGCCTCTATTTATAGGAGAAAGAAGGATGAGGGCAGCTTGGTAACTTCCATTTTTGGAGGGAGTTTCATGAAGTTTCTTCCAAATCTTGCCAAGATCTTCTTCCATCAGCTCCATGGCTCAATAAAGATCAGAAACATCAAGTGGATATGTCCATGAAATGACTGAGGTGAGCTTAGAGGGTAGGATGGTACAACTGCAGCAGTTGGAGATGAAAAGTTTCTCTCTCATTCTTACACATCTCAATATTTTAATCCATAAATCACAACTTGCATCTCTCTCTCTCTAACCTCTCTTTTTCTGTCATTTCCTCCCTCTATACATTTGAATATCATAATGTATCATGATAAAAGGGTGGAGAGTGGTTAGAGATGAAAAATTCTAACTTTGAGAAGTTGGACCAAGTGGATTTCAAGTGTGACAGGCCCAATTTCAATGCATCATAACTTCCTGCTCACAACTCCTCTTGGGGAGTTCTTGTTCTTTGGAAAGCCCTCATATATCCCTACAACATTCATGTTTGCCAAAAGTTCCAAATCTATGTGCATCTTGGTTGAAAAGCCCCTTAAAGTTAGCAAAAAACAAGTTTTGATGCAGCCAGATTTTGAAAAATTCACTAAGTGTTTTGTACTAAAAAATGACTTTGATGATAACTCCAATTCCATGCATTTTCTGAGAGTGGACTAGTATAGGACTTTTGTAGGACTTGTTAAGAGCTTTCCGACGAGCTTTGAACCACCTCGTTCGGGTGTGTGGTTAGGGAGTTAGGGTTTAGCCCCTTTCGAAACCCTAATTTCCCGATTTTACGATTACTCTCACGTCTTTGATCCGATGATCATAAAAATTGATATGTAGGTCCCTCATGACATAAGGAACAACTTTGCTTCACCACTTGAAGTCCAATTCCTAAAACTTGAGGGGGTTGACTTTTCGGTCAACCGTACGATCGATCGGCGATTACCGAACTGTCTGTTCATGTTTCGGAGCTTCCAAGACTTTGAAACTCTTTGAGGGGACTTCACTAAGCCATATGAACTTTTTAAACCATAATTTTATCCTTGAATTATTTCCCAAATCTAAAGTCAAACTACAGTTGACTTTTTCAACCCGAAAAACCCTAATTGGGTGCCTTGAACTGCACTGCACCCCATCTGTGGGTGATTACTTCAAATTGAACTCACACATGGCCCAATATGGTACTCTTGATCTTATTTCATAAATGATTCAACCCAAACCATTGGTCGCCCAATCCTCGAACCTTCGATTTTATCAGTGCGGAGCCCCGTTTCATCTGTGTCTTGACAACACACACTTCGAAACTTGTTAAGGTTAGATAAATAAATGCATATGATATGAAAAGGATATAAGGGGTCAAAATTTAGGGTGCAACAAGACCCACCACCAAAAGGATGATGGAGCAAACTCACACAGGCTACTACCACCAAAAGTATGATAGAGCAAAACACTCGCACAAATTGACTTCAACAAGATGACAAACCCACCACCAAAAGGATGACGGGGCAAACTCACATCGGCTACTACCACCAAAAGGATGATAGAGAAAAAGACTCGCACAATCTGGCATCAACGAGATGACAGACCCACCACCAAGAGGATGATGGAGCAAACTCACACCGGCTACTACCACAAAAAGGATTATAGAGAAAAACACTTGCACAATCTGACATCAGCAAGATGACAGACCAACCACTAAAAGGATGACGATGCAAACTGACACCGGCTACTACAACCAAAAGGATGATAGAGAAAAAGACTCGCACAATCTGGAATAAACAAGATGACAGACCCAGCGCCAAAAGGATGATGGAGCGAATTCACACATCGACTACTACCACCAAAAGGATGATAAAGCAAACACTCGCATAATCTGGCATCAACAAGATGACAGAACCACCACCAAAAGGATGATGAAGCAAACTAACACCGGTTACTACCACCAAAAGGATGATAGAGCAAACACTCGCGCAATTTTACATTTACAAGATGACAGACCCACCACAAAAAGGATGACGGAGCAAATCACATCGGCTACTACCACCAAAAGGATGATAGAGATAAAGACTCGCACAATATGGCATCAACGAGATGACAGACCCACCACCAAAAGGATGATGGAGCAAACTCACACCGGCTACTACCACCAAAAGTATGATAAAGCAAAACACTCGCACAAATTGACATCAACAAGATGACAGACCCACCAACAAAAGGATGACGGGGAAAACTCACATCGGTTACTACCACCAAAAGGATGATAGAGAAAAAGACTCGCACAATCTGGCATCAACGAGATGACAGACCCACCACCAAGAGGATGATGGAGCAAACTCACACCGGCTACTTCCACAAAAAGGATTATAGAGCAAAACACTTGTACAATCTGACATCAGCAAGATGACAGACCCTCCACTAAAAGGATGACGAAGCAAACTGACACCGGCTACTACCACCAAAAGGATGATAGAGAAAAAGACTCGCACAATCTGGAATAAACAAGATAACAGACCCACCGCCAAAAGGATGATGGAGCGAATTCACACATCGAATACTACCACCAAAAGGATGAAAAAGAAAACACTCGCATAATCTGGCATCAACAAGATGACAGACCCACCACCAAAAGGATGATGAAGCAAACTCACACTGGTTACTACCACCAAAAGGATGATAGGGCAAACACTCGCGCAATTTGACATCAACAAGATGACAGACCCACCACAAAAAGGATCACGGATCAAATCACATCGGCTACTACCACCAAAAGGATGATAGAGAAAAAGACTCGCATAATCTGGCATCAACGAGATGACAGACCCACCACCAAAAGGATGATGGAGAAAACTCACACAGGCTACTACCACCAAAAGTTTGATAGAGCAAAACACTCGCACAAATTGACTTCAACAAAATGATAGACCCACCACCAAAAGGATGATGGGGCAAACTCACATCGGCTACTACCACTAAAAGGATGATAGAGAAAAATACTCGCACAATCTGGCATCAACGAGATGACAGACCCACCACCAAGAGGATGATGGAGCAAACTCACACCGGCTACTACCACAAAAAGGATTATAGAGCAAAACACTTGCACAATCTGACATCTGCAAAATGACAAACCCACCACTAAAAGGATGACGAAGCAAACTGACACCGGCTACTACCACCAAAAGGATGATAGAGAAAAAGACTCGCACAATCTGGAATAAACAAGATGACAGACCCACCGCCAAAAGGATGATGGAGCGAATTCACACATCGACTACTACCACCAAAAGGATGATAAGGCAAACACTCGCATAATCTGGCATCAACAAGATGACAGACCCACCACCAAAAGGATGATGAAGCAAACTCACACCGGTTACTACCAACAAAAGGATGATAGGGCAAACACTCACGCAATTTGACATCAACAAGATGACAGACCCACCACAAAAAGGATCACGGATCAAATCACATCGGCTACTACCACCAAAAGGATGATAGAGAAAAAGACTCGCATAATCTGGCATCAAGGAGATGACAGACCCACCACCAAAAGGATGATGGAGAAAACTCACACAGGCTACTACCAACAAAAGTATGATAGAGCAAAACACTCGCACAAATTGACTTCAACAAGATGACAGACCCACCACCAAAAGGATGATGGGGCAAACTCACATCGGCTACTACCACCAAAAGGATGATAGAGAAAAAGACTCGCACAATCTGGCATCAACGAGATGACAGACCCACCACCAAGAGGATGATGGAGCAAACTCACACCGGCTACTACCACAAAAAGGATTATAGAGCAAAACACTTGCACAATCTGACATCAGCAAGATGACAGACCAACCACTAAAAGGATGACAATGCAAACTGACACCGGCTACTACAACCAAAAGGATGATAGAGAAAAAGACTCGCACAATCTGGAATAAACAAGATGACAGACCCAGCGCCAAAAGGATGATGGAGCGAATTCACACATTGACTACTACCACCAAAAGGATGATAAAGCAAACACTCGCATAATCTGGCATCAACAAGATGACAGACCCACCACCAAAAGGATGATGAAGCAAACTCACACCGGTTACTACCACCAAAAGGATGATAGAGCAAACACTCGCGCAATTTTACTTTAACAAGATGACAGACCCACCACAAAAAGGATGATGGAGCAAATCACATCGGCTACTACCACCAAAAGGATGATAGAGATAAAGACTCGCAGAATATGGCATCAACGAGATGACAGACCCACCACCAAAAGGATGATGGAGCAAACTCACATCGGCTACTACCACCAAAAGTATGATAAAGCAAAACACTCGCACAAATTGACATCAACAAGATGACAGACCCACCAACAAAAGGATGACGGAGCAAACTCACATCGGTTACTACCACCAAAAGGATGATAGAGAAAAAGACTCGCACAATCTGGCATCAACGAGATGACAGACCCACCACCAAGAGGATGATGGAGCAAACTCACACCGGCTACTTCCACAAAAAGGATTATAGAGCAAAACACTTGCACAATCTGACATTAGCAAGATGACAGACCCGCCACTAAAAGGATGACGAAGCAAACTGACACCGGCTACTACCACCAAAAGGATGATAGAGAAAAAGACTCGCACAATCTGTAATAAACAAGATAACAGACCCACCGCCAAAAGGATGATGGAGCGAATTCACACATCGAATACTACCACCAAAAGGATGAAAAAGAAAACACTCGCATAATCTGGCATCAACAAGATGACAGACCCACCACCAAAAGGATGATGAAGCAAACTCACACTGGTTACTACCACCAAAAGGATGATAGGGCAAACACTCGCGCAATTTGACATCAACAAGATGACAGACCCACCACAAAAAGGATCACGGATCAAATCACATCGGCTACTACCACTAAAAGGATGATAGAGAAAAAGACTCGCATAATCTGGCATCAACGAGATGACAGACCCACCACCAAAAGGATGATGGAGAAAACTCACACAGGCTACTACCACCAAAAGTATGATAGAGCAAAACACTCGCACAAATTGACTTCAACAAGATGACAGATCCACCACCAAAAGGATGATGGGGCAAACTCACATCGGCTACTACCACCAAAAGGATGATATAGAAAAAGACTCGCACAATCTGGCATCAACGAGATGACAGACCCACCACCAAGAGGATGATGGAGCAAACTCACACCGGCTACAACCACAAAAAGGATTATAGAGCAAAACACTTGCACAATCTGACATCTGCAAAATGACAAACCCAACACTAAAAGGATGACGAAGCAAACTGACACCGGCTACTACCACCAAAAGGATGATAGAGAAAAAGACTCGCACAATCTGGAATAAACAAGATAACAGACCCACCGCCAAAAGGATGATGGAGCGAATTCACACATCGACTACTACCACCAAAAGGATGATAAGGCAAACACTCGCATAATCTGGCATCAACAAGATGACAGACCAACCACCAAAAGGATGATGAAGCAAACTCACACCGGTTACTACAACCAAAAGGATGATAGGGCAAACACTCGCGCAATTTGACATCAACAAGATGACAGACCCACCACAAAAAGGATCACGGATCAAATCACATCGGCTACTACCACCAAAAGGATGATAGAGAAAAAGACTCGCATAATCTGGCATCAACGAGATGACAGACCCACCACCAAGAGGATGATAGAGCAAACTCACACCGGCTACTTCCACAAAAAGGATTATAAAGCAAAACACTTGCACAATCTGACATCAGCAAGATGACAGACCCGCCACTAAAAGGATGACGAAGCAAACTGACACCGGCTACTACAACCCAAAGGACGATAGAGAAAAAGACTCCCACAATCTCACACCAAAAAGATGACAGATCCACCACCAAAAGGATGACAGAGCTAACTCACATCAGCTACTTCCCCCAAAAGGATGATAGAGAAAACAGTCGCACAATCTGACATAAACAAGATGACAGACCCACCACCAAAAGGATGATGAAGCGAACTCACATCGGTTACTACCACCAAAACGATGATAGAGCAAACACTCGCGCAATTTGACATCAAAAAGATGATAGACCCACCACGAAAAGGATGACGGAGCAAACTCACACCGGCTACTACCACCAGAAGCATGATAGAGCGAAACACTCGCACAAATTGATATCAACAAGATGACAGACCCACCACCAAAAGGATGACGGAGCAAACTCACATCGGCTACTACCACCAAAAGGATGATAGAGTAAAAGACTCACACAATCTGGCAACAACAAGATGACAGACCCACCACCAAAAGGATGACGGAGCAAACTCACACCGGCTACTTCCACAAAAAGGATTATAGAGCAAAACACTTGCACAATCTGACATCAGCAAGATGACAGACCCACCACTAAAAGGATGACGAAGCAAACTGACACCGGCTACTACCACCAAAAGGATGATAGAGAAAAAGACTCGCACAATCTGGAATAAACAAGATGACAGACCCACCGCCAAAAGGATTATAGAGCGAATTCACACATCGACTACTCCCACCAAAAGGCTGATAAAGCAAACCCTCGCATAATCTGGCATCAACAGGATGACAGACCCACCACCAAAAGGATGATGAAGCAAACTCACACCGGTTAATACCACCAAAAGGATGATAGAGCAAACACTCGCGCAATTTGACATCAACCAGATGAAAGACCCACCACCAAAAGGATGACGGAGCAAACTCAAATCGGCTACTACCACCAAAAGGATGATAGAGAAAAAGACTCGCATAATCTGGCATCAACAAGATGACAAACCCACCACCAAAAAGATGACGGGGAAAACTCACATCGGCTACTACCACCAAAAGGATGATAGAGAAAAAGACTCGCAAAATCTGGCATCAACGAGATGACAGACCCACCACCAAGAGGATGATGGAGCAAACTCACACCGGCTACTACCACAAAAAGGATTATAGAGCAAAACACTTGCACAATCTGACATCAGCAAGATGACAGACCCACCACTAAAAGGATGACGAAGCAAACTGACACCGGCTACTACCATCAAAAGGATGATAGAGAAAAATACTCGCACAATCTGGAATTAACAAGATGACAGACCCACCGCCAAAAGGATGATGGAGCGAATTCACACATCGACTACTACCACCAAAAGGATGATAAAGTAAACACTCGCATAGTCTGGCATCAACAAGATGACAGACCCACCACCAAAAGGATGATGAAGCAAACTCACACCGGTTACTACCACCAAAAGGATGATAGAGCAAACACTCGCGCAATTTGACATCAACAAGATGACAGACCCACCACCAAAAGGATGATAGAGCAAACTCACATCGGCTACTACCACCAAAAGGATGATAGAGAAAAAGACGGGCACAATCTACCACCAAAAGGATGATGGAGAAAACTCACACCAGCTACTACCACCAAAAGTATGATAGAGCAAAACACTCGTACAAATTGACATCAACAAGATGACAGACCCACAACCAAAAGGATGACGGGGAAAACTCACATCGGCTACTACCACCAAAAGGATGATAGAGAAAAAGACTCGCACAATCTGGCATCAACGAGATGACAGACCCACCACCCAGAGGGTGATGGAGCAAACTCACAACGGCTACTACCACAAAAAGGATTATAGAGCAAAAGACTTGCACAATCTGACATCATCCAGATGACAGACCCACCACTAAAAGAATGACGAAGCAAACTGACACCGGCTACTACCACCAAAAGGATGATAGAGAAAAAGACTCGCAAATCTGGAATAAACAAGATGACAGACCCACCGCCAAAAGGATGATGGAGCGAATTCACACATCGACTACTTTCACCAAAAGGATGATAAAGCAAACACTTGAATAATCTGGCATCAACAAGATGACAGACCCACCACCAAAAGGATGATAGAGCAAACACTCGCGCAATTTAACATCAACAAGATGACAGACCCACCACAAAAAGGATGACGGAGCAAATCACATCGGCTACTACCACCAAAAGGATGATAGAGAAAAAGACTCGCACAATCTAGCATCAACGAGATGACAGACCCACCACCAAAAGGATGATGGAGCAAACTCACACCGGCTACTACCACCAAAAGTATGATAGAGCAAAACACTCGCACAAATTGACATCAACAAGATGACAGAACCACCACCAAAAGGACGACGGGGCAAACTCACATCGGGTACTACCACCAAAAGGATGATAGAGAAAAAGACTCGCACAATCTGGCATCAACGAGATGACAGACCCACCACACAGAGGGTGATGGAGAAAACTCACATCGGCTACTACCACAAAAAGGATTATAGAGCAAAAGACTTGCACAATCTAACATCAGCAAGATGACAGACCCACCACTAAAAGGATGACGAAGCAAACTGACACCGGCTACTACCACCAAAAGGATGATAGAGAAAAAGACTCGCACAATCTGGAATAAACAAGATGACAGACCCACCGCCAAAAGGATGATGGAGCGAATTCACACATCGACTACTACCACAAAAAGGATGATAAAGCAAACACTCGCATAATCTGGCATCAAAAAGATGGCAGACCCACCACCAAAAGGATGATGAAGCAAACTCACACCGGTTACTACCACCAAGAGGATGATAGAGCAAACACTCGCGCAATTTGACATCAACAAGATGACAGACCCACCACAAAAAGGAAGACAGAGAAAATCACATCGGCTACAACCACCAAAATGATGATAGAGAAAAAGACTCGCACAATCTGGCATCAACGAGATGACAGACCCACCACCAAAAGGATGATGGAGCAAACTCACACCGGCTACTACCACCAAAAGTATGATAGAGCAAAACACTCGCACAAATTGACATCAACAAGATGACAGACCCACCACCAAAAGGATGACGGGGCAAACTCACATCGGCTACTTCCACCAAAAGGATGATAGAGAAAAAGACTCGCACAATCTGGCATCAACGAGATGACAGACCCACCACCAAGAGGATGATGGAGCAAACTCACACAGGCTACTACCACAATAAGGATTATAGAGCAAAACACTTGCACAATCTGACATCAGCAAGATGACAGACCCACCACTAAAAGGATGACGAAGCAAACTGACACCGGCTACTACAACCAAAAGGATGACAGATAAAAAGACTTGCACAATCTGGAATAAACAAGATGACAGACCCAGCGCCAAAAGGATGATGGAGTGAATTCACACATCGACTACTACCACCAAAAGGATGATAAAGCAAACACTCGCATAATCTGGCATCAACAAGATGACAGACCCACCACCAAGAGGATGATGGAGCAAACTCACACAGGCTACTACCACAAAAAGGATTATAGAGCAAAACACTTGCACAATCTGACATCAACAAGATGACAGACCCACCACTAAAAGGATGACGAAGCAAACTGACACCGGCTACTACAACCAAAAGGATGATAGATAAAAAGACTCGCACAATCTAGAACAAACAAGATGACACACCCAGCGCCAAAAGGATGATGGAGCGAATTCACACATCGACTACTACCACCAAAAGGATGATAAAGCAAACACTCGCATAATCTGGCATCAACAAGATGACAGACCCACCACCAAAAGGATGATGAAGCAAACTCACACCGGTTACTACCACCAAAAGGATGATAGAGCAAACACTCGCGCAATTTGACATTAACAAGATGACAGACCCACCACAAAAAGGATGACGGAGCAAATCACATCAGCTACTACCACCAAAAGGATGATAGAGAAAAAGACTCGCACAATCTGTAATCAACGAGATGACAGACCCACCACCAAAAGGATGATGGAGCAAACTCACACCGGCTACTACCACCAAAAGTATGATAAAGCAAAACACTCGCACAAATTGACATCAACAAGATGACAGACCCACCAAGAAAAGGATGACGGGGCAAACTCACATCGGTTACTACCACCAAAAGGATGATAGAGAAAAAGACTCGCACAATCTGGCATCAACGAGATGACAGACCCACCATCAAGAGGATGATGGAGCAAACTCACACCGGCTACTTTTACAAAAAGGATTATAGAGCAAAACACTTGCACAATCTGACATCAGCAAGATGACAGACCCACCACTAAAAGGATGACGAAGCGAACTGACACCGGCTACTACCACTAAAAGGATGATAGAGAAAAAGACTCGCACAATCGGGAATAAACAAGATAACAGACCCACCGCCAAAAGGATGATGGAGCGAATTCACACATCGACTACTACCACCAAAAGGATGAATAAGAAAACACTCGCATAATCTGGCATCAACAAGATGACAGACCCACCACCAAAAGGATGATGAAGCAAACTCACACCGGTTACTACCACCAAAAGGATGATAGAGCAAACACTCGCGCAATTTGACATCAACAAGATGACAGACCCACCACAAAAAGGATGACGGAGCAAATCACATCGGCTACTACCACCAAAAGGATGATAGAGAAAAAGACTCGCACAATCTGGCATCAACGAGATGACAGACCCACCACCAAAAGGATGATGGAGCAAACTCACACAGGCTACTACCACCAAAAGTATGATAGAGCAAAACACTCGCACAAACTGACTTCAACAAGATGACAGACCCACCACCAAAAGGATGACGGGGCAAATTCACATCGGTTACTACCACCAAAAGGATGATAGAGAAAAAGACTCGCACAATCTGGCATCAACGAGATGACAGACCCACCACCAAGAGGATGATGGAGCAAACTCACACCGGCTACTACCACAAAAAGGATTATAGAACAAAACACTTGAACAATCTGACATCAGCAAGATGACAGACCCGCCACTAAAAGGATGACGAAGCAAACTGACACCGGCTACTACCACCAAAAGGATGATAGAGAAAAAGACTCGCACAATCTGGAATAAACAAGATAATAGACCCACCGCCAAAAGGATGATGGAGCGAATTCACACATCGACTACTACCACCAAAAGGATGATAAAGCAAACACTCGCATAATCTGGCATCAACAAGATGACAGACCCACCACCAAAAGGATGATGAAGCAAACTCACACCGGTTACTACCACCAAAAGGATGATAGACCAAACACTCGCGCAATTTGACATTAACAAGATGACAGACCCTGCACAAAAAGGATGACGGAGCAAATCACATCGGCTACTACCACCAAAAGGATGATAGAGAAAAAGACTCGCACAATCTGGCATCATCGAGACGACAGACCCACCACCAAAAGGATGATGGACCAAACTCACACCGGCTACTACCACCAAAAGTATGATAAAGCAAAACACTCGCACAAATTGACATCAACAAGATGACATACCCACCAACAAAAGGATGACGGGGCAAACTCGCATCGGTTACTACCACCAAAAGGATGATAGAGAAAAAGACTCGCACAATCTGGCATCAACGAGATGACAGACCCACCACCAAGAGGATGATGGAGCAAACTCACATCGGCTACTACCACAAAAAGGATTATAGAGCAAAACACTTGAACAATATGACATCCGCAAGATGACAGACCCGCCACTAAAAGGATGACGAAGCAAACTCACACCGGCTACTACCACCAAAAGGATGATAGAGAAAAAGACTCGTACAATCTGGAATAAACAAGATAACAGACCCACCGCCAAAAGGATGATGGAGCGAATTCACACATCGACTACTACCACCAAAAGGATGATAAAGAAAACACTCGCATAATGTGGCATCAACAAGATGACAGACCCACCACCAAAAGGATGATGAAGCAAACTCACACCGGTTACTACCACCAAAAGGATGATAGAGCAAACACTCGCGCAATTTGACATTAACAAGATGACAAACCCACCACAAAAAGGATGACGGAGCAAATCACATCGGCTACTACCACCAAAAGGATGATAGAGAAAAAGACTCGCACAATCTGGCATCAACGAGACGACAGACCCACCACCAAAAGGATGATGGACCAAACTCACACCGGCTACTACCACCAAAAGTATGATAAAGCAAAACACTCGCACAAATTGACATCAACAAGATGACATACCAACCAACAAAAGGATGACGGGGCAAACTCGCATCGGTTACTACCACCAAAAGGATGATAGAGAAAAAGACTCGCACAATCTGGCATCAACGAGATGACAGACCCACCACCAAGAGGATGATGGAGCAAACTCACACCGGCTACTTCCACAAAAAGGATTATAGAGCAAAACACTTGCACAATCTGACATCAGCAAGATGACAGACCCGCCACTAAAAGGATGACGAAGCGAACTGACACCGGCTACTACCACCAAAAGGATGATAGAGAAAAAGACTCGCACAATCTGGAATAAACAAGATAACAGACCCACCGCCAAAAGGATGATGGAGCGAATTCACACATCGACTACTACCACCAAAAGGATGATAAAGAAAACACTCGCATTATCTGGCATCAACATGATGACAGACCCACCACCAAAAGGATGATGAAGCAAACTCACACCGGTTACTACCACCAAAAGGAAGATAGAGCAAACACTCGCGCAATTTGACATTAACAAGATGACAGACCCACCACAAAAAGGATGACGGAGCAAATCACATCGGCTACTACCACCAAAAGGATGATAGAGAAAAAGACTCGCGCAATCTGGCATCAACGAGACGACAGACCCACCACCAAAAGGTTGATGGAGCAAACTCACACCGGCTACTACCACCAAAAGTATGATAAAGCAAAACACTCGCACAAATTGACATCAACAAGATGACATACCCACCAACAAAAGGATGACGGGGCAAACTCGCATCGGTTACTACCACCAAAAGGATGATAGAGAAAAAGACTCGCACAATCTGGCATCAACGAGATGACATACCCACCACCAAGAGGATGATGGAGCAAACTCACATCGGCTACTACCACAAAAAGGATTATAGAGCAAAACACTTGAACAATCTGACATCAGCAAGATGACAGACCCGCCACTAAAAGGATGACGAATCAAACTCACACCGGCTACTACCACCAAAAGGATGATAGAGAAAAAGACTCGCACAATCTGGAATAAACAAGATAACAGACCCACCGCCAAAAGGATGATGGAGCGAATTCACACATCGACTACTACCACCAAAAGGATGATAAAGAAAATACTCGCATAATCTGGCATCAACAAGATGACAGACCCACCACCAAAAGGATGATGAAGCAAACTCACACCGGTTACTACCACCAAAAGGATGATAGAGCAAACACTCGCGCAATTTGACAATAACAAGATGACAAACCCACCACAAAAAGGATGACGGAGCAAATCACATCGGCTACTACCACCAAAAGGATGATAGAGAAAAAGACTCGCACAATCTGGCATCAACGAGACGACAGACCCACCACCAAAAGGATGATGGAGCAAACTCACACCGGCTACTACCACCAAAAGTATGATAAAGCAAAACACTCGCACAAATTGACATCAACAAGATGACATACCAACCAACAAAAGGATGACGGGGCAAACTCGCATCGGTTACTACCACCAAAAGGATGATAGAGAAAAAGACTCGCACAATCTGGCATCAACGAGATGACAGACCCACCACCAAGAGGATGATGGAGCAAACTCACACCGGCTACTTCCACAAAAAGGATTATAGAGCAAAACACTTGCACAATCTGACATCAGCAAGATGACAGACCCGCCACTAAAAGGATGACGAAGCGAACTGACACCGGCTACTACCACCAAAAGGATGATAGAGAAAAAGACTCGCACAATCTGGAATAAACAAGATAACAGACCCACCGCCAAAAGGATGATGGAGCGAATTCACACATCGACTACTACCACCAAAAGGATGATAAAGAAAACACTCGCATTATCTGGCATCAACATGATGACAGACCCACCACCAAAAGGATGATGAAGCAAACTCACACCGGTTACTACCACCAAAAGGAAGATAGAGCAAACACTCGCGCAATTTGACATTAACAAGATGACAGACCCACCACAAAAAGGATGACGGAGCAAATCACATCGGCTACTACCACCAAAAGGATGATAGAGAAAAAGACTCGCGCAATCTGGCATCAACGAGACGACAGACCCACCACCAAAAGGTTGATGGAGCAAACTCACACCGGCTACTACCACCAAAAGTATGATAAAGCAAAACACTCGCACAAATTGACATCAACAAGATGACATACCCACCAACAAAAGGATGACGGGGCAAACTCGCATCGGTTACTACCACCAAAAGGATGATAGAGAAAAAGACTCGCACAATCTGGCATCAACGAGATGACAGACCCACCACCAAGAGGATGATGGAGCAAACTCACATCGGCTACTACCACAAAAAGGATTATAGAGCAAAACACTTGAACAATCTGACATCAGCAAGATGACAGACCCGCCACTAAAAGGATGACGAATCAAACTCACACCGGCTACTACCACCAAAAGGATGATAGAGAAAAAGACTCGCACAATCTGGAATAAACAAGATAACAGACCCACCGCCAAAAGGATGATGGAGCGAATTCACACATCGACTACTACCACCAAAAGGATGATAAAGAAAACACTCGCATAATCTGGCATCAACAAGATGACAGACCCACCACCAAAAGGATGATGAAGCAAACTCACACCGGTTACTACCACCAAAAGGATGATAGAGCAAACACTCGCGCAATTTGACATTAACAAGATGACAAACCCACCACAAAAAGGATGACGGAGCAAATCACATCGGCTACTACCACCAAAAGGATGATAGAGAAAAAGACTCGCACAATCTGGCATCAACGAGACGACAGACCCACCACCAAAAGGATGATGGACCAAACTCACACCGGCTACTACCACCAAAAGTATGATAAAGCAAAACACTCGCACAAATTGACATCAACAAGATGACATACCCACCAACAAAAGGATGACGGGGCAAACTCGCATCGGTTACTACCACCAAAAGGATGATAGAGAAAAAGACTCGCACAATCTGGCATCAACGAGATGACAGACCCACCACCAAGAGGATGATGGAGCAAACTCACACCGGCTACTTCCACAAAAAGGATTATAGAGCAAAACACTTGCACAATCTGACATCAGCAAGATGACAGACCCGCCACTAAAAGGATGACGAAGCGAACTGACACCGGCTACTACCACCAAAAGGATGATAGAGAAAAAGACTCGCACAATCTGGAATAAACAAGATAACAGACCCACCGCCAAAAGGATGATGGAGCGAATTCACACATCGACTACTACCACCAAAAGGATGATAAAGAAAACACTCGCATTATCTGGCATCAACATGATGACAGACCCACCACCAAAAGGATGATGAAGCAAACTCACACCGGTTACTACCACCAAAAGGAAGATAGAGCAAACACTCGCGCAATTTGACATTAACAAGATGACAGACCCACCACAAAAAGGATGACGGAGCAAATCACATCGGCTACTACCACCAAAAGGATGATAGAGAAAAAGACTCGCGCAATCTGGCATCAACGAGATGACAGACCCACCACCAAAAGGTTGATGGAGCAAACTCACACCGGCTACTACCACCAAAAGTATGATAAAGCAAAACACTCGCACAAATTGACATCAACAAGATGACAGACCCACCAACAAAAGGATGACGGGGCAAACTCACATCGGTTACTACCACCAAAAGGATGATAGAGAAAAAGACTCGCACAGTCTTGCATCAACGAGATGACAGACCCACCACCAAGAGGATGATGGAGCAAACTCACACCGGCTACTTCCACAAAAAGGATTATAGAGCAAAACACTTGCACAATCTGACATCAGCAAGATGACAAACCCTCCACTAAAAGGATGACGAAGCGAACTGACACCGGCTACTACCACCAAATGGATGATAGAGAAAAAGACTCGCACAATATGGAATAAACAAGATAACAGACCCACCGCCAAAAGGATGATGGAGCGAATTCACACATCGACTACTACCACCAAAAGGACGATAAAGAAAACACTCGCATAATCTGGCATCAACAAGATGACAGACCCACCACCAAAAGGATGATGAAGCAAACTCACACTGGTTACTACCACCAAAAGGATGATAGAGCAAACACTCGCGCAATTTGACATCAACAAGATGACAGACCCACCACAAAAAGGATGACGGAGCAAATCACATCGGCTACTACCACCAAAAGGATGATAGAGAAAAAGACTCGCACAATCTGGCATCAACGAGATGACAGACCCACCACCAAAAGGATGATGGAGCAAACTCACACAGGCTACTACCACCAAAAGTATGATAGAGCAAAACACTCGCACAAATTGACTTCAACAAGATGACAGACCCACCACCCAAAGGATGACGGGGCAAACTCACATCGGCTACTACCACCAAAAGGATGATAGAGAAAAAGACTCGCACAATCTGGCATCAACGAGATGACAGACCCACCACCAAGAGGATGATGGAGCAAACTCACACTGGCTACTTCCACAAAAAGGATTATAGAGCAAAACACTTGCACAATCTGACATCAGCAAGATGACAGACCCGCCACTAAAAGGATGACGAAGCGAACTGACACCGGCTACTACCACCAAAAGGATGATAGAGAAAAAGACTCGCATAATCTGGAATAAACAAGATAACAGACCCACCGCCAAAAGGATGATGGAGCGAATTCACACATCGACTACTACCACCAAAAGGATGATAAAGAAAACACTCGCATAATCTGGCATCAACAAGATGACAGACCCACCACCAAAAGGATGATGAAGCAAACTCACACCGGTTACTACCACCAAAAGGATGATCGAGCAAACACTCACGCAATTTGACATCAACAAGATGACAGACCCACCACAAAAAGGATGACGGAGCAAATCACATCGGCTACTACCACCAAAAGGATGATAGAGAAAAAGACTCGCACAATCTGGCATCAACGAGATGACAGACCCACCACCAAAAGGATGATGGAGCAAACTCACACAGGCTACTACCACCAAAAGTATGATAGAGCAAAACACTCGCACAAATTGACTTCAACAAGATGACAGACCCACCACCCAAAGGATGACGGGGCAAACTCACATCGGCTACTACCACCAAAAGGATGATAGAGAAAAAGACTCGCACAATCTGGCATCAACGAGATGACAGACCCACCACCAAGAGGATGATGGAGCAAACTCACACTGGCTACTTCCACAAAAAGGATTATAGAGCAAAACACTTGCACAATCTGACATCAGCAAGATGACAGACCCGCCACTAAAAGGATGACGAAGCAAACTGACACCGGCTACTACCACCAAAAGGATGATAGAGAAAAAGACTCGCAAAATCTGGAATAAACAAGATAACAGACCCACCGCCAAAAGGATGATGGAGCGAATTCACACATCGACTACTACCACCAAAAGGATGATAAAGAAAACACTCGCATAATTTGGCATCAACAAGATGACAGACCCACCACCAAAAGGATGATGAAGCAAACTCACACCGGTTACTACCACCAAAAGGATGATCGAGCAAACACTCGCGCAATTTGACATCAACAAGATGACAGACCCACCACAAAAAGGATGACGGAGCAAATCACATCGGCTACTACCACCAAAAGGATAATAGAGAAAAAGACTCGCACAATCTGGCATGAACGAGATGACAGACCCACCACCAAAAGGATGATGGAGCAAACTCACACAGGCTACTACCACCAAAAGTATGATAGAGCAAAACACTCGCACAAATTGATTTCAACAAGATGACAGACCTACCACCAAAAGGATGACGGGGCAAATTCACATCGGTTACTACCACCAAAAGGATGATAGAGAAAAAGACTCGCACAATCTGGCATCAACGAGATGACAGACCCACCACCAAGAGGATGATGGAGCAACCTCACACCGGCTACTACCACAAAAAGGATTATAGAGCAAAACACTTGAACAATCTGACATCAGCAAGATGACAGACCCGCCACTAAAAGGATGACGAAGCAAACTGACACCGGCTACTACCACCAAAAGGATGATAGAGAAAAAGACTCGCACAATCTGGAATAAACAAGATAATAGACCCACCGCCAAAAGGATGATGGAGCGAATTCACACATCGACTACTACCACCAAAAGGATGATAAAGCAAACACTCGCATAATCTGGCATCAACAAGATGACAGACCCACCACCAAAAGGATGATGAAGCAAACTCACACCGGTTACTACCACCAAAAGGATGATAGGGCAAACACTCGCGCAATTTGACATTAACAAGATGACAGACCCACCACAAAAAGGATGACGGAGCAAATCACATCGGCTACTACCACCAAAAGGATGATAGAGAAAAAGACTCGCACAATCTGGCATCAACAAGACGACAGACCAACCACCAAAAGGATGATGGACCAAACTCACACCGGCTACTACCACCAAAAGTATGATAGAGCAAAACACTCGCACAAATTGACATCAACAAGATGACAGACCCACCAACCAAAGGATGACGGGGCAAACTCACATCGGCTACTACCACCAAAAGGATGATAGAGAAAAAGACTCGCACAATCTGGCATCAACGAGATGACAGACCCACCACCAAGAGGATGATGGAGCAAACTCACACCGGCTACTACCATAAAAAGGATTATAGAGCAAAACACTTGCATAATCTGACATCAGCAAGATGACAGACCCACCACTAAAAGGATGACGAAGCGAACTGACACAGGGTACTACCACCAAAAGGATGATAGAGAAAAAGACTCGCACAATCTGGAATAAACAAGATGACAGACCCACCGCCAAAAGGATGATGGAGCGAATTCACACATCGACTACTACCACCAAAAGGATGATAAGGCAAACTCTCGCATAATCTGGCATCTAAAAGATGACAGACCCACCACCAAAAGGATGATGAAGCAAACTCACACCGGTTACTACCACCAAAAGGATGATAGAGCAAACACTCGCGCAATTTGACATCAACAAGATGACAGACCCACCACTAAAAGGATGACGGAGCAAATCACATCGGCTACTACCACCAAAAGGATAATAGAGAAAAAGACTCGCACAATCTGGCATCAACGAGATGACAGACCCACCACCAAAAGGATGATGGAGCAAACTCACACAGGCTACTACCACCAAAAGTATGATAGAGCAAAACACTCGCACAAATTGACTTCAACAAGATGACAGACCCACCACCCAAAGGATGAGGGGGCAAACTCACATCGGCTACTACCACCAAAAGGATGATAGAGAAAAAGACTCGCACAATCTGGCATCAACGAGATGACAGACCCACCACCAAGAGGATGATGGAGCAAACTCACACCGGCTACTTCCACAAAAAGGATTATAGAGCAAAACACTTGCACAATCTGACATCAGCAAGATGACAGACCCGCCACTAAAAGGATGACGAAGCGAACTGACACCGGCTACTACCACCAAAAGGATGATAGAGAAAAAGACTCGCACAATCTGGAATAAACAAGATAACAGACCCACCGCCAAAAGGATGATGGAGCGAATTCACACATCGACTAGTACCACCAAAAGGATGATAAAGAAAACACTCGCATAATCTGGCATCAACAAGATGACAGACCCACCACCAAAAGGATGATGAAGCAAACTCACACCGGTTACTACCGCCAAAAGGATGATCGAGCAAACACTCGCGCAATTTGACATCAACAAGATGACAGACCCACCACAAAAAGGATGACGGAGCAAATCACATCGGCTACTACCACCAAAAGGATAATAGAGAAAAAGACTCGCACAATCTGGCATCAACGAGATGACAGACCCACCACCAAAAGGATGATGGAGCAAACTCACACAGGCTACTACCACCAAAAGTATGATAGAGCAAAACACTCGCACAAATTGACTTCAACAAGATGACAGACCCACCACCAAAAGGATGACGGGGCAAATTCACATCGGTTACTACCACCAAAAGGATGATAGAGAAAAAGACTCGCACAATCTGGCATCAACGAGATGACAGACCCACCACCAAGAGGATGATGGAGCAAACTCACACCGACTACTACCACAAAAAGGATTATAGAGCAAAACACTTGAACAATCTGACATCAGCAAGATGACAGACCCGCCACTAAAAGGATGACGAAGCAAACTGACACCGGCTACTACCACCAAAAGGATGATACTGAAAAAGACTCGCACAATCTGGAATAAACAAGATAATAGACCCACCGCCAAAAGGATGATGGAGCGAATTCACACATCGACTACTACCACCAAAAGGATGATAAAGCAAACACTCGCATAATCTGGCATCAACAAGATGACAGACCCACCACCAAAAGGATGATGAAGCAAACTCACACCGGTTACTACCACCAAAAGGATGATAGGGCAAACACTCGCGCAATTTGACATTAACAAGATGACAGACCCACCACAAAAAGGATGACGGAGCAAATCATATCGGCTACTACCACCAAAAGGATGATAGAGAAAAAGACTCGCACAATCTGGCATCAACAAGACGACAGACCCACCACCAAAAGGATGATGGACCAAACTCACACCGGCTACTACCACCAAAAGTATGATAAAGCAAAACACTCGCACAAATTGACATCAACAAGATGACAGACCCACCAACAAAAGGATGACGGGGCAAACTCGCATCGGTTACTACCACCAAAAGGATGATAGAGAAAAAGACTCGCACAATCTGGCATCAACGAGATGACAGACCCACCACCAAGAGGATGATGGAGCAAACTCACACCGGCTACTTCCACAAAAAGGATTATAGAGCAAAACACTTGCACAATCTGACATCAGCAAGATGACAGACCCGCCACTAAAAGGATGACGAAGCGAACTGACACCGGCTACTACCACCAAAAGGATTATAGAGAAAAAGACTCGCACAATCTGGAATAAACAAGATAACAGACCCACCGCCAAAAGGATGATGGAGCGAATTTACACATTGACTACTACCACCAAAAGGATGATAAAGAAAACACTCGCATAATCTGGCATCAACAAGATGACAGACCCACCACCAAAAGGATGATGAAGCAAACTCACACTGGTTACTACCACCAAAAGGATGATCGAGCAAACACTCGCGCAATTTGACATCAACAAGATGACAGACCCACTACAAAAAGGATGACGGAGCAAATCACATCGGCTACTACCACCAAAAGGATAATAGAGAAAAAGACTCGCACAATCTGGCATCAACGAGATGACAGACCCACCACCAAAAGGATGATGGAGCAAACTTACACCGGCTACTACCACCAAAAGTATGATAGAGCAAAACACTCGCACAAATTGACTTCAACAAGATGACAGACCCACCACCAAAAGGATGACGGGGCAAAATCACATCGGCTACTACCACCAAAAGGATGATAGAGAAAAAGACTCGCACATTCTGGCATCAACGAGATGACAGACCCACCACCAAGAGGATGATGGAGCAAACTCACACCGGCTACTACCACAAAAAGGATTATAGAGCAAAACACTTGAACAATCTGACATCAGCAAGATGACAGACCCGCCACTAAAAGGATGACGAAGCAAACTGACACCGGTGTTGCACCCTAAAATTTGACCAACCGATTCTCCTATCTGACTCGTGGTTTAAATTCATATTCGCAAATCAGACAGATGATTTTTGTGCAAACAGGGGATATCAGAGTTTACAGCTTGATCTTCGTCTATCAGATATGGCAGATCCAGTCCAGATCACCAGGGTTTTATTTTCGGGAAATTGCGCACTCCTCGGTGATTTTTTTTTAGCTTGCACAGTGATTTTGAGGATATTCTGATGCCCGGGGATCTCTGTTCGATTCGATCTGGTCTCGTGCGCTCTTTTATGGGGGGTCATTTGCATTCATCTGCATTTTTAGGATTTTAATAGACTTTTGCGAATTTTTAATAGGCTTTACAGATTTTTCTGGAATTTAAATAGGGTTTTTGTATTTTTTAATAGTTTAATTCTCTTTTTAGGATTTTATAGAATTTTTAAATAGATTTTTTAGAATAAATAAGATTTTAAATAGTTTTTAGAATAATAAAGAAAAAGGGGAATATAGTTTTTCTTTTATTACTAATAGATGTTAATAGTTTAGAATTTTTTTCTATAAATTTTAAAATAGGTTTAATTGTTTTTAAATCATTTTTAGAATTTTGTATAGATTTTAAAATAGGTTTAATTGTTTTTTAGATAATATAGAAAATAATATAGTTTTTTCTTTTATTAATGATAGATTTTAATAGATATTAAATAATATTAGAATTTTAATAGAAAATTAGTAGAAGTTTAGAGTCAATTAGATCTTAATCTTTTTTTTAGATTTAATTAGGTTGATATAGAATTAATTAGAGCATTAATCATTTTTTTAGAGTTGATTAGGAAATTAGTTTAATTAGGTATTAATTCTGTTTTAGGATTAGTCTTAAGTAGATAATTAGGTTTAATAGTGTTATTAGTCAGATTTAGTTAATTGTTTTTTAATTCAGTTTTTTTACAGTTTTTTTTTGGTCATGTTCGTATGGGCCCAGGGGTGTTCTTTTTTAGGCCCAGTTCTCATCAGCTTGCAATTCAGAAAGTCCAGAAAAATGATCCAGCAAGCCCAATTCGTCCAGTCTTCTCCAGGAGCTTCTAGAAAGTTCCACGCGTTTTCAGTGGCATAAATAGAGGCCACGTGTTGCACTAGAACGGGCCCACGTTACACCCAGAAATTCCCCCCAATCCACGCCACGCGTCCCACTCAGCTGGCCCACACTCTCTCTCTCTCTGCTGCCACCGGTCCTCACACGTGTCTCCTCCCTGCACCATTCCCTCTACCACTTGTCAGCACTACACGCGACGCCGGAGAAGCCACCGGCCGGCATGCAAATTCCGTCCGGCCGCCATTAACACCACCAGCCTCGCCGGAATCTGCAAAAATTGCAGAAGCTTCCAAACACCTCCGATCTCCATCTTGTTCCTCCGTCAACTCTCATCATCACCTCGCCGGAAAAACTAACTACCGCCGGAAAACTCATCGTTCGCGCCCAGATTCAACCGTCAATCTCCAGATTCGTCATCCAAGCTCGCGTCAGTTCGTCTCCTTTCTTCCAGAATTCGTTCATCATCATCACGATTCGTTCCTCAAGAATCTTCATCCACATCCGTGGATCTTCATGAGTCTCCAGATCTAAGTTCATCAACGCATAATACTTCTCCCAAACTCTTCCCAGATTTCCCAGAGATCTTCAAGCAAGAACTTCCACAAAGCTCCTCCCTCAACAAACTCAAGAACACCGTCGTCCGCTAAAAGTTCTCCCCCCAGGTTTTCCAGATCGTGAACATCTCCAAAACGCTCAGGAACGTCCAAGCAACTCCATCGATCCTCGTCCAAATCCCAGAAGCTTCAAGAATTCAATTGCGCTCCATAAACCAGGTAAACGTCCTTGATTCGGTTGGGTTTTCTTGTTGATAGCTGTGAGGTTTTAATTACGTCTTAGGTTCAGATTAGGTGAGTGGATTTGAGTGGAGTAAGGGTTTCAGTTTGAGATTCGTGGAGAGTTCGAGTAGTTGTTGTGGGAGGTTTTCTCAGAGAGGGTGAGGGAGAGAAGAGAAGATGACGGCTAGGGTAGAAGCATGAACAATGTTAGGGTTTGGGAGAAGGGATTTAGTTTTGTTCAACTGAAGAATTGGTTTAGGGTTAGAGTATTGGGCTTAGGCCCAAACGTGTTCTGCTGAACACTACCCTCATTTCACTCAATTCACTCCCCCGTTTGAGAGACCAGAATGAATTGATGTGGGCCTTAGGCCCTAATTGCTGACAGCACCCCCCTCGTTTAAGCCCATAATAGATAATAACTGAAGAACTTGCTAGCGCTGCACCCCCCCTGCGCTCAGTTCAGTTTTTTTTTGTTTTTTTCTGGGTAATAAGTCTGGGCCCTGCGCCCTAATGCTGTTTGAACCCCCCAGGATCAGGGCCCAATGATAAATAACTAGAATACCTTGCTGTTTGAACCCCCTCCCCCATTTTCTTTTATTTTGTCTTTCTTTTATATTTTCATGATTGTAAATAATTCATAATAAATTGAAAATAATTGTTTTTTTATTCTTCTTTTTTCTACCATTTCATCATAATTCCTAGAAAATTAAATAAAAATAAAAATGACACTTTATTTTTGTTTGCTATTTTTTTGCATATTTTCCAATTAATTGATTTCTTTTAATATCTTTAGTGCATACATGTCATTAGAAAATTGATAAAAAATAGTAGGTTTAGTCAAATAATTTCGTTCTTTTTTCTGTAGACTCGTAATTCAGTGTAGAATTTTATAGTGCAGAAACATTAGCTTAATCATGCATTTTCATTTTAATTGCATTTTTTCACTGTTATTGATGTTGAATAAATTGGTTTGTGGATATGTCTGTGTTGCTGATTTTAGTTCTTTCATCTGGTATTGAATTTTGTTCTGATTTTTCAGTATGTTATCCTAGAGCCATGTAGGTTTCCCATAGATTTTTATTAGATTTTTGTAGGGTGTCCTGATGTGATTTGTCTGAGCCTGAAGATAGGAGAAGTCTTGATGACTTCTGACTGTGAAGTTCAACTGTGGTTGAACTTCAGAGATAGTCTCCTGTGGTTTGTTGGCCTGTGGGTTCTTCTTGAAGTTGGGAGCTGGTTGAAGTCCTGTTGGAGCTTGCAAGGATGCAGTGGATTGAGGCTTGGTCTAGGAGCTTGTTCTCTGTTTGTGAGGTTCGAGATCCTGAAGTTTGAAGGGAGTTTACGGTACTTTCCTGAGGAAGGCACTATGAATGACTTTCATTTTTTCTTCTCACCTCTTTCGTAAGTATCCAATGATGTCGGAGCCGACTTGTGAGTTTAATTTCTCCTGAGGAGGGATGTAAACTGATCACATGTTGTTGAGCCACATGGGATACGATTCCTAAGTGGAAGTCCCCTAGTACTTTCCTGAGGAAGGTCCTGTGGGTCTATTCACTTAGTTCCAGTAGTTTGTCTAGGATTTCTCAAGTATCCAGTGATGTTGGAGCCAACTTGTGAGTTTAATTTCTCCTGAGGAGGAATGTAAACTGATCGCCTGTTGTTGAGCCACATGGGATACAATTCCTAAGTGTCAGCCTCCTAGTACTTTCCTGAGGAAGGTCCTATGAGCCTGCTCACTTAGTTCCCTTAGTGCATATAGGTTTTTCTCAAATATCCAGTGATGCCGGAGCCTTCATGTGAGTTTAATTTCTCCTGAGGAGGAATGTAAACTGATCACAGTTGTCGAGCCGCATAGGATATGACTCCTGAGTAGTAACCTCCTGGTACTTTCCTGAGGAAAGCACTATGGGCTTGTCTGCTTAGCTTCCTTTCTCTGGTAAGCTTGTTCTGAAGCTTGGAGACTGGGATTGATTCCTCTTGCTTAGGGTTTTGATTAGAATTTTGGCTTAGATCTTTGCTTAGGGTATTGTATAGAGTTTTGCTTAGAGATAGATTAGGAGCTTGTTTCAGGTTTATTAGGGGCCTTGCCCAGGAGTAGCTTCTTGTTTTGTAGATAAAGGCCCTGATCAGGGTTAGTCTCTTTGTGTTGTTTGACTTGTATGATGTTATGTTGCATTAGACTCAGGTATTCATCTAGATAGTTCTGAATAGGCGCATCTTAGAAGTAGACTTGGTGTGCATGAGAAGTTGAGGTGGTCCTCCTTCTGCTTGTTTGTTATTGCGTGGCTTTGCTTGTTGGTATTTGGTAGAGCTGAGCTCCCTTGCCTCTGGGGTTTGCGGCCTTCGCGCCTTGTTTGTCTAGTTGTTGCATTCATGCATAATCTCAGTATTTCTTTACTTTGCAGTTTCTTGTTTGAAGTTCAGTCCTGTTGCCATGATCCCTTAGGAGCTCTGACTTCTCCGTTGCGGAGTTGTTATGATAGACATTAGGATGGTCAACCAGGTGTGATAGCAGTAGGTAGATTCCCCTGTTTCTCAGCTATAGTTTTAGGGTTTCCCTTTCCTTCCAGTAGGAGCGTTTGAGTAGCTTGACCCGTAGTTAGCTGAACTACAACTGCTCTGATTCTTCGTTCCAGACGAAGACATGTAGGCACAGGATGCGATATCCTAGCGAGCACACTAACGATTAACTTTTGTTCTCTCGCGGCTGTGCGATCGAGACTTTCCCGCTAACGACTAATTGTTATCCTTTTCTCCTGCCCGAGTGCATTTGAGACCAGATCATCGTTGTAGGTTCCCGAGCCTTAGAAACCAGTTTGTTTTCTCACTGCTGTGTGAGAGCGCCAGTTTACCCGTAGTTAGTCGAACTACGTTGACTCTGACTTTCCCATTGCACGAGGGAATACGTAGGCCCAGAACACCGTATGTTCTGTCGAGTCCTGTCCTTTTATTTTCTTTTCAGACCTGCCATTAGCATAGATAGATAACACACCCTTTTACCTATAAACACCAAGCGTGGATCCCATCGAGTACGATGGACGTGAGGGGTGCTAATACCTTCCCCTTGCGTAACCGACTCCCGAATCCAGGCTATGGTTGCGATGACCATACCTTTTCCCGTCTTTGCGAGGTTTACTTCGAGCGTTTCCTTTCCCGCTCTGAGGGATAAATAACGCACGGTGGCGACTCTCCTGTCAAGCCGGCGCCGATTTTCGCAGTAGCGACAGCTGGCGACTCTGCTGGGGACTATAGCATCTAGGGACTTTTCCCATCCCTTATGCTGGGACCGTTTCCCATCCCCTACGCGAGTCAATCCTAGCGCTTGCGTGTTTATTTGTTGGGTGTTGTGCATATTGTGTTTTATCTTTTCTGCACTTTACTTTTCTGTACCTTTACCTTTCCGCATTTACTTTCCAGCATTATATTATTATGATTATTGCTGTGGGCAAAGGGAGGTTACTGTGAGTGAAAAGCCGGACCTGGGCTTGAGTACACACCTAGATATAGTTGCGGAGAAGTAGTAGACGAACCTGTCTGCTGAGCAGGCACAGTTCCCTACGAAAATCTGCGCTCAGACGAGATTCTTGCAGAGGTGCTCCTTTCCGGTCCTGAGGATCTGAGGGGAGTCCAGACGTGAGGGTTGTCGACTCTGGGGACCGATCATTTGGAAGTCAGCTAAGTGAGGCCTCTTCATGACTCGATGATGCCACTCCTTCTGGGAATCGTATCGTCACTCATGAAAGTCTGTGACGCTGATGACCGCATAGGATGCCGTACCTTTGTCCGTGGATTAGGTCTATCCTACCTGTGAGAGGGACTGGGTTATTGCAGGAAAACTGGCCTTCAGAAACCATGATTCAGTACCTTTGTCAGATGGTGTTCTTGATTCATCTCCAGGTGTGTTGTCTGGGTCAGATGGGTTTCTTATCTGAGGTTGAGGCTATTATCAGATGGTATTCTCGTCAGAGACAGAGGTTCAGATGGTTTTCTTACCAGGGGATTGATATTTTGAGTATCAGATGATAGTTGGTGGCATGAGGTTCTGATGACCGTGTTGGTTTTCTGTTCTCGATCACAGAGATATTCCTCTTCAGGCTACAGCATAGCCCCTGTGTTCACAGATTGCATTATTTATCATATTGCATCATCGCATTACCATTTTGCATACAACTAACGTGTGTGTATTGCAGGTACATATTTTCCCTTCCAGTTCTGGTGTTTGTTCCTAGCAAGACATGGAAAACCTGAAGAGAGTATTGCCCTACAAGTTTCCGTCGCCGAATATCAGTCTATTGTTAGAGTTGATTGCTATTGCTAAGAAGAGGGGAATGGGTGACTTCAGAAAGAGATATGGGAGGATTCTGACCTACGTTTATCAGCCATCTGCCTACGAGACCAGCGGCATCTATACTCTGTTACAGTTCTATGATGCGGAGCTCAGGTGTTTTGTATTTCCCGACTTCGTTTTGGCTCCTACCCTGGAGGAGTATTCGGCACTTCTGGATATACCGATCCGTGAGCAGATACCTTTTTATCGTACGGACGCTGAGCCTAAGCTGGCTGAGCTTTCTGCCATCCTGTGCTTGAAAGAGTCTGAGCTGTCTGGGAAGATGATCAGAAGAGGAGACGTATGGGGATTTCCGTTGGATGTCTTAGTGGAGAAGGCTCGGGAATATGCCCAGAAGGGTAGCTGGGGTGTTTTTGACGTCATCCTTGCTGTATGTGTGTACGGCATCGTGCTGTTCCCGAACATTCCTGATTTTGTTGATTCTGATGCCTTCTATATTTTGGCTGCGGAGAATCCAGTTCCTACTTTGCTGGGGGATATCCACCATTCAACTCACTACCAGAATGAAAAGCGACGAGGAAGGAATGTGTCTTGCTGTGTACCTCTCCTATGCAGGTGGTTCACCAGTCATATGCCTAAGTCAGGCCCTTTTGTCACCTCTATCAATTCTCTAGGATGGCCCGAGCGCTTAATGGGATTGACTTCTGAGAACGTGGTTTGGGTTAATAAAGAGGTATTTGGAGCTGAAGTCATACTCAAAGGCGAAGGATTCCCGAATGTTCCGTTAATAGGAAGGAAAGGTTGTGTCAACTATAACCCTTCCTTATTGATCAAGCAATTTGGGTACATACCTCAAGGAGCGCCAAAGCCCGAGGAGATACAGGAATCTCTGTATCTCACCGGGGCAATAGGGAAAGAAATGCTGACCAAGCTCGAGAAGGCATGGAAAAACTTGCACAAGAGAGGGAAGCTTTCAGGTAGCAGAGGGGATACTCGAGGTCCTAGCCCATATGTGGAATGGATTCGTGAGCGAGCTGTGAAGTTCCTTATGCCGTATCCAGCGGTTCAGCCATTGCATCCTCCTCCAGTAGAGGAGCCTACCACTGTGGACATTCAGGTCTACAAGCAGCTGATGGCGGAGAAAGAAGAGCTAGCAAGGGCTAAAGAGGCTTTAGAGCAGGAGAATGCCCAGCTTCGGCATGAAAAGATTGAAACAGGGTATGTTTCTAAGCAACAGGCTGAAACTCTGAAACATCTGAAGACTACGCTATTGGAATTGACTGAAACCAAGAAGCGTTTAGAGTTAGATGTAGACTCAGTTAGTAGTGTGTTGGCCACCAAGAAGCAAGAGCTGGAAAGGGCCTACACAAAGCTAGCCAAGTTCAGAGAACACTGGGATCTCACTATGACCAAGCGCAAGGAGCGGGAAGAAGAGCTGAGGACACAGATTGCTCAGTTAGAAGAACAGGTCAAAGTGAAGAACGAAGAGCTTGAAGAAGAAGCCTGCCGCCGATACGAGGCCGAGCGCAAGTTGACAGATGCCATGAAGAATTTGGAAGATTTCCAGCATAGAGCAGATGCCAAGAGACCCAAACCTGGGGGCGGTGCCAATGATAAGGCTTGGGAAGACTTTGTCAGAGACATCCAGGGGACAGTCAGGAAGAGGGATCGGCTGATAGAAGGTTTGATTTATCAACCAGATCACGCAGAGACGAAGAAGATGGTCGAGGACTTCCGCAACCGTACCCGTGCTTGATTTCTCTCTTGTATTCTGTATATTGAGATCACCACCAGGCATGTTGGCTGGGATCCTCTTTGTCATATCAGCTGTATGGAGCATAGTTATGTAACTTCTTGACAAGACTGTTACGCTAATCAATATATGAGGGTTTTTCCAAATATTGTCTCTATGGTTTATCTCGTCTTGCTACCACTGACACTGGAATTGGAGGGAAAATATCTCCAATGCACACATGCACGTTAGCATTTTTGTATTTCCGTTTGCATAAATCATACTGCATAGCATTTCTCTAGCAGGTCAGAGCACTTATCCAGCCTTTGTTTTCACCAGAAGGTGATTCTCGGGGAATTGTTTGAGGCAAGAGTAGAGACGACCAAGGGGCTGAAGCAGATTTGAGCAGAATCAAGCAGCATAGTCCGTCACAGGTAATTGGTAGCTATGTCTGAAAGCAATTTCCAGGCTCCTAATACTTTGGCAGGGTTTGCCACGGCGTCCAACCATCAGTATGATTCTATGGAAGGCTTCCCGCAAGCAAACAATTTTACTGCAGCCCAAGTTGTGCAGCCTGCTGTTGAGAACCGAGATCGGCATGAGCAGTTCGTTGCCCGAAATGAACGTTATCCTCCTGTTAACAATCAATGTGTTGCTTTCCCTGCGATGAATTACCGAAGAGATATTCCAGTAACCAGGTTAGTAGATCCAAGAGCTCTTGACGATGGTAGCAGACTCCGAGTGTTGGAAGAGCAAATGAAAGCCTTGGAAGCGAAAGATGTTGTTAACCTGGATGCCGTGGCCATGTGTTTGGTTCCTGACCTGGTGTTGCCGTACAAGTTCAAAGTGCCGGAATTTGAAAAATACACGGGAGATAGCTGTCCGAAGCTGCATTTGATGATGTTTTGTCGAAGGATGACTTCTTTTGTGCGAAATGACAAGTTGATGATCCATTGCTTTCAGTATAGCCTGACTGGGGCATCCTTGAGGTGGTATGTGCAGTTAGAGAGTAATTTGATTCGATCATGGGTGGACTTAGCCAGAGCTTTCATGAAGCAGTACGATTACAACTTGGATTTGACTCCTAGTCTCGTAGATCTGCAAGAATTGTCTCAGGCGGAGAATGAATCGTTCAGAGCGTATTTGCGAAGATGGAAAGAATTGTCTGCTAGTGTTCAACCACCGCTTCCGGAAAGGGAACTGGTTGACGTCTTCTTGGGGACTTTGAAAGGCCATTATTTTGACAAATTGTTCAGTTGCACAAACTTTGTGGGCCTGATGAGACTGGGAGAGATTGTTGAGCGAGGACTCAGGAGTGGAAAGTTTCGAGGTGTTCCTTACGTCCCAGTTAATAAGATTGAGTCAGTTGTCAGTTCTCAAGAAGAGTGGGAAGTAGGAACTGATGCCACCTCAGAATCTCTAGCATCTCAGGATCAGTTTTCAGACACTTCAAGTCAACGGTCATCTTACCGCCGATCGCGTCAGCACGCTCCACGCAGACCAAGGAAACCTGAAAAGCAGTTTACTCAGCTACCAGTGTCGTACAGTCAGTTGTTGCCAGGTCTGGTCAAAAGTGGATTGATAGTGCCGAAAGAGACTAAGCCGGTGATTCCACCGTATCCTCCGGGTTTTGATGCCAGCGCCCGCTGTGAGTACCATGTTGGGGCACAGGGGCATTCAACCAATGATTGTAAGGTGCTTAGAAGTCAGATTCAGGATCTGTTAGACTCTAGCCGTATTTGCATCACTCCTCAGGGTTTCATTCAGATTAATGATTTTCCATCCTCCAGTTGTGTGGGTTCGTCAGTTAACGTCATGGAAGACTCCACAGGAAGTGTGTGCTCTGAAGATTGTCAATCAGAAAGTTCAGTTGTATGGGAGAAATTTCTAGAGGTTTTCGCGCCGGATGCCGCATCTGTTTTCTTTGCTTAACCCGTTTAGCTTTTGTGCACTAGTATTTGCCGACCACCACCAGGGTTGTTGGCTGGGGTCGTTATATTCATACTCATTTATGCTTACCTGCTGATTTTGTTGGTTGAACATGTGTGGGAGATGTTCGTCTGTGTGCTTATAGCTTGAGTTTCTCTTTGTCTCGTTATGAATATGTGTTTGCTTTCTGCGCTGCATTATCATTTAACAGGTATATCAGAACCGTGGGCCTTATTTCCTCATCGTCCAGTTTGTTGCAGGAATTCCTTCAGAGATATGGAACAGAATCAGTTTGAATTGATTGAAGTCCAAAGCCAGCTGGGGCAGATGATGAGAGACATGCAAGAGATGCGTCTGGAGCAGAAGATTCTCAAGGAGGAAAACAGTCAGCTGAAGACCCAAATGAGCTTGATCATGGAAGTAGTCAAGAATGTGCTTAGGAAAGAAGACGATCAGCTATTTGAAGCCACAATGAAGAAGCTCGTGCCACCTGTGCATGTGGAACCTGAGCAGCAGCAACAGAGGATACATCCGGCTCAGCGGAAGATCCAGGAAGGAAAGCCAAAGAGAATGTTTGAGGCACCGCCTATGACATATGCTGAGCTCTTGCAGGCTTTATTGAGGTTCAATCTGGTTGAGAAGAGAACGTTGGAACCACCAACGAGAGTGTTTCCTCATGGGTACGATGCCAGTAAGCAATGTGAGTTTCATTCTGGGGCATTCGGACATGACATCGAGGGTTGTCATGCTTTCAAGCACAATGTTCAAGACCTGATTGACTCGCACGATATTGAATTCACGCCGAGCGGCGTAGCTGTGCATATTGCTCCTGTCTCAGTCGATGCTAAGATGACAGATGTTTCTAAAGCTGCAGTGGGTCAGAAGCGTATCCTGGACTCCATGGTGTCAGAATCTCCAGGCCCACAATTGTTGCCTATTCCTGGGGCAGATCTGAGAAAGAAAATGGCTAAGCATAAGGAGAGCGTTAATCAGTACATTGAAGGTCAGGAAACCAATGTTGCATTTGATACGAAGGGTGTTCAAGGGTCAACCCGGGTACCAGCAGCAGCAGCCTCAGCAGGGGGCACAGCAGGCTCAACGAAGATTCCAGGGTAGTAAACCGAGAAGAGTGTTTGAGAAGCCTCCCTCAACATATGCCGATTTGTTGCAGACATTGTTGGGATTGAATCTGGTAGAGAAAAGAACTCTGGCACCAATAACGGGAGCTCCCCCGTTCGGCTACGATGCAAACAGACACTGCGAGTTTCATTCCGGAGCCCCGGGTCACGATATAGAAGGTTGCCATGCTTTTAAGCACAAAGTGCAAGATCTGCTTGATAGTGCAGCAATCAACTTCGGGCCGGGAGGTCCTAGAATCATCTGAATGAAGGAGGAAGGGCTCTATAATTTGGTTGAGTCGTTGAAAGCAGATCAGGGCAACATCGAAGTGTCTCTAATAAAGATAGCTGGTTCAGCAGCAGGGCAGATGTGAAAGCCCGGTTCTCAGAAGCTAGCATATTTTCTTTGTTTTAGTTTGTCATTTCTTTACATTTGTAGTTGCTTTCCTGTTTGAGTTTGTAATCTTGTTTGTAAAACTTGTTGTTTTCATTCAAATTGATGATAATGAAATAAATATGCATGTTTTGATTGAATCCAGTCGTGTTCACTAACTGTTTTTTTTGCAAATGTCCAACGTTTGGTTAAGAAGAATTTGGGGAGGATGACGAAAATGACCGACATGCAACTACCGATATTGTATGCTTTTGAGATAAAACCTGTTGATGATGTACAGGCATTGTTTCAAATCCCTAAACACCGGAGATATAAGGAAGATAATCCCTTGTCAACCCCTTTGAGCCTTGTAGTAGGAGTTTCTTTCTGTGAATGAAAAACCCTCGATCTTAACCTGGGGCAGGGTAGGTGTTAGCTAATTTGACCGAGCGTCCAAGTTGCAAAAGGAGTGTCCGTTCGAAGATCAATCACGTCCCTAGAGGTCGTGCCTAAAAGACCACCATGATTCAGTCGAGAGTGGGGCAGTCACATTGTTTCCCAAAGAGTCAGGCAACCAGTGTCACACGACTTGTTCGAAAGAAAAATGAAAAAGAATCAAAAGCCCGCTAAGTCAAGAAAACTTCAAAACAAATGACTTAGGCAAAAATGAGGGCATCCCGCTGGACTTAAAAAATCAAAAGAAACTCAAAAGGAGTCAGTCCAGGCAAAAGTTAGGGATATGAAAAGAGAAAGATGAAAAGGATCAAAAGAAAAATCCTCGATGGAAATACGAGTCGTGTGATCTCAAATGTCAAAGATGAAAAGTGAGTGGCTGTCACTCCCTACAATCGTAGCTTCTCAAACTATCATTCCTATCTTTCATCCTCTGAGAGGTGAGCGCTAAGGTCGAATTAGCTGAACGTAGGATGGGAGAACATCAAGGAGAATGGGTGGGTTAAAATAAGCTTCGAGCCTTTATCCTTTCCTTCAAAACCATGAACCTGACCATGTTACAACCTCCAAAAGTCCTAATTGAAACAGGTTGTTTCGAAAGCATACTCCGGTAAAGGTCGCGTCGATTCTGACTCCTAAAAAGGTTCCTCTTACCATGTTGATACCAATGTTGATAAATGTTTTGTGCATCATATGCCATAAACTGTTTTTTCCTTTGCCCAGTGAACAGATTGGATGTCAAAGCTGTCATATGTGTTGCATTAATACATCTTTTATGCAGAACAACTTGTTTTACTTGCGAGTAAGCGCTAGACAGCAGAAAAGCTTCCTACAGTGGAAAGTATGGTCAAGATAGAATGCAGAACGCCCGAATGTTCCGAGAGCAGGAGCAAGCCATTATCATAATCCCCAGTCAAGTCAGCTTTTCGAAGTCAATTATCCTGGGACAATCAGGTTGAGATTCAGGTAAATGTGTTGTAGTCAGGGGCACTACTCTGAATCAAATAATCAGGGGCGAGGTCATTGCAGTCAGGGGCAGACCATCTTAAGCACGCAGAGGTTGTGCGAGAAGCATGTGAGGTGAAGTATCTCTCAGAAGTTCAGAACGCTGAGGCATGTTATATCAAACCATCAAGGCTCAGATTTGCAGATTTCCTTTCAAGGACTATCCCCACAGAGGTCCCGCAGGCTGGGGCATATCAGAAGCGAAAGGATTGGTCTTCTCCGCTTCAGCAGGGTCATTCAGAGTTATTCGAGCAGATGCGATCGATTTTCGAAAGCGAGACGAATGCGGGAAGTCGTGTCACTATCCTTTGACTTTTCACTAAAAGGCTGTGTATTCAGGAAGAATGTTTTCCGGCGTCAGTTGTACCTGACCCAGCAAGATAGCTCAAGAGCTCAAATCCATGTTTGCGATCACTGCGAAGCCCATCCGTGTCGGCGCATCAATTTCCGAATCCGAGCTTCGTCAGTACGCAGGAGGACTCCCTCCATTTTCGCCAGCAAAGTCCAATTTGTCAGTGGCACGGGTAAGTTATCCCCCAGAGGAGTCTAATCATATTCAGCACGTCTGCTATTTCGCAGCGGAGTTATATACCCCGGCAGGGTATTACTTCGTCGAGGTGTTCGGTTAAGTTCCCAATATCCCCAGTGGAGTTGATTTCACTCTCCCAGCATTTATTTTGCTAGGACGATTCAGTGATATCCGGGTTTATCCCTAGCAGAGTAGGCCTCGCCTTCAGCATTTATTTTGCTGAAATGGTTCTATACCTAGCTCTCTCCGGCAGCTCGAGCCTGCATTAGCATATTGCATGCATCATCATACTTGCATCATACTTGCATATCATGGTCAAAATGCGTAGCATTTCTATCCAGAATGGAGCATTACGCTGTAGAAAGACTAAAGCATTTGCATAGGCATACGAAGCATAAGTCAGATTTTCTATCAGCCTTATATGGCGCGTGAATTACTCTGTGATCAGTTCAGAGACATTTATCCAGCAACAGTATTCAGACGATTCAGCGGATTGTTTGTATCTCAGATCATACAACAATTATGCTTTGATCAAGCAGTCATCTGATGTCGACAAGCTTTTCTTCCCGTCAATTCATATTGACGATGTGTTCCTTCGATAAGAGGATTTCTCCGTCTATCATTAGACGTCTTGAGTACGAATGTGGTTTTCTTTCCGTCTATCCATAGACGATGTGAAGTTGCGGGTGATCACAGTAGGGCTTCAAGAAGGGGTTTCCCCAGGATGTGCTTTTCTTCCCGTCTATCAGTAGACGATGTGAAGTTTTGATGGATTTTCAATAGGGTTCAAAATAGAGTTTCTCCAGCAAGTGGCTTTTCTTTCCGTCTATCAGTAGACGATGTGAAGTTTTGGTTACTGTCCAGCGGGTTTCTTATTGCCAGATCATACATATGATGAGGTGTTTCCCCAGCGAGCCTTCTCCGGCTATCTTTGGTTGTTGAGGGGTTTCAAAACGATATTTCCGATAATGGTCTTCTTTCTGTTTATTGGATGAGATGACGTTTCAAGGGGGTACTTTCCTGACTGTCAATCCTTATTGATGTCGAGGCTCTTCGAAGAAGGTTCAGTTTTCGTGATTGTCGATTCTTATTGACGACATGGTTCCTTAAAAAGGTGGCTTTCTTCCCGTCAGTCCACACTGACGATGTGGCCCCTTCAAGGATATTGATCTTTCCATCAATTCCCGTAGACAGAAGGATTCTGAAATTCGAGGGATGATGTTGAATTGCGCAATGGTGTCTTTCCGTCTACCCTTAGACGATGTGTGTATGGAGATTAAGAAATTCTTTCCGTCTACCCTTAGACGATGTGTGTATGGAGATTAAGAATTTCTTTCCGTCTACCCTTAGACGATGTGTGTATGGAGATTAAGAATTTCTTTCCGTCTACCCTTAGACGATGTGTGTATGGAGATTAAGGCTTTCTTCCCGTCTACCCTTAGACGATGCAAGCACGAAGATTATTTCTTCCCGTCTATCTTTAGACGATGTGAGTATGCGATCAGGCTTTGTTCCCGTCTACCCTTAGACGATGTGAATATTGATTTGTTCATCAATCAGGATGATGCCGTCTATCTTTAGACGATGTGAGCATGGAGATTAAGGTTTTCTTTCCGTCTACCCTTAGACGATGATGATCCCGTCTATCATTAGACGATGTGAGTATTCAATCAGGATGTCTTCCCGTCCATCTTTGGGCGATGTGAGTATATTTCTCTTATTGCCTATCAGTAGACAACGTGAGAGGATCAGGTATTTTGTTGCAACCCTCAGGGTTTGTTATATGGGGTATCACAAGTAGTGGGTATTCAAATCAGGAGTTCTTTATCAGATGATCGATCAGTTTGGTGCCACAATAACTGGACTCGGTTTTCTGGACTTTATTCCCCAAGCAGTTTACAATATATGCTCGCGGTTGGCAAATTTTCGGGTTTTATTTGTATTCAACCGTCTCGTACCTCTGAATGTTTGAAGGCTGAGCGCTCTCCAAACCCTTCAGGTCCAAGTCGCTTGAATAGGGGCAGCTGTTGCACCCTAAAATTTGACCAACCGATTCTCCTATCTGACTCGTGGTTTAAATTCATATTCGCAAATCAGACAGATGATTTTTGTGCAAACAGGGGATATCAGAGTTTACAGCTTGATCTTCGTCTATCAGATATGGCAGATCCAGTCCAGATCACCAGGGTTTTATTTTCGGGAAATTGCGCACTCCTCGGTGATTTTTTTTTAGCTTGCACAGTGATTTTGAGGATATTCTGATGCCCGGGGATCTCTGTTCGATTCGATCTGGTCTCGTGCGCTCTTTTATGGGGGGTCATTTGCATTCATCTGCATTTTTAGGATTTTAATAGACTTTTGCGAATTTTTAATAGGCTTTACAGATTTTTCTGGAATTGAAATAGGGTTTTTGTATTTTTTAATAGTTTAATTCTCTTTTTAGGATTTTATAGAATTTTTAAATAGATTTTTTAGAATAAATAAGATTTTAAATAGTTTTTAGAATAATAAAGAAAAAGGGGAATATAGTTTTTCTTTTATTACTAATAGATGTTAATAGTTTAGAATTTTTTTCTATAAATTTTAAAATAGGTTTAATTGTTTTTAAATCATTTTTAGAATTTTGTATAGATTTTAAAATAGGTTTAATTGTTTTTTAGATAATATAGAAAATAATATAGTTTTTTCTTTTATTAATGATAGATTTTAATAGATATTAAATAATATTAGAATTTTAATAGAAAATTAGTAGAAGTTTAGAGTCAATTAGATCTTAATCTTTTTTTTAGATTTAATTAGGTTGATATAGAATTAATTAGAGCATTAATCATTTTTTTAGAGTTGATTAGGAAATTAGTTTAATTAGGTATTAATTCTGTTTTAGGATTAGTCTTAAGTAGATAATTAGGTTTAATAGTGTTATTAGTCAGATTTAGTTAATTGTTTTTTAATTCAGTTTTTTTACAGTTTTTTTTTGGTCATGTTCGTATGGGCCCAGGGATGTTCTTTTTGAGGCCCAGTTCTCATCAGCTTGCAATTCAGAAAGTCCAGAAAAATGATCCAGCAAGCCCAATTCGTCCAGTCTTCTCCAGGAGCTTCTAGAAAGTTCCACGCGTTTTCAGTGGCATAAATAGAGGCCACGTGTTGCACTAGAACGGGCCCACGTTACACCCAGAAATTCCCCCCAATCCACGCCACGCGTCCCACTCAGCTGGCCCACACTCTCTCTCTCTCTGCTGCCACCGGTCCTCACACGTGTCTCCTCCCTGCACCATTCCCTCTACCACTTGTCAGCACTACACGCGACGCCGGAGAAGCCACCGGCCGGCATGCAAATTCCGTCCGGCCGCCATTAACGCCACCAGCCTCGCCGGAATCTGCAAAAATTGCAGAAGCTTCCAAACACCTCCGATCTCCATCTTGTTCCTCCGTCAACTCTCATCATCACCTCGCCGGAAAAACTAACTACCGCCGGAAAACTCATCGTTCGCGCCCAGATTCAACCGTCAATCTCCAGATTCGTCATCCAAGCTCGCGTCAGTTCGTCTCCTTTCTTCCAGAATTCGTTCATCATCATCACGATTCGTTCCTCAAGAATCTTCATCCACATCCGTGGATCTTCATGAGTCTCCAGATCTAAGTTCATCAACGCATAATACTTCTCCCAAACTCTTCCCAGATTTCCCAGAGATCTTCAAGCAAGAACTTCCACAAAGCTCCTCCCTCAACAAACTCAAGAACACCGTCGTCCGCTAAAAGTTCTCCCCCCAGGTTTTCCAGATCGTGAACATCTCCAAAACGCTCAGGAACGTCCAAGCAACTCCATCGATCCTCGTCCAAATCCCAGAAGCTTCAAGAATTCAATTGCGCTCCATAAACCAGGTAAACGTCCTTGATTCGGTTGGGTTTTCTTGTTGATAGCTGTGAGGTTTTAACTACGTCTTAGGTTCAGATTAGGTGAGTGGATTTGAGTGGAGTAAGGGTTTCAGTTTGAGATTCGTGGAGAGTTTGAGTAGTTGTTGTGGGAGGTTTTCTCAGAGAGGGTGAGGGAGAGAAGAGAAGATGACGGCTAGGGTAGAAGCATGAACAGTGTTAGGGTTTGGGAGAAGGGATTTAGTTTTGTTCAACTGAAGAATTGGTTTAGGGTTAGAGTATTGGGCTTAGGCCCAAACGTGTTCTGCTGAACACTACCCTCATTTCACTCAATTCACTCCCCCGTTTGAGAGACCAGAATGAATTGATGTGGGCCTTAGGCCCTAATTGCTGACAGCACCCCCCTCGTTTAAGCCCATAATAGATAATAACTGAAGAACTTGCTAGCGCTGCACCCCCCCTGCGCTCAGTTCAGTTTTTTTTTGTTTTTTTCTGGGTAATAAGTCTGGGCCCTGCGCCCTAATGCTGTTTGAACCCCCCAGGATCAGGGCCCAATGATAAATAACTAGAATACCTTGCTGTTTGAACCCCCTCCCCCATTTTCTTTTATTTTGTCTTTCTTTTATATTTTCATGATTGTAAATAATTCATAATAAATTGAAAATAATTGTTTTTTTATTCTTCTTTTTTCTACCATTTCATCATAATTCCTAGAAAATTAAATAAAAATAAAAATGACACTTTATTTTTGTTTGCTATTTTTTTGCATATTTTCCAATTAATTGATTTCTTTTAATATCTTTAGTGCATACATGTCATTAGAAAATTGATAAAAAATAGTAGGTTTAGTCAAATAATTTCGTTCTTTTTTCTGTAGACTCGTAATTCAGTGTAGAATTTTATAGTGCAGAAACATTAGCTTAATCATGCATTTTCATTTTAATTGCATTTTTTCACTGTTATTGATGTTGAATAAATTGGTTTATGGATATGTCTGTGTTGCTGATTTTAGTTCTTTCATCTGGTATTGAATTTTGTTCTGATTTTTCAGTATGTTATCCTAGAGCCATGTAGGTTTCCCATAGATTTTTATTAGATTTTTGTAGGGTGTCCTGATGTGATTTGTCTGAGCCTGAAGATAGGAGAAGTCTTGATGACTTCTGACTGTGAAGTTCAACTGTGGTTGAACTTCAGAGATAGTCTCCTGTGGTTTGTTGGCCTGTGGGTTCTTCTTGAAGTTGGGAGCTGGTTGAAGTCCTGTTGGAGCTTGCAAGGATGCAGTGGATTGAGGCTTGGTCTAGGAGCTTGTTCTCTGTTTGTGAGGTTCGAGATCCTGAAGTTTGAAGGGAGTTTACGGTACTTTCCTGAGGAAGGCACTATGAATGACTTTCATTTTTTCTTCTCACCTCTTTCGTAAGTATCCAATGATGTCGGAGCCGACTTGTGAGTTTAATTTCTCCTGAGGAGGGATGTAAACTGATCACATGTTGTTGAGCCACATGGGATACGATTCCTAAGTGGAAGTCCCCTAGTACTTTCCTGAGGAAGGTCCTGTGGGTCTATTCACTTAGTTCCAGTAGTTTGTCTAGGATTTCTCAAGTATCCAGTGATGTTGGAGCCAACTTGTGAGTTTAATTTCTCCTGAGGAGGAATGTAAACTGATCACCTGTTGTTGAGCCACATGGGATACAATTCCTAAGTGTCAGCCTCCTAGTACTTTCCTGAGGAAGGTCCTATGAGCCTGCTCACTTAGTTCCCTTAGTGCATATAGGTTTTTCTCAAATATCCAGTGATGCCGGAGCCTTCATGTGAGTTTAATTTCTCCTGAGGAGGAATGTAAACTGATCACAGTTGTCGAGCCGCATAGGATATGACTCCTGAGTAGTAACCTCCTGGTACTTTCCTGAGGAAAGCACTATGGGCTTGTCTGCTTAGCTTCCTTTCTCTGGTAAGCTTGTTCTGAAGCTTGGAGACTGGGATTGATTCCTCTTGCTTAGGGTTTTGATTAGAATTTTGGCTTAGATCTTTGCTTAGGGTATTGTATAGAGTTTTGCTTAGAGATAGATTAGGAGCTTGTTTCAGGTTTATTAGGGGCCTTGCCCAGGAGTAGCTTCTTGTTTTGTAGATAAAGGCCCTGCTCAGGGTTAGTCTCTTTGTGTTGTTTGACTTGTATGATGTTATGTTGCATTAGACTCAGGTATTCATCTAGATAGTTCTGAATAGGCGCATCTTAGAAGTAGACTTGGTGTGCATGAGAAGTTGAGGTGGTCCTCCTTCTGCTTGTTTGTTATTGCGTGGCTTTGCTTGTTGGTATTTGGTAGAGCTGAGCTCCCTTGCCTCTGGGGTTTGCGGCCTTCGCGCCTTGTTTGTCTAGTTGTTGCATTCATGCATAATCTCAGTATTTCTTTACTTTGCAGTTTCTTGTTTGAAGTTCAGTCCTGTTGCCATGATCCCTTAGGAGCTCTGACTTCTCCGTTGCGGAGTTGTTATGATAGACATTAGGATGGTCAACCAGGTGTGATAGCAGTAGGTAGATTCCCCTGTTTCTCAGCTATAGTTTTAGGGTTTCCCTTTCCTTCCAGTAGGAGCGTTTGAGTAGCTTGACCCGTAGTTAGATGAACTACAACTGCTCTGATTCTTCGTTCCAGACGAAGACATGTAGGCACAGGATGCGATATCCTAGCGAGCACACTAACGATTAACTTTTGTTCTCTCGCGGCTGTGCGATCGAGACTTTCCCGCTAACGACTAATTGTTATCCTTTTCTCCTGCCCGAGTGCATTTGAGACCAGATCATCGTTGTAGGTTCCCGAGCCTTAGAAACCAGTTTGTTTTCTCACTGCTGTGTGAGAGCGCCAGTTTACCCGTAGTTAGTCGAACTACGTTGACTCTGACTTTCCCATTGCACGAGGGAATACGTAGGCCCAGAACACCGTATGTTCTGTCGAGTCCTGTCCTTTTATTTTCTTTTCAGACCTGCCATTAGCATAGATAGATAACACACCCTTTTACCTATAAACACCAAGCGTGGATCCCATCGAGTACGATGGACGTGAGGGGTGCTAATACCTTCCCCTTGCGTAACCGACTCCCGAATCCAGGCTATGGTTGCGATGACCATACCTTTTCCCGTCTTTGCGAGGTTTACTTCGAGCGTTTCCTTTCCCGCTCTGAGGGATAAATAACGCACGGTGGCGACTCTCCTGTCAAGCCGGCGCCGATTTTCGCAGTAGCGACAACCGGCTACTACCACCAAAAGGATGATAGAGAAAAAGACTCGCACAATCTGGAATAAACAAGATAACAGACCCACCGCCAAAAGAATGATGGAGCGAATTCACACATCGACTACTACCACCAAAAGGATGATAAAGCAAACACTTGCATTATCTGTCATCAACAAGATGACAAACCCACCACCAAAAGGATGATGAAGCAAACTCACACCGGTTACTACCACCAAAAGGAAGATAGAGCAAACACTCGCGCAATTTGACATTAACAAGATGACAGACCCACCACAAAAAGGATGACGGAGCAAATCACATCGGCTACTACCACCAAAAGGATGATAGAGAAAAGGACTCGCGCAATCTGGCATCAACGAGATGACAGACCCACCACCAAAAGGTTGATGGAGCAAACTCACACCGGCTACTACAACCAAAAGTATGATAAAGCAAAACACTCGCACAAATTGACATCAACAAGATGACAGACCCACCAACAAAAGGATGACGGGGCAAACTCACATCGGTTACTACCACCAAAAGGATGATAGAGAAAAAGACTCGCACAGTCTGGCATCAACGAGATGACAGACCCACCACCAAGAGGATGATGGAGCAAACTCACACCGGCTACTTCCACAAAAAGGATTATAGAGCAAAACACTTGCACAATCTGACATCAGCAAGATGACAGACCCTCCACTAAAAGGATGACGAAGCGAACTGACACCGGCTACTACCACCAAATGGATGATAGAGAAAAAGACACGCACAATATGGAATAAACAAGATAACAGACCCACCGCCAAAAGGATGATGGAGCGAATTCACACATCGACTACTACCACCAAAAGGACGATAAAGAAAACACTCGCATAATCTGGCATCAACAAGATGACAGACCCACCACCAAAAGGATGATGAAGCAAACTCACACTGGTTACTACCACCAAAAGGATGATAGAGCAAACACTCGCGCAATTTGACATCAACAAGATGACAGACCCACCACAAAAAGGATGACGGAGCAAATCACATCGGCTACTACCACCAAAAGGATGATAGAGAAAAAGACTCGCACAATCTGGCATCAACGAGATGACAGACCCACTACCAAAAGGATGATGGAGCAAACTCACACAGGCTACTACCACCAAAATTATGATAGAGCAAAACACTCGCACAAATTGACTTCAACAAGATGACAGACCCACCACCCAAAGGATGACGGGGCAAACTCACATCGGCTACTACCACCAAAAGGATGATAGAGAAAAAGACTCGCACAATCTGGCATCAACGAGATGACAGACCCACCACCAAGAGGATGATGGAGCAAACTCACACCGGCTACTACCATAAAAAGGATTATAGAGCAAAACACTTGCATAATCTGACATCAGCAAGATGACAGACCCACCACTAAAAGGATGACGAAGCAAACTGACACCGGCTACTACCACCAAAAGGATGATAGAGAAAAAGACTCGCACAATCTGGAATAAACAAGATGACAGACCCACCGCCAAAAGGATGATGGAGCGAATTCACACATCGACTACTACCACCAAAAGGATGATAAGGCAAACTCTCGCATAATCTGGCATCTAAAAGATGACAGACCCACCACCAAAAGGATGATGAAGCAAACTCACACCGGTTACTACCACCAAAAGGATGATAGAGCAAACACTCGCGCAATTTGACATCAACAAGATGACAGACCCACCACTAAAAGGATGACGGAGCAAATCACATCGGCTACTACCACCAAAAGGATAATAGAGAAAAAGACTCGCACAATCTGGCATCAACGAGATGACAGACCCAACACCAAAAGGATGATGGAGCAAACTCACACCAGCTACTACCACCAAAAGTATGATAGAGCAAAACACTCGCACAAATTGACATCAACAAGATGACAGACCCACCACCAAAAGGATGACGGGGCAAACTCACATCGGCTACTACCACCAAAAGGATGATAGAGAAAAAGACTCGCACAATCTGGCATCAACGAGATGACAGACCCACCACCAAGAGGATGATGGAGAGAACTCACACCGGCTAATACCACAAAAAGGATTATAGAGCAAAACACTTGAACAATCTGACATCAGCAAGATGACAGACCCGCCACTAAAAGGATGACGAAGCAAACTGACACCGGCTACTACCACCAAAAGGATGATAGAGAAAAAGACTCGCACAATCTCGAATAAACAAGATAACAGACCCACCACCAAAAGGATGATGGAGCGAATTCACACATCGACTACTACCACCAAAAGGATGATAAAGCAAACACTCGCATAATCTAGCATCAACAAGATGACAGACCCACCACCAAAAGGATGATGGAGCAAACTCACACAGGCTACTACCACCAAAAGTATTATAGAGAAAAACACTCGCACAAATTGACTTCAACAAGATGACAGACCCACCACCAAAAGGATGAGGGGGCAAACTCACATCGGCTACTACCACCAAAAGGATGATAGAGAAAAAGACTCGCACAATCTGGCATCAACGAGATGACAGACCCACCACCAAGAGGATGATGGAGAAAACTCACACCGGCTACTTCCACAAAAAGGATTATAGAGCAAAACACTTGCACAATCTGACATCAGCAAGATGACAGACCCGCCACTAAAAGGATGACGAAGCGAGCTGACACCGGCTACTACCACCAAAAGGATGATAGAGAAAAAGACTCGCACAATCTGGAATAAACAAGATAACAGACCCACCGCCAAAAGGATGATGGAGCGAATTCACACATCGACTACTACCACCAAAAGGATGATAAAGAAAACACTCGCATAATCTGGCATCAACAAGATGACAGACCCACCACCAAAAGGATGATGAAGCAAACTCACACCGGTTACTACCACCAAAAGGATGATCGAGCAAACACTCGCGCAATTTGACATCAACAAGATGACAGACCCACCACAAAAAGGATGACGGAGCAAATCACATCGGCTACTACCACCAAAAGGATAATAGAGAAAAAGACTCGCACAATCTGGCATCAACGAGATGACAGACCCACCACCAAAAGGATGATGGAGCAAACTCACACAGGCTACTACCACCAAAAGTATGATAGAGCAAAACACTCGCACAAATTGACTTCAACAAGATGACAGACCCACCACCAAAAGGATGACGGGGCAAATTCACATCGGTTACTACCACCAAAAGGATGATAGAGAAAAAGACTCGCACAATCTGGCATCAACGAGATGACAGACCCACCACCAAGAGGATGATGGAGCAAACTCACACCGGCTACTACCACAAAAAGGATTATAGAGCAAAACACTTGAACAATCTGACATCAGCAAGATGACAGACCCGCCACTAAAAGGATGACGAAGCAAACTGACACCGGCTACTACCACCAAAAGGATGATACTGAAAAAGACTCGCACAATCTGGAATAAACAAGATAATAGACCCACCGCCAAAAGGATGATGGAGCGAATTCACACATCGACTACTACCACCAAAAGGATGATAAAGCAAACACTCGCATAATCTGGCATCAACAAGATGACAGACCCACCACCAAAAGGATGATGAAGCAAACTCACACCGGTTACTACCACCAAAAGGATGATACGGCAAACACTCGCGCAATTTGACATTAACAAGATGACAGACCCACCACAAAAAGGATGACGGAGCAAATCACATCGGCTACTACCACCAAAAGGATGATAGAGAAAAAGACTCGCACAATCTGGCATCAACAAGACGACAGACCCACCACCAAAAGGATGATGGATCAAACTCACACCGGCTACTACCACCAAAAGTATGATAAAGCAAAACACTCGCACAAATTGACATCAACAAGATGACAGACCCACCAACAAAAGGATGACGGGGCAAACTCGCATCGGTTACTACCACCAAAAGGATGATAGAGAAAAAGACTCGCACAATCTGGCATCAACTAGATGACAGACCCACCACCAAGAGGATGATGGAGCAAACTCACACCGGCTACTTCCACAAAAAGGATTATAGAGCAAAACAGTTGCACAATCTGACATCAGCAAGATGACAGACCCGCCACTAAAAGGATGACGAAGCGAACTGACACCGGCTACTACCACCAAAAGGATGATAGAGAAAAAGACTCGCACAATCTGGAATAAACAAGATAACAGACCCACCGCCAAAAGGACGATGGAGCGAATTCACACATTGACTACTACCACCAAAAGGATGATAAAGAAAACACTCGCATAATCTGGCATCAACAAGATGACAGACCCACCACCAAAAGGATGATGAAGCAAACTCACACTGGTTACTACCACCAAAAGGATGATTGAGCAAACACTCGCGCAATTTGACATCAACAAGATGACAGACCCACTACAAAAAGGATGACGGAGCAAATCACATCGGCTACTACCACCAAAAGGATAATAGAGAAAAAGACTCGCACAATCTGGCATCAACGAGATGACAGACCCACCACCAAAAGGATGATGGAGCAAACTTACACCGGCTACTACCATTAAAAGTATGATAGAGGAAAACACTCGCACAAATTGACATCAACAAGATGACAGACCCTCCACCAAAAGAATGACGGGGCAAAATCACATCGGCTACTACCACCAAAAGGATGATAGAGAAAAAGACTCGCACAATCTGGTATCAACGAGATGACAGACCCACCACCAAGAGGATGATGGAGCAAACTCACACCGGCTACTACCACAAAAAGGATTATAGAGCAAAACACTTGAACAATCTGACATCAGCGAGATGACAGACCCGCCACTAAAAGGATGACGAAGCAAACTGACACCGGCTACTACCACCAAAAGGATGATAGAGAAAAAGACTCGCACAATCTGGAATAAACAAGATAACAGACCCACCGCCAAAAGAATGATGGAGCGAATTCACACATCGACTACTACCACCAAAAGGATGATAAAGCAAACACTCGCATTATCTGGCATCAACAAGATGACAAACCCACCACCAAAAGGATGATGAAGCAAACTCACACCGGTTACTACCACCAAAAGGAAGATAGAGCAAACACTCGCGCAATTTGACATTAACAAGATGACAGACCCACCACAAAAAGGATGACGGAGCAAATCACATCGGCTACTACCACCAAAAGGATGATAGAGAAAAGAACTCGCGCAATCTGGCATCAACGAGATGACAGACCCACCACCAAAAGGTTGATGGAGCAAACTCACACCGGCTACTACAACCAAAAGTATGATAAAGCAAAACACTCGCACAAATTGACATCAACAAGATGACAGACCCACCAACAAAAGGATGACGGGGCAAACTCACATCGGTTACTACCACCAAAAGGATGATAGAGAAAAAGACTCGCACAGTCTGGCATCAACGAGATGACAGACCCACCACCAAGAGGATGATGGAGCAAACTCACACCGGCTACTTCCACAAAAAGGATTATAGAGCAAAACACTTGCACAATCTGACATCAGCAAGATGACAGACCCTCCACTAAAAGGATGACGAAGCAAACTGACACCGGCTACTACCACCAAATGGATGATAGAGAAAAAGACTCGCACAATATGGAATAAACAAGATAACAGACCCACCGCCAAAAGGATGATGGAGCGAATTCACACATCGACTACTACCACCAAAAGGACGATAAAGAAAACACTCGCATAATCTGGCATCAACAAGATGACAGACCCACCACCAAAAGGATGATGAAGCAAACTCACACTGGTTACTACCACCAAAAGGATGATAGAGCAAACACTCGCGCAATTTGACATCAACAAGATGACAGACCCACCACTAAAAGGATGACGGAGCAAATCACATCGGCTACTACCACCAAAAGGATAATAGAGAAAAAGACTCGCACAATCTGGCATCAACGAGATGACAGACCCAACACCAAAAGGATGATGGAGCAAACTCACACCAGCTACTACCACCAAAAGTATGATAGAGCAAAACACTCGCACAAATTGACATCAACAAGATGACAGACCCACCACCAAAAGGATGACGGGGCAAACTCACATCGGCTACTACCACCAAAAGGATGATAGAGAAAAAGACTCGCACAATCTGGCATCAACAAGATGACAGACCCACCACCAAGAGGATGATGGAGAGAACTCACACCGGCTACTACCACAAAAAGGATTATAGAGCAAAACACTTGAACAATCTGACATCAGCAAGATGACAGACCCGCCACTAAAAGGATGACGAAGCAAACTGACACCGGCTACTACCACCAAAAGGATGATAGAGAAAAAGACTCGCACAATCTCGAATAAACAAGATAACAGACCCACCACCAAAAGGATGATGGAGCGAATTCACACATCGACTACTACCACCAAAAGGATGATAAAGCAAACACTCGCATAATCTAGCATCAACAAGATGACAGACCCACCACCAAAAGGATGATGGAGCAAACTCACACAGGCTACTACCACCAAAAGTATTATAGAGAAAAACACTCGCACAAATTGACTTCAACAAGATGACAGACCCACCACCTAAAGGATGAGGGGGCAAACTCACATCGGCTACTACCACCAAAAGGATGATAGAGAAAAAGACTCGCACAATCTGGCATCAACGAGATGACAGACCCACCACCAAGAGGATGATGGAGAAAACTCACACCGGCTACTTCCACAAAAAGGATTATAGAGCAAAACACTTGCACAATCTGACATCAGCAAGATGACAGACCCGCCACTAAAAGGATGACGAAGCGAACTGACACCGGCTACTACCACCAAAAGGATGATAGAGAAAAAGACTCGCACAATCTGGAATAAACAAGATAACAGACCCACCGCCAAAAGGATGATGGAGCGAATTCACACATCGACTACTACCACCAAAAGGATGATAAAGAAAACACTCGCATAATCTGGCATCAACAAGATGACAGACCCACCACCAAAAGGATGATGAAGCAAACTCACACCGGTTACTACCACCAAAAGGATGATCGAGCAAACACTCGCGCAATTTGACATCAACAAGATGACAGACCCACCACAAAAAGGATGACGGAGCAAATCACATCGGCTACTACCACCAAAAGGATAATAGAGAAAAAGACTCGCACAATCTGGCATCAACGAGATGACAGACCCACCACCAAAAGGATGATGGAGCAAACTCACACAGGCTACTACCACCAAAAGTATGATAGAGCAAAACACTCGCACAAATTGACTTCAACAAGATGACAGACCCACCACCAAAAGGATGACGGGGCAAATTCACATCGGTTACTACCACCAAAAGGATGATAGAGAAAAAGACTCGCACAATCTGGCATCAACGAGATGACAGACCCACCACCAAGAGGATGATGGAGCAAACTCACACCGGCTACTACCACAAAAAGGATTATAGAGCAAAACACTTGAACAATCTGACATCAGCAAGATGACAGACCCGCCACTAAAAGGATGACGAAGCAAACTGACACCGGCTACTACCACCAAAAGGATGATACTGAAAAAGACTCGCACAATCTGGAATAAACAAGATAATAGACCCACCGCCAAAAGGATGATGGAGCGAATTCACACATCGACTACTACCACCAAAAGGATGATAAAGCAAACACTCGCATAATCTGGCATCAACAAGATGACAGACCCACCACCAAAAGGATGATGAAGCAAACTCACACCGGTTACTACCACCAAAAGGATGATACGGCAAACACTCGCGCAATTTGACATTAACAAGATGACAGACCCACCACAAAAAGGATGACGGAGCAAATCACATCGGCTACTACCACCAAAAGGATGATAGAGAAAAAGACTCGCACAATCTGGCATCAACAAGACGACAGACCCACCACCAAAAGGATGATGGATCAAACTCACACCGGCTACTACCACCAAAAGTATGATAAAGCAAAACACTCGCACAAATTGACATCAACAAGATGACAGACCCACCAACAAAAGGATGACGGGGCAAACTCGCATCGGTTACTACCACCAAAAGGATGATAGAGAAAAAGACTCGCACAATCTGGCATCAACTAGATGACAGACCCACCACCAAGAGGATGATGGAGCAAACTCACACCGGCTACTTCCACAAAAAGGATTATAGAGCAAAACAGTTGCACAATCTGACATCAGCAAGATGACAGACCCGCCACTAAAAGGATGACGAAGCGAACTGACACCGGCTACTACCACCAAAAGGATGATAGAGAAAAAGACTCGCACAATCTGGAATAAACAAGATAACAGACCCACCGCCAAAAGGATGATGGAGCGAATTCACACATTGACTACTACCACCAAAAGGATGATAAAGAAAACACTCGCATAATCTGGCATCAACAAGATGACAGACCCACCACCAAAAGGATGATGAAGCAAACTCACACTGGTTACTACCACCAAAAGGATGATTGAGCAAACACTCGCTCAATTTGACATCAACAAGATGACATACCCACTACAAAAAGGATGACGGAGCAAATCACATCGGCTACTACCACCAAAAGGATAATAGAGAAAAAGACTCGCACAATCTGGCATCAACGAGATGACAGACCCACCACCAAAAGGATGATGGAGCAAACTTACACCGGCTACTACCATTAAAAGTATGATAGAGGAAAACACTCGAACAAATTGACATCAACAAGATGACAGACCCTCCACCAAAAGAATGACGGGGCAAAATCACATCGGCTACTACCACCAAAAGGATGATAGAGAAAAAGACTCGCACAATCTGGTATCAACGAGATGACAGACCCACCACCAAGAGGATGATGGAGCAAACTCACACCGGCTACTACCACAAAAAGGATTATAGAGCAAAACACTTGAACAATCTGACATCAGCGAGATGACAGACCCGCCACTAAAAGGATGACGAAGCAAACTGACACCGGCTACTACCACCAAAAGGATGATAGAGAAAAAGACTCGCACAATCTGGAATAAACAAGATAACAGACCCACCGCCAAAAGAATGATGGAGCGAATTCACACATCGACTACTACCACCAAAAGGATGATAAAGCAAACACTCGCATTATCTGGCATCAACAAGATGACAAACCCACCACCAAAAGGATGATGAAGCAAACTCACACCGGTTACTACCACCAAAAGGAAGATAGAGCAAACACTCGCGCAATTTGACATTAACAAGATGACAGACCCACCACAAAAAGGATGACGGAGCAAATCACATCGGCTACTACCACCAAAAGGATGATAGAGAAAAGAACTCGCGCAATCTGGCATCAACGAGATGACAGACCCACCACCAAAAGGTTGATGGAGCAAACTCACACCGGCTACTACAACCAAAAGTATGATAAAGCAAAACACTCGCACAAATTGACATCAACAAGATGACAGACCCACCAACAAAAGGATGACGGGGCAAACTCACATCGGTTACTACCACCAAAAGGATGATAGAGAAAAAGACTCGCACAGTCTGGCATCAACGAGATGACAGACCCACCACCAAGAGGATGATGGAGCAAACTCACACCGGCTACTTCCACAAAAAGGATTATAGAGCAAAACACTATCACAATCTGACATCAGCAAGATGACAGACCCTCCACTAAAAGGATGACGAAGCAAACTGACACCGGCTACTACCACCAAATGGATGATAGAGAAAAAGACTCGCACAATATGGAATAAACAAGATAACAGACCCACCGCCAAAAGGATGATGGAGCGAATTCACACATCGACTACTACCACCAAAAGGACGATAAAGAAAACACTCGCATAATCTGGCATCAACAAGATGACAGACCCACCACCAAAAGGATGATGAAGCAAACTCACACTGGTTACTACCACCAAAAGGATGATAGAGCAAACACTCGCGCAATTTGACATCAACAAGATGACAGACCCACCACAAAAAGGATGACGGAGCAAATCACATCGGCTACTACCACCAAAAGGATGATAGAGAAAAAGACTCGCACAATCTGGCATCAACGAGATGACAGACCCACTACCAAAAGGATGATGGAGCAAACTCACACAGGCTACTACCACCAAAAGTATGATAGAGCAAAACACTCGCACAAATTGACTTCAACAAGATGACAGACCCACCACCAAAAGGATGACGGGGCAAACTCACATCGGCTACTACCACCAAAAGGATGATAGAGAAAAAGACTCGCACAATCTGGCATCAACGAGATGACAGACCCACCACCAAGAGGATGAGGGAGCAAACTCACACCGGCTACTACCTTAAAAAGGATTATAGAGCAAAATACTTGAACAATCTGACATCAGCAAGATGACAGACCCGCCACTAAAAGGATGACGAAGCAAACTGACACCGGCTACTACCACCAAAAGGATGATAGAGAAAAAGACTCGCACAATCTCGAATAAACAAGATAACAGACCCACCACCAAAAGGATGATGGAGCGAATTCACACATCGACTACTACCACCAAAAGGATGATAAAGCAAACACTCGCATAATCTAGCATCAACAAGATGACAGACCCACCACCAAAAGGATGATGGAGCAAACTCACACAGGCTACTACCACCAAAAGTATTATAGAGAAAAACACTCGCACAAATTGACTTCAACAAGATGACAGACCCACCACCAAAAGGATGAGGGGGCAAACTCACATCGGCTACTACCACCAAAAGGATGATAGAGAAAAAGACTCGCACAATCTGGCATCAACGAGATGACAGACCCACCACCAAGAGGATGATGGAGCAAACTCACACCGGCTACTTCCACAAAAAGGATTATAGAGCAAAACACTTGCACAATCTGACATCAGCAAGATGACAGACCCGCCACTAAAAGGATGACGAAGCGAACTGACACCGGCTACTACCACCAAAAGGATGATAGAGAAAAAGACTCGCACAATCTGGAATAAACAAGATAACAGACCCACCGCCAAAAGGATGATGGAGCGAATTCACACATCGACTACTACCACCAAAAGGATGATAAGGCAAACACTCGCATAATCTGGCATCAACAAGATGACAGACCCACCACCTAAAGGATGATGAAGCAAACTCAATCCGGTTACTACCACGAAGAGGATGATAGAGCAAACACTCGCGCAATTTGACATCAACAAGATGACAGACCCACCACTAAAAGGATGACGGAGCAAATCACATCGGCTACTACCACCAAAAGGATAATAGAGAAAAAGACTCGCACAATCTGGCATCAACAAGATGACAGACCCACCACCAAAAGGATGATGGAGCAAACTTACACCGGCTACTACCACCAAAAGTATGATAGAGCAAAACACTCGCACAAATTGACATCAACAAGATGACAGACCCTCCACCAAAAGGATGACGGGGCAAAATCACATCGGCTACTACCACCAAAAGGATGATAGAGAAAAAGACTCGCACAATCTGGCATCAACGAGATGACAGACCCACCACCAAGAGGATGATGGAGCAAACTCACACCGGCTACTACCACTGTAACAGCCCAAATTTCATTAAATAATTAATTATAGTAATTAATTGATTTAGTGGGATTTTTATTAATGTTGGAAATTAATTTTATTAATTGGGATTAATAGAGAATTGAGAAGGAAATTGGAAGGAAGGAAAATGAAGGAAATATATATAAGAGAGAAAGAAAAGAAAAGAAAGTTAGAAAACATTTGGAAAGAAAGAGGAAAGAAGAAGAAAGGAGAGAAAGAGAAGAGAAGAAGAGGAAAAGTGGAAATCATCAAGAACCAACATCAAAACTCCGACTAATCGAGGTAAGGGTGAGAAATGTTTCTATTTGATCATTGTATGATGTTATGTATGTTGGGTTAGGGTTTTAGTGGAGTTTCCATCACTTTCCATTTAGGGCAAATGTTGGATTAATCAGTAGAATGATGATTTAATCGGTTGAAACTGAGCAATAATGTCGTAGAATAGTCGGGTAACATGTATTGATGTTGTTTGTACTGATTTGGATGTGTAAGAGAGGGTTGATGATGGATTGGTGAAGGAGGAGCAGAATGGGGTTCTGTTCTGCGCAGGTTCGCTGGCTCTCGCCAGGCGAGCGAAGGCGAAGCTTCGCCAGGCGAAGCCTAGCGAATGTTGGCGAATAATTATATTTAAGTCCCAGTAGACTTCGCTGGTGGGTTCTCCAGGCGAAGTTGGGTAGCGAAGGTTCGCCCAGCGAAGATGCTGGCGAATGGTGGCGAATGAAGTCAGTAGCTACTGACTTGGGCTCGCTGGGAAGTCTCGCCAGGCGAAGCCTAGCGAGTGTTCGCTGAGAGAGTTCGCCAGGCGAAGGCCAGGCGAAGGTTCGCTGCGAGGGTTCGCCAGGCGAATGAAGGCGAATGTGACAGTATATTTCTTTGCTGTGTTATCCAATGGTGATTGGTTGGTTGATTCGCATATGTTAATACCTTTATGTTATGAATGAGTATGTGAACTATTATGATAACATGTGCTGTGGGTAGCCTTCGGGCGTGAATCCTAGAGTTGTGATATAAAGGATTACTTGTAATCGGTTAAAATACATGAGAACATAATGATGATTATGTGTGCATTAATTGATGAGTTGTGAATGTTTGATTGTTGTGTACAATTATGTAATGAGTATGCATGAGAACATTTTGAATATGTGTGCGTAACTTATAATTGTATGATTGGTATTGCAATGTGAATACCTTGATTGTTGTGATAATTAGAGATACATGGGAATACAATGAGGAATGTATGTGTATCGTCTAATGAATTGTGAGTGCATATATGTATGCGATTGTTGTGAGAATGCATGGGAACATATGTGATATGTGTGCATTGTTGTTGAATATGATGATGTGTGAAATGAATACATTGATAAAAGTTTGATATATGTTGTATGTGCAATCATGATGAAATTCTCGAAGGGGTGAATTATTCGAATGCATGGGATTAAGACGCGGGAACGGTCTTAAGTGCATTTATTGTGATTGGTTGATTGTACATGCATCATTCAGTCAAGAGGCAATGTCTGTTAGTTTCGTGGAAACTAGTGGCTTGTCCCAAACCTAGAAGGGTGGGTTTGAAGCCTAGGGGACGGGCTTGGTTGTTATCGGTCTAGAAGGGTGGACCCGGTTTAAAGTAAAAACCGAAAAATGATAACAAGTTATCGGTCTAGAAGGGTGGACCCGGTTAGAGTGAAAACCGAAAAAAGATAACTAATGTCGGTACCGCATAGCATTGAGTTGCATTGGATATGTTGAGTCACATTGCATATTATTGTTGTTGTATAAATGTGCTTGTGAATGATTGTGAAATTAAGCATGAAGGGATATGCTTGTGGATGTTCATAATGTTGATATATGTGAACGTGATATGATTATGATTATGAGAATGAAGTGTGGTGAGAAATGTGAATATGTGTTATATGATACCTATATATACATGATTTTATGCTTTGATTATTATGATAATATTTCTCACCCTTCTGCTGTTTTATAATGCTCTATGAGGCATTGCAGATTAGGAGGCTGGAGTCCTTTTGTGAAGAATAGTCTTCATTCTTTTGAGTCTACTGCTCTGATATGTAACACCGGGTAGTTAGACTAGTATAGTCATTCTTTTGTGATACATTGCGATGTATCAGCTTATGTGGTTCTGTAAATCTAACTGATACGATATATTAATTTAGATAGCTTATGTGTACGTGGATTAATATTTTGAAAACGATCAAATGATTTTATCTTCCGCTTAAATTGAAAATGTTACATATTTTATGGAGCAAATTGTGAAAGTGTTTTATTGGTGAAATTGTGGCATTCTTCTTTTATACCTTATTATAAAACCTTTTTACTCTGATAACTTGTATGTGCTTAATTGTTTTATATGCATTTATTTGGGGTATAGAAGGGGGTGTTACAACCACAAAAAGGATTATAGAGCAAAACACTTGAACAATCTGACATCAGCAAGATGACAGACCCGCCACTAAAAGGATGATGAAGCAAACTGACACCGGCTACTACCACCAAAAGGAAGATAGAGCAAACACTCGCGCAATTTGACATTAACAAGATGACAGACCAACCACAAAAAGGATGACGGAGCAAATCACATCGGCTACTACCACCAAAAGGATGATAGAGAAAAAGACTCGCACAATCTGGCATCAACGAGATGACAGACCCACCACCAAAAGGTTGATGGAGCAAACTCACACCGGCTACTACCACCAAAAGTATGATAAAGCAAAACACTCGCACAAATTGACATCAACAAGATGACAGACCCACCAACAAAAGGATGACGGGGCAAACTCACATCGGTTACTACCACCAAAAGGATAATAGAGAAAAAGACTCGCACAGTCTGGCATCAACGAGATGACAGACCCACCACCAAGAGGATGATGGAGCAAACTCACACCGGCTACTTCCACAAAAAGGATTATAGAGCAAAACACTTGCACAATCTGACATCAGCAGGATGACAGACCCGCCACTAAAAGGATGACGAAGCGAACTGACACCGGCTACTTCCACCAAAATGGATGATAGTGAAAAAGACTCGCACAATATGGAATAAACAAGATAACAGACCCACCGCCAAAAGGATGATGGAGCGAATTCACACATCGACTACTACCACCAAAAGGACGATAAAGAAAACACTCGCATAATCTGGCATCAACAAGATGACAAACCTACCACCAAAAGGATGATGAAACAAACTCACACTGGTTACTACCACCAAAAGGATGATAGAGCAAACACTCGCGCAATTTGACATCAACAAGATGACAGACCCACCACAAAAAGGATGGCGGAGCAAATCACATCGGCTACTACCACCAAAAGGATAATAGAGAAAAAGATTCGCACAATCTGGCATCAACGAGATGACAGACCCACCACCAAGAGGATGATGGAACAAACTCACACCGGCTACTACCACAAAAAGGATTATAGAGCAAAACAATTGCACAATCTGACATCAGCAAGATGACAGACCCACCACTAAAAGGATGACGAAGCAAACTGACACCGGCTACTACCACCAAAAGGATGATAGAGAAAAAGACTCGCACAATCTGGAATAAACAAGATGACAGACCCACCGCCAAAGGATGATGGAGCGAATTCACACATCGACTACTACCACCAAAAGGATGATAAGGCAAACACTCGTATAATCTGGCATCTAAAAGATTACAGACCCACCACCAAAAGGATGATGAAGCAAACTCACACCGGTTACTACCACCAAAAGGATGATAGAGCAAACACTTGCGCAATTTGACATCAACAAGATGACAGACCCACCACTAAAACGATGACGGAGCAAATCACATCGGCTACTACCACCAAAAGGATAATAGAGAAAAAGACTCGCACAATCTAGCATCAACGAGATGACAGACCCACCACCAAAAGGATGATGGAGCAAACACACACCGGCTACTACCACCAAAAGTATTATAGAGAAAAACACTGGCACAAATTGACATCAACAAGATGACAGACCCACCACCAAAAGGATGACGGGGCAAACTCACATCGGCTACTACCACCAAAAGGATGATAGAGAAAAAGACTCGCACAATCTGGCATCAACGAGATGACAGACCCACCACCAAGAGGATGATGGAGAGAACTCACAACGGCTACTACCACAAAAAGGATTATAGAGCAAAACACTTGAACAATCTGACATCAGCAAGATGATAGACCCGCCACTAAAAGGATGACGAAGCAAACTGACACTGGCTACTACCACCAAAAGGATGATAGAGAAAAAGACTCGCACAATCTGGAATAAACAAGATAACAGACCCACCGCCAAAAGGATGATGGAGCGAATTCACACATCGACTACTACCACCAAAAGGATGATAAAGCAAACACTCGCATAATCTGGCATTAACAAGATGACAGACCCACCACCAAAAGGATGATGAAGCAAACTCACACCGGTTACTACCACCAAAAGGATGATAGAGCAAACACTCGCGCAATTTGACATCAACAAGATGACAGACCCACCACAAAAAAGGATGACGGAGCAAATCACATCGGCTACTACCACCAAAAGGATGATAGAGAAAAAGACTCTCACAATCTGGCATCAACGAGATGACAGACCCACCACCAAAAGGATGATGGAGCAAACTCACACCGGCTACTACCACCAAAAGTATGATAGAGCAAACACTCGCGCATTTTGACATCAACAAGATGACAGACCCACCACAAAAAGGATGACGGAACAAATCACATCGGCTACTACCACCAAAAGGATGATAGAGAAAAAAACTCGCACAATCTGGCATCAACGAGATGACAGACCCACCACCAAAAGGATGATGGGGCAAACTCACACCGGCTACTACCACCAAAAGTATGATAGAGTAAAACACTTGCACAAATTGACATCAACAAGATGACAGACCCACCACCAAAAGGATGATGGGGCAAACTCACATCGGCTACTACCACCAAAAGGATGATAGAGAAAAAGACTCGCACAATCTGGCATCAACGAGATGACAGACCCACCACCAAGAGGATGATGGAGCAAACTCACACCGGCTACTACCACAAAAAGGATTATAGAGCAAAACACTTGCACAATCTGACATCAGCAAAATGACAGACCCACCACTAAAAGGATGACAAAGCAAACTGACACCGGCTACTACCACCAAAAGGATGATAGAGAAAAAGACTCGCACAATCTGGAATAAACAAGATGACAGACCCGCCGCCAAAAGGATGATGGAGCGAATTCACACATCGACTACTACCACCAAAAGGATGATAAAGCAAACACTCGCATAATCTGGCATCAAAAAGATGACAGACCCACCACCAAAAGGATGATGAAGCAAACTCACACTAGTTACTACGACCAAAACGATGATAGAGCAAACACTCGTGCAATTTGACATCAACAAGATGACAGACCCACCACAAAAAGGATAACGGAGCAAATCACATCGGCTACTACCACCAAAAGGATGATATAGAAAAAGACTCGCACAATCTGGCACCAACGAAATGACAGAACCACCACCAAAAGGATGATGGAGCAAACTCACACCGGCTACTACCAACAAAAGTATGATAGAGCAAACACTCGCGCATTTTGACATCAACAAGATGACAGACCCACCACAAAAAGGATGACGGAACAAATCACATCGGCTACTACCACCAAAAGGATGATAGAGAAAAAGACTCGCACAATCTGGCATCAACGAGATGACAGACCCACCACCAAAAGGATGACGGAGCAAACTCACACCAGCTACTACCACCAAAAGTATGATAGAGCAAAACACTCGCACAAATTGACATCAACAAGATGACAGACCCACCACCAAAAGGATGATGGGGCAAACTCACATCGGCTACTACCACCAAAAGGATGAAAGAGAAAAAGACTCGCACAATCTGGCATCAACGAGATGACAGACCCACCACTAAGAGGATGATGGAGCAAACTCACACCGGCTACTACCACAAAAAGGATTATAGAGCAAAACACTTGCACAATCTGACATCAGCAAAATGACACACCCACCACTAAAAGGATGACAAAGCAAACTGACACCGGCTACTACCACCAAAAGGATAATAGAGAAAAAGACTCGCACAATCTGGAATAAACAAGATGACAGACCCACCGCCAAAAGGATGATGGAGCGAATTCACACATCGACTACTACCACCAAAAGAATGATAAAGCAAACACTCGCATAATCTGGCATCAACAAGATGACAGACCCACCACCAAAAGGATGATGAAGCAAACTCACACTAGTTACTACCACCAAAACGATGATAGAGCAAACACTCGCGCAATTTGACATCAACAAGATGACAGACCCACCACAAAAAGGATAACGGAGCAAATCACATCGGCTACTACCACCAAAAGGATGATATAGAAAAAGACTCGCACAATCTGGCATCAACGAAATGACAGAACCACCACCAAAAGGATGATGGAGCAAACTCACACCGGCTACTACCACCAAAAGTATGATAGAGAAAACACTCGCGCATTTTGACATCAACAAGATGACAGACCCACCACAAAAAGGATGACGGAACAAATCACATCGGCTACTACCACCAAAAGGATGATAGAGAAAAAGACTCGCACAATCTGGCATCAACGAGATGACAGACCCACCACCAAGAGGATGATGGAGCAAACTCACACCGGCTACTACCACAAAAAGGATTATAGAGCAAAACACTTGCACAATCTGACATCAGCAAAATGACAGACCCACCACTAAAAGGATGACAAAGCAAACTGACACCGGCTACTACCACCAAAAGGATGATAGAGAAAAAGACTCGCACAATCTGGAATAAACAAGATGACAGACCCGCCGCCAAAAGGATGATGGAGCGAATTCACACATCGACTACTACCACCAAAAGGATGATAAAGCAAACACTCGCATAATCTGGCATCAAAAAGATGACAGACCCACCACCAAAAGGATGATGAAGCAAACTCACACTAGTTACTACGACCAAAACGATGATAGAGCAAACACTCGCGCAATTTGACATCAACAAGATGACAGACCCACCACAAAAAGGATAACGGAGCAAATCACATCGGCTACTACCACCAAAAGGATGATATAGAAAAAGACTCGCACAATCTGGCACCAACGAAATGACAGAACCACCACCAAAAGGATGATGGAGCAAACTCACACCGGCTACTACCAACAAAAGTATGATAGAGCAAACACTCGCGCATTTTGACATCAACAAGATGACAGACCCACCACAAAAAGGATGACGGAACAAATCACATCGGCTACTACCACCAAAAGGATGATAGAGAAAAAGACTCGCACAATCTGGCATCAACGAGATGACAGACCCACCACCAAAAGGATGACGGAGCAAACTCACACCAGCTACTACCACCAAAAGTATGATAGAGCAAAACACTCGCACAAATTGACATCAACAAGATGACAGATCCACCACCAAAAGGATGATGGGGCAAACTCACATCGGCTACTACCACCAAAAGGATGAAAGAGAAAAAGACTCGCACAATCTGGCATCAACGAGATGACAGACCCACCACCAAGAGGATGATGGAGCAAACTCACACCGGCTACTACCACAAAAAGGATTATAGAGCAAAACACTTGCACAATCTGACATCAGCAAAATGACAGACCCACCACTAAAAGGATGACAAAGCAAACTGACACCGGCTACTACCACCAAAAGGATGATAGAGAAAAAGGCTCTCACAATCTGGAATAAACAAGATGACAGACCTACCGCCAAAAGGATGATGGAGCGAATTCACACATCGACTACTACCACCAAAAGGATGATAAAGCAAACACTCGCATAATCTGGCATCAACAAGATGACAGACCCACCACCAAAAGGATGATGAAGCAAACTCACACTAGTTACTACCACCAAAACGATGATAGAGCAAACACTCGCGCAATTTGACATCAACAAGATGACAGACCCACCACAAAAAGGATAACGGAGCAAATCACATCGGCTACTACCACCAAAAGGATGATATAGAAAAAGACTCGCACAATCTGGCATCAACGAAATGACAGACCCACCACCAAAAGGATGATGGAGCAAACTCACACCGGCTACTACCACCAAAAGTATGATAGAGTAAAACACTTGCACAAATTGACATCAACAAGATGACAGACCCACCACCAAAAGGATGATGGGGCAAACTCACATCGGCTACTACCACCAAAAGGATGATAGAGAAAAAGACTCGCACAATCTGGCATCAACGAGATGACAGACCCACCACCAAGAGGATGATGGAGCAAACTTACACCGGCTACTACCACAAAAAGGATTATAGAGCAAAACACTTGCACAATCTGACATCAGCAAAACGACAGACCCACCACTAAAAGGATGACAAAGCAAACTGACACTGGCTACTACCACCAAAAGGATGATAGAGAAAAAGACTCACACAATCTGGAATAAACAAGATAACAGACCCACCGCCAAAAAGATGATGGAGCGAATTCACACATCGACTACTACCACCAAAAGGATGATGGGGCAAACTCACATCGGCTACTACCACCAAAAGGATGATAGAGAAAAAGACTCGCACAATCTGGCATCAACGAGATGACAGACCCACCACCAAGAAGATGATGGAGCAAACTCACACCGGCTACTACCACAAAAAGGATTATAGAGCAAAACACTTGAACAATATGACATCAGCAAGATGACAGACCCGCCACTAAAAGGATGACGAAGCAAACTGACACCAGCTACTACCACCAAAATGATGATAGAGAAAAAGACTCACACAATCTGGAATAAACAGGATAACAGACCCACCGCCAAAAAGATGATGGAGCGAATTCACACATCGACTACTACCACCAAAAGGATGATAAAGCAAACACTCGCATAATCTGGCATCAACAAGATGACTGACCCACCACCAAAAGGATGATGAAGCAAACTCACACTAGTTACTACCACCAAAATGATGATAGAGCAAACACTCGCGCAATTTGACATCAACAAGATGACAGACCCACCACAAAAAGGATAACGGAGCAAATCACATCGGCTACTACCACCAAAAGGATGATATAGAAAAAGACTCGCACAATCTGGCATCAACGAAATGACAGAACCACCACCAAAAGGATGATGGAGCAAACTCACACCGGCTACTACCACCAAAAGTATGATAGAGAAAACACTCGCGCATTTTGACATCAACAAGATGACAGACCCACCACAAAAAGGATGACGGAACAAATCACATCGGCTACTACCACCAAAAGGATGATAGAGAAAAAGACTCACACAATCTGGCATCAACGAGATGACAGACCCACCACCAAAAGGATGTTGGAGCAAACTCACACCAGCTACTACCACCAAAAGTATGATAGAGCAAAACACTCGCACAAATTGACATCAACAAGATGACAGACCCACCACCAAAAGGATGACGGGGCAAACTCACATCGGCTACTACCACCAAAAGGATGATAGAGAAAAAGACTCGCACAATCTGGCATCAACAAGATGACAGACCCACCACCAAGAGGACGATGGAGCAAACTCACACCGGCTACTACCACAAAAAGGATTATAGAGCAAAACACTTGCACAATCTGACATCAGCAAAATGACAGACCCACCACTAAAAGGATGACAAAGCAAACTGACACCGGCTACTACCACCAAAAGGATGATAGAGAAAAAGACTCGCACAATCTGGAATAAACAAGATAACAGACCCACCGCCAAAAAGATGATGGAGCGAATTCACACATCGACTACTACCACCAAAAGGATGATAAAGCAAACACTCGCATAATCTGGCATCAACAAGATGACTGACCCACCACCAAAAGGATGATGAAGCAAACTCACACTAGTTACTACCACCAAAATGATGATAGAGCAAACACTCGCGCAATTTGACATCAACAAGATGACAGACCCACCACAAAAAGGATAACGGAGCAAATCACATCGGCTACTACCACCAAAAGGATGATATAGAAAAAGACTCGCACAATCTGGCATCAACGAAATGACAGAACCACCACCAAAAGGATGATGGAGCAAACTCACACCGGCTACTACCACCAAAAGTATGATAGAGAAAACACTCGCTCATTTTGACATCAACAAGATGACAGACCCACCACAAAAAGGATGACGGAACAAATCACATCGGCTACTACCACCAAAAGGATGATAGAGAAAAAGACTCGCACAATCTGGCATCAACGAGATGACAGACCCACCACCAAGAGGATGATGGAGCAAACTCACACCGGCTACTACCACAAAAAGGATTATAGAGCAAAACACTTGCACAATCTGACATCAGCAAAATGACAGACCCACCACTAAAAGGATGACAAAGCAAACTGACACTGGCTACTACCACCAAAAGGATGATAGAGAAAAAGACTCGCACAATCTGGAATAAACAAGATGACATACCCACCGCCAAAAGGATGATGGAGCGAATTCACACATCGACTACTACCACCAAAAGGATGATAAAGCAAACACTCGCATAATCTGGCATCAACAAGATGACAGACCCACCACCAAAAGGATGATGATGCAAACTCACACTGGTTACTACCACCAAAACGATGATAGAGCAAACACTCGCGCAATTTGACATCAACAAGATGACAGACCCACCACAAAAAGGATAACGGAGCAAATCACATCGGCTACTACCACCAAAAGGATGATAGAGAAAAAGACTCGCACAATCTGGCATCAACGAGATGACAGACCCACCACCAAAAGGATGATGGAGCAAACTCACACCGGCTACTACCACCAAAAGTATAATAGAGCAAAACACTCGCACAAATTGACATCAACAAGATGACAGACCCACCACCAAAAGGATGACGGGGCAAACTCACATCGGCTACTACCACCAAAAGGATGATAGAGAAAAAGACTCGCACAATCTGGCATCAACGAGATGACAGACCCACCACCAAGAAGATGATGGAGCAAACTCACACCGGCTACTACCACAAAAAGGATTATAGAGCAAAACACTTGAACAATATGACATCAGCAAGATGACAGACCCGCCACTAAAAGGATGACGAAGCAAACTGACACCGGCTACTACCACCAAAAGGATGATAGAGAAAAAGACTCGCACAATCTGGAATAAACAAGATAACAGACCCACCGCCAAAAAGATGATGGAGCGAATTCACACATCGACTACTACCACCAAAAGGATGATAAAGCAAACACTCGCATAATCTGGCATCAACAAGATGACTGACCCACCACCAAAAGAATGATGAAGCAAACTCACACTAGTTACTACCACCAAAATGATGATAGAGCAAACACTCGCGCAATTTGACATCAACAAGATGACAGACCCACCACAAAAAGGATAACGGAGCAAATCACATCGGCTACTACCACCAAAAGGATGATATAGAAAAAGACTCGCACAATCTGGCATCAACGAAATGACAGAACCACCACCAAAAGGATGATGGAGCAAACTCACACCGGCTACTACCACCAAAAGTATGATAGAGAAAACACTCGCGCATTTTGACATCAACAAGATGACAGACCCACCACAAAAAGGATGACGGAACAAATCACATCGGCTACTACCACCAAAAGGATGATAGAGAAAAAGACTCGCACAATCTGGCATCAACGAGATGACAGACCCACCACCAAAAGGATGTTGGAGCAAACTCACACCAGCTACTACCACCAAAAGTATGATAGAGCAAAACACTCGCACAAATTGACATCAACAAGATGACAGACCCACCACCAAAAGGATGATGGGGCAAACTCACATCGGCTACTACCACCAAAAGGATGATAGAGAAAAAGACTCGCACAATCTGGCATCAACGAGATGACAGACCCACCACCAAGAGGATGATGGAGCAAACTCACACCGGCTACTACCACAAAAAGGATTATAGAGCAAAACACTTGCACAATCTGACATCAGCAAAATGACAGACCCACCACTAAAAGGATGACAAAGCAAACTGACACCGGCTACTACCACCAAAAGGATGATAGAGAAAAAGACTCGCACAATCTGGAATAAACAAGATGACAGACCCACCGCCAAAAGGATGATGGAGCGAATTCACACATCGACTACTACCACCAAAAGGATGATAAAGCAAACACTCGCATAATCTGGCATCAACAAGATGACAGACCCACCACCAAAAGGATGATGAAGCAAACTCACACTAGTTACTACCACCAAAACGATGATAGAGCAAACACTCGCGCAATTTGACATCAACAAGATGACAGACCCACCACAAAAAGGATAACGGAGCAAATCACATCGGCTACTACCACCAAAAGGATGATATAGAAAAAGACTCGCACAATCTGGCATCAACGAAATGACAGAACCACCACCAAAAGGATGATGGAGCAAACTCACACCAGCTACTACCACCAAAAGTATGATAGAGCAAAACACTTGCACAAATTGACATCAACAAGATGACAGACCCACCACCAAAAGGATGATGGGGCAAACTCACATCGGCTACTACCACCAAAAGGATGATAGAGAAAAAGACTCGCACAATCTGGCATCAACGAGATGACAGACCCACCACCAAGAGGATGATGGAGCAAACTCACACCGGCTACTACCACAAAAAGGATTATAGAGCAAAACACTTGCACAATCTGACATCAGCAAAATGACAGACCCACCACTAAAAGGATGACAAAGCAAACTGACACCGGCTACTACCACCAAAAGGATGATAGAGAAAAAGACTCGCACAATCTGGAATAAACAAGATGACAGACCCACCGCCAAAAGGATGATGGAGCGAATTCACACATCGACTACTACCACCAAAAGGATGATAAAGCAAACACTCGCATAATCTGGCATCAACAAGATGACAGACCCACCACCAAAAGGATGATGAAGCAAACTCACACTGGTTACTACCACCAAAACGATGATAGAGCAAACACTCGCGTAATTTGACATCAACAAGATGACAGACCCACCACAAAAAGGATAACGGAGCAAATCACATCGGCTACTACCACCAAAAGGATGATAGAGAAAAAGACTCGCACAATCTGGCATCAACGAGATGACAGACCCACCACCAAAAGGATGATGGAGCAAACTCACACCGGCTACTACCACCAAAAGTATAATAGAGCAAAACACTCGCACAAATTGACATCAACAAGATGACAGACCCACCACCAAAAGGATGACGGGGCAAACTCACATCGGCTACTACCACCAAAAGGATGATAGAGAAAAAGACTCGCACAATCTGGCATCAACGAGATGACATACCCACCACCAAGAAGATGATGGAGCAAACTCACACCGGCTACTACCACAAAAAGGATTATAGAGCAAAACACTTGAACAATATGACATCAGCAAGATGACAGACCCGCCACTAAAAGGATGACGAAGCAAACTGACACCGGCTACTACCACCAAAAGGATGATAGAGAAAAAGACTCGCACAATCTGGAATAAACAAGATAACAGACCCACCGCCAAAAAGATGATGGAGCGAATTCACACATCGACTACTACCACCAAAAGGATGATAAAGCAAACACTCGCATAATCTGGCATCAACAAGATGACTGACCCACCACCAAAAGGATGATGAAGCAAACTCACACTAGTTACTACCACCAAAATGATGATAGAGCAAACACTCGCGCAATTTGACATCAACAAGATGACAGACCCACCACAAAAAGGATAACGGAGCAAATCACATCGGCTACTACCACCAAAAGGATGATATAGAAAAAGACTCGCACAATCTGGCATCAACGAAATGACAGAACCACCACCAAAAGGATGATGGAGCAAACTCACACCGGCTACTACCACCAAAAGTATGATAGAGAAAACACTCGCGCATTTTGACATCATCAAGATGACAGACCCACCACAAAAAGGATGACGGAACAAATCACATCGGCTACTACCACCAAAAGGATGATAGAGAAAAAGACTCGCACAATCTGGCATCAACGAGATGACAGACCCACCACCAAAAGGATGTTGGAGCAAACTCACACCAGCTACTACCACCAAAAGTATGATAGAGCAAAACACTCGCACAAATTGACATCAACAAGATGACAGACCCACCACCAAAAGGATGATGGGGCAAACTCACATCGGCTACTACCACCAAAAGGATGATAGAGAAAAAGACTCGCACAATCTGGCATCAACGAGATGACAGACCCACCACCAAGAGGACGATGGAGCAAACTCACACCGGCTACTACCACAAAAAGGATTATAGAGCAAAACACTTGCACAATCTGACATCAGCAAAATGACAGACCCACCACTAAAAGGATGACAAAGCAAACTGACACCGGCTACTACCACCAAAAGGATGATAGAGAAAAAGACTCGCACAATCTGGAATAAACAAGATGACAGACCCACCGCCAAAAGGATGATGGAGCGAATTCACACATCGACTACTACCACCAAAAGGATGATAAAGCAAACACTCGCATAATCTGGCATCAAAAAGATGACAGACCCACCACCAAAAGGATGATGAAGCAAACTCACACTGGTTACTACCACCAAAACGATGATAGAGCAAACACTCGCGCAATTTGACATCAACAAGATGACAGACCCACCACAAAAAGGATAACGGAGCAAATCACATCGGCTACTACCACCAAAAGGATGATAGAGAAAAAGACTCGCACAATCTGGCATCAACGAGATGACAGACCCACCACCAAAAGGATGATGGAGCAAACTCACACCGGCTACTACCACCAAAAGTATAATAGAGCAAAACACTCGCACAAATTGACATCAACAAGATGACAGACCCACCACCAAAAGGATGACGGGGCAAACTCACATCGGCTACTACCACCAAAAGGATGATAGAGAAAAAGACTCGCACAATCTGGCATCAACGAGATGACAGACCCACCACCAAGAAGATGATGGAGCAAACTCACACCGGCTACTACCACAAAAAGGATTATAGAGCAAAACACTTGAACAATATGACATCAGCAAGATGACAGACCCGCCACTAAAAGGATGACGAAGCAAACTGACACCGGCTACTACCACCAAAAGGATGATAGAGAAAAAGACTCGCACAATCTAGAATAAACAAGATGACAGACCCACCGCCAAAAGGATGATGGAGCGAATTCACACATCGACTACTACCACCAAAAGGATGATAAAGCAAACACTCGCATAATCTGGCATCAACAAGATGACAGACCCACCACCAAAAGGATGATGAAGCAAACTCACACTGGTTACTACCACCAAAACGATGATAGAGCAAACACTCGCGCATTTTGACATCAACAAGATGACAGACCCACCACAAAAAGGATAACGGAGCAACTCACACCGGCTACTACCACCAAAAGGATGATAGAGAAAAAGACTCGCACATTCTGGCATCAACGAAATGACAGAACCACCACCAAAAGGATGATGGAGCAAACTCACACCGGCTACTACCATCAAAAGTATGATAGAGCAAAACACTTGCACAAATTGACATCAACAAGATGACAGACCCACCACCAAAAGGATGATGGGGAAAACTCACATCGGCTACTACCACCAAAAGGATGATAGAGAAAAAGACTCGCACAATCTGGCATCAACGAGATGACAGACCCACCACCAAGAGGATGATGGAGCAAACTCACACCGGATACTACCACAAAAAGGATTATAGAGCAAAACACTTGAACAATCTGACATCAGCAAAATGACAGACCCACCACTAAAAGGATGACAAAGCAAACTGACACTGGCTACTACTACCAAAAGGATGATAGAGAAAAAGACTCGCACAATCTGGAATAAACAAGATGACAGACCCACCGCCAAAAGGATGATGGAGCGAATTCACACATCGACTACTACCACCAAAAGGATGATAAAGCAAACACTCGCATAATCTGGCATCAACAAGATGACAGACCCACCACCAAAAGGATGATGAAGCAAACTCACACTGGTTACTACCACCAAAATGATGATAGAGCAAACACTCGTGCAATTTGACATCAACAAGATGACAGACCCACCACAAAAAGGATAACGGAGCAAATCACATCGGCTACTACCACCAAAAGGATGATAGAGAAAAAGACTCGCACAATCTGGCATCAACGAGATGACAGACCCACCACCAAGAGGATGATGGAGCAAACTCACACCGGCTACTACCACAAAAAGGATTATAGAGCAAAACACTTGCACAATCTGACATCAGCAAAATGACAGACCCACCACTAAAAGGATGACAAAGCGAACTGACACCGGCTACTACCACCAAAAGGATGATAGAGAAAAAGACTCGCACAATCTGGAATAAACAAGATGACAGACCCACCGCCAAAAGGATGATGGAGCGAATTCACACATCGACTACTACCACCAAAAGGATGATAAAACAAACACTCGCATAATCTGGCATCAACAAGATGACAGACCCACCACCAAAAGGATGATGAAGCAAACTCACACTGGTTACTACCATCAAAACGATGATAGAGCAAACACTCGCGCAATTTGACATCAACAAGATGACAGACCCACCACAAAAAGGATAACAGAGCAAATCACATCGGCTACTACCACCAAAAGGATGATAGAGAAAAAGACTCGCACAATCTGGCATCAACGAGATGACAGACCCACCACCAAAAGGATGATGGAGCAAACTCACACCGGCTACTACCACCAAAAGTATAATAGAGCAAAACACTCGCACAAATTGACATCAACAAGATGACAGACCCACCACCAAAAGGATGACGGGGCAAACTCACTGTCGCTACTGCGAAAATCGGCGCCGGCTGAACAGAAGAGTCGCCACCGTGCGTTATTTATCCCACGGGAGGGAAAGGAAACGCTCAGAGTAAACCTCGCACAACACGGGAAAGGTATGGTCGTCGCAACCAAAACCTGGATTCGGGAGTCGGTTACGCAAGGGGAAGGTATTAGCACCCCTCACGTCCGTCGTACTCGACGGGATCCACGCTTGTTTTCGGGTATGGATTGTTATTCTATCGAAACTATAGGTCAAGGGTTAAAAAGAAAATAAAATGAAAATAAAATGACTCGGCAAAGTATCGCACTTTATGCCTACGTATTCCCGCCTGGAACGAGAAATCAGAGTCAACGTAGTTCGCCTACCTACAGGAAAGGAGGGGAAGGTTGCTCGCTAGGATATCGCATCCTATGCCTACGTACTTTCACACGGCATGAAAGATCAGAGCAAACGTAGTTCGGGCCACGCATGACATAAGTCTGTCCTTGATTGATTTTAGTCCTTCTGAAAAAGGGTTTCTTGATTAGCAGTCCCGGCGGACAAAAATGACGTCTTGATGAGTTCACATTCTTTTATGGAAGAAGTGTCTTTTATTGTGTTTGAAATCTTTATGTGTTTTTCTGTTTGTTTTGAGAGAGGAGACAGAACTCTAACCTACAGTTGCGAAGGGAATCAAACTAACCTAATGTTATCATGCATGGGTTAAGACCTAGTGTCTATCATGCTCCTCTCTTGCACAGAGAGAAACAGAGATCCTAAGGGATAGGCAGAAACAGAAACAATATCAGATATATAGTAAAACAGTAAAATGCATGAATGCAGCAATACAAGCGAGGCAAGGGAGTCCCACTCAACCTCGAACCTAGAAAACAATAGGCAAAAGTGAACAGACTTCACTTTCAACCCAACAGGGTAAACAGCAAACAATACAGTCCAGAAAACCAATCAATACATCAGGAATGGAATACAGCAAAAATAACAGCATAAGCAGCTCTGACTCAACATCTAGCTTCAAGTAATCTCCAATCAGCTACAGGCTTCAACAAGCATCAATCTCCATCTTCATGGCCTTCAGGCAAGGGCTTTGATCATCAGTCATCTATCTGCAATGGCTTTTCTTCATGTCTCAGGCTAGGATGAACATCAGTCAACCAGATGAGGTGAATGAATGTCAGACAGTTAATTACCTACCAAGGGTGGTTCATCAACTGTTAACATTAACCAGAAAGTTTCCTCTCAAAAGTTCTATCTTTCAAGTATATTCACTGATCCTTCCAAAGGAAGGAGGTGGATATTTGAAAGAGACTTTGAATCATAGAGAAAGGATAGAGGCAAACAAAGCCATCTATGTTTGAGAAGCAAGCTTTCTAATCTAGAGCTCTGCCTAGCTCCTAGACCCTAGTCTCCTCAGCAGCTGCTAGCAATAACCCCCTATTCAACTCTGACAGTTGATCTTCAATCTCTGGATCTCCAATGGTCTTCATCTCCTCAAATCTTCAACTCCCCCAAGTCCCCAGACAATCCCAATACCCACACAAGCAAGCAACAATCCCCAGAGGGCACACCACACCAGTCAATCAGATATATACAGAGTATTAATAGCAGTAGGGGAATCCTAACTTTTTCTAAGGGGATCTAATAACTACCCATAGCCCCTATAGTCCCATAGCTAACCTATTCAACCTCTAAGTCCTAAGGGGAAAGAATCAAATCTCCTAAGTCATCATCTAAAACCCTAGTTTTATCCATGTTATTCACAATTACACTAAGCACCTAAATTTAATTTCTAAAAATGGGAACTAAATTGAATCTACAAGTTCAATGTCTAACCTAAACAACCTAAAAAGAATGGATGAAAAATATGAAAGTATCTAATAGAACAAAAATTAATAAAATCAAGTATGAAATGAAACCATTTAAAATGTTATTTATTTAGAAAATATGAGAAAAATATCAAATAAAAAATAAAATGCAATTTTTATTTTTTATAATTTTCTAGACATCTTAAAGAAAATAATGCAAAAAAAATGAATTAAAAATGATTATTTTGCTATTTGTTATGAATTTTAGAAAATGCATGAAAAAAATTAAAGAAAATAAAAGAAAATATAATGAAATAAAATGGAGGGGGTGAGAAAAGCAAGAAAAACAAACTAAGCGCGTTGGGCTTATGAAACTGGGGGGTGTGGATAGCGCTCTGAGCCCAATCCCCCCAACTTAATGAAACGGTGCGTTTGGGATTTCAAAATCTCCCACCAAAACTCAGGTTAAATGAGGACCGTTCGATCCCTGGTCAAGTCAATTCTTCCCTCCAGATCCAAGGGCGTGTGATTCGTCTTCTTCCTCCCTTCGTCTAGGGTTTCAGTCCCCACTTCCATGCATGAGAATTCCACTCAATCTTTCTCCATGATTTCTTGATGAAAACGAAAAATTCCAAGCCCTAAAATACTCTATGAAACTCCAGGAATCCATGCCTAGTTTTAGTTTTCCCTAACTCTCATTGCACACTCCAAACAGAGAGCACGAAATTCAGAACACACCATGCTTGCCTGAGGTCAAAGTTACCAGAACTCAAACCTGATGATCAACAGATATTCTACATGCTTGCCTCATTACTCTATGCTTCAACACATTGATTATAACTCAACACACAGCTTGTTATCGAAGCCAACAGAAATGGTAACCTGTCATTGATTTCCATGAATCTATCCCTAAACTTCAAGAATTGATCCTCTAGGGTTTCTAAACAACATTATCCTAACCACATGATCTTTACCAGCCAGAATAGTGAGATTCGAAGAAACCTACATACCTTGCACTTGATGATGGTGATGGTAGCTAGCCCTCAATTCAACCTTTGATACTTGCTGAAAACAATCTCCAATGAATGAATATGCTTCTGTTTGCAGTGATTTGTGCTGAATCCTTGTGAATCATGCTATTCCATCCTTCATGCAAGTTGGAGTGATGAAGTGGATAGGTATGATCCTTGATCAATTCAACCTCTTCTTGGTGTGAATCCTAGGGTTTGAATGATGATGATGATGATTCAATCCAAAGATGTGAGAATTTTGAGAGGTTTGTGAGAGTTTGGGTATCTTATGGAAGAATAAGAAAATGGATGAAAATGGAGATTTTTGACAAATGGGAGCACCAACCCTTGCATGATTCAGCTTGCATGAATATATAGGTTGCATTAGAACCTCCTAGAACATTGGAGAAATTTCCCTTTACACTTTCCCTTTCAATTTGGATTATGTTACTTTTAATTCAAGCAACCATGGATAACTCACAAATCATGACCTAAGCTCAAAATTCCACTTTAGCCAATGTCTTTAGAATGCTTTTTCCATTCAAAATGACCTATAATTTTGCATCATTTGGCCAAGATATGAAAAATACCATTTTTAAAGCCATTTTCCTTCATTAAATTCACCAATTTTGAAATCTTGTGCTATGGACATTTCCAATCTCTCATGGTCACTTTTCTAGACTCAAAATGTCATTTGGAGCAAGTTTTATGTTGTAAGTTTTTCCATTTGAGGCCTCCTTGTATGAGTTTTAGACATAGGTTAAAATGACCTGTAATTCACAAATGACCAAAATACCCTTTGCTTGCCAAGACCATAAGTTGAGTTCCACACATCATATGAAGGCATACTATACCATTATAGAAAGATAAGACAATGAGGAACAATTCTTATGTTGACCAAAAATTCATTTGAAATCTCCTTGAGGGTTAAAAATAGCTTGGAAGTCAAGTCACTTTCACAGACAAAATTTCAGATACCTCAGATGACCTGTAACTTGCAAGGACCATAACTTGAGTTCTATAAATCTCCTTTATGTCTTCCACCACTCAAATTAAAGGTATTGAGATCCTCTACAAGTTTCATGTTGGCCAAGAAGCCATTTGAAGCTTGCATTTTGACTTATCTTGCTTGGGAATTTGACCTAAACTAGGGGATTTTACATAGAAACCCTAATTTAGAGACTCCTCTTCTCCTTGATTTCTCTTGAACTCCTCTTAGCACAACAACATATCCTTATTCTCCATGTCAAATGATGAACCCCACATCTCTCCAATAGCCCTTAATGCCTTCAACTCAATCAATTGACCTAGGGTTGACCCAGATGAAACCTTAGTTGACTGCCTTCAACTGCAATTCTTGTGATCACATCAACCACTTGTTTTCTTCTCCAGATGACTTTCTAAGCCTCTCATGATGTCTAGATACTCTCCATGCCTTCCATTCACAGCTCACAACCCTCTTGTTGACCCTCAGATACCCTCAGATAGGGGATAGACTCAAGGCTTGATCTGCTGAACTCTCTGCTCTCAAATTCTTTTCTGATGACTTGAATGAGATGGAATTAGGATGATAACCTCTTGATAGGCCTCTAGAGATGAGAATAATGCTTGATCCCCTGTTGAATGCCTTGCTATGCTTATGCTATGCAGATGGTTAGTCTATGTACATGACTCTATATGCAAATGCTAATGATATTGAAACATAAACCAGGTGAATAAGGTTGGGCAAATTTTAGGGTGCAACAGCTGCCCCTATTCAAGCGACTTGGACCCGATTGGGTGAGGAGCGAACGGCCTTCAAACATTCGAGATACAAGACGGTTGAATACTAGGAACCCAGAAATTTGCCAACCACAGACATAAACCGTGCTCCTGCTTGGGGGAACGACATTCATCAGCTGAATATGACTGTTACGGCAACCCACTGATCTCGTGCGACCGTGCTGGGGATTCTTCTCATCGTCCTGAAAAAGATCGGATCATCTGAAACTTCGTCCTTTGCTTGTCCACGTCAGGACTCTATCTGCTGTCAACACGAAGAGAACTCAACTAAAACCTGTCCACGTTAGGGCTTCGCTTGCTGTTAACCCAGAAAATCTCGGCAACTCCGCTGGGGGAATAATTTGTCTACCTTTTCATAGACTGAAACGTCCACGTTAGGAATAACACTCTTCCATGTTAGGAATAAACTCGTCTGGACCCGTCCACGTTAGGACTCCGTCCTTCCACGTAAGGAACCACGTCTTCTTTCCACGTAAGGAAGCCAATTTTCTTCTACGTAAGGAATTCAATTCTCAATCTGTCCACGTGAGGACTAAACTTTCCATCTTTCCACGTCAGGAATCAATCTTCTTTCTACATCGACCTGTCCACGTAAGGACTCCAATACCACTTGACATGTCCCTGTCAGGACCCCACTCTTTCCACGTAAGGAATTCACCTTTGGTTCTGAACCTGTCCACGTTAGGACTCACCTTTCCACGTAAGGCGCACATCATTCTTCCACGTCAGGAATCAACTTTTCTTGAATCCGTCCACGTCAGGGCTAAACTTTCCATCTTTCCACGTCAGGAATCAATCTTCTTTCTTCCACGTTAGGAATAACTCCTTTGATCTGTCCGCGTCAGGACTAAACTCTTCCACGTTAGGAATAATCTCTTTCTTTCCACGTCAGGAATCAATCTTGATATGTCCGCGTGAGGACTCAATCTTTCCACGTGAGGAAACCCATTTTTCCATGCAAGGAATCTCATCTTTCCACGTTAGGAACTGACCTCTTTTCCCATGTAAGGAATAAACTTGTACACGTCAGGACCCCTCTTTCGTCTTGATTTGTCCATGTCAGGACTCAGGCATCTTCGACCTGCTGAGGAAATAAGACTTGTCCACGTAAGGACTCACACCCTTGTCTGATCTGTCCCCGTCAGGACCCATGCTTTGCCAACACGACGAAAGATAACTGCTGAGAGGAACTGGTCCACGTCAGGACACCAACACAAAGAGTAATCACTTTTGTCAACGTCATGACCTCCCATTCCACCAATTTCGAGAACCCGAATCTGCCCACGTTAGGACTAACACACTTCACCAACCCGTGGAAAATAAACCTGTCCACGTTAGGACGCCCACTTCTGAAGAAATCCCGTCAATATAGGAATAAGTTGTCCACGTCAGGACTTGGTTCTCCATTGATCCCCACCCACAAACTTCTTAGCACCAACGTGACAGCGACTTTGGGGCGAACTTTACTGGGGATATCTGGGAATCAACTACCGGATGTCTGTTCTGGTAATCGGAGGCAACTTCTGACATTCTGATTTATGAAGCCTTTTGATGACAAATAACTCTGCTTGGAAATAAAGAGAAACTTATCCTGATAACTCTGTGGGGAACACGGCCGAAACTGACATTATCATTGAATATCTCATGCCGAGATCTCGAGTGTTTGGTAGTTCGTTTGAGCAAGTGCTCTCTTCACCTGAACTGCTATAATACAGGAACTGCTTCAGCAAAATAAATGCTGAAGATAATGCCAACTCCGCTGGGTATAGCCAGATGCTACAGAATTATTCCAGCAAAATGAATGCTGGAAGGGCGAAGTCACCCATGCTGGGAAGTTGGGAGCTCGACCCAAACACCCTGTTGAGGTAACCCCTTGCTGGGGAATATAACTTTGCTGAGGAATAGCAGGTATGCCAAGTATGATTGGACTTCTCTGCTGGAGAGTGAACTGATATTACACGGTATCCTTGACAAAATAAATGACAGGACCCACCACCGACTCTGCCGGGGAGAGTCTTGATCTTCGAGTTCCACTGGGAGGAAAAAACATTTGCTGAAAGGAGAGAACTCCGCTGGGGGAAATCCACTGACTCCGCTGGGGGAGAGTGGATGACCCTGCGGGGAAAGATGAAACTGTCTGAATACAGCCTTACGATCTTGGAATCATCGATCCTTTTTGCACCAGCTACGACTGGCTGGAGAATTTGATCCTTCTTCCGAAAGAACCTGCATGACCTGCGCGAAGGCTGAGTCTTTCGTTATTGCCATCTTTCAATCATCTTCCTCGTACAGTTACGAAACCTGCAACAACACAAACAAGACAAGACAAGTCTATGCAACCAACTCAACTCAGGTTAGTGACATTGTTTTCAGTTAATTCAAAGCTCTAGCAATTGTTGGCAAGGGCCAGTGACGTTATACTCATGCTAGTTTCATCAAACTCAGGCGTTAATCATGCACAAAACAGTAAAGAACAATGTCAAGTATTGAATAACGTATTTTATTGATCGGGCCCCTGAATGGGCGGAGTTTTGTACACGGGATGTAACTCCTGAAATGAGGAAGCTACACAAAGCAAATATACAAGTATACAAGTATGCACAAGAAGCATAAATATTGACAACTTAAATTTGTGCACATGTCGGCAACGGGATACAGATGAACACCACGAACTGATCCTCCCATGACTCGCCCGACTCTAATGCTTTCCCGGTATCCCCACTTCTGAAGAGATTGTGTCAGATAACTGGCTCCTCAAATGTATTCTCCCGCATTGATGCTTATTGCAATTATCAAATTCGGACCGCAGTCATTTGCTTTTCAAATCCCTAACTTTTGCGTGAACCGCCCTTTACGGGTTTTCAGTTCACCAGGATACCCCTTTTTGCCGAAGCCGCCCAGTGTAGGTTTTCAACTTCGCGGGTGTACATTTTTCAATTTTATCCCTAATTTTTTCCCGAACCTTTCATTCTGTTTTTGGTTCGCCAGGATGCCCCATTTTTGCCTGGACTCTCTTTTTTCTGTCCAGCGGGTCTATTTCAAGCAAAGTATTTTTTAACTGCGTCCGAATTCACAGGTGACGTAAAGTCTTCTCCGTCCATGGTGGACAACAACAACGCTCCTCCTGAAAATACTTTCCTGACAACGTATGGCCCTTCGTAGTTGGGGGTCCACTTGCCCCTGTGATCTGCTTGCGGCGGGAGAATCCTTTTAAGCACAAGGTCGCCCGTCTGAAAGCTTCGCGGATGTATCTTCTTGTCGTACGCTTTCTTCATTCGGCTCTGGTACAAACGACCGTATGTTAGAGAAGCTAGCCTCTTCTCATCCATTAAGCTCAGTTGGTTCAATCTGTTTGTTACCCATTCTGCCTCGTCTAGCTGAACGTCTCGCAATACCCTCAGAGAAGGGATTTCGACTTCTAATGGTAGCACTGCTTCCATTCCGTATACTAATGAGAACGGAGTTGCCCCGGTTGATGTGCGTACCGTCGTACGATAACCGTGCAAAGCGAAAGGTAGCATCTCATGCCAATCCTTATAGGTCACCACCATTTTCTGAACGATCTTCTTGATATTCTTATTGGCCGCCTCAACAGCGCCATTCATCTTGGGTCGGTAAGGGGAGGAGTTGTGATGTTCAATCTTGAAATTCTGACAGAGTTCCTTCATCATTTTGTTGTTCAGGTTTGAACCGTTGTCCGTGATTATCCGCTCGGGGATCCCATATCGGCAAATGATATCTCTCTTAATGAATCTGGCCACCACTTGCTTCGTTACATTTGCATATGACGCCGCTTCCACCCACTTGGTGAAATAATCGATTGCCACTAGAATGAACCGGTGCCCATTAGAAGCCGTCGGCTCGATCTTTCCAATCATATCGATTCCCCACATAGAGAATGGCCATGGCGATGACATCACATTTAGAGGACTTGGAGGCACATGGATCTTATCGGCGTAGATGTGGCATTTGTGACACTTCCTCACGAACTTGAAACAATCAGTTTCCATAGTCAGCCAAAAATAACCTGCCCGCAGCAGCTTTCTCGTCATAGCATGCCCGCCGGCATGCGTACCAAAGGTACCTTCGTGTATTTCCTCCATGAGCAGCTTTGCCTCTCGTTCGTCTACACAACGCAACAGCACCAAGTCGTGGTTTCTTCTGTATAAGACGCCATCCGGGTTCAAATAGAAATTGCCTGCTAATCTCCTGAGAGTCTTCTGATCTTGATTGGATGCCCCAGCCGGATACTCTTTATTCTTCAGGAAATTAAGGATGTCAAAATACCATGGTTGGCCATCAGATGCTTCATCAATAGCAAATACATAAGCTGGCCTGTCAAGCCGAGAGATAATGATTCGGGGAGCTTCGTTCCAGAAGTTGACTTTGTACATGGAAGACAAAGTGGCCAGGGCGTCAGCCATTTGATTCTCTGCCCGCGGTACATGATGCAATTCAACCTTGTCGAAGAAAGGCAACAATCTCCTTGCATAATTCATGTAATGTATCAAATTGGGCTGCCGTGTCTCCCATTCCCCTTTGATCTGATTCACCACCAGAGCTGAGTCCCCGTATACGTCCAGGTTCTTGATTCGCAAATCAATGGCTTCTTCAAGCCCCATTATACAGGCTTCGTATTCGGCCTCATTATTGGTAACAGCAAAGGTCAGTCGGGCAGTAAACGGGATGTGCGACCCGTGTGGCGTGGTGATGATTGCCCCTATTCCGCTACCGTAAGCATTCACAGCTCCGTCAAAGATCATCTTCCATTTAGAACCCAACTCTGGTCCTTCGTCTGGCAACGGCTCCTCACAGTCTTTCATCTTTAGGTACATGATATCCTCGTCAGGAAAATCAAATCTCATCGATTGGTACTCTTCAATAGGCTGCTCCGCCAGATACTCAGACAGCACACTCCCCTTTATAGCCTTCTGCGAGACGTATTGAATATCATATTCAGTCAAGACCATCTGCCAACGGGCTATTCTACCTGACAACGCCTGCTTTTCAAATACATATTTGATAGGATCCATCTTCGAGATGAGCATGGTTGTATGATTCAGCATGTACTGCCTCAAACGCCTGGCGGCCCAGGCTAGCGCGCAACAAGTTTTCTCAAGCATTGAGTATCGAGATTCACAATCTGTAAATTTCTTACTCAGGTAATAGATCGCATGCTCTTTTCTCCCCGTCTCGTCGTGTTGACCGAGAACACAACCCATGCTTCCCTCAAGAACCGTCAAATACATTATCAAGGGTCTACCTGCCACTGGGGGTATCAAAATAGGAGGCTCCTGCAAATACTGCTTTATTTTATCGAACGCCTTTTGACAATTTTCGTTCCACGTTACAGCTTGATCTTTCTTCAACAGCTTGAATAATGGTTCACACGTGGCAGTTAGGTGAGATATGAATCGAGCGATGTAATTCAACCTCCCTAAAAACCCGCGCACCTCTTTCTCTGTTTTAGGCGTCGGCATCTCTTGAATTGCTTTTATTTTAGCAGGATCGACCTCTATTCCTCTTTCGCTTACGATAAACCCCAGCAGTTTACCCGATCTCACCCCGAAGGTGCATTTGTTAGGATTCAGTCTCAGCCTGAACTTCCTAAGCCTTTTAAATAACTTCAACAGATTCCCCAGATGCTCCTCCTCTGTCTGGGATTTGGCAATCATATCGTCCACATAAACTTCGATCTCTTTATGCATCATATCATGGAAAAGAGTCGTCATCGCACGCTGATATGTTGCCCCAGCATTTTTCAAACCAAAGGGCATCACTTTGTAGCAAAATGTTCCCCAAGGCGTTATGAAAGTGGTCTTCTCCATATCCTCTGGCGCCATTTTAATCTGATTATAGCCTGAAAAGCCATCCATGAAGGAGAATACGGAGTATTGAGCAGTATTATCAACTAACACGTCAATGTGAGGAAGTGGAAAATCGTCTTTTGGGCTTGCTTTATTCAAATCTCTATAATCCACGCACATTCGAACCTTGCCATCTTTCTTGGGCACTGGTACGATGTTGGCAACCCATGAAGGATACTTCGTCACAGCCAGGAAACCTGCGTCCCACTGTTTCTGAACTTCCTCTTTGATCTTCATTGCCATATCTGGTCGAGTTCTGCGAAGCTTTTGCTTGACCGGCGGGCAATCTTCTTTCAGTGGCAGGCGATGCACAACCATATCTGTATCGAGCCCTGGCATATCCTCATACGACCAGGCGAATACATCACTATACTCTTGGAGCATTTCAACCAGTCTTCGCTTGATATCACTCTGTAGTGCGGCTCCGATACGAACATTCTTCTCAACCCCTTCCGACCCCAAATTGATAATTTCGATGACCTCATCGTGAGGCAGAATGGCTCTTTCCTCTTGCCTCACCAACCAAGACAGTTCTTCAGGAACGTCACTATCTTCGACAACCTCTTCTTCAGCCTGAAACACCGGGTGCTCAAAGTCGGGACGAGTCATAGGTGATTCAAAGATGTCATCCGAAAATGTTATCCTGCAAAAGGAACGATTAAGCGCTTCAAAATGCGTATAAAGCGAACAACCACGTTGCCATTTTGTTGAAAAATATAAACAGGAGAGACAGGGATTACAGTATTTGCACATGAAAAAACGCCGTTTATTTAATGATTAACACGCAATGTTTATAACAACACAGCCCTAAGCAAGTCATGATGCCCTGGGCAAGACATCAGATTATTCAACAATTAATAAAGCAAAGCATTACTGTTTAAAAGTCACAGGAACAAGCTCCTGAATAGACCAGTTGCACAGTCCTTGTCCTGGCGTGTTTGGCTTAATCCAGGCATCCATATCACAGTCGTTGTCTCCTTCATCAGACTCCGAAGCAGCATTGACAGTTTCATGACACACCCCGCTGGCAGGGATGGTGATTGGCTTTCTGAAACGGGGTGCCCCCACGGAAGGGGTTGATGATGACGGTTGGTACCCCAGGCCGAACCGGTCCATCTTCACAGGAATGTCCAGCACTTTGCCCCAGCCCTTGGCTTCTCCTGCTTCCACTAGAGCTTGAGCTTCTTTATACGATGAGACAACTATCTCTGGTACTTTGCTCGGCCCGGGACCTTTGTCCTTGATGCGCAAACCTTCGAATGCCTGGCAGGGTGTTTCGTGGATCTCTCCGTCGACCTCCACATATTTAAATGAAGATAGATGGCTGACCAGGATGTCCTCTTCTCCGCACACGGTGACTACGCTGTCTCCGACCATATACTTTAACTTCTGGTGCAGGGTGGACGTGACTGCCCCCGCCCCATGAATCCAGGGTCTTCCAAGCAAGCAGCTGTACGCAGGCTGTATATCCATAATATAAAACTCAGTTGCAAACACTTCCGGCCCCACCTGCAGAGGCAATGTAATCGATCCAAAGACTGTTCTCCGCGTGCCGTCAAACGCTCTGACTACCAAATCACTGGGCGTACATAAAATTCCTCTAACATCCAGCTTCATCATCGCCTTCTTGGGCAGCACATTCAAAGACGATCCAGTGTCGACCAATACGTGCGACATTACTGATCCTCTACACTCAACAGATACGTGCAGCGCCATATTATGATCTCTCCCTTTCGGAGTCAAGTCAAAATCGGTAAAGCCCAAGCTGTGGCCTGCATTCACATGTGCCAACACTCCTTCCAACTGATTCACAGAGACGTCTTGGGGTACAAAAGAAGTATCTAGGACTTTCAGCAAGGCATTTCTGTGAGCTTCCGAACACAACAGCAATGACAGGATAGATATTTTGGACGGCGTCTGCTGCAGATGCTCCACAATCTTATAATCACTTTTTCGAATCAAGCGCATGAATTCTTCTACGTCTTTCGATGCCGATTCTTTGTCACTTGCTTGCGCTGGGACATTCTCAACTGCTTTCCCTTTTCCTTTCGCTAGTCTTTCGGCCTCCACTTCGGGGGATATAAAGATCCTACCACTCCTCGTCATACCTCCCGAACCAACAACGTTATCCACAGTCTCGGCTGGCTGTTTATCAACATCAATTCTTATTCCGTCACAATATACTTCCAAACCATATGACCATGGGACTGCTCTTGTGTTCTCGTACGGGATTGGCCCGGCCTTAGTTATGGTGATCGGTGGGCGCTGAGCTGGTGCTGCAATAGTGATCGTCTTCCGAGGAATTGTCACAGTGGCCACATCACTCCGATTATCCACTACTGCCCCTGCAGGCTCTTCAGTTGCCGCTTGGTCAAACTGCAATATGCCCTCATCAATTAAAGCCTGAATGCCCTTCTTCAAATCATCACACCCTCCAGGTAGGGTCCAACAGTCTAAGCAATATTCGTTACATCCTGGGTAAACACCCCCTTGTAACAGCCGGCTTTTTATCTCGCTCAGCGGCGTCCTTAAATCTTCAACATTCATAATCAGATTCAACCCTTCCTCAGTTAGAATGGCATTTGCCCCATGATGAGGCATGGGTTTCTGCACTATATTTGGACCTGCCGTTCCGAAATTGATGGTCTTATTGTCCAAAAGATCCTGCACAACGTGCTTAAAAGCATGGCAACCTTCTATATCGTGGCCCGGAGCCCCAGAATGAAACTCACAGTGTCGGCTTGCATCGTAACCAAACGGGGGAGCTCCTGCTATCGGTGCCAGAGTTCTTTTCTCTACCAGGTTCAATCCCAACAATGTCTGCAACAAATCGGCATAGGTTGAGGGAGGCTTCTCAAACACTCTTCTCGGTTTACTACCCTGGAATCTTCGCTGAGCCTGCTGTGCACCCTGCTGAGGCTGCTGCTGCTGTGGCATTGGCTGTTGCTGAACCGGTTGTTGTTGCTGGAGTGGTTGTTGTTGATACGGGATAGTAACGCTCGCCACCTGCTGCGGCTGACGATATTGACCTCGTCCCCTGCCTCGGCCTCGGCCTCGGCCTCCAAATACTGCGCTTGCCTCGCCCTGACGGTGCCCACCATAAGCTTTCCTATTACTGCCAGATGCAGTTGATTCCTCGACTTGGAACTTTCCTTGCTTAATATTACGTTCAATCTTTTCTCCCATCAGAATCAGGTCTGAAAAACTGGCCAAAGACGTGTGAAACAACATGTCATGAAACAAGCCGGTGAATGTGCCAACAAACATGTCATTCATTTCCTTATCTTCTACAGGAGGACGGACCCTGGCAGCCATATCGCGCCACCTTTGTGCGTACTCTTTAAAACTCTCACCCTTCTTTTGCGACAGCCCGGCCAACTGGACCCGATTGGGTGCCAAATCGCTATTATACTTGTAGTGAGCTACAAATGCCTCTGCTAATTGCTTCCATGTCTTGATATCAGTTGGCTCCAACCCCATGTACCACTCTAGGGAAGGGCCCGACAGACTATCCTGAAAGAAATGCATTAGCATCCTTTCGTCAGTTGAGTATGCAGACATCTTTCTGTAATAAGCTCGTACATGCACTTTTGGACACGTGTCTCCTTTATACTTGTCAAACGCAGGAGCTTTGAATTTAATTGGCACCCTCAAGCCAGGTACCAGCCCCATTGTCGCCATGTCCAAACCCACAGCACTTTGGTTTAGGACTCCCCTCATCTGCTCTTCCAGCATTCTGATCTTCTGGGAATCATCCATCGGCCCTTCGAAACCTCCGCCGGAGAAAGCGTCCTCCTGCTGATCTTCTTGCCACATACCATTTCCAGCCCCATATCCATCATATCCATTATTACGCCCAGCTCTGATCTGATTCATCCCCGGACCTCGGCCTCTGTTGCCGTACCCTTGAACACCTCCAGCAGGACCAAAAGCCATAAATCCAGTACCGTTTCCGTTTCCAAAGCCTCCGTAACCCTGATTGGTCGCGCCATAACCGTCTTGCCCAAAGCCTTGAGTATTAAAGCCATACTTCCCAGTGTTATCGAATCCCTGATCGTTGAATCCGAATCCAGCATTGACGAAGCCGTTGCCGCCTAGATTATCACCCAAATTGACATCACCCAGCCCAACATTATGGACAGCAGTTTCATTTCCCACTCCGACGTTACCATTTGCAGCAGCGGTAGCGTTGTTGACATTAGCAGCAGGTGTATTGATTACAGGTGGAGCCACCGGCGTGGGAGTGCCGTCTCCATGAGCAGTATCGACCCGTACAGACTGATGATCTTCATTACCATGACCAGCGTTTCGAGCCAACAGAGGCTGGACCATTGCCTGCAAATTCTCCTGCCCTTTTGCTATAGCTTCCATGGTCTGCATGAAGAGAGCGAGTTTCTCGCGCACATCTTGCATCTCGTTCTGCATTTGATCCATGATTCTTCGACAGTTGGTGCGGGTAGAATAGCGGTGCGGGTGTTGATCTGCAATCCTGAAAAGTACCTGTTATAGGGCAGGAAATAAGACACCATTCAAAGATTACCTGTAATGCAATATGAGTATGAATGCAATGCAATGTGTCTGTGCATTAGGGAAATTCATTCCCCCAGTTCTAGTGTGAAAGTGCCAGTGCAGTGACAGTGTTGACAATAGGAATACCGGAGCTGGATTATAGAAAGCCTCATATATTGCAGGGAAAACCAGAATACAATGTCGCTGAAAGTACGATAAGAAGGCATGACCTCAACCAACAATCCTGGTGATGGTCAGCGTTTATGCGAATAAAGCACACAAGTTACTACAAGTTACTACGTGGAATGATCAAATCCTCCCAAAAGTCTGATACTCTTCTATCAACTTCTTGGTCTCTGGGTGACTTGGTCGATCAAGCAGCCCCTCAACGAGTTGGTTTCTCTTCTTAAGAACACGGCGCACGTCTTCAGCAGTTTCTTCCCATGTTGCTTCTCCGAAGCAATCTTCTAGCTTTCGCTTTTGAGACACCGCTTCATCTCTGGATTTGATTGCTTTGTTCAGTGCATGCTGGACACTGTACCGGGTCATCACTTCTTCCTCACACTTCTTGATGCTAGACTTCAACTTTTCTTCGAGGTCGGAGACTTGCTGCTTCAACTTATCTTCCCTCTTCTTATTGTTGGTGAGCGTGGCATTCCAAGTCTTATTGCAAGAAGAGATCTCTCGGTGAGCGATGTCAAGCGCCTTCTTTTTGGCTTCCAGCATGTCATGGGAGCTCCTGAACTCTTGCCCCAGACGTTCGCGCTTCTTCCTCTCCTCAGTCAACTCAGCCCCTAATCTGTTCATTAGCTCGATCTGCTGTTGGAAAGCATATACGGCCTTGTTCTTCTCACTGCGTACTTGGGCTAACTCTTGCTCTAACCCTTCATTGACCTTCATCAAGGCTTCTTTTTCTTTCACAACTTGCTCGTAGGCTTCCCGGGAAACAGTGGTTGGCTCTGCCACCGGAATGGGAACGAGAACTGGTGCATCTGGAAATGGCATCCGCAACCGACTTGCTCTCTCCTGGATCCAAACTCTGTAAGGTGCATAGGCCTGACAGTCATTCTTTCCTAACAACGGCTTCCCTCTGCGGTTAATACGCGTCCAGGCATGTTGCAACTTGGCTAATAACTCCCCCTTCAAATCTCCTGTGAAGTACAGAGATTCCTGTACTTCTTCCTCCTGCGGTGGATTCTTCAGCGCATATCCGAACTGACGAATGAATAGAGAAGGGTTGTAATTGATACACCCTTTTCTTCCTATCAGCGGCACATTAGGGTACCCAGAACAACTGAAGATGAGCTCAGATCCCAACAGGTCTCGATCAAACCACACAACATCTTCGGAATATAGCCTCATCAAGCGCTCTGACCAACTGGCTGAGGCTGCACTGTCTACAAATGGTCCCTTCATGGGGAGATGACTTTTGAACCACATATTCAATAGAGGAGTACAGCAGTACACAACTTTTCCCCTTCGGTTTTCGTTCTTGTAGTGCAATGAGTGGTAGAAGTCTCCGATCAACGTTGGCACTGGGTTGCCTGCAGCGAACAGATAGAAAGCGTCCAGATCTACAAAGTTGGGCCAGTTAGGAAACAGCACGATTCCATAAATGCATAAAGCCAAAATAGCATTGAAAACCACCCAACAACCGTTCTTGGCGTACTCTTGAGCTTTGCCGACCAGAAAATCTAGAGAGAAACCGGGAACCCCGAGCCAAGAAGTCACTAATAACTCAGCAGCATTCATATGCAAGGCTTTGGCTAAATCCTCCAACTTAGGCTCAGCAGCAGAGTGAATAAAGGGAACCTTGTTCTGCACGGGAAGCTCAGTAAACTCCACATACTCCTCAATGGTAGGTCCTAGAATGAAGTCAGCAAAAGTAAAGCATCTCAATGCGGGGTCATAGAACTGCATCAAGGTGTATAGCCCGTTCAACTCATCAGTAGTGGGCTTGCAGACTAACCTCAGTAATCTCCCATGACTCATTCGGAAGCTTCTTCTAACCTCTCCATCAGCGAGAGATATCAGACCAAGCAAAGAAGTAATATCAGGTGAAGGCAGCTTGTACGCAACTGTCTTCCTCAAACCAGCCATAATCAATACTCAGAAGTCTGGGCACTAGAACCGGGGAATATGCAAATGCACCTGCAGCACAAACACACGTTAGTGGAATGCAAGAGGTAATGGATATGCAGGCAATGCAATGCAAGTAACATGCAACAGGGACCAAAGCTGTAGCTGAATAGCCTGAACCATATCAAGAAGTCTCGGACAGACCATCCAGAAGTCATCAAACCCTGGTCTCAGATAGACCTAAAACAAAGCTCCAGTACTGGTCTCTGACAGACCTCAAACCATAACTCCCACTGGTCTCTGATAGACCTCAAATCACATCTCCAATTGGTCTCTGACAGACCTCAGGACACTCCAACTGGTCTCTGACAGACCTCAAATTTCTTCTCTAATTGGTCTCTGACAGACCTCCTAACTTTCCATAAATACCCAGGATCTCTGATCAAGAAATAACCGGTAGTCTGAAGGTCTAGTTACCTGCATAACCCCAAACCCTCTCACAGGTGGATGTCCTAGTAACTGACAAAGGTATGGCATCCTATGCGGTCGTCGGCGTCACAGACTTTCAGGGCTGATGATACGATTCCCAGAAGGAGTGGCATCATCAAATCCTGAAGAGGCCTCACTTAGCCAAGTTCCAAATGATCGGTTCCCGGAGTCGACAATTCAGCTGACCAACAACCCCTTCGACCCAAAGGGTAGAAAAAGAAGCCAACCAGAAGAACCTCGTCCGAGTGTAGATTTCATGAGACACTAATGCAAGCAAAGCCGGCACGCGCCCACTACTTTCTACTCTAATTCTAGGTGCACTCAAGCCCAGGTCCGGCTTCTCACTCAATATCAGAACACCCGTCACACCCCAATACAACAATAATAATCAAATATATAATGCTGAAAGTAAAGGTCAGAAATATAAATCCATACAAAATCCTCGACGGGAAAACAAGCGTTAGGATTGACTCTCTTAAGGGACGTTGGATCCCAAATGCATAAGAACTATCGCAGTTCTTAGCAGCCAGGGGACGTTGGATCCCCAGCAGAGTCGCCAGCTATCGCTACTGCGAAAATCGGCGCCGGCTGAACAGAAGAGTCGCCACCGTGCGTTATTTATCCCACGGGAGGGAAAGGAAACACTCAGAGTAAACCTCGCACAACACGGGAAAGGTATGGTCGTCGCAACCAAAACCTGGATTCGGGAGTCGGTTACGCAAGGGGAAGGTATTAGCACCCCTCACGTCCGTCGTACTCGACGGGATCCACGCTTGTTTTCGGGTATGGATTGTTATTCTATCGAAACTATAGGTCAAGGGTTAAAAAGAAAATAAAATGAAAATAAAATGACTCGGCAAAGTATCGCACTTTATGCCTACGTATTCCCGCCTGGAACGAGAAATCAGAGTCAACGTAGTTCGCCTACCTACAGGAAAGGAGGGGAAGGTTGCTCGCTAGGATATCGCATCCTATGCCTACGTACTTTCACACGGCATGAAAGATCAGAGCAAACGTAGTTCGGGCCACGCATGACATAAGTCTGTCCTTGATTGATTTTATTCCTTCTGAAAAAGGGTTTCTTGATTAGCAGTCCCGGCGGACAAAAATGACGTCTTGATGAGTTCACATTCTTTTACGGAAGAAGTGTCTTTTATTGTGTTTGAAATCTTTATGTGTTTTTCTGTTTGTTTTGAGAGAGAAGAGACAGAACTCTAACCTACGGTTGCGAAGGGAATCAAACTAACCTAATGTTATCATGCATGGGTTAAGACCTAGTGTCTATCATGCTCCTCTCTTGCACAGAGAGAAACAGAGATCCTAAGGGATAGGCAGAAACAGAAACAATATCAGATATATAGTAAAACAGTAAAATGCATGAATGCAGCAATACAAGCGAGGCAAGGGAGTCCCACTCAACCTCGAACCTAGAAAACAATAGGCAAAAGTGAACAGACTTCACTTTCAACCCAACAGGGTAAACAGCAAACAATACAGTCCAGAAAACCAATCAATACATCAGGAATGGAATACAGCAAAAATAACAGCATAAGCAGCTCTGACTCAACATCTAGATTCAAGTAATCTCCAATCAGCTACAGGCTTCAACAAGCATCAATCTCCATCTTCATGGCCTTCAGGCAAGGGCTTTGATCATCAGTCATCTATCTGCAATGGCTTTTCTTCATGTCTCAGGCTAGGATGAACATCAGTCAACCAGATGAGGTGAATGAATGTCAGACAGTTAATTACCTACCAAGGGTGGTTCATCAACTGTTAACATTAACCAGAAAGTTTCCTCTCAAAAGTTCTATCTTTCAAGTATATTCACTGATCCTTCCAAAGGAAGGAGGTGGATATTTGAAAGAGACTTTGAATCATAGAGAAAGGATAGAGGCAAACAAAGCCATCTATGTTTGAGAAGCAAGCTTTCTAATCTAGAGCTCTGCCTAGCTCCTAGACCCTAGTCTCCTCAGCAGCTGCTAGCAATAACCCCCTATTCAACTCTGACAGTTGATCTTCAATCTCTGGATCTCCAATGGTCTTCATCTCCTCAAATCTTCAACTCCCCCAAGTCCCCAGACAATCCCAATACCCACACAAGCAAGCAACAATCCCCAGAGGGCACACCACACCAGTCAATCAGATATATACAGAGTATTAATAGCAGTAGGGGAATCCTAACTTTTTCTAAGGGGATCTAATAACTACCCATAGCCCCTATAGTCCCATAGCTAACCTATTCAACCTCTAAGTCCTAAGGGGAAAGAATCAAATCTCCTAAGTCATCATCTAAAACCCTAGTTTTATCCATGTTATTCACAATTACACTAAGCACCTAAATTTAATTTCTAAAAATGGGAACTAAATTGAATCTACAAGTTCAATGTCTAACCTAAACAACCTAAAAAGAATGGATGAAAAATATGAAAGTATCTAATAGAACAAAAATTAATAAAATCAAGTATGAAATGAAACCATTTAAAATGTTATTTATTTAGAAAATATGAGAAAAATATCAAATAAAAAATAAAATGCAATTTTTATTTTTTATAATTTTCTAGACATCTTAAAGAAAATAATGCAAAAAAAATGAATTAAAAATGATTATTTTGCTATTTGTTATGAATTTTAGAAAATGCATGAAAAAAATTAAAGAAAATAAAAGAAAATATAATGAAATAAAATGGAGGGGGTGAGAAAAGCAAGAAAAACAAACTAAGCGCGTTGGGCTTATGAAACTGGGGGGTGTGGATAGCGCTCTGAGCCCAATCCCCCCAACATAATGAAACGGTGCGTTTGGGATTTCAAAATCTCCCACCAAAACTCAGGTTAAATGAGGACCGTTCGATCCCTGGTCAAGTCAATTCTTCCCTCCAGATCCAAGGGCGTGTGATTCGTCTTCTTCCTCCCTTCGTCTAGGGTTTCAGTCCCCACTTCCATGCATGAGAATTCCACTCAATCTTTCTCCATGATTTCTTGATGAAAACGAAAAATTCCAAGCCCTAAAATACTCTATGAAACTCCAGGAATCCATGCCTAGTTTTAGTTTTCCCTAACTCTCATTGCATACTCCAAACAGAGAGCACGAAATTCAGAACACACCATGCTTGCCTGAGGTCAAAGTTACCAGAACTCAAACCTGATGATCAACAGATATTCTACATGCTTGCCTCATTACTCTATGCTTCAACACATTGATTATAACTCAACACACAGCTTGTTATCGAAGCCAACAGAAATGGTAACCTGTCATTGATTTCCATGAATCTATCCCTAAACTTCAAGAATTGATCCTCTAGGGTTTCTAAACAACATTATCCTAACCACATGATCTCTACCAGCCAGAATAGTGAGATTCGAAGAAACCTACATACCTTGCACTTGATGATGGTGATGGTAGCTAGCCCTCAATTCAACCTTTGATACTTGCTGAAAACAATCTCCAATGAATGAATATGCTTCTGTTTGCAGTGATTTGTGCTGAATCCTTGTGAATCATGCTATTCCATCCTTCATGCAAGTTGGAGTGATGAAGTGGATAGGTATGATCCTTGATCAATTCAACCTCTTCTTGGTGTGAATCCTAGGGTTTGAATGATGATGATGATGATTCAATCCAAAGATGTGAGAATTTTGAGAGGTTTGTGAGAGTTTGGGTATCTTATGGAAGAATAAGAAAATGGATGAAAATGGAGATTTTTGACAAATGGGAGCACCAACCCTTGCATGATTCAGCTTGCATGAATATATAGGTTGCATTAGAACCTCCTAGAACATTGGAGAAATTTCCCTTTACACTTTCCCTTTCAATTTGGATTATGTTACTTTTAATTCAAGCAACCATGGATAACTCACAAATCATGACCTAAGCTCAAAATTCCACTTTAGCCAATGTCTTTAGAATGCTTTTTCCATTCAAAATGACCTATAATTTTGCATCATTTGGCCAAGATATGAAAAATACCATTTTTAAAGCCATTTTCCTTCATTAAATTCACCAATTTTGAAATCTTGTGCTATGGACATTTACAATCTCTCATGGTCACTTTTCTAGACTCAAAATGTCATTTGGAGCAAGTTTGATGTTGTAAGTTTTTCCATTTGAGGCCTCCTTGTATGAGTTTTGGACATAGGTTAAAATGACCTGTAATTCACAAATGACCAAAATACCCTTTGCTTGCCAAGACCATAAGTTGAGTTCCACACATCATATGAAGGCATACTATACCATTCTAGAAAGCTAAGACAATGAGGAACAATTCTTATGTTGACCAAAAATTCATTTGAAATCTCCTTGAGGGTTAAAAATAGCTTGGAAGTCAAGTCACTTTCACAGACAAAATTTCAGATACCTCAGATGACCTGTAACTTGCAAGGACCATAACTTGAGTTCTATAAATCTCCTTGATGTCTTCCACCACTCAAATTAAAGGTCTTGAGATCCTCTACGAGTTTCATGTTGTCCAAGAAGCCATTTGAAGCTTGCATTTTGACTTATCTTGCTTGGGAATTTGACCTAAACTAGGGGATTTTACATAGAAACCCTAATTTAGAGACTCCTCTTCTCCTTGATTTCTCTTGAACTCCTCTTAGCACAACAACATATCCTTATTCTCCATGTCAAATGATGAACCCCACATCTCTCCAATAGCCCTTAATGCCTTCAACTCAATCAATTGACCTAGGGTTGACCTAGGGTTGACCCAGATGAAACCTTAGTTGACTGCCTTCAACTACAATTCTTGTGATCACATCAACCACTTGTTTTCTTCTCCAGATGACTTTCTAAGCCTCTCATGATGTCTAGATACTCTCCATGCCTTCCATTCACAGCTCACAACCCTCTTGTTGACCCTCAGATACCCTCAGATAGGGGATAGACTCAAGGCTTGATCTGCTGAACTCTCTGCTCTCAAATTCTTTTCTGATGACTTGAATGAGATGGAATTAGGATGATAACCTCTTGATAGGCCTCTAGAGATGAGAATAATGCTTGATCCCCTGTTGAATGCCTTGCTATGCTTATGCTATGCAGATGGTTAGTCTATGTACATGACTCTATATGCAAATGCTAATGATATTGAAACATAAACCAGGTGAATAAGGTTGGGCAAATTTTAGGGTGCAACACTCACATCGGCTACTACCACCAAAAGGATGATAAAGAAAAAGACTCGCACAATCTGGCATCAACGAGATGACAGACCCACCACCAAGAAGATGATGGAGCAAACTCACACCGGCTACTACCACAAAAAGGATTATAGAGCAAAACACTTGAACAATATGACATCAGCAAGATGACAGACCCGCCACTAAAAGGATGACGAAGCAAACTGACACCGGCTACTACCACCAAAAGGATGATAGAGAAAAAGACTCGCACAATCTGGAATAAACAAGATGACAGACCCACCGCAAAAAAGGATGATGGAGCGAATTCACACATCGACTACTACCACCAAAAGGATGATAAAGCAAACACTCGCATAATCTGGCATCAACAAGATGACAGACCCACCACCAAAAGGATGATGAAGCAAACTCACACTGGTTACTACCACCAAAACGATGATAGAGCAAACACTCGCGCAATTTGACATCAACAAGATGACAGACCCACCACAAAAAGGATAACGGAGCAAATCACATCGGCTACTACCACCAAAAGGATGATATAGAAAAAGACTCGCACAATCTGGCATCAACGAAATGACAGAACCACCACCAAAAGGATGATGGAGTAAACTCACACCGGCTACTACCATCAAAAGTATGATAGAGCAAAACACTCGCACAAATTGACATCAACAAGATGACAGACCCACCACCAAAAGGATGATGGGGCAAACTCACATCGGCTACTACCACCAAAAGGATGATAGAGAAAAAGACTCGCACAATCTGGCATCAACGAGATGACAGACCCACCACCAAGAGGATGATGGAGCAAACTCACACCGGATACTACCACAAAAAGGATTATAGAGCAAAACACTTGCACAATCTGACATCAGCAAAATGACAGACCCACCACTAAAAGGATGACAAAGCAAACTGACACTGGCTACTACTACCAAAAGGATGATAGAGAAAAAGACTCGCACAATCTGGAATAAACAAGATGACAGACCCACCGCCAAAAGGATGATGGAGCGAATTCACACATCGACTACTACCACCAAAAGGATGATAAAGCAAACACTCGCATAATCTGGCATCAACAAGATGACAGACCCACCACCAAAAGGATGATGAAGCAAACTCACACTGGTTACTACCACCAAAATGATGATAGAGCAAACACTCGTGCAATTTGACATCAACAAGATGACAGACCCACCACAAAAAGGATAACGGAGCAAATCACATCGGCTACTACCACCAAAAGGATGATAGAGAAAAAGACTCGCACAATCTGGCATCAACGAGATGACAGACCCACCACCAAGAGGATGATGGAGCAAACTCACACCGGCTACTACCACAAAAAGGATTATAGAGCAAAACACTTGCACAATCTGACATCAGCAAAATGACAGACCCACCACTAAAAGGATGACAAAGCGAACTGACACCGGCTACTACCACCAAAAGGATGATAGAGAAAAAGACTCGCACAATCTGGAATAAACAAGATGACAGACCCACCGCCAAAAGGATGATGGAGCGAATTCACACATCGACTACTACCACCAAAAGGATGATAAAGCAAACACTCGCATAATCTGGCATCAACAAGATGACAGACCCACCACCAAAAGGATGATGAAGCAAACTCACACTGGTTACTACCACCAAAATGATGATAGAGCAAACACTCGTGCAATTTGACATCAACAAGATGACAGACCCACCACAAAAAGGATAACGGAGCAAATCACATCGGCTACTACCACCAAAAGGATGATAGAGAAAAGGACTCGCACAATCTGGCATCAACGAGATGACAGACCCACCACCAAAAGGATGATGGAGCAAACTCACACCGGCTACTACCACCAAAAGTATAATAGAGCAAAACACTCGCACAAATTGACATCAACAAGATGACAGACCCACCACCAAAAGGATGACGGGGCAAACTCACATCGGCTACTACCACCAAAAGGATGATAGAGAAAAAGACTCGCACAATCTGGCATCAACGAGATGACAGACCCACCACCAAGAAGATGATGGAGCAAACTCACACCGGCTACTACAACAAAAAGGATTATAGAGCAAAACACTTGAACAATATGACATCAGCAAGATGACAGACCCGCCACTAAAAGGATGACGAAGCAAACTGACACCGGCTACTACCACCAAAAGGATGATAGAGAAAAAGACTCGCACAATCTGGAATAAACAAGATGACAGACCCACCGCCAAAAGGATGATGGAGCGAATTCACACATCGACTACTACCACCAAAAGGAGGATAAAGCAAACACTCGCATAATCTGGCATCAACAAGATGACAGACCCACCACCAAAAGGATGATGAAGCAAACTCACACTGGTTACTACCACCAAAACGATGATAGAGCAAACACTCGCGCAATTTGACATCAACAAGATGATAGACCCACCACAAAAAGGATAACGGAGCAAATCACATCGGCTACTACCACCAAAAGGATGATATAGAAAAAGACTCGCACAATCTGGCATCAACGAAATGACAGAACCACCACCAAAAGGATGATGGAGCAAACTCACACCGGCTACTACCATCAAAAGTATGATAGAGCAAAACACTCGCACAAATTGACATCAACAAAATGACATACCCACCACCAAAAGGATGATGGGGCAAACTCACATCGGCTACTACCACCAAAAGGATGATAGAGAAAAAGACTCGCACAATCTGGCATCAACGAGATGACAGACCCACCACCAAGAGGATGATGGAGCAAACTCACACCGGATACTACCACAAAAAGGATTATAGAGCAAAACACTTGCACAATCTGACATCAGCAAAATGACAGACCCACCACTAAAAGGATGATAAAGCAAACTGACACTGGCTACTACTACCAAAAGGATGATAGAGAAAAAGACTCGCACAATCTGGAATAAACAAGATGACAGACCCACCGCCAAAAGGATGATGGAGCGAATTCACACATCGACTACTACCACCAAAAGGATGATAAAGCAAACACTCGCATAATCTGGCATCAACAAGATGACAGACCCACCACCAAAAGGATGATGAAGCAAACTCACACTGGTTACTACCACCAAAATGATGATAGAGCAAACACTCGTGCAATTTGACATCAACAAGATGACAGACCCACCACAAAAGGATAACGGAGCAAATCACATCGGCTACTACCACCAAAAGGATGATAAAGAAAAAGACTCGCACAATCTGGCATCAACGAGATGACAGACCCACCACCAAGAGGATGATGGAGCAAACTCACACCGGCTACTACCACAAAAAGGATTATAGAGCAAAACACTTGCACAATCTGACATCAGCAAAATGACAGACCCACCACTAAAAGGATGACAAAGCAAACTGACACCGGCTACTACCACCAAAAGGATGATAGAGAAAAAGACTCGCACAATCTGGAATAAACAAGATGACAGACCCACCGCCAAAAGGATGATGGAGCGAATTCACACATCGACTACTACCACCAAAAGGATGATAAAGCAAACACTCGAATATCTGGCATCAACAAGATGACAGACCCACCACCAAAAGGATGATGAAGCAAACTCACACTGGTTACTACCACCAAAACGATGATAGAGCAAACACTCGCGCAATTTGACATCAACAAGATGACATACCCACCACAAAAAGGATAACGGAGCAAATCACATCGGCTACTACCACCAAAAGGATGATAGAGAAAAAGACTCGCACAATCTGGCATCAACGAGATGACAGACCCACCACCAAAAGGATGATGGAGCAAACTCACACCGGCTACTACCACCAAAAGTATAATAGAGCAAAACACTCGCACAAATTGACATCAACAAGATGACAGACCCACCACCAAAAGGATGACGGGGCAAACTCACATCGGCTACTACCACCAAAAGGATGATAGAGAAAAAGACTCGCACAATCTGGCATCAACGAGATGACAGACCCACCACCAAGAAGATGATGGAGCAAACTCACACCGGCTACTACCACAAAAAGGATTATAGAGTAAAACACTTGAACAATATGACATCAGCAAGATGACAGACCCGCCACTAAAAGGATGACGAAGCAAACTGACACCGGCTACTACCACCAAAAGGATGATAGAGAAAAAGACTCGCACAATCTGGAATAAACAAGATGACAGACCCACCCCCAAAAGGATGATGGAGCGAATTCACACATCGACTACTACCACCAAAAGGATGATAAAGCAAACACTCGCATAATCTGGCATCAACAAGATGACAGACGCACCACCAAAAGGGTGATGAAGCAAACTCACACTGGTTACTACCACCAAAACGATGATAGAGCAAACACTCGCGCAATTTGACATCAACAAGATGACAGACCCACCACAAAAAGGATAACGGAGCAAATCACATCGGCTACTACCACCAAAAGGATGATATAGAAAAAGACTCGCACAATCTGGCATCAACGAAATGACAGAACCACCACCAAAAGGATGATGGAGCAAACTCACACCGGCTACTACCATCAAAAGTATGATAGAGCAAAACACTCGCACAAATTGACATCAACAAGATGACATACCCACCACCAAAAGGATGATGGGGCAAACTCACATCGGCTACTACCACCAAAAGGATGATAGAGAAAAAGACTCGCACAATCTGGCATCAACGAGATGACAGACCCACCACCAAGAGGATGATGGAGAAAACTCACACCGGATACTAGCACAAAAAGGATTATAGAGCAAAACACTTGCACAATCTGACATCAGCAAAATGACAGACCCACCACTAAAAGGATGACAAAGCAAACTGACACTGGCTACTACTACCAAAAGGATGATAGAGAAAAAGACTCGCACAATCTGGAATAAACAAGATGACAGACCCACCGCCAAAAGGATGATGGAGCGAATTCACACATCGACTACTACCACCAAAAGGATGATAAAGCAAACACTCGCATAATCTGGCATCAACAAGATGACAGACCCACCACCAAAAGGATGATGAAGCAAACTCACACTGGTTACTACCACCAAAATGATGATAGAGCAAACACTCGTGCAATTTGACATCAACAAGATGACAGACCCACCACAAAAAGGATAACGGAGCAAATCACATCGGCTACTACCACCAAAAGGATGATAGAGAAAAAGACTCGCACAATCTGGCATCAACGAGATGACAGACCCACAACCAAAAGGATGATGGAGCAAACTCACACCGGCTACTACCACCAAAAGTATGATAGAGCAAAACACTCGCACAAATTGACATCAACAAGATGACAGACCCACCACCAAAAGGATAACGGAGCAAACTCACATCGGCTACTACCACCAAAAGGATGATAGAGAAAAAGACTCGCACAATCTGGCATCAACGAGATAACAGACCCACCACCAAGAGGATGATGGAGCAAACTCACACCGGCTACTACCACAAAAAGGATTATAGAGCAAAACACTTGAACAATCTGACATCAGCAAGATGACAGACCCGCCACTAAAAGGATGACGAAGCAAACTGACACCGGCTACTACCACCAAAAGGATGATAGAGAAAAAGACTCGCACAATCTGGAATAAACAGGATAACAGACCCACCGCCAAAAAAATGATGGAGCGAATTCACACATCGACTACTACCACCAAATGGATGATAAAGCAAACACTCGCATAATCTGGCATCAACAAGATGACAGACCCACCACCAAAAGGATGATGAAGTAAACTCACACCGGTTACTACCACCAAAAGGATGATAGAGCAAACAATCGCGCAATTTGACATCAACAAGATGACAGACCCACCACAAAAAGGATGACGGAGCAAATCACATCGGCTACTACCACCCAAAGGATGATAGAGAAAAAGACTCGCCCAATCTGGCATCAACGAGATGACAGACCCACCACCAAAAGGATGATGGAGCAAACTCACACCGGCTACTACCACCAAAAGTATGATAGAGCAAAACACTCGCACAAATTGACATCAACAAGATGACACACCCACCACCAAAAGGATGACGGGGCAAACTCACATCGGCTACTACCACCAAAAGGATGATAGAGAAAAAGACTCGCACAATCTGGCATCAACGAGATGACAGACTCACCACCAAGAGGATGATGGAGCAAACTCACACCTGCTACTACCACAAAAAGGATTATAGAGCAAAACACTTGAACAATCTGACATCAACAAGATGACAGACCCGCCATTAAAAGGATGACGAAGCAAACTGACACCGGCTACTACCACCAAAAGGATGATAGAGAAAAAGACTCGCACAATCTGGAATAAACAAGATGACAGACCCACCGCCAAAAGGATGATGGAGCGAATTCACACATCGACTACTACCACCAAAAGGATGATAAAGCAAACACTCGCATAATCTGGCATCAACAAAATGACAGACCCACCACCAAAAGGATGATGAAGCAAACTCACACCGGTTACTACCACCAAAACGATGATAGAGCAAACACTCGCGCAATTTGACATCAACAAGATGACAGACCCACCACAAAAAGGATGACGGAGCAAATCACATCGGCTACTACCACCAAAAGGATGATAGAGAAAAAGACTCGCACAATCTGGCATTAACGAGATGACAGACCCACCACTAAAAGGATGATGGAGCAAACTCACACCGGCTACTACCACCAAAAGTATGATAGAGCAAACACTCACGCATTTTGACATCAACAAGATGACAGACCCACCACAAAAAGGATGACGGAACAAATCACATCGGCTACTACCACCAAAAGGATGATAGAGAAACAGACTCGCACAATCTGGCATCAACGAGATGATAGACCCACCACCAAAAGGATGATGGGGCAAACTCACACCGGCAACTACCACCAAAAGTATGATAGAGCAAAACACTCGCAGAAATTGACATCAACAAGATGACAGACCCACCACCAAAAGGATGATGGGGCAAACTCACATCGGCTACTACCACCAAAAGGATGATAGAGAAAAAGACTCGCACAATCTGGCATCAACGAGATGACAGACCCACCACCAAGAAGATGATGGAGCAAACTCACACCGGCTACTACCACAAAAAGGATTATAGAGCAAAACACTTGAACAATATGACATCAGCAAGATGACAGACCCGCCACTAAAAGGATGACGAAGCAAACTGACACCGGCTACTACCACCAAAAGGATGATAGAGAAAAAGACTCGCACAATCTGGAATAAACAAGATGACAGACCCACCGCCAAAAGGATGATGGAGCGAATTCACACATCGACTACTACCACCAAAAGGAGGATAAAGCAAACACTCGCATAATCTGGCATCAACAAGATGACAGACCCACCACCAAAAGGATGATGAAGCAAACTCACACTGGTTACTACCACCAAAACGATGATAGAGCAAACACTCGCGCAATTTGACATCAACAAGATGACAGACCCACCACAAAAAGGATAACGGAGCAAATCACATCGGCTACTACCACCAAAAGGATGATATAGAAAAAGACTCGCACAATCTGGCATCAACGAAATGACAGAACCACCACCAAAAGGATGATGGAGCAAACTCACACCGGCTACTACCATCAAAAGTATGATAGAGCAAAACACTCGCACAAATTGACATCAACAAGATGACATACCCACCACCAAAAGGATGATGGGGCAAACTCACATCGGCTACTACCACCAAAAGGATGATAGAGAAAAAGACTCGCACAATCTGGCATCAACGAGATGACAGACCCACCACCAAGAGGATGATGGAGCAAACTCACACCGGATACTACCACAAAAAGGATTATAGAGCAAAACACTTGCACAATCTGACATCAGCAAAATGACAGACCCACCACTAAAAGGATGACAAAGCAAACTGACACTGGCTACTACTACCAAAAGGATGATAGAGAAAAAGACTCGCACAATCTGGAATAAACAAGATGACAGACCCACCGCCAAAAGGATGATGGAGCGAATTCACACATCGACTACTACCACCAAAAGGATGATAAAGCAAACACTCGCATAATCTGGCATCAACAAGATGACAGACCCACCACCAAAAGGATGATGAAGCAAACTCACACTGGTTACTACCACCAAAATGATGATAGAGCAAACACTCGTGCAATTTGACATCAACAAGATGACAGACCCACCACAAAAAGGATAACGGAGCAAATCACATCGGCTACTACCACCAAAAGGATGATAGAGAAAAAGACTCGCACAATCTGGCATCAACGAGATGACAGACCCACCACCAAGAGGATGATGGAGCAAACTCACACCGGCTACTACCACAAAAAGGATTATAGAGCAAAACACTTGCACAATCTGACATCAGCAAAATGACAGACCCACCACTAAAAGGATGACAAAGCAAACTGACACCGGCTACTACCACCAAAAGGATGATAGAGAAAAAGACTCGCACAATCTGGAATAAACAAGATGACAGACCCACCGCCAAAAGGATGATGGAGCGAATTCACACATCGACTACTACCACCAAAAGGATGATAAAGCAAACACTCGCATAATCTGGCATCAACAAGATGACAGACCCACCACCAAAAGGATGATGAAGCAAACTCACACTGGTTACTACCACCAAAATGATGATAGAGCAAACACTCGTGCAATTTGACATCAACAAGATGACAGACCCACCACAAAAAGGATAACGGAGCAAATCACATCGGCTACTACCACCAAAAGGATGATAGAGAAAAGGACTCGCACAATCTGGCATCAACGAGATGACAGACCCACCACCAAAAGGATGATGGAGCAAACTCACACCGGCTACTACCACCAAAAGTATAATAGAGCAAAACACTCGCACAAATTGACATCAACAAGATGACAGACCCACCACCAAAAGGATGACGGGGCAAACTCACATCGGCTACTACCACCAAAAGGATGATAGAGAAAAAGACTCGCACAATCTGGCATCAACGAGATGACAGACCCACCACCAAGAAGATGATGGAGCAAACTCACACCGGCTACTACAACAAAAAGGATTATAGAGCAAAACACTTGAACAATATGACATCAGCAAGATGACAGACCCGCCACTAAAAGGATGACGAAGCAAACTGACACCGGCTACTACCACCAAAAGGATGATAGAGAAAAAGACTCGCACAATCTGGAATAAACAAGATGACAGACCCACCGCCAAAAACAAGATGACAGACCCACCCCCAAAAGGATGATGGAGCGAATTCACACATCGACTACTACCACCAAAAGGATGATAAAGCAAACACTCGCATAATCTGGCATCAACAAGATGACAGACGCACCACCAAAAGGATGATGAAGCAAACTCACACTGGTTACTACCACCAAAACGATGATAGAGCAAACACTCGCGCAATTTGACATCAACAAGATGACAGACCCACCACAAAAAGGATAACGGAGCAAATCACATCGGCTACTACCACCAAAAGGATGATATAGAAAAAGACTCGCACAATCTGGCATCAACGAAATGACAGAACCACCACCAAAAGGATGATGGAGCAAACTCACACCGGCTACTACCATCAAAAGTATGATAGAGCAAAACACTCGCACAAATTGACATCAACAAGATGACATACCCACCACCAAAAGGATGATGGGGCAAACTCACATCGGCTACTACCACCAAAAGGATGATAGAGAAAAAGACTCGCACAATCTGGCATCAACGAGATGACAGACCCACCACCAAGAGGATGATGGAGCAAACTCACACCGGATACTACCACAAAAAGGATTATAGAGCAAAACACTTGCACAATCTGACATCAGCAAAATGACAGACCCACCACTAAAAGGATGATAAAGCAAACTGACACTGGCTACTACTACCAAAAGGATGATAGAGAAAAAGACTCGCACAATCTGGAATAAACAAGATGACAGACCCACCGCCAAAAGGATGATGGAGCGAATTCACACATCGACTACTACCACCAAAAGGATGATAAAGCAAACACTCGCATAATCTGGCATCAACAAGATGACAGACCCACCACCAAAAGGATGATGAAGCAAACTCACACTGGTTACTACCACCAAAATGATGATAGAGCAAACACTCGTGCAATTTGACATCAACAAGATGACAGACCCACCACAAAAGGATAACGGAGCAAATCACATCGGCTACTACCACCAAAAGGATGATAAAGAAAAAGACTCGCACAATCTGGCATCAACGAGATGACAGACCCACCACCAAGAGGATGATGGAGCAAACTCACACCGGCTACTACCACAAAAAGGATTATAGAGCAAAACACTTGCACAATCTGACATCAGCAAAATGACAGACCCACCACTAAAAGGATGACAAAGCAAACTGACACCGGCTACTACCACCAAAAGGATGATAGAGAAAAAGACTCGCACAATCTGGAATAAACAAGATGACAGACCCACCGCCAAAAGGATGATGGAGCGAATTCACACATCGACTACTACCACCAAAAGGATGATAAAGCAAACACTCGAATATCTGGCATCAACAAGATGACAGACCCACCACCAAAAGGATGATGAAGCAAACTCACACTGGTTACTACCACCAAAACGATGATAGAGCAAACACTCGCGCAATTTGACATCAACAAGATGACATACCCACCACAAAAAGGATAACGGAGCAAATCACATCGGCTACTACCACCAAAAGGATGATAGAGAAAAAGACTCGCACAATCTGGCATCAACGAGATGACAGACCCACCACCAAAAGGATGATGGAGCAAACTCACACCGGCTACTACCACCAAAAGTATAATAGAGCAAAACACTCGCACAAATTGACATCAACAAGATGACAGACCCACCACCAAAAGGATGACGGGGCAAACTCACATCGGCTACTACCACCAAAAGGATGATAGAGAAAAAGACTCGCACAATCTGGCATCAACGAGATGACAGACCCACCACCAAGAAGATGATGGAGCAAACTCACACCGGCTACTACCACAAAAAGGATTATAGAGTAAAACACTTGAACAATATGACATCAGCAAGATGACAGACCCGCCACTAAAAGGATGACGAAGCAAACTGACACCGGCTACTACCACCAAAAGGATGATAGAGAAAAAGACTCGCACAATCTGGAATAAACAAGATGACAGACCCACCCCCAAAAGGATGATGGAGCGAATTCACACATCGACTACTACCACCAAAAGGATGATAAAGCAAACACTCGCATAATCTGGCATCAACAAGATGACAGACGCACCACCAAAAGGGTGATGAAGCAAACTCACACTGGTTACTACCACCAAAACGATGATAGAGCAAACACTCGCGCAATTTGACATCAACAAGATGACAGACCCACCACAAAAAGGATAACGGAGCAAATCACATCGGCTACTACCACCAAAAGGATGATATAGAAAAAGACTCGCACAATCTGGCATCAACGAAATGACAGAACCACCACCAAAAGGATGATGGAGCAAACTCACACCGGCTACTACCATCAAAAGTATGATAGAGCAAAACACTCGCACAAATTGACATCAACAAGATGACATACCCACCACCAAAAGGATGATGGGGCAAACTCACATCGGCTACTACCACCAAAAGGATGATAGAGAAAAAGACTCGCACAATCTGGCATCAACGAGATGACAGACCCACCACCAAGAGGATGATGGAGAAAACTCACACCGGATACTAGCACAAAAAGGATTATAGAGCAAAACACTTGCACAATCTGACATCAGCAAAATGACAGACCCACCACTAAAAGGATGACAAAGCAAACTGACACTGGCTACTACTACCAAAAGGATGATAGAGAAAAAGACTCGCACAATCTGGAATAAACAAGATGACAGACCCACCGCCAAAAGGATGATGGAGCGAATTCACACATCGACTACTACCACCAAAAGGATGATAAAGCAAACACTCGCATAATCTGGCATCAACAAGATGACAGACCCACCACCAAAAGGATGATGAAGCAAACTCACACTGGTTACTACCACCAAAATGATGATAGAGCAAACACTCGTGCAATTTGACATCAACAAGATGACAGACCCACCACAAAAAGGATAACGGAGCAAATCACATCGGCTACTACCACCAAAAGGATGATAGAGAAAAAGACTCGCACAATCTGGCATCAACGAGATGACAGACCCACAACCAAAAGGATGATGGAGCAAACTCACACCGGCTACTACCACCAAAAGTATGATAGAGCAAAACACTCGCACAAATTGACATCAACAAGATGACAGACCCACCACCAAAAGGATAACGGAGCAAACTCACATCGGCTACTACCACCAAAAGGATGATAGAGAAAAAGACTCGCACAATCTGGCATCAACGAGATAACAGACCCACCACCAAGAGGATGATGGAGCAAACTCACACCGGCTACTACCACAAAAAGGATTATAGAGCAAAACACTTGAACAATCTGACATCAGCAAGATGACAGACCCGCCACTAAAAGGATGACGAAGCAAACTGACACCGGCTACTACCACCAAAAGGATGATAGAGAAAAAGACTCGCACAATCTGGAATAAACAGGATAACAGACCCACCGCCAAAAAAATGATGGAGCGAATTCACACATCGACTACTACCACCAAATGGATGATAAAGCAAACACTCGCATAATCTGGCATCAACAAGATGACAGACCCACCACCAAAAGGATGATGAAGTAAACTCACACCGGTTACTACCACCAAAAGGATGATAGAGCAAACAATCGCGCAATTTGACATCAACAAGATGACAGACCCACCACAAAAAGGATGACGGAGCAAATCACATCGGCTACTACCACCCAAAGGATGATAGAGAAAAAGACTCGCCCAATCTGGCATCAACGAGATGACAGACCCACCACCAAAAGGATGATGGAGCAAACTCACACCGGCTACTACCACCAAAAGTATGATAGAGCAAAACACTCGCACAAATTGACATCAACAAGATGACACACCCACCACCAAAAGGATGACGGGGCAAACTCACATCGGCTACTACCACCAAAAGGATGATAGAGAAAAAGACTCGCACAATCTGGCATCAACGAGATGACAGACTCACCACCAAGAGGATGATGGAGCAAACTCACACCTGCTACTACCACAAAAAGGATTATAGAGCAAAACACTTGAACAATCTGACATCAACAAGATGACAGACCCGCCATTAAAAGGATGACGAAGCAAACTGACACCGGCTACTACCACCAAAAGGATGATAGAGAAAAAGACTCGCACAATCTGGAATAAACAAGATGACAGACCCACCGCCAAAAGGATGATGGAGCGAATTCACACATCGACTACTACCACCAAAAGGATGATAAAGCAAACACTCGCATAATCTGGCATCAACAAAATGACAGACCCACCACCAAAAGGATGATGAAGCAAACTCACACCGGTTACTACCACCAAAACGATGATAGAGCAAACACTCGCGCAATTTGACATCAACAAGATGACAGACCCACCACAAAAAGGATGACGGAGCAAATCACATCGGCTACTACCACCAAAAGGATGATAGAGAAAAAGACTCGCACAATCTGGCATTAACGAGATGACAGACCCACCACTAAAAGGATGATGGAGCAAACTCACACCGGCTACTACCACCAAAAGTATGATAGAGCAAACACTCACGCATTTTGACATCAACAAGATGACAGACCCACCACAAAAAGGATGACGGAACAAATCACATCGGCTACTACCACCAAAAGGATGATAGAGAAACAGACTCGCACAATCTGGCATCAACGAGATGATAGACCCACCACCAAAAGGATGATGGGGCAAACTCACACCGGCAACTACCACCAAAAGTATGATAGAGCAAAACACTCGCAGAAATTGACATCAACAAGATGACAGACCCACCACCAAAAGGATGATGGGGCAAACTCACATCGGCTACTACCACCAAAAGGATGATAGAGAAAAAGACTCGCACAATCTGGCATCAACGAGATGACAGACCCACCACCAAGAAGATGATGGAGCAAACTCACACCGGCTACTACCACAAAAAGGATTATAGAGCAAAACACTTGAACAATATGACATCAGCAAGATGACAGACCCGCCACTAAAAGGATGACGAAGCAAACTGACACCGGCTACTACCACCAAAAGGATGATAGAGAAAAAGACTCGCACAATCTGGAATAAACAAGATGACAGACCCACCGCCAAAAGGATGATGGAGCGAATTCACACATCGACTACTACCACCAAAAGGAGGATAAAGCAAACACTCGCATAATCTGGCATCAACAAGATGACAGACCCACCACCAAAAGGATGATGAAGCAAACTCACACTGGTTACTACCACCAAAACGATGATAGAGCAAACACTCGCGCAATTTGACATCAACAAGATGACAGACCCACCACAAAAAGGATAACGGAGCAAATCACATCGGCTACTACCACCAAAAGGATGATATAGAAAAAGACTCGCACAATCTGGCATCAACGAAATGACAGAACCACCACCAAAAGGATGATGGAGCAAACTCACACCGGCTACTACCATCAAAAGTATGATAGAGCAAAACACTCGCACAAATTGACATCAACAAGATGACATACCCACCACCAAAAGGATGATGGGGCAAACTCACATCGGCTACTACCACCAAAAGGATGATAGAGAAAAAGACTCGCACAATCTGGCATCAACGAGATGACAGACCCACCACCAAGAGGATGATGGAGCAAACTCACACCGGATACTACCACAAAAAGGATTATAGAGCAAAACACTTGCACAATCTGACATCAGCAAAATGACAGACCCACCACTAAAAGGATGACAAAGCAAACTGACACTGGCTACTACTACCAAAAGGATGATAGAGAAAAAGACTCGCACAATCTGGAATAAACAAGATGACAGACCCACCGCCAAAAGGATGATGGAGCGAATTCACACATCGACTACTACCACCAAAAGGATGATAAAGCAAACACTCGCATAATCTGGCATCAACAAGATGACAGACCCACCACCAAAAGGATGATGAAGCAAACTCACACTGGTTACTACCACCAAAATGATGATAGAGCAAACACTCGTGCAATTTGACATCAACAAGATGACAGACCCACCACAAAAAGGATAACGGAGCAAATCACATCGGCTACTACCACCAAAAGGATGATAAAGAAAAAGACTCGCACAATCTGGCATCAACGAGATGACAGACCCACCACCAAGAGGATGATGGAGCAAACTCACACCGGCTACTACCACAAAAAGGATTATAGAGCAAAACACTTGCACAATCTGACATCAGCAAAATGACAGACCCACCACTAAAAGGATGACAAAGCAAACTGACACCGGCTACTACCACCAAAAGGATGATAGAGAAAAAGACTCGCACAATCTGGAATAAACAAGATGACAGACCCACCGCCAAAAGGATGATGGAGCGAATTCACACATCGACTACTACCACCAAAAGGATGATAAAGCAAACACTCGCATAATCTGGCATCAACAAGATGACAGACCCACCACCAAAAGGATGATGAAGCAAACTCACACTGGTTACTACCACCAAAACGATGATAGAGCAAACACTCGCGCAATTTGACATCAACAAGATGACAGACCCACCACAAAAAGGATAACGGAGCAAATCACATCGGCTACTACCACCAAAAGGATGATAGAGAAAAAGACTCGCACAATCTGGCATCAACGAGATGACAGACCCACCACCAAAAGGATGATGGAGCAAACTCACACCGGCTACTACCACCAAAAGTATAATAGAGCAAAACACTCGCACAAATTGACATCAACAAGATGACAGACCCACCACCAAAAGGATGACGGGGCAAACTCACATCGGCTACTACCACCAAAAGGATGATAGAGAAAAAGACTCGCACAATCTGGCATCAACGAGATGACAGACCCACCACCAAGAAGATGATGGAGCAAACTCACACCGGCTACTACCACAAAAAGGATTATAGAGTAAAACACTTGAACAATATGACATCAGCAAGATGACAGACCCGCCACTAAAAGGATGACGAAGCAAACTGACACCGGCTACTACCACCAAAAGGATGATAGAGAAAAAGACTCGCACAATCTGGAATAAACAAGATGACAGACCCACCCCCAAAAGGATGATGGAGCGAATTCACACATCGACTACTACCACCAAAAGGATGATAAAGCAAACACTCGCATAATCTGGCATCAACAAGATGACAGACGCACCACCAAAAGGGTGATGAAGCAAACTCACACTGGTTACTACCACCAAAACGATGATAGAGCAAACACTCGCGCAATTTGACATCAACAAGATGACAGACCCACCACAAAAAGGATAACGGAGCAAATCACATCGGCTACTACCACCAAAAGGATGATATAGAAAAAGACTCGCACAATCTGGCATCAACGAAATGACAGAACCACCACCAAAAGGATGATGGAGCAAACTCACACCGGCTACTACCATCAAAAGTATGATAGAGCAAAACACTCGCACAAATTGACATCAACAAGATGACATACCCACCACCAAAAGGATGATGGGGCAAACTCACATCGGCTACTACCACCAAAAGGATGATAGAGAAAAAGACTCGCACAATCTGGCATCAACGAGATGACAGACCCACCACCAAGAGGATGATGGAGCAAACTCACACCGGATACTACCACAAAAAGGATTATAGAGCAAAACACTTGCACAATCTGACATCAGCAAAATGACAGACCCACCACTAAAAGGATGACAAAGCAAACTGACACTGGCTACTACTACCAAAAGGATGATAGAGAAAAAGACTCGCACAATCTGGAATAAACAAGATGACAGACCCACCGCCAAAAGGATGATGGAGCGAATTCACACATCGACTACTACCACCAAAAGGATGATAAAGCAAACACTCGCATAATCTGGCATCAACAAGATGACAGACCCACCACCAAAAGGATGATGAAGCAAACTCACACTGGTTACTACCACCAAAATGATGATAGAGCAAACACTCGTGCAATTTGACATCAACAAGATGACAGACCCACCACAAAAAGGATAACGGAGCAAATCACATCGGCTACTACCACCAAAAGGATGATAGAGAAAAAGACTCGCACAATCTGGCATCAACGAGATGACAGACCCACCACCAAAAGGATGATGGAGCAAACTCACACCGGCTACTACCACCAAAAGTATGATAGAGCAAAACACTCGCACAAATTGACATCAACAAGATGACAGACCCACCACCAAAAGGATAACGGAGCAAACTCACATCGGCTACTACCACCAAAAGGATGATAGAGAAAAAGACTCGCACAATCTGGCATCAACGAGATAACAGACCCACCACCAAGAGGATGATGGAGCAAACTCACACCGGCTACTACCACAAAAAGGATTATAGAGCAAAACACTTGAACAATCTGACATCAGCAAGATGACAGACCCGCCACTAAAAGGATGACGAAGCAAACTGACACCGGCTACTACCACCAAAAGGATGATAGAGAAAAAGACTCGCACAATCTGGAATAAACAGGATAACAGACCCACCGCCAAAAAAATGATGGAGCGAATTCACACATCGACTACTACCACCAAATGGATGATAAAGCAAACACTCGCATAATCTGGCATCAACAAGATGACAGACCCACCACCAAAAGGATGATGAAGTAAACTCACACCGGTTACTACCACCAAAAGGATGATAGAGCAAACACTCGCGCAATTTGACATCAACAAGATGACAGACCCACCACAAAAAGGATGACGGAGCAAATCACATCGGCTACTACCACCCAAAGGATGATAGAGAAAAAGACTCGCCCAATCTGGCATCAACGAGATGACAGACCCACCACCAAAAGGATGATGGAGCAAACTCACACCGGCTACTACCACCAAAAGTATGATAGAGCAAAACACTCGCACAAATTGACATCAACAAGATGACACACCCACCACCAAAAGGATGACGGGGCAAACTCACATCGGCTACTACCACCAAAAGGATGATAGAGAAAAAGACTCGCACAATCTGGCATCAACGAGATGACAGACTCACCACCAAGAGGATGATGGAGCAAACTCACACCTGCTACTACCACAAAAAGGATTATAGAGCAAAACACTTGAACAATCTGACATCAACAAGATGACAGACCCGCCATTAAAAGGATGACGAAGCAAACTGACACCGGCTACTACCACCAAAAGGATGATAGAGAAAAAGACTCGCACAATCTGGAATAAACAAGATGACAGACCCACCGCCAAAAGGATGATGGAGCGAATTCACACATCGACTACTACCACCAAAAGGATGATAAAGCAAACACTCGCATAATCTGGCATCAACAAAATGACAGACCCACCACCAAAAGGATGATGAAGCAAACTCACACCGGTTACTACCACCAAAACGATGATAGAGCAAACACTCGCGCAATTTGACATCAACAAGATGACAGACCCACCACAAAAAGGATGACGGAGCAAATCACATCGGCTACTACCACCAAAAGGATGATAGAGAAAAAGACTCGCACAATCTGGCATCAACGAGATGACAGACCCACCACTAAAAGGATGATGGAGCAAACTCACACCGGCTACTACCACCAAAAGTATGATAGAGCAAACACTCACGCATTTTGACATCAACAAGATGACAGACCCACCACAAAAAGGATGACGGAACAAATCACATCGGCTACTACCACCAAAAGGATGATAGAGAAACAGACTCGCACAATCTGGCATCAACGAGATGATAGACCCACCACCAAAAGGATGATGGGGCAAACTCACACCGGCAACTACCACCAAAAGTATGATAGAGCAAAACACTCGCAGAAATTGACATCAACAAGATGACAGACCCACCACCAAAAGGATGATGGGGCAAACTCACATCGGCTACTACCACCAAAAGGATGATAGAGAAAAAGACTCGCACAATTTGGCATCAACGAGATGACAGACCCACCACCAAGAGGATGATGGAGCAAACTCACACCGGCTACTACCACCAAAAGGATTATAGAGCAAAACACTTGCACAATCTGACATCAGCAAAATGACAGACCCACCACTAAAAGGATGACAAAGCAAACTGACACCGGCTACTACCACCAAAAGGATGATAGAGAAAAAGACTCGCACAATCTGGAATAAACAAGATGACAGACCCACCGCCAAAAGGATGATGGCGCGAATTCACACATCGACTACTACCACCAAAAGGATGATAAAGCAAACACTCGCATAATCTAGCATCAACAAGATGACAGACCCACCACCAAAAGGATGATGAAGTAAACTCACACCGGTTACTACCACCAAAAGGATGATAGAGCAAACACTCGCGCAATTTGACATCAACAAGATGACAGACCCACCACAAAAAGGATGATGGAGCAAATCACATCGGCTACTACCACCCAAAGGATGATAGAGAAAAAGACTCGCCCAATCTGGCATCAACGAGATGACAGACCCACCACCAAAAGGATGATGGAGCAAACTCACACCGGCTACTACCACCAAAAGTATGATAGAGCAAAACACTCGCACAAATTGACATCAGCAAGATGACACACCCACCACCAAAAGGATGACGGGGCAAACTCACATCGGCTACTACCACCAAAAGGATGATAGAGAAAAAGACTCGCACAATCTGGCATCAACGAGATGACAGGCCCACCACCAAGAGGATGATGGAGCAAACTCACACCGGCTACTACCACAAAAAGGATTATAGAGCAAAAAACTTGAACAATCTGACATCAACAAGATGACAGACCCGCCATTAAAAGGATGACGAAGCAAACTGACACCGGCTACTACCAACAAAAGGATGATAGAGAAAAAGACTCGCACAATCTGGAATAAACAAGATAACAGACCCACCGCCAAAAGGATGATGGAGCGAATTCACACATCAACTACTACCACCAAAAGGATGATAAAGCAAACACTCGCATAATCTGGCATCAACAAAATGACAGACCCACCACCAAAAGGATGATGAAGCAAACTCACACCGGTTACTACCACCAAAACGATGATAGAGCAAACACTCGCGCAATTTGACATCAAGAAGATGACAGACCCACCACAAAAAGGATGACGGAGCAAATCACATCGACTACTACCACCAAAAGGATGATAGAGAAAAAGACTCGCACAATCTGGCATCAACGAGATGACAGACCCACCACCAAAAGGATGATGGAGCAAACTCACACCGGCTACTACCACCAAATGTATGATAGAGCAAACACTCGCGCATTTTGACATCAACAAGATGACAGACCCACCACAAAGAGGATGACGGAACAAATCACATCGGCTAATACCACCAAAAGGATGATAGAGAAAAAGACTCGCACAATCTGGCATCAACGAGATGATAGACCCACCACCAAAAGGATGATGGGGCAAACTCACACCGGCAATTACCACCAAAAGTATGATAGAGCAAAACACTCGCACAAATTGACATCAACAAGATGACAGACCCACCACCAAAAGGATGACGGGGCAAACTCACATCGGCTACTACCACCAAAAGGATGATAGAGAAAAAGACTCGCACAATCTGGCATCAACGAGATGACAGACCCACCACCAAGAAGATGATGGAGCAAACTCACACCGGCTACTACCACAAAAAGGATTATAGAGTAAAACACTTGAACAATATGACATCAGCAAGATGACAGACCCGCCACTAAAAGGATGACGAAGCAAACTGACACCGGCTACTACCACCAAAAGGATGATAGAGAAAAAGACTCGCACAATCTGGAATAAACAAGATGACAGACCCACCCCCAAAAGGATGATGGAGCGAATTCACACATCGACTACTACCACCAAAAGGATGATAAAGCAAACACTCGCATAATCTGGCATCAACAAGATGACAGACGCACCACCAAAAGGGTGATGAAGCAAACTCACACTGGTTACTACCACCAAAACGATGATAGAGCAAACACTCGCGCAATTTGACATCAACAAGATGACAGACCCACCACAAAAAGGATAACGGAGCAAATCACATCGGCTACTACCACCAAAAGGATGATATAGAAAAAGACTCGCACAATCTGGCATCAACGAAATGACAGAACCACCACCAAAAGGATGATGGAGCAAACTCACACCGGCTACTACCATCAAAAGTATGATAGAGCAAAACACTCGCACAAATTGACATCAACAAGATGACATACCCACCACCAAAAGGATGATGGGGCAAACTCACATCGGCTACTACCACCAAAAGGATGATAGAGAAAAAGACTCGCACAATCTGGCATCAACGAGATGACAGACCCACCACCAAGAGGATGATGGAGCAAACTCACACCGGATACTACCACAAAAAGGATTATAGAGCAAAACACTTGCACAATCTGACATCAGCAAAATGACAGACCCACCACTAAAAGGATGACAAAGCAAACTGACACTGGCTACTACTACCAAAAGGATGATAGAGAAAAAGACTCGCACAATCTGGAATAAACAAGATGACAGACCCACCGCCAAAAGGATGATGGAGCGAATTCACACATCGACTACTACCACCAAAAGGATGATAAAGCAAACACTCGCATAATCTGGCATCAACAAGATGACAGACCCACCACCAAAAGGATGATGAAGCAAACTCACACTGGTTACTACCACCAAAATGATGATAGAGCAAACACTCGTGCAATTTGACATCAACAAGATGACAGACCCACCACAAAAAGGATAACGGAGCAAATCACATCGGCTACTACCACCAAAAGGATGATAGAGAAAAAGACTCGCACAATCTGGCATCAACGAGATGACAGACCCACCACCAAAAGGATGATGGAGCAAACTCACACCGGCTACTACCACCAAAAGTATGATAGAGCAAAACACTCGCACAAATTGACATCAACAAGATGACAGACCCACCACCAAAAGGATAACGGAGCAAACTCACATCGGCTACTACCACCAAAAGGATGATAGAGAAAAAGACTCGCACAATCTGGCATCAACGAGATAACAGACCCACCACCAAGAGGATGATGGAGCAAACTCACACCGGCTACTACCACAAAAAGGATTATAGAGCAAAACACTTGAACAATCTGACATCAGCAAGATGACAGACCCGCCACTAAAAGGATGACGAAGCAAACTGACACCGGCTACTACCACCAAAAGGATGATAGAGAAAAAGACTCGCACAATCTGGAATAAACAGGATAACAGACCCACCGCCAAAAAAATGATGGAGCGAATTCACACATCGACTACTACCACCAAATGGATGATAAAGCAAACACTCGCATAATCTGGCATCAACAAGATGACAGACCCACCACCAAAAGGATGATGAAGTAAACTCACACCGGTTACTACCACCAAAAGGATGATAGAGCAAACACTCGCGCAATTTGACATCAACAAGATGACAGACCCACCACAAAAAGGATGACGGAGCAAATCACATCGGCTACTACCACCCAAAGGATGATAGAGAAAAAGACTCGCCCAATCTGGCATCAACGAGATGACAGACCCACCACCAAAAGGATGATGGAGCAAACTCACACCGGCTACTACCACCAAAAGTATGATAGAGCAAAACACTCGCACAAATTGACATCAACAAGATGACACACCCACCACCAAAAGGATGACGGGGCAAACTCACATCGGCTACTACCACCAAAAGGATGATAGAGAAAAAGACTCGCACAATCTGGCATCAACGAGATGACAGACTCACCACCAAGAGGATGATGGAGCAAACTCACACCTGCTACTACCACAAAAAGGATTATAGAGCAAAACACTTGAACAATCTGACATCAACAAGATGACAGACCCGCCATTAAAAGGATGACGAAGCAAACTGACACCGGCTACTACCACCAAAAGGATGATAGAGAAAAAGACTCGCACAATCTGGAATAAACAAGATGACAGACCCACCGCCAAAAGGATGATGGAGCGAATTCACACATCGACTACTACCACCAAAAGGATGATAAAGCAAACACTCGCATAATCTGGCATCAACAAAATGACAGACCCACCACCAAAAGGATGATGAAGCAAACTCACACCGGTTACTACCACCAAAACTATGATAGAGCAAACACTCGCGCAATTTGACATCAACAAGATGACAGACCCACCACAAAAAGGATGACGGAGCAAATCACATCGGCTACTACCACCAAAAGGATGATAGAGAAAAAGACTCGCACAATCTGGCATCAACGAGATGACAGACCCACCACTAAAAGGATGATGGAGCAAACTCACACCGGCTACTACCACCAAAAGTATGATAGAGCAAACACTCACGCATTTTGACATCAACAAGATGACAGACCCACCACAAAAAGGATGACGGAACAAATCACATCGGCTACTACCACCAAAAGGATGATAGAGAAACAGACTCGCACAATCTGGCATCAACGAGATGATAGACCCACCACCAAAAGGATGATGGGGCAAACTCACACCGGCAACTACCACCAAAAGTATGATAGAGCAAAACACTCGCAGAAATTGACATCAACAAGATGACAGACCCACCACCAAAAGGATGATGGGGCAAACTCACATCGGCTACTACCACCAAAAGGATGATAGAGAAAAAGACTCGCACAATTTGGCATCAACGAGATGACAGACCCACCACCAAGAGGATGATGGAGCAAACTCACACCGGCTACTACCACCAAAAGGATTATAGAGCAAAACACTTGCACAATCTGACATCAGCAAAATGACAGACCCACCACTAAAAGGATGACAAAGCAAACTGACACCGGCTACTACCACCAAAAGGATGATAGAGAAAAAGACTCGCACAATCTGGAATAAACAAGATGACAGACCCACCGCCAAAAGGATGATGGCGCGAATTCACACATCGACTACTACCACCAAAAGGATGATAAAGCAAACACTCGCATAATCTAGCATCAACAAGATGACAGACCCACCACCAAAAGGATGATGAAGTAAACTCACACCGGTTACTACCACCAAAAGGATGATAGAGCAAACACTCGCGCAATTTGACATCAACAAGATGACAGACCCACCACAAAAAGGATGATGGAGCAAATCACATCGGCTACTACCACCCAAAGGATGATAGAGAAAAAGACTCGCCCAATCTGGCATCAACGAGATGACAGACCCACCACCAAAAGGATGATGGAGCAAACTCACACCGGCTACTACCACCAAAAGTATGATAGAGCAAAACACTCGCACAAATTGACATCAGCAAGATGACACACCCACCACCAAAAGGATGACGGGGCAAACTCACATCGGCTACTACCACCAAAAGGATGATAGAGAAAAAGACTCGCACAATCTGGCATCAACGAGATGACAGGCCCACCACCAAGAGGATGATGGAGCAAACTCACACCGGCTACTACCACAAAAAGGATTATAGAGCAAAAAACTTGAACAATCTGACATCAACAAGATGACAGACCCGCCATTAAAAGGATGACGAAGCAAACTGACACCGGCTACTACCAACAAAAGGATGATAGAGAAAAAGACTCGCACAATCTGGAATAAACAAGATAACAGACCCACCGCCAAAAGGATGATGGAGCGAATTCACACATCAACTACTACCACCAAAAGGATGATAAAGCAAACACTCGCATAATCTGGCATCAACAAAATGACAGACCCACCACCAAAAGGATGATGAAGCAAACTCACACCGGTTACTACCACCAAAACGATGATAGAGCAAACACTCGCGCAATTTGACATCAAGAAGATGACAGACCCACCACAAAAAGGATGACGGAGCAAATCACATCGACTACTACCACCAAAAGGATGATAGAGAAAAAGACTCGCACAATCTGGCATCAACGAGATGACAGACCCACCACCAAAAGGATGATGGAGCAAACTCACACCGGCTACTACCACCAAAAGTATGATAGAGCAAACACTCGCGCATTTTGACATCAACAAGATGACAGACCCATCACAAAGAGGATGACGGAACAAATCACATCGGCTAATACCACCAAAAGGATGATAGAGAAAAAGACTCGCACAATCTGGCATCAACGAGATGATAGACCCACCACCAAAAGGATGATGGGGCAAACTCACACCGGCAATTACCACCAAAAGTATGATAGAGCAAAACACTCGCAGAAATTGACATCAACAAGATGACAGACCCACCACCAAAAGGAGGATGGGGCAAACTCACATCGGCTACTACCACCAAAAGGATGATAGAGAAAAAGACTCGCACAATTTGGCATCAACGAGATGACAGACCCACCACCAAGAGGATGATGGAGCAAACTCACACCGGCTACTACCACCAAAAGGATTATAGAGCAAAACACTTGCACAATCTGACATCAGCAAAATGACAGACCCACCACTAAAAGGATGACAAAGCAAACTGACACCGGCTACTACCACCAAAAGGATGATAGAGAAAAAGACTCGCACAATCTGGAATAAACAAGATGACAGACCCACCGCCAAAAGGATGATGGCGCGAATTCACACATCGACTACTACCACCAAAAGGATGATAAAGCAAACACTCGCATAATCTAGCATCAACAAGATGACAGACCCACCACCAAAAGGATGATGGAGCAAACTCACACTAGTTACTACCACCAAAACGATGATAGAGCAAACACTCGCGCAATTTGACATCAACAAGATGACAGACCCACCACAAAAAGGATAACGGAGCAAATCACATCGGCTACTACCACCAAAAGGATGATAGAGAAAAAGACTCGCACAATCTGGCATCAACGAGATGATAGACCCACCACCAAAAGGATGATGGGGCAAACTCACACCGGCAATTACCACCAAAAGTATGATAGAGCAAAACACTCGCAGAAATTGACATCAACAAGATGACAGACCCACCACCAAAAGGAGGATGGGGCAAACTCACATCGGCTACTACCACCAAAAGGATGATAGAGAAAAAGACTCGCACAATTTGGCATCAACGAGATGACAGACCCACCACCAAGAGGATGATGGAGCAAACTCACACCGGCTACTACCACCAAAAGGATTATAGAGCAAAACACTTGCACAATCTGACATCAGCAAAATGACAGACCCACCACTAAAAGTATGACAAAGCAAACTGACACCGGCTACTACCACCAAAAGGATGATAGAGAAAAAGACTCGCACAATCTGGAATAAACAAGATGACAGACCCACCGCCAAAAGGATGATGGCGCGAATTCACACATCGACTACTACCACCAAAAGGATGATAAAGCAAACACTCGCATAATCTAGCATCAACAAGATGATAGACCCACCACCAAAAGGATGATGAAGCAAACTCACACTAGTTACTACCTCCAAAACGATGATAGAGCAAACACTCGCGCAATTTGACATCAACAAGATGACAGACCCACCACAAAAAGGATAATGGAGCAAATCACATCGGCTACTACCACCAAAAGGATGATAGAGAAAAAGACTCGCACAATCTGGCATCAATGAGATGACAGACCCACCACCAAAAGGATGATGGAGCAAACTCACACCGGCTACTACCACCAAAAGTATGATAGAGCAAAACACTCGCACAAATTGACATCAACAAGATGACAGACCCACCACCAAAAGGATGATGGGGCAAACTCACATCGGCTACTACCACCAAAAGGATGATAGAGAAAAAGACTCGCACAATCTGGCATCAACGAGATGACAGACCCACCACCAAGAGGATGATGGAGAAAACTCACACCGGCTACTACCACAAAAAGGATTATAGAGTAAAACACTTGAACAATCTGACATCAGCAAGATGACAGACCCGCCACTAAAAGGATGACCAAGCAAACTGACACCGGCTACTACCACCAAAAGGATGATAGAGAAAAAGACTCGCACAATCTGGAATAAACAAGATAACAGACCCACCGCCAAAAAGATGATGGAGCGAATTCACACATCGACTACTACCTTCAAAAGGATGATAAAGCAAACACTCGCATAATCTGGCATCAACAAGATGACAGACCCACCACCAAAAGGATGATGAAGTAAACTCACACTGGTTACTACCACCAAAAGGATGATAGAGCAAACACTCGCGCAATTTGACATGAACAAGATGACAGACCCACCACAAAAAGGATGACGGAGCAAATCACATCGGCTACTACCACCCAAAGGATGATAGAGAAAAAGACTCGCCCAACCTGGCATCAACGAGATGACAGACCCACCACCAAAAGGATGATGGAGCAAACTCACACCGGCTACTACCACCAAAAGTATGATAGAGCAAAACACTCGAACAAATTGACATCAACAAGATGACACACCCACCACCAAAAGGATGACGGGGCAAACTCACATCGGCTACTACCACCAAAAGGATGATAGAGAAAAAGACTCGCACAATCTGGCATCAACGAGATGACAGACTCACCACCAAGAGGATGATGGAGCAAACTCACACCGGCTACTACCACAAAAAGGATTATAGAGCAAAACACTTGAACAATCTGACATTAGCAAGATGACAGACCCGTTACTAAAAGGATGACGAAGCAAACTGATACCGGCTACTACCACCAAAAGGATGATAGAGAAAAAGACTCGCACAATCTGGAATAAACAAGATAACAGACCCACCGCCAAAAAGATGATGGAGCGAATTCACACATCGACTACTACCACCAAAAGGATGATAAATCAAACACTCGCATGATCTGGCATCAACAAGATGACAGACCCACCACCAAAAGGATGATGAAGCAAACTCACACCGGTTACTACCACCAAAAGGATGATAGAGCAAACACTCGCGCAGTTTGACATCAACAAGATGACAGACCCACCACAAAAAGGATGACGGAGCAAATCACATCGGCTACTACCTCCCAAAGGATGATCGAGAAAATGACTCGCACAATCTGGCATCAACGAGATGACAGACCCACCACCAAAAGGATGATGGAGCAAACTCACACCGCCTACTACCACCAAAAGTATGATAGAGCAAAACACTCGCACAAATTGACATCAACAAGATGACACACCCACCACCAAAAGGATGACGGGGCAAAATCACATCGGCTACTACCACCAAAAGGATGATAGAGAAAAAGACTCGCACAATCTGGCATCAACGAGATGACAGACCCACCACCAAGAGGATGATGGAGCAAACTCACACCGGCTACTTCCACAAAAAGGATTATAGAGCAAAACACTTGCACAATCTGACATCAGCAAGATGACAGACCCACCAATAAAAGGATGAAAAAGCGAACTGACACCGGCTACTACCACCAAAAGGATGATAGAGAAAAAGACTCGCACAATCAGGAATAAATAAGATGACAGACCCACCGCCAAAAGGATGATGGAGCGAATTCACACATCGACTACTACCACCAAAAGGATGATAAAGCAAACACTCGCATAATCTGGCATCAACAAGATGACAGACCCACCACCAAAAGGATGATGAGGCAAACTCACACCGGTTACTACCACCCAGAGGATGATAGAGCAAACACTCGCGCAACTTGACATCAACAAGATGACACACCCACCACAAAAAGGATGACGGAGCAAATCACATCGGCTACTACCACCAAAAGGATGATAGAGAAAAAGACTCGCACAATCTGGCATTAACGAGATGACAGAACCACCACCAAGAGGATGATGGAGCAAACTCACACCGGCTACTACCACAAAAAGGATTATAGAGCAAAACACTTGAACAATCTGACATCAGCAAGATGACAGACCCGCCACTAAAAGGATGACGAAGCAAACTGACACCGGCTACTACCACCAAAAGGATGATAGAGAAAAAGACTCGCACAATCTAGAATAAACAAGATAACAGACCCACTGCCAAAAAGATGATGGAGTGAATTCACACATCGACTACTACCACCAAAAGGATGATAAATCAAACACTCGCATGATCTGGCATCAACAAGATGACAGACCCACCACCAAAAGGATGATGAAGCAAACTCACACCGGTTACTACCACCAAAAGGATGATAGAGCAAACACTCACGCAATTTGACATCAACAAGATGACAGACCCACCACAAAAAGGATGACGGAGCAAATAACATCGGCTACTACCACCCAAAGGATGATAGAGAAAAAGACTCGCACAATCTGGCATCAACGAGATGACAGACCCACCACCAAAAGGATGATGGAGCAAACTCACACCGCCTACTACCACCAAAAGTATGATAGAGCAAAACACTCGCACAAATTGACATCAACAAGATGACACACCCACCACCAAAAGGATGACGGGGCAAACTCACATCGGCTACTACCACCAAAAGGATGATAGAGAAAAAGACTCGCACAATCTGGCATCAACGAGATGACAGACCCACCACCAAGAGGATGATGGAGCAAACTCACACCGGCTACTTCCACAAAAAGGATTAGAGAGTAAAACACTTGCACAATCTGACATCAGCAAGATGACAGACCCACCACTAAAAGGATGACAAAGCGAACTGACACCGGCTACTACCACCAAAAGGATGATAGAGAAAAAGACTCGCACAATCAGGAATAAACAAGATGACAGACCCACCGCCAAAAGGATGATGGAGCAAATTCACACATCGACTACTACCACCAAAAGGATGATAAAGCAAACACTCGCATAATCTGGCATCAACAAGATGACAGACCCACCACCAAAAGGATGATGAGGCAAACTCACACCGGTTACTACCACCCATAGGATGATAGAGCAAACACTCGCGCAACTTGACATCAACAAGATGACACACCCACCACAAAAAGGATGACGGAGCAAATCACATCGGCTACTACCACCAAAAGGATGATAGAGAAAAAGACTCGCACAATCTGGCATTAACGAGATGACATAACCACCACCAAGAGGATGATGGAGCAAACTCACACCGGCTACTACCACAAAAAGGATTATAGAGCAAAACACTTGAACAATCTGACATCAGCAAGATGACAGACCCGCCACTAAAAGGATGACGAAGCAAACTGACACCGGCTACTACCACCAAAAGGATGATAGAGAAAAAGACTCGCACAATCTAGAATAAACAAGATAACAGACCCACTGCCAAAAAGATGATGGAGTGAATTCACACATCGACTACTACCACCAAAAGGATGATAAATCAAACACTCGCATGATCTGGCATCAACAAGATGACAGACCCACCACCAAAAGGATGATGAAGCAAACTCACACCGGTTACTACCACCAAAAGGATGATAGAGCAAACACTCGCGCAATTAGACATCAACAAGATGACAGACCCACCACAAAAAGGATGACGGAGCAAATAACATCGGCTACTACCACCCAAAGGATGATAGAGAAAAAGACTCGCACAATCTGGCATCAACGAGATGACAGACCCACCACCAAAAGTATGATGGAGCAAACTCACACCGCCTACTACCACCAAAAGTATGATAGAGCAAAACACTCGCACAAATTGACATCAACAAGATGACACACCCACCACCAAAAGGATGACGGGGCAAACTCACATCGGCTACTACCACCAAAAGGATGATAGAGAAAAAGACTCGCACAATCTGGCATCAACGAGATGACAGACCCACCACCAAGAGGATGATGGAGCAAACTCACACCGGCTACTTCCACAAAAAGGATTATAGAGCAAAACACTTGCACAATCTGACATCAGCAAGATGATAGACCCACCACTAAAAGGATGACAAAGCGAACTGACACCGGCTACTACCACCAAAAGGATGATAGAGAAAAAGACTCGCACAATCAGGAATAAACAAGATGACAGACCCACCGCCAAAAGGATGATGGAGCAAATTCACACATCGACTACTACCACCAAAAGGATGATAAAGCAAACACTCGCATAATCTAGCATCAACAAGATGACAGACCCATCACCAAAAGGATGATGAGGCAAACTCACACCGGTTACTACCACCCAGAGGATGATAGAGCAAACACTCGCGCAACTTGACATCAACAAGATGACACACCCACCACAAAAAGGATGACAGAGCAAATCAGATCGGCTACTACCACCAAAAGGATGATAGAGAAAAAGACTCGCACAATCTGGCATTAACGAGATGACAGAACCACCACCAAGAGGATGATGGAGCAAACTCACACCGGCTACTACCACAAAAAGGATTATAGAGCAAAACACTTGAACAATCTGACATCAGCAAGATGACAGACCCGCCACTAAAAGGATGACGAAGCAAACTGACACCGACTACTACCACCAAAAGGATGATAGAGAAAAAGACTCGCACAATCTAGAATAAACAAGATAACAGACCCACTGCCAAAAAGATGATGGAGTGAATTCACACTTCGACTACTACCACCAAAAGGATGATAAAGCAAACACTCGCATAATCTGGCATCAACAAGATGACAGACCCACCACCAAAAGGATGATGAAGCACACTCACACCGGTTACTACCACCAAAAGGATGATAGAGCAAACACTCGCGCAATTTGACATCAACAAGATGACAGACCCACCACAAAAAGGATGACGGAGCAAATCACATCGGCTACTACCATCCAAAGGATGATAGAGAAAAAGACTCGCACAATCTGGCATCAACGAGATGACAGACCCACCACCAAAAGGATGATGGAGCAAACTCACACCGCATACTACCACCAAAAGTATGATAGAGCAAAACACTCGCACAAATTGACATCAACAAGATGACACACCCACCACCAAAAGGATGACGGGGCAAACTCACATCGGCTACTACCACCAAAAGGATGATAGAGAAAAAGACTCGCACAATCTGGCATCAACGAGATGACAGACCCACCACCAAGAGGATGATGGAGCAAACTCACACCGGCTACTTCCACAAAAAGGATTATAGAGCAAAACACTTGCACAATCTGACATCAGCAAGATGACAGACCCACCACTAAAAGGATGACAAAGCGAACTGACACCGGCTACTACCACCAAAAGGATGATAGAGAAAAAGACTCACACAATCTGGAATAAACAAGATGACAGACCCACCGCCAAAAGGATGATGGAGCGAATTCACACATCGACTACTACCACCAAAAGGATGATAAAGCAAACACTCGCATAATCTGGCATCAACAAGATGACAGACCCACCACCAAAAGGATGATGAAGCAAACTCACACCGGTTACTACCACCAAAAGGATAATAGAGCAAACACTCGCGCAATTTGACATCAACAAGATGACACACCCACCACAAAAAGGATGACGGAGCAAATCACATCGGCTACTACCACCAAAAGGATGATAGAGAAAAAGACTCGCACAATCTGGCATCAACGAGATGACAGAACCACCACCAAAAGGATGATGGAGCAAACTCACACCGGCTACTACCACCAAAAGTATGATAGAGCAAAACACTCGCACAAATTAACATCAACAAGATGACACACCCACCACCAAAAGGATGACGGGGCAAACTCACATCGGCTACTACCACCAAAAGGATGATAGAGAAAAAGACTCGCACAATCTGGCATCAACGAGATGACAGACCCACCACCAAGAGGATGATGGAGAGAACTCACACCGGCTACTACCACAAAAAGGATTATAGAGCAAAACACTTGAACAATCTGACATCAACAAGATGACAGACCCGCCACTAAAAGGATGACGAAGCAAACTGACACCGGCTACTACCACCAAAAGGATGATAGAGAAAAAGACTCGCACAATCTGGAATAAACAAGATGACAGACCCACTGAAAAAAGGATGATGGAGCGAATTCACACATCGACTACTACCACCAAAAGGATGATAAAGCAAACACTCGCATAATCTGGCATCAACAAGATGACAGACCCACCACCAAAAGGATGATGAAGTAAACTCACACCGGTTACTACCACCAAAAGGATGATAGAGCAAACACTCGCGCAATTTGACATCAACAAGATGACAGACCCACCACAAAAAGGATGACGGAGCAAATCACATCAACTAATACCACCCAAAGGATGATAGAGAAAAAGACTCGCACAATCTGGCATCAACGAGATGACAGACCCACCACCAAAAGGATGATGGAGCAAACTCAAACCGGCTACTACCACCAAAAGTATGATAGGGCAAAACACTCGCACAAATTGACATCAACAAGATGACACACCCACAACCAAAAGGATGACGGGGCAAACTCACATCGGCTACTACCACCAAAAGGATGATAGAGAAAAAGACTCGCACAATCTGGCATCAACGAGATGACAGACCCACCACCAAGAGGATGATGGAGCAAACTCACACCGGCTACTACCACAAAAAGGATTATAGAGCAAAACACTTGAATAATCTGACATCAGCAAGATGACAGACCCGCCACTAAAAGGATGACGAAGCAAACTGACACCGGCTACTACCACCAAAAGGATGATAGAGAAAAAGACTCGCACAATCTGGAATAAACAAGATGACAGACCCACCGCCAAAAGGATGATGGAGCGAATTCACACATCGACTACTACCACCAAAAGGATGATAAAGTAAACACTCACATAATCTGGCATCAACAAGATGACAGACCCACCACCAAAAGGATGATGAAGCAAACTCACACCAGTTACTTCCACCAAAAGGATGATAGAGCAAACACTCGCGCAATTTGACATCAACAAGATGACAGACCCACCACAAAAAGGATGACGGAGCAAATCACATCGGCTACTACCACCAAAAGGATGATAGAGAAAAAGACTCGCACAATCTGGCATCAACGAGATGACAGACCCACCACCAAAAGGATGATGGAGCAAACTCACACCGGCTACTGCCACCAAAAGTATGATAGAGCACACACTCGCGCATTTTGACATCAACAAGATGACAGACCCACCACAAAAAGGATGACGGAACAAATCACATCGGCTACTACCACCAAAAGTATGATAGAGAAAAAGACTCGCACAATCTGGCATCAACGAGATGACAGACCCACCACCAAAAGGATGATGGGGCAAACTCACATCGGCTACTACCACCAAAAGGATGATAGAGAAAAAGACTCACACAATCTGGCATCAACGAGATGACATACCCACCACCAAGAGGATGATGGAGCAAACTCACACCGGCTACTACCACAAAAAGGATTATAGAGCAAAACACTTGAACAATCTGACATCAGCAAGATGACAGACCCGCCACTAAAAGGATGACGAAGCAAACTGACACCGGCTACTACCACCAAAAGGATGATAGAGAAAAAGACTCGGACAATCTGGAATAAACAAGATGACAGACCCACCGCCAAAAGGATGATGGAGCGAATTCATACATCGACTACTACCACCAAAAGGATGATAAAGCAAACACTCACATAATCTGGCATCAACAAGATGACAGACCCACCACCAAAAGGATGATGAAGCAAACTCACACCGGTTACTTCCACCAAAAGGATGATAGAGAAAACACTCGCGCAATTTGACATCAACAAGATGACAGACCCACCACAAAAAGGATGACGGAGCAAATCACATCGGCTACTACCACCAAAAGGATGATAGAGAAAAAGACTCGCACAATCTGGCATCAACGAGATGACAGACCCACCACCAAAAGGATGATGGAGCAAACTCACACCGGCTACTGCCACCAAAAGTATGATAGAGCACACACTCGCGCATTTTGACATCAACAAGATGACAGACCCACCACAAAAGGATGACGGAACAAATCACATCGGCTACTACCACCAAAAGTATGATAGAGAAAAAGACTCGCACAATCTGGCATCAACGAGATGACAGACCCACCACCAAAAGGATGATCGGGCAAACTCACATCGGCTACTACCACCAAAAGGATGATAGAGAAAAATACTCACACAATCTGGCATCAACGAGATGACAGACCCACCACCAAGAGGATGATGGAGCAAACTCACACCGGCTACTACCACAAAAAGGATTATAGAGCAAAACACTTGCACAATCTGACATCAGCAAAATGACAGACCCACCACTAAGAGGATGACAATGCAAACTGACACCGGCTACTACCACCAAAAGGATGATAGAGAAAAAGACTCGCACAATCTGGAATAAACAAGATGACAGACCCACCGCCAAAAGGATGATGGAGCGAATTCACACATCGACTACTACCACCAAAAGGATGATAAAGCAAACACTCGCATAATCTGGCATCAACAAGATGACAGACCCACCATCAAAAGGATGATGAAGCAAACTCACACCGGTTACTACCACCAAAAGGATAATAGAGCAAACACTCGCGCAATTTGACATCAACAAGATGACACACCCACCACAAAAAGGATGACGGAGCAAATCACATCGGCTACTACCACCAAAAGGATGATAGAGAAAAAGACTCGCACAATCTGGTATCAACGAGATGACAGAACCACCACTAAAAGGATGATGGAGCAAACTCACACCGGCTACTACCACCAAAAGTATGATAGAGCAAAACACTCGCACAAATTAACATCAACAAGATGACACACCCACCACCAAAAGGATGACGGGGCAAACTCACATCGGCTACTACCACCAAAAGGATGATAGAGAAAAAGACTCACACAATCTGGCATCAACGAGATGACAGACCCACCACCAAGAGGATGATGGAGAGAACTCACACCGGCTACTACCACAAAAAGGATTATAGAGCAAAACACTTGAACAATCTGACATCAACAAGATGACAGACCCGCCACTAAAAGGATGACGAAGCAAACTGACACCGGCTACTACCACCAAAAGGATGATAGAGAAAAAGACTCGCACAATCTGGAATAAACAAGATGACAGACCCACCGCCAAAAGGATGATGGAGCGAATTCACACATCGACTACTACCACCAAAAGGATGATAAAGCAAACACTCGCATAATCTGGCATCAACAAGATGATAGACCCACCACCAAAAGGATGATGAAGTAAACTCACACCGGTTACTACCACCAAAAGGATGATAGAGCAAACACTTGCGCAATTTGACATCAACAAGATGACAGACCCACCACAAAAAGGATGACGGAGCAAATCACATCAACTACTACCACCCAAAGGATGATAGAGAAAAAGACTCGCACAATCTGGCATCAACGAGATGACAGACCCACCACCAAAAGGATGATGGAGCAAACTCACACCGGCTACTACCACCAACAGTATGATAGAGCAAAACACTCGCACAAATTGACATCAAGAAGATGACACACCCACCACCAAAAGGATGACGGGGCAAACTCACATCGGCTACTACCACCAAAAGGATGATAGAGAAAAAGACTCGCACAATCTAGCATCAACGAGATGACAGACCCACCACCAAGAGGATGATGGAGCAAACTCACACCGGCTACTACCACAAAAAGGATTATAGAGCAAAACACTTGCACAATCTGACATCAGCAAAATGACAGACCCGCCACTAAAAGGATGACAAAGCAAACTGACACCGGCTACTACCACCAAAAGGATGATAGAAAAAAAGACTCGCACAATCTGGAATAAACAAGATGACAGACCCACCGCCAAAAGGATGATGGAGCGAATTCACACATTGACTACTACCACCAAAAGGATGATAAAGCAAACACTCACATAATTTGGCATCAACAAGATGACAGACCCACCACCAAAAGGATGATGAAGTAAACTCACACCGGTTACTACCACCAAAAGGATGATAGAGCAAACACTCGCGCAATTTGACATCAACAAGATGACAGACCCACCACAAAAAGGATGACGGAGCAAATCACATCAACTACTACCACCCAAAGGATGATAGAGAAAAAGACTCACACAATCTGGCATCAACGAGATGACAGACCCACCACCAAAAGGATGATGGAGCAAACTCACACCGGCTACTACCACCAAAAGTATGATAGAGCAAAACACTCGCCTAAATTGACATCAACAAGATGACACACCCACCACCAAAAGGATGACGGGGCAAACTCACATCGGCTACTACCACCAAAAGGATGATAGAGAAAAAGACTCGCACAATCTGGCATCAACGAGATGACAGACCCACCACCAAGAGGATGATGGAGCAAACTCACACCGGCTACTACCACAAAAAGGATTATAGAGCAAAACACTTGAACAATCTGACATCAGCAAGATGACAAACCCGCCACTAAAAGGATGACGAAGCAAACTGACACCGGCTACTACCATCAAAAGGATGATAGAGAAAAAGACTCGCACAATCTGGCATCAACGAGATGACAGACCCACCACCAAAAGGATGATGGAGCAAACTCACACCGGCTACTACCACCAAAAGTATGATAGAGCAAACACTCGCGCATTTTGACATCAACAAGATGACAGACCCACCACAAAAAGGATGACGGAACAAATCACATCGGCTACTACCACCAAAAGGATGATAGAGAAAAAGACTGGCACAATCTGGAATAAACAAGATAACAGACCCACCGCCAAAAGGATGATGGAGCGAACTCACACATCGACTACTACCACCAAAAGGATGATAAAGCAAACACTTGCATAATCTGGCATCAACAAGATGACAGACCCACCACTAAAAGGATGATGAAGCAAACTCACACCGGTTACTACCACCAAAAGGATGATAGAGAAAACATTCGCGCAATTTGACATCAACAAGATGACAGACCCACCAAAAAAAGCATGACGGAGCAAATCACATCGGCTACTACCACCAAAAGGATGATAGAGAAAAAGACTCGCACAATCTGGCATCAACGAGATGACAGAACCACCACCAAAAGGATGATGGAGCAAACTCACACCGGCTACTACCACCAAAAGTATGATAGAGCAAAACACTCGCACAAATTGACATCAACAAGATGACACACCCACCACCAAAAGGATGACGGGGCAAACTCACATCGGCTACTACCACCAAAAGGATGATAGAGAAAAAGACTCGCACAATCTGGCAGCAACGAGATGACAGACCCACCACCAAGAGGATGATGGAGAGAACTCACACCGGCTACTACCACAAAAAGGATTATAGAGCAAAACACTTGAACAATCTGACATCAGCAAGATGACAGACCCGCCACTAAAAGGATGACGAAGCAAACTGACACCGGCTACTACCACCAAAAGGATGATAGAGAAAAAGACTCGCACAATCTGGAATAAACAAGATGACAGACCCACCGCCAAAAGGATGATGGAGCGAATTCACTCATTGACTACTACCACCAAAAGGATGATAAAGCAAACACTCACATAATTTGGCATCAACAAGATGACAGACCCACCACCAAAAGGATGATGAAGTAAACTCACACCGGTTACTACCACCAAAAGGATGATAGAGCAAACACTCGCGCAATTTGACATCAACAAGATGACAGACCCACCACAAAAAGGATGACGGAGCAAATCACATCAACTACTACCACCCAAAGGATGATAGAGAAAAAGACTCACACAATCTGGCATCAACGAGATGACAGACCCACCACCAAAAGGATGATGGAGCAAACTCACACCGGCTACTACCACCAAAAGTATGATAGAGCAAAACACTCGCCTAAATTGACATCAACAAGATGACACACCCACCACCAAAAGGATGACGGGGCAAACTCACATCGGCTACTACCACCAAAAGGATGATAGAGAAAAAGACTCGCAAAATCTGGCATCAACGAGATGACAGACCCACCACCAAGAGGATGATGGAGCAAACTCACACCGGCTACTACCACAAAAAGGATTATAGAGCAAAACACTTGAACAATCTGACATCAGCAAGATGACAAACCCGCCACTAAAAGGATGACGAAGCAAACTGACACCGGCTACTACCATCAAAAGGATGATAGAGAAAAAGACTCGCACAATCTGGCATCAACGAGATGACAGACCTACCACCAAAAGGATGATGGAGCAAACTCACACCGGCTACTACCACCAAAAGTATGATAGAGAAAACACTCGCGCATTTTGACATCAACAAGATGACAGACCCACCACAAAAAGGATGACGGAACAAATCACATCGGCTACTACCACCAAAAGGATGATAGAGAAAAAGACTGGCACAATCTGGAAAAACAAGATAACAGACCCACCGCCAAAAGGAAGATGGAGCGAACTCACACATCGACTACTACCACCAAAAGGATGATAAAGCAAACACTCGCATAATCTGGCATCAACAAGATGACAGACCCACCACTAAAAGGATGATGAAGCAAACTCACACCGGTTACTACCACCAAAAGGATGATAGAGAAAACATTCGCGTAATTTGACATCAACAAGATGACAGACCCACCAAAAAAGGATGACGGAGCAAATCACATCGGCTACTACCACCAAAAGGATGATAGAGAAAAAGACTCGCACAATCTGGCATCAACGAGATGACAGACCCACCACCAAAAGGATGATGGAGCAAACTCACACCGGCTACTACCACCAAAAGTATGATAGAGCAAACACTCGCGCATTTTGACATCAACAAGATGACAGACCCACCACAAAAAGGATGACTAAACAAATCACATCGGCTGCTACCACCAAAAGGATGATAGAGAAAAAGACTCGCACAATCTGGCATCAACGAGATGACAGACCCACCACCAAAAGGATGATGGAGCAAACTCACACCGGCTACTACCACCAAAAGTATGATAGAGCAAAACACTCGCACAAATTGACATCAACAAGATGACAAGCCCACCACCAAAAGGATGATGGGGCAAACTCACATCGGCTACTACCACCAAAAGGATGATAGAGAAAAAGACTCTCACAATCTGGCATCAACGAGATGACAGACCCACCACCAAGAGGATGATGGAGCAAACTCACACCGGCTACTACCACAAAAAGGATTATAGAGCAAAACACTTGCACAATCTGACATCAGCAAAATGACAGACCCACCACTAAAAGGATGACAAAGCAAACTGACACCGGCTACTACCACCAAAAGGATGATAGAGAAAAAGACTCGCACAATCTGGAATAAACAAGATGACAGACCCACCGCCAAAAGGATGATGGAGCGAATTCACACATCGACTACTACCACCAAAAGGATGATAAAGCAAACACTCGCATAATATGGCATCAACAAGATGACAGACCCACCACCAAAAGGATGATGAAGCAAACTCACACCGGTTACTACCACCAAAAGGATAATAGAGTAAACACTCGCGCAATTTGACATCAACAAGATGACACACCCACCACAAAAAGGATGACGGAGCAAATCACATCGGCTACTACCACCAAAAGGATGATAGAGAAAAAGACTCGCACAATCTGGCATCAACGAGATGACAGAACCACCACCAAAAGGATGATGGAGCAAACTCACACCGACTACTACCACCAAAAGTATGATAGAGCAAAACACTAGCACAAATTGACATCAACAAGATGACACACCCACCACCAAAAGGATGACGGGGCAAACTCACATCGGCTACTACCACCAAAAGGATGATAGAGAAAAAGACTCGCACAATCTGGCATCAACGAGATGACAGACCCACCACCAAGAGGATGATGGAGAGAACTTACACCGGCTACTACCACAAAAAGGAATATAGAGCAAAACACTTGAACAATCTGACATCAGCAAGATGACAGACCCGCCACTAAAAGGATGACGAAGCAAACTGACACCGGCTACTACCACCAAAAGGATGATAGAGAAAAAGACTCGCACAATCTGGAATAAACAAGATAACAGACCCACCGCCAAAAGGATGATGGAGCGAATTCACACATTGACTACTACCACCAAAAGGATGATAAAGCAAACACTCGCATAATCTGGCATCAACAAGGTGACAGACACACCACCAAAAGGATGATGAAGCAAACTCACACCGGTTACTACCACCAAAAGGATGATAGAGAAAACACTCGCGCAATTTGACATCAACAAGATGACAGACCCACCACAAAAAGGATGACGGAGCAAATCACATCGGCTACTACCACCAAAAGGATGATAGAGAAAAAGACTCGCACAATCTGGCATCAACGAGATGACAGACCCACCACCAAAAGAATGATGGAGCAAACTCACACCGGCTACTGCACCAAAAGTATGATAGAGCAAACACTCGCGCATTTTGACATCAACAAGATGACAGACCCACCACAAAAAGGATGACGGAACAAATCACATCGGCTACTACCACCAAAAGGATGATAGAGAAAAAGACTCGCACAATCTGACATCAACGAGATGACAGACCCACCACCAAAAGGATGATGGAGCAAACTCACACCGGCTACTACCACCAAAAGTATGATAGAGCAAAACACTCGCACAAATTGACATCAACAAGATGACAGGCCCACCACCAAAAGGATGATGGGGCAAACTCACATCGGCTACTACCACCAAAAGGATGATAGAGAAAAAGACTCGCACAATCTGGCATCAACGAGATGACAGACCCACCACCAAGAGGATGATGGAGCAAACTCACACCGGCTACTACCACAAAAAGGATTATAGAGCAAAACACTTGCACAATCTGACATCAGCAAAATGACAGACCCACCACTAAAAGGATGACAAAGCAAACTGACACCGGCTACTACCACCAAAAGGATGATAGAGAAAAAGACTCGCACAATCTGGAATAAACAAGATGACAGACCCACCGCCAAAAGGATGATGGAGCGAATTCACACATCGACTACTACCACCAAAAGGATGATAAAGCAAACACTCGCATAATATGGCATCAACAAGATGACAGACCCACCACCAAAAGGATGATGAAGCAAACTCACACCGGTTACTACCACCAAAAGGATAATAGAGTAAACACTCGCGCAATTTGACATCAACAAGATGACACACCCACCACAAAAAGGATGACGGAGCAAATCACATCGGCTACTACCACCAAAAGGATGATAGAGAAAAAGACTCGCACAATCTGGCATCAACGAGATGACAGAACCACCACCAAAAGGATGATGGAGCAAACTCACACCGGCTACTACCACCAAAAGTATGATAGAGCAAAACACTAGCACAAATTGACATCAACAAGATGACACACCCACCACCAAAAGGATGACGGGGCAAACTCACATCGGCTACTACCACCAAAAGGATGATAGAGAAAAAGACTCGCACAATCTGGCATCAACGAGATGACAGACCCACCACCAAGAGGATGATGGAGAGAACTTACACCGGCTACTACCACAAAAAGAAATATAGAGCAAAACACTTGAACAATCTGACATCAGCAAGATGACAGACCCGCCACTAAAAGGATGACGAAGCAAACTGACACCGGCTACTACCACCAAAAGGATGATAGAGAAAAAGACTCGCACAATCTGGAATAAACAAGATAACAGACCCACCGCCAAAAGGATGATGGAGCGAATTCACACATTGACTACTACCACCAAAAGGATGATAAAGCAAACACTCGCATAATCTGGCATCAACAAGGTGACAGACCCACCACCAAAAGGATGATGAAGCAAACTCACACCGGTTACTACCACCAAAAGGATGATAGAGAAAACACTCGCGCAATTTGACATCAACAAGATGACAGATCCACCACAAAAAGGATGACGGAGAAAATCACATCGGCTACTACCACCAAAAGGATGATAGAGAAAAAGACTCGCACAATCTGGCATCAACGAGATGACAGACCCACCATCAAAAGGATGATGGAGCAAACTCACACCGGCTTCTGCACCAAAAGTATGATAGAGCAAACACTCGCGCATTTTGACATCAACAAGATGACAGACCCACCACAAAAAGGATGACGGAACCAATCACATCGGCTACTACCACCAAAAGGATGATAGAGAAAAAGACTCGCACAATCTGGCATCAACGAGATGACAGACCCACCACCAAAAGGATGATGGAGCAAACTCACACCGGCTACTACCACCAAAAGTATGATAGAGCAAAACACTCGCACAAATTGACATCAACAAGATGACAGACCCACCACCAAAAGGATGATGGGGAAAACTCACATCGGCTACTACCACCAAAAGGATGATAGAGAAAAAGACTCGCACAATCTGGCATCAACGAGATGACAGACCCACCACCAAGAGGATGATGGAGCAAACTCACACCGGCTACTACCACAAAAAGGATTATAGAGCAAAACACTTGCACAATCTGACATCAGCAAAATGACAGACCCACCACTAAAAGGATGACAAAGCAAACTGACACCGGCTACTACCACCAAAAGGATGATAGAGAAAAAGACTCGCACAATCTGGAATAAACAAGATGACAGACCCACCGCCAAAAGGATGATGGCGCGAATTCACACATCGACTACTACTACCAAAAGGATGATAAAGCAAACACTCGCATAATCTAGCATCAACAAGATGACAGACCCACCACCAAAAGGATGATGAAGCAAACTCACACTAGTTACTACCACCAAAACGATGATAGAGCAAACACTCGCGCAATTTGACATCAACAAGATGAAAGACCCACCACAAAAAGGATAACGGAGCAAATCACATCGGCTACTACCACCAAAAGGATGATAGAGAAAAAGACTCGCACAATCTGGCATCAATGAGATGACAGACCCACCACCAAAAGGATGATGGAGCAAACTCACACCGGCTACTACCACCTAAAGTATGATAGAGCAAAACACTCGCAGAAATTCACATCAACAAGATGACAGACCCACCACCAAAAGGATGACGGGGCAAACTCACATCGGCTACTACCACCAAAAGGATGATAGAGAAAAAGACTCGCACAATTTGGCATCAACGAGATGACAGACCCACCACCAAGAGGATGATGGAGCAAACTCACACCGGCTACTACCACAAAAAGTATGATAGAGCAAAACACTCGCAGAAATTCACATCAACAAGATGACAGACCCACCACCAAAAGGATGACGGGGCAAACTCACATCGGCTACTACCACCAAAAGGATGATAGAGAAAAATACTCGCACAATCTGGAATCAACGAGATGACAGACCCACCACCAAGAGGATGATGGAGCAAACTCACACCGGCTACTACCACAAAAAGGATTATAGAGAAAAACACTTGAACAATCTGACATCAGCAAGATGACAGACCCGCCACTAAAAGGATGACGAAGCAAACTGACACCGGCTACTACCACCAAAAGGATGATAGAGAAAAAGACTCGCACAATCTGTAATAAACAAGATAACAGACCCACCGCCAAAAGGATGATGGAGAGAATTCACACATCGACTACTACCACCAAAAGGATGATAAAGCAAACACTCGCACAATCTGGCATCAACAAGATGACAGACCCACCACCAAAAGGATGATGAAGCAAACTCACACCGGTTACTACCACCAAAAGGATGATAGAGAAAACACTCGCGCAATTTGACATCAACAGGATGACAGACCCACCACAAAAAGGATGACGGAGCAAATCACATCGGCTACTACCACCAAAAGGATGATAGTGAAAAAGACTCGCACAATCTGGCATCAACGAGATGACAGACCCACCACCAAAAGGATGTTGGAGCAAACTCACACCGGCTACTACCACCAAAAGTATGATAGAGCAAAACACTCGCACAAATTGACATCAACAAGATGACAGACCCACCACCAAAAGGATGACGGGGCAAACTCACATCGGCTACTACCACCAAAAGAATGATAGAGAAAAAGACTCGCACAATCTGGCATCAATGAGATGACAGACCCACCACCAAAAGGATGATGGAGCAAACTTACACCGGATACTACCACCAAAAGTATGATAGAGCAAAACACTCGCAGAAATTCACATCAACAAGATGACAGACCCACCACCAAAAGGATGACGGGGCAAACTCACATCGGCTACTACCACCAAAAGGATGATAGAGAAAAAGACTCACACAATTTGGCATCAACGAGATGACAGACCCACCACAAAGAGGATGATGGAGCAAACTCACACCGGCTACTACCACAAAAAGGATTATAGAGCAAAACACTTGAACAATCTGACATCAGCAAGATGACAGACCCGCCACTAAAAGCATGACGAAGCAAACTGACACCGGCTACTACCACCAAAAGGATGATAGAGAAAAAGACTCGCACAATCTAGAATAAACAAGATGACAGACCCACCGCCAAAAGGATGATGGAGCGAATTCACACATCGACTACTACCACCAAAAGGATGATAAAGCAAACACTCGCATAATCTGGCATCAACAAGATGACAGACCCACCACCAAAGGGATGATGAAGTAAACTCACACCGGTTACTACCACCAAAAGGATGATAGAGCAAACACTCGCGCAATTTGACATCAACAAGATGACAGACCCACCACAAAAAGGATGACGGAGCAAATCACATCAACTACTACCACCCAAAGGATGATAGAGAAAAAGACTCGCACAATCTGGCATCAACGAGATGACAGACCCACCACCAAAAGGATGATGGAGCAAACTCACACCGGCTACTACCACCAAAAGTATGATAGAGCAAAACACTCGCACAAATTGACATCAACAAGATGACAGACCCACCACCAAAAGGATGACGGGGCAAACTCACATCGGCTACTACCACCAAAAGGATGATAGAGAAAAAGACTCGCACAATCAGGCATCAATGAGATGACAGACCCACCACCAAAACGATGATGGAGCAAACTCACACCGGCTACTACCACCAAAAGTATGATAGAGCAAAACACTCGCAGAAATTCACATCAACAAGATGACAGACCCACCACCAAAAGGATGACGGGGCAAACTCACATCGGCTACTACCACCAAAAGGATGATAGAGAAAAATACTCGCACAATCTGGAATCAACGAGATGACAGACCCACCACCAAGAGGATGATGGAGCAAACTCACACTGGCTACTACCACAAAAAGGATTATAGAGAAAAACACTTGAACAATCTGACATCAGCAAGATGACAGACCCGCCACTAAAAGGATGACGAAGCAAACTGACACCGGCTACTACCACCAAAAGGATGATAGAGAAAAAGACTCGCACAATATGGAATAAACAAGATAACAGACCCACCGCCAAAAGGATGATGGAGAGAATTCACACATCGACTACTACCACCAAAAGGATGATAAAGCAAACACTCGCACAATCTGGCATCAACAAGATGACAGACCCACCACCAAAAGGATGATGAAGCAAACTCACACCGGTTACTACCACCAAAAGGATGATAGAGAAAACACTCACGCAATTTGACATCAACAGGATGACAGACCCACAACAAAAAGGATGACGGATCAAATCACATCGGCTACTACCACCAAAAGGATGATAGAGAAAAAGACTCGCACAATCTGGCATCAACGAGATGACAGACCCTCCACCAAAAGGATGATCGAGCAAACTCACACCGGCTACTACCACCAAAAGTATGATAGAGCAAAACACTCGCACAAATTGACATCAACAAGATGACAGACCCACCACCAAAAGGATGACGGGGCAAACTCACATCGGCTACTACCACCAAAAGGATGATAGAGAAAAAGACTCGCACAATCTGGCATCAATGAGATGACAGACCCACCACCAAAAGGATGATGGAGCAAACTTACACCGGCTACTACCACCAAAAGTATGATAGAGCAAAACACTCGCAGAAATTCACATCAACAAGATGACAGACCCACCACCAAAAGGATGACGGGGCAAACTCACATCGGCTACTACCACCAAAAGGATGATAGAGAAAAAGACTCGCACAATCAGGCATCAATGAGATGACAGACCCACCACCAAAAGGATGATGGAGCAAACTCACACCGGCTACTACCACCAAAAGTATGATAGAGCAAAACACTCGCAGAAATTCACATCAACAAGATGACAGACCCACCACCAAAAGGATGACGGGGCAAACTCACATCGGCTACTACCACCAAAAGGATGATAGAGAAAAATACTCGCACAATCTGGAATCAACGAGATGACAGACCCACCACCAAGAGGATGATGGAGCAAACTCACACTGGCTACTACCACAAAAAGGATTATAGAGAAAAACACTTGAACAATCTGACATCAGCAAGATGACAGACCCGCCACTAAAAGGATGACGAAGCAAACTGACACCGGCTACTACCACCAAAAGGATGATAGAGAAAAAGACTCGCACAATCTGGAATAAACAAGATAACAGACCCACCGCCAAAAGGATGATGGAGAGAATTCACACATCGACTACTACCACCAAAAGGATGATAAAGCAAACACTCGCACAATCTGGCATCAACAAGATGACAGACCCACCACCAAAAGGATGATGAAGCAAACTCACACCGGTTACTACCACCAAAAGGATGATAGAGAAAACACTCACGCAATTTGACATCAACAGGATGACAGACCCACAACAAAAAGGATGACGGAGCAAATCACATCGGCTACTACCACCAAAAGGATGATAGAGAAAAAGACTCGCACAATCTGGCATCAACGAGATGACAGACCCTCCACCAAAAGGATGATCGAGCAAACTCACACCGGCTACTACCACCAAAAGTATGATAGAGCAAAACACTCGCACAAATTGACATCAACAAGATGACAGACCCACCACCAAAAGGATGACGGGGCAAACTCACATCGGCTACTACCACCAAAAGGATGATAGAGAAAAAGACTCGCACAATCTGGCATCAATGAGATGACAGACCCACCACCAAAAGGATGATGGAGCAAACTTACACCGGCTACTACCACCAAAAGTATGTAGAGCAAAACACTCGCAGAAATTCACATCAACAAGATGACAGACCCACCACCAAAAGGATGACGGGGCAAACTCACATCGGCTACTACCACCAAAAGGATGATAGAGAAAAAGACTCGCACAATTTGGCATCAACGAGATGACAGACCCACCACCAAGAGGATGATGGAGCAAACTCACACCGGCTACTACCACAAAAAGGATTATAGAGCAAAACACTTGAACAATCTGACATCAGCAAGATGACAGACCCGCCACTAAAAGCATGACGAAGCAAACTGACACCGGCTACTACCACCAAAAGGATGATAGAGAAAAAGACTCGCACAATCTGGAATAAACAAGATGACAGACCCACCGCCAAAAGGATGATGGAGCGAATTCACACATCGACTACTACCACCAAAAGGATGATAAAGCAAACACTCGCATAATCTGGCATCAACAAGATGACAGACCCACCACCAAAGGGATGATGAAGTAAACTCACACCGGTTACTACCACCAAAAGGATGATAGAGCAAACACTCGCGCAATTTGACATCAACATGATGACAGACCCACCACAAAAAGGATGACGGAGCAAATCACATCAACTACTACCACCCAAAGGATGATAGAGAAAAAGACTCGCACAATCTGGCATCAACGAGATGACAGACCCACCACCAAAAGGATGATGGAGCAAACTCACACCGGCTACTACCACCAAAAGTATGATAGAGCAAAACACTCGCACAAATTGACATCAACAAGATGACACACCCACAACCAAAAGGATGACGGGGCAAACTCACATCGGCTACTACCACCAAAAGGATGATAGAGAAAAAGACTCGCACAATCAGGCATCAATGAGATGACAGACCCACCACCAAAAGGATGATGGAGCAAACTCACACCGGCTACTACCACCAAAAGTATGATAGAGCAAAACACTCGCACAAATTCACATCAACAAGATGACAGACCCACCACCAAAAGGATGACGGGGCAAACTCACATCGGCTACTACCACCAAAAGGATGATAGAGAAAAATACTCACACAATCTGGAATCAACGAGATGACAGACCCACCACCAAGAGGATGATGGAGCAAACTCACACTGGCTACTACCACAAAAAGAATTATAGAGAAAAACACTTGAACAATCTGACATCAGCAAGATGACAGACCCGCCACTAAAAGGATGACGAAGCAAACTGACACCGGCTACTACCACCAAAAGGATGATAGAGAAAAAGACTCGCACAATCTGGAATAAACAAGATAACAGACCCACCGCCAAAAGGATGATGGAGAGAATTCACACATCGACTACTACCACCAAAAGGATGATAAAGCAAACACTCGCATAATCTGGCATCAACAAGATGACAGACCCACCACCAAAAGGATGATGAAGCAAACTCACACCGGTTACTACCACCAAAAGGATGATAGAGAAAACACTCGCGCAATTTGACATCAACAAGATGACAGACCCACCACAAAAAGGATGACGGAGCAAATCACATCGGCTACTACCACCAAAAGGATGATAGAGAAAAAGACTCGCACAATCTGGCATCAACGAGATGACAGACCCACCACCAAAAGGATGATGGAGCAAACTCACACCGGCTACTGCCACCAAAAGTATGATAGAGCAAAACACTCGCAGAAATTCACATCAACAAGATGACAGACCCACCACCAAAAGGATGACGGGGCAAACTCACATCGGCTACTACCACCAAAAGAATGATAGAGAAAAAGACTCGCACAATTTGGCATCAACGAGATGACAGACCCACCACCAAGAGGATGATGGAGAAAACTCACACCGGCTACTACCACAAAAAGGATTATAGAGCAAAACACTTGAACAATCTGACATCAGCAAGATGACAGACCCGCCACTAAAAGCATGACGAAGCAAACTGACACCGGCTACTACCACCAAAAGGATGATAGAGAAAAAGACTCGCACAATCTGGAATAAACAAGATGACAGACCCACCGCCAAAAGGATGATGGAGCGAATTCACACATCGACTACTACCACCAAAAGGATGATAAAGCAAACACTCGCATAATCTGGCATCAACAAGATGACAGACCCACCACCAAAAGGATGATGAAGTAAACTCACACCGGTTACTACCACCAAAAGGATGATAGAGCAAACACTCGCGCAATTTGACATCAACAAGATGACAGACCCACCACAAAAAGGATGACGCGACAAATCACATCAACTACTACCACCCAAAGGATGATAGAGAAAAAGACTCGCACAATCTGGCATCAACGAGATGACAGACCCACCACCAAAAGGATGATGGAGCAAACTCACACCGGCTACTACCACCAAAAGTATGATAGAGCAAAACACTCGCACAAATTGACATCAACAAGATGACACACCCACCACCAAAAGGATGACGGGGCAAACTCACATCGGCTACTACCAACAAAAGGATGATAGAGAAAAAGACTCGCACAATCTGGCATCAACGAGATGACAGACCCACCACCAAGAGGATGATGGAGCAAACTCACACCGGCTACTACCACAAAAAGGATTATAGAGCAAAACACTTGAACAATCTGACATCAGCAAGATGACAGACCCACCACTAAAAGGATGACGAAGCAAACTGACACCGGCTACTACCACCAAAAGGATGATAGAGAAAAAGACTCGCACAATCTGGAATAAACAAGATGACAGACCCACCGCCAAAAGGATGATGGCGCGAATTCACACATCGACTACTACTACCAAAAGGATGATAAAGCAAACACTCACATAATCTAGCATCAACAAGATGACAGACCCACCACCAAAAGGATGATGAAGCAAACTCACACTAGTTACTACCACCAAAACGATGATAGAGCAAACACTCGCGCAATTTGACATCAACAAGATGAAAGACCCACCACAAAAAGGATAACGGAGCAAATCACATCGGCTACTACCACCAAAAGGATGATATAGAAAAAGACTCGCACAATTTGGCATCAACGAGATGACAGACCCACCACCAAAAGGATGATGGAGCAAACTCACACCGGCTACTACCACCAAAAGTATGATAGAGCAAAACACTCGCAGAAATTCACATCAACAAGATGACAGACCCACCACCAAAAGGATGACGGGGCAAACTCACATCGGCTACTACCACCAAAAGGATGATAGAGAAAAAGACTCGCACAATCTGGCATCAACGAGATGACAGACCCACCACCAAGAGGATGATGGAGCAAACTCACACCGGCTACTACCATAAAAAGGATTATAGAGCAAAACACTTGAACAATCTGACATCAGCAAGATGACAGACCCGCCACTAAAAGCATGACGAAGCAAACTGACACCGGCTACTACCACCAAAAGGATGATAGAGAAAAAGACTCGCACAATCTGGAATAAACAAACGACAGACCCACCGCCAAAAGGATGATGGAGCTAATTTACACATCGACTACTACCACCAAATGGATGATAAAGCAAACACTCGCATAATCTGGCATCAACAAGATGACAGACCCACCACCAAAAGGATGATGAAGTAAACTCACACCGGTTACTACCACCAAAAGGATGATAGAGCAAACACTCGCGCAATTTGACATCAACAAGATGACAGACCCACCACAAAAAGGATGACGCGGCAAATCACATCAACTACTACCACCCAAAGGATGATAGAGAAAAAGACTCGCACAATCTGGCATCAACGAGATGACAGACCCACCACCAAAAGGATGATGGAGCAAACTCACACCGGCTACTACCACCAAAAGTATGATAGAGCAAAACACTCGCACAAATTGACATCAACAAGATGACACACCCACCACCAAAAGGATGACGGGGCAAACTCACATCAGCTACTACCACCAAAAGGATGATAGACAAAAAGACTCGCACAATCTGGCATCAACGAGATGACAGACCCACCACCAAGAGGATGATGGAGCAAACTCAAACCGGCTACTACCACAAAAAGGATTATAGAGCAAAACACTTGAACAATCTGACATCAGCAAGATGACAGACCCGCCACTAAAAGGATGACGAAGCAAACTGACACCGGCTACTACCACCAAAAGGATGATAGAGAAAAAGACTCGCACAATCTGGAATAAACAAGATAACAGACCCACCGCCAAAAGGATGATGGAGAGAATTCACACATCGACTACTACCACCAAAAGGATGATAAAGTAAACACTCGCATAATCTGGCATCAACAAGATGACAGACCCACCACCAAAAGGATGATGAAGCAAACTCACACCGGTTACTACCACCAAAAGGATGATAGAGAAAACACTCGCGCAATTTGACATCAACAAGATGACAGACCCACCACAAAAAGGATGACCGAGCAAATCACATCGGCTACTACCACCAAAAGGATGATAGAGAAAAAGACTCGCACAATCTGGCATCAACGAGATGACAGACCCACCACCAAAAGGATGATGGAGCAAACTCACACCGGCTACTGCCACCAAAAGTATGATAGAGCAAACACTCGCGCATTTTGACATCAACAAGATGACAGACCCACCACAAAAAGGATGAAGGAACAAATCACATCGGCTACTACCACCAAAAGGATGATAGAGAAAAAGACTCGCACAATCTGGCATCAACGAGATGACAGACCCACCACCAAAAGGATGATGGAGCAAACTCACACCGGCTACTACCACAAAAAGGATTATAGAGCAAAACACTTGCACAATCTGACATCAGCAAAATGACAGACCCACCACTAAAAGATTGACAAAGCAAACTGACACCGGCTACTACCACCAAAAGGATGATAGAGAAAAAGACTCGCACAATCTGGAATAAACAAGATGACAGACCCACCGCCAAAAGGATGATGGCGCGAATTCACACATCGACTACTACTACCAAAAGGATGATAAAGCAAACACTCACATAATCTAGCATCAACAAGATGACAGACCCACCACCAAAAGGATGATGAAGCAAACTCACACTAGTTACTACCACCAAAACGATGATAGAGCAAACACTCGCGCAATTTGACATCAACAAGATGAAAGACCCACCACAAAAAGGATAACGGAGCAAATCACATCGGCTACTACCACCAAAAGGATGATATAGAAAAAGACTCGCACAATTTGGCATCAACGAGATGACAGACCCACCACCAAAAGGATGATGGAGCAAACTCACACCGGCTACTACCACCAAAAGTATGATAGAGCAAAACACTCGCAGAAATTCACATCAACAAGATGACAGACCCACCACCAAAAGGATGACGGGGCAAACTCACATCGGCTACTACCACCAAAAGGATGATAGAGAAAAAGACTCGCACAATCTGGCATCAACGAGATGACAGACCCACCACCAAGAGGATGATGGAGCAAACTCACACCGGCTACTACCACAAAAAGGATTATAGAGCAAAACACTTGAACAATCTGACATCAGCAAGATGACAGACCCGCCACTAAAAGCATGACGAAGCAAACTGACACCGGCTACTACCACCAAAAGGATGATAGAGAAAAAGACTCGCACAATCTGGAATAAACAAACGACAGACCCACCGCCAAAAGGATGATGGAGCTAATTTACACATCGACTACTACCACCAAATGGATGATAAAGCAAACACTCGCATAATCTGGCATCAACAAGATGACAGACCCACCACCAAAAGGATGATGAAGTAAACTCACACCGGTTACTACCACCAAAAGGATGATAGAGCAAACACTCGCGCAATTTGACATCAACAAGATGACAGACCCACCACAAAAAGGATGACGCGGCAAATCACATCAACTACTACCACCCAAAGGATGATAGAGAAAAAGACTCGCACAATCTGGCATCAACGAGATGACAGACCCACCACCAAAAGGATGATGGAGCAAACTCACACCGGCTACTACCACCAAAAGTATGATAGAGCAAAACACTCGCACAAATTGACATCAACAAGATGACACACCCACCACCAAAAGGATGACGGGGCAAACTCACATCGGCTACTACCACCAAAAGGATGATAGAGAAAAAGACTCGCACAATCTGGCATCAACGAGATGACAGACCCACCACCAAGAGGATGATGGAGCAAACTCACACCGGCTACTACCACAAAAAGGATTATAGAGCAAAACACTTGAACAATCTGACATCAGCAAGATGACAGACCCGCCACTAAAAGGATGACGAAGCAAACTGACACCGGCTACTACCACCAAAAGGATGATAGAGAAAAAGACTCGCACAATCTGGAATAAACAAGATAACAGACCCACCGCCAAAAGGATGATGGAGAGAATTCACACATCGACTACTACCACCAAAAGGATGATAAAGTAAACACTCGCATAATCTGGCATCAAAAAGATGACAGACCCACCACCAAAAGGATGATGAAGCAAACTCACACCGGTTACTACCACCAAAAGGATGATAGAGAAAACACTCGCGCAATTTGACATCAACAAGATGACAGACCCACCACAAATAGGATGACGGAGCAAATCACATCGGCTACTACCACCAAAAGGATGATAGAGAAAAAGACTCGCACAATCTGGCATCAACGAGATGACAGACCCACCACCAAAAGGATGATGGAGCAAACTCACACCGGCTACTGCCACCAAAAGTATGATAGAGCAAACACTCGCGCATTTTGACATCAACAAGATGACAGACCCACCACAAAAAGGATGACGGAACAAATCACATCGGCTACTACCACCAAAAGGATGATAGAGAAAAAGACTCGCACAATCTGGCATCAACGAGATGACAGACCCACCACCAAAAGGATGATGGAGCAAACTCACACCGGCTACTACCACAAAAAGGATTATAGAGCAAAACACTTGCACAATCTGACATCAGCAAAATGACAGACCCACCACTAAAAGGATGACAAAGCAAACTGACACCGGCTACTACCACCAAAAGGATGATAGAGAAAAAGACTCGTACAATCTGGAATAAACAAGATGACAGACCCACCGCCAAAAGGATGATGGCGCGAATTCACACATCGACTACTACTACCAAAAGGATGATAAAGCAAACACTCACATAATCTAGCATCAACAAGATGACAGACCCACCACCAAAAGGATGATGAAGCAAACTCACACTAGTTACTACCACCAAAACGATGATAGAGCAAACACTCGCGCAATTTGACATCAACAAGATGAAAGACCCACCACAAAAAGGATAACGGAGCAAATCACATCGGCTACTACCACCAAAAGGATGATATAGAAAAAGACTCGCACAATTTGGCATCAACGAGATGACAGACCCACCACCAAAAGGATGATGGAGCAAACTCACACCGGCTACTACCACCAAAAGTATGATAGAGCAAAACACTCGCAGAAATTCACATCAACAAGATGACAGACCCACCACCAAAAGGATGACGGGGCAAACTCACATCGGCTACTACCACCAAAAGGATGATAGAGAAAAAGACTCGCACAATCTGGCATCAACGAGATGACAGACCCACCACCAAGAGGATGATGGAGCAAACTCACACCGGCTACTACCACAAAAAGGATTATAGAGCAAAACACTTGAACAATCTGACATCAGCAAGATGACAGACCCGCCACTAAAAGGATGACGAAGCAAACTGACACCGGCTACTACCACCAAAAGGATGATAGAGAAAAAGACTCGCACAATCTGGAATAAACAAGATAACAGACCCACCGCCAAAAGGATGATGGAGAGAATTCACACATCGACTACTACCACCAAAAGGATGATAAAGTAAACACTCGCATAATCTGGCATCAACAAGATGACAGACCCACCACCAAAAGGATGATGAAGCAAACTCACACCGGTTACTACCACCAAAAGGATGATAGAGAAAACACTCGCGCAATTTGACATCAACAAGATGACAGACCCACCACAAAAAGGATGACGGAGCAAATCACATCGGCTACTACCACCAAAAGGATGATAGAGAAAAAGACTCGCACAATCTGGCATCAACGAGATGACAGACCCACCACCAAAAGGATGATGGAGCAAACTCACACCGGCTACTGCCACCAAAAGTATGATAGAGCAAACACTCGCGCATTTTGACATCAACAAGATGACAGACCCACCACAAAAAGGATGACGGAATAAATCACATCGGCTACTACCACCAAAAGGATGATAGAGAAAAAGACTCGCACAATCTGGCATCAACGAGATGACAGACCCACCACCAAAAGGATGATGGAGCAAACTCACACCGGCTACTACCACAAAAAGGATTATAGAGCAAAACACTTGCACAATCTGACATCAGCAAAATGACAGACCCACCACTAAAAGGATGACAAAGCAAACTGACACCGGCTACTACCACCAAAAGGATGATAGAGAAAAAGACTCGCACAATCTGGAATAAACAAGATGACAGACCCACCGCCAAAAGGATGATGGCGCGAATTCACACATCGACTACTACTACCAAAAGGATGATAAAGCAAACACTCACATAATCTAGCATCAACAAGATGACAGACCCACCACCAAAAGGATGATGAAGCAAACTCACACTAGTTACTACCACCAAAACGATGATAGAGCAAACACTCGCGCAATTTGACATCAACAAGATGAAAGACCCACCGCAAAAAGGATAACGGAGCAAATCACATCGGCTACTGCCACCAAAAGGATGATATAGAAAAAGACTCGCACAATTTGGCATCAACGAGATGACAGACCCACCACCAAAAGGATGATGGAGCAAACTCACACCGGCTACTACCACCAAAAGTATGATAGAGCAAAACACTCGCAGAAATTCACATCAACAAGATGACAGACCCACCACCAAAAGGATGACGGGGCAAACTCACATCGGCTACTACCACCAAAAGGATGATAGAGAAAAAGACTCGCACAATCTGGCATCAACGAGATGACAGACCCACCACCAAGAGGATGATGGAGCAAACTCACACCGGCTACTACCACAAAAAGGATTATAGAGCAAAACACTTGAACAATCTGACATCAGCAAGATGACAGACCCGCCACTAAAAGCATGACGAAGCAAACTGACACCGGCTAGTACCACCAAAAGGATGATAGAGAAAAAGACTCGCACAATCTGGAATAAACAAACGACAGACCCACCGCCAAAAGGATGATGGAGCTAATTTACACATCGACTACTACCACCAAATGGATGATAAAGCAAACACTCGCATAATCTGGCATCAACAAGATGACAGACCCACCACCAAAAGGATGATGAAGTAAACTCACACCGGTTACTACCACCAAAAGGATGATAGAGCAAACACTCGCGCAATTTGACATCAACAAGATGACAGACCCACCACAAAAAGGATGACGCGGCAAATCACATCAACTACTACCACCCAAAGGATGATAGAGAAAAAGACTCGCACAATCTGGCATCAACGAGATGACAGACCCACCACCAAAAGGATGATGGAGCAAACTCACACCGGCTACTACCACCAAAAGTATGATAGAGAAAAACACTTGCAGAAATTCACATCAACAAGATGACAGACCCACCACCAAAAGGATGACGGGGCAAACTCACATCGGCTACTACCACCAAAAGGATGATAGAGAAAAAGACTCGCACAATCTGGCATCAACGAGATGACAGACCCACCACCAAAAGGATGATGGAGCAAACTCACACCGGCTACTACCACAAAAAGGATTATAGAGCAAAACACTTGCACAATCTGACATCAGCAAAATGACAGACCCACCACTAAAAGGATGACAAAGCAAACTGACACCGGCTACTACCACCAAAAGGATGATAGAGAAAAAGACTCGCACAATCTGGAATAAACAAGATGACAGACCCACCGCCAAAAGGATGATGGCGCGAATTCACACAACGACTACTACTACCAAAAGGATGATAAAGCAAACACTCACATAATCTAGCATCAACAAGATGACAGACCCACCACCAAAAGGATGATGAAGCAAACTCACACTAGTTACTACCACCAAAACGATGATAGAGCAAACACTCGCGCAATTTGACATCAACAAGATGAAAGACCCACCACAAAAAGGATAACGGAGCAAATCACATCGGCTACTACCACCAAAAGGATGATATAGAAAAAGACTCGCACAATTTGGCATCAACGAGATGACAGACCCACCACCAAAAGGATGATGGAGCAAACTCACACCGACTACTACCACCAAAAGTATGATAGAGCAAAACACTCGCAGAAATTCACATCAACAAGATGACAGACCCACCACCAAAAGGATGACGGGGCAAACTCACATCGGCTACTACCACCAAAAGGATGATAGAGAAAAAGACTCGCACAATCTGGCATCAACGAGATGACAGACCCACCACCAAGAGGATGATGGAGCAAACTCACACCGGCTACTACCACAAAAAGGATTATAGAGCAAAACACTTGAACAATCTGACATCAGCAAGATGACAGACCCGCCACAAAAAGCATGACGAAGCAAACTGACACCGGCTACTACCACCAAAAGGATGATAGAGAAAAAGACTCGCACAATCTGGAATAAACAAACGACAGACCCACCGCCAAAAGGATGATGGAGCTAATTTACACATCGACTACTACCATCAAATGGATGATAAAGCAAACACTCGCATAATCTGGCATCAACAAGATGACAGACCCACCACCAAAAGGATGATGAAGTAAACTCACACCGGTTACTACCACCAAAAGGATGATAGAGCAAACACTCGCGCAATTTGACATCAACAAGATGACATACCCACCACAAAAAGGATGACGCGGCAAATCACATCAACTACTACCACCCAAAGGATGATAGAGAAAAAGACTCGCACAATCTGGCATCAACGAGATGACAGACCCACCACCAAAAGGATGATGGAGCAAACTCACACCGGCTACTACCACCAAAAGTATGATAGAGAAAAACACTTGCAGAAATTCACATCAACAAGATGACAGACCCACCACCAAAAGGATGACGGGGCAAACTCACATCGGCTACTACCACCAAAAGGATGATAGAGAAAAAGACTCGCACAATCTGGCATCAACGAGATGACAGACCCACCACCAAGAGGATGATGGAGCAAACTCACACCGGCTACTACCACAAAAAGGATTATAGAGAAAAACACTTGCACAATCTGACATCAGCAAAATGACAGACCCACCACTAAAAGGATGACAAAGCAAACTGACACCGGCTACTACCACCAAAAGGATGATAGAGAAAAAGACTCGCACAATCTGGAATAAACAAGATGACAGACCCACCGCCAAAAGGATGATGGCGCGAATTCACACATCGACTACTACTACCAAAAGGATGATAAAGCAAACACTCACATAATCTAGCATCAACAAGATGACAGACCCACCACCAAAAGGATGATGAAGCAAACTCACACTAGTTACTACCACCAAAACGATGATAGAGCAAACACTCGCGCAATTTGACATCAACAAGATGAAAGACCCACCACAAAAAGGATAACGGAGCAAATCACATCGGCTACTACCACCAAAAGGATGATAGAGAAAAAGACTCGCACAATTTGGCATCAACGAGATGACAGACCCACCACCAAAAGGATGATGGAGCAAACTCACACCGGCTACTACCACCAAAAGTATGATAGAGCAAAACACTCGCAGAAATTCACATCAACAAGATGACAGACCCACCACCAAAAGGATGACGGGGCAAACTCACATCGGCTACTACCACCAAAAGGATGATAGAGAAAAAGACTCGCACAATCTGGCATCAACGAGATGACAGACCCACCACCAAGAGGATGATGGAGCAAACTCACACCGGCTACTACCACAAAAAGGATTATAGAGCAAAACACTTGCACAATCTGACATCAGCAAAATGACAGACCCACCACTAAAAGGATGACAAAGCAAACTGACACCGGCTACTACCACCAAAAGGATGATAGAGAAAAAGACTCGCACAATCTGGAATAAACAAGATGACAGACCCACCGCCAAAAGGATGATGGCGCGAATTCACACATCGACTACTACTACCAAAAGGATGATAAAGCAAACACCCACATAATCTAGCATCAACAAGATGACAGACCCACCACCAAAAGGATGATGAAGCAAACTCACACTAGTTACTACCACCAAAACGATGATAGAGCAAACACCCGCGCAATTTGACATCAACAAGATGAAAGACCCACCACAAAAAGGATAACGGAGCAAATCACATCGGCTACTACCACCAAAAGCATGACATAGAAAAAGACTCGCACAATTTGGCATCAACGAGATGACAGACCCACCACCAAAAGGATGATGGAGCAAACTCACACCGGCTACTACCACCAAAAGTATGATAGAGCAAAACACTCGCAGAAATTCACATCAACAAGATGACAGACCCACCACCAAATGGATGACGGGGCAAACTCACATCGGCTACTACCACCAAAAGGATGATAGAGAAAAAGACTCGCACAATCTAGCATCAACGAGATGACAGACCCACCACCAAGAGGATGATGGAGCAAACTCACACCGGCTACTACCACAAAAAGGATTATAGAGCAAAACACTTGAATAATCTGACATCAGCAAGATGACAGACCCGCCACTAAAAGCATGACGAAGCAAACTGACACCGGCTACTACCACCAAAAGGATGATAGAGAAAAAGACTCGCACAATCTGGAATAAACAAATGACAGACCCACCGCCAAAAGGATGATGGAGCTAATTTACACATCGACTACTACCACCAAATGGATGATAAAGCAAACACTCGCATAATCTGGCATCAACAAGATGACAGACCCACCACCAAAAGGATATTGAAGTAAACTCACACCGGTTACTACCACCAAAAGGATGATAGAGCAAACACTCGCGCAATTTGACATCAACAAGATGACAGACCCACCACAAAAAGGATGACGCGGCAAATCACATCAACTACTACCACCCAAAGGATGATAGAGAAAAAGACTCGCACAATCTGGCATCAACGAGATGACAGACCCACCACCAAAAGGATGATGGAGCAAACTCACACCGGCTACTACCACCAAAAGGATGATAGAGAAAAAGACTCGCACAATCTGGAATAAACAAGATGACAGACCCACCGCCAAAAGGATGATGGAGCGAATTCACACATCGACTACTACCACCAAAAGGATGATAAAGCAAACACTCGCATAATCTGGCATCAACAAGATGACAGACCCACCACCAAAAGGATGATGAAGTAAACTCACACCGGTTACTACCACCAAAAGGATGATAGAGCAAACACTCGCGCAATTTGACATCAACAAGATGACAGACCCACCACAAAAAGGATGACGGAGCAAATCACATCAACTACTACCACCCAAAGGATGATAGAGAAAAAGACTCGCACAATCTGGCATCAACGAGATGACAGACCCACCACCAAAAGGATGATGGAGCAAACTCACACCGGCTACTACCACCAAAAGTATGATAGAGAAAAACACTTGCAGAAATTCACATCAACAAGATGACAGACCCACCACCAAAAGGATGACGGGGCAAACTCACATCGGCTACTACCACCAAAAGGATGATAGAGAAAAAGACTCGCACAATCTGGCATCAACGAGATGACAGACCCACCACCAAGAGGATGATGGAGCAAACTCACACCAGCTACTACCACAAAAAGGATTATAGAGAAAAACACTTGCACAATCTGACATCAACAAAATGACAGACCCACCACTAAAAGGATGACAAAGCAAACTGACACCGGCTACTACCACCAAAAGGATGATAGAGAAAAAGACTCGCACAATCTGGAATAAACAAGATGACAGACCCACCGCCAAAAGGATGATGGCGCGAATTCACACATCGACTACTACTACCAAAAGGATGATAAAGCAAACACTCACATAATCTAGCATCAACAAGATGACAGACCCACCACCAAAAGGATGATGAAGCAAACTCACACTAGTTACTACCACCAAAACGATGATAGAGCAAACACTCGCGCAATTTGACATCAACAAGATGAAAGACCCACCACAAAAAGGATAACAGAGCAAATCACATCGGCTACTACCACCAAAAGGATGATAGAGAAAAAGACTCGCACAATTTGGCATCAACGAGATGACAGACCCACCACCAAAAGGATGATGGAGCAAACTCACACCGGCTACTACCACCAAAAGTATGATAGAGCAAAACACTCGCAGAAATTCACATCAACAAGATGACAGACCCACCACCAAAAGGATGACGGGGCAAACTCACATCGGCTACTACCACCAAAAGGATGATAGAGAAAAAGACTCGCACAATCTGGCATCAACGAGATGACAGACCCACCACCAAGAGGATGATGGAGCAAACTCACACCGGCTACTACCACAAAAAGGATTATAGAGCAAAACACTTGAACAATCTGACATCAGCAAGATGACAGACCCGCCACTAAAAGGATGACGAAGCAAACTGACACCGGCTACTACCACCAAAAGGATGATAGAGAAAAAGACTCGCACAATCTGGAATAAACAAGATGACAGACCCACCGCCAAAAGGATGATGGCGCGAATTCACACATCGACTACTACTACCAAAAGGATGATAAAGCAAACACCTACATAATCTAGCATCAACAAGATGACAGACCCACCACCAAAAGG